>CM048745.1:712325505-713525505 GCA_026315105.1 Locusta migratoria | reverse complement strand
GCAGGATCAGAATGTGACGTCTATTCTTTCCGAACAGACGCCACATGTATATATAGTTCATAAGTAGTTTGTAAGTTTAGGGACTGATGACCCCGTAGTTAAGTCCAATAAGCTTTACAAACATTTGAACATTTGAGGGGCGAATCTAACCCCCGATGACGAACAGCAGCGCGCACCGCAGCATGGCGCCTCAATACGCACGGCCATTCTGCCACTGCTACAAGTAGTATTACAACATTTCATTATGATAGTACTTAAGCTATATCTATGAAAGCTCATATTAAGAGGGAGGAACAACTGGTGCAGACTAACCAGCCTATGCATGCGAAGCAGCGGGCGTTAAGCTAGTTTTGTTTAAAGTTTTTTTCAATTCGGTAATTAATCTCGTTCTCATACAGTGTAATCATAAAATCTCTTCGCATTGTGTGGCAGTTTCCTTCAACTCGTATTGTTTATGACGTCATATATCCTGAACCGTGTTTCGAATGTGGTTCTTATCATCACAGAATTGGTACATCACGGTCTAGTGGATTAGGAGAAAATGTGCAACATTGTCACGTAATACAGCTGTTTTTTCTCGCATCTCATTGTTTATGACGTCATATGTCATGAACTATATGGTGTACGTGATGACGGCGACCATCCTTATGGATTGAAGCTTACGTCTGCCAAATTTCATAAAAATTGGAGCAAAACTGTAGATTTGTGTGCAATACAAATGTATAAAGATGTAGGTGAAATTTACCTCACTTTCTGGTCCATTTCCCGTTATGCAAAACATTCCCTTAAACCTGTGTCTGTGAAAGTCTTTGTTCGGTCCAAGAGTTTCATATGGAAGATCGCACGTAGGCACCAGAGAATTAGATATGCTTGAGGTGGTCGTGCCTCGCTTTCCTAGAAACTACAGCGAGGGAAACCGTTTCTTACCATGGGAAATAAGATTCTGTGCCGTTTTCAGTTTTCCTTGGCGAGAACGGCAAGAAGACGTGTCATTCGCGAAAACATTTGTATCCTGACGCGAGGTCCGCTTAGGACAATGTCAGCGCATCTTACTGGCTGCTGCGAAAATCGGTGTCTCGTCAACTGGCCAGCAAGTTGTAGGGCCGGAAATTCTGAAACCAGTTAGCCACGTGTCGGTGGCAGAGATGAGACCGCCACGAGCTGTGGCAGCGTTTAGCTTTGTTCTTGTAAGGCCCCACCACTCAGGAAGCTTAAGGGTACTTCTTGATTGTGTCAGAGCATCGACTGATGTGTCTGTTGGTTGGGTGCTAGTTATAAAGATCAGAGACGTAGCTGAGCCTGTCTTGAACTCTGGTATTGCAGCAGCGACCAGAAACTCCTTTGATTTGACGAATCCGTGTTCGACCCGCCACCTACTCTGAGACATTCTTTGCAATTTTGAAGCATAGCCACTCAGTTGTATGAAATGGTCTAGTGGTGAATCGTAGAAGTACAGGCATTGATTGAAAATCTGCTCCATCGGGTCTCGTGCCTCTATACGGGACTTTCAGACTTCGGCGTCATCAATATCCTTACCTCTAGTACAAACACGCCGGCGCTTGCCGACAGCAACTTGTAATGTACCGCAGCAAGTAAGCGACAAAATAATTGTCTGCCATTCTCAGAGCCCACGACTCTAGCAGTTTCTTGGGGTAGCATTTGCCTCATGTTTCAAGAATTCGCTGATTCAGAATCCTAATTGTATCGCATCAGTTGTGAAAAAAAAATTAATAAAGTAACCCCTGACGTCGAATTTTGTCTTCCGCCGAGCTTGAGAATATTAACAATTCGGCAATCATGTCTCCGACCTTTGTTCAACATCTTATACCAATAAATATCTAGATGGTATAAACTATTTCAGTCACTCATTTGCTGCTGCTGGTAAAGACCGTGATAGATCGCTGATCCAGTATGGTCGCCAAAGAAAGGCAGGTAGATTAGCAAGGTTCATTAGAGTCACTTCATCCGCAGTGCTTCGTAAAAGATACAATCTACATCGCAAGTCAGAAAAAATATTCACAGAATATATGACATCAACTGCGATTCGGGAAAGCTGAAAATGTGGCCCAGCCGGGATTCGAACCCGGGTCTCCTGCTTTCTAGGCAGTTGCGCGGACCCCTACACCACTGGGAACACCTGCAAGGACTACCTAAGCACGCCTCCCGTCGGATACGAAATGTTCAAATGTTTGTAAAGTCTATGGGACTTAACTACGGGGTCATCAGTCCCTAAACTTACAAACTACTTTTGAACTACTTACGAACTAGGACAACACAAATATCCATGTCCGAGGGGGGATTCGAACCCCCGACCGTAGTGGCCGTGCAGACCGTGACTGGAGCACCTTAGTCTCCTCGACCACCGCGGCCGGCCGTCGGATACAAATTCCCAGCTTCGCCCTGCCCACAGTACTCAAACTCGTAGTTATGAAACTAATTCCCGTAAGAGTAAGGGCTTCAAACTTTCCCACCCCTCCCCACTACTGATAGGATCATTGCCCGTCTCCGGCGTATTATATATATATATATATATATATATATATATATATGGCGTCTGTTCCGGAAGAACAGACGTCACTTCTGATCCTACAGTTGTTCTGATTTAATATTCACAGAATATATGACATCAACTGCGATCGGGCAAAGCTGAAAATGTGTTCCTAGCCGGGATTCGAACCCTGGTCTCCTGCTTTCTAGGCAGTTGCGCTGACCCCTACACCACTGGAGACACAGTGATCACCGCACCTGCAAGGACTACCTAAGCACGCCTCCCGTCGGATACAAATTCCCAGCTTCGCCCTGCCCACAGTACTCAAACTCGTAGTTATGAAACTAATTCCCGTAAGAGTAACGGCTTCAAACTTGCCCACCCCTCCCCACTACTGATATGATCATTGCCCGTCTCCGGCGTATTATATATATACATGTGGCGTCTGTTCCGGAAGAACAGACAGGGCGAAGCTGGGAATTTGTATCCGACGGGAGGCGTGCTTAGGTAGTCCTTGCAGGTGCGGTGATCACTGTGTCCCCAGTGGGGTAGGGGTCAGCGCAACTGCCTAGAAAGCAGGAGACCCGGGTTCGAATCAAGGCTGGGTACACATTTTCAGCAGCTTTGCCCAATCGCAGTTGATGTCATATATTCTGTGAATATTAAATCAGAACAACTGCAGGATCAGAAGTGATGTCTGTTCTTCCGGAACAGACGCCACATGTATATATAGAATACGCCGGAGACGGGCAATGATCCTATCAGTAGTGGGGAGGGGTGGGAAAGTTTGAAGCCCTTACTCTTACGGGAATTAGTTTCATTACTACGAGTTTGAGTACTGTGGGCAGGGCGAAGCTGGGAATTTGTATCCGACGGGAATTTATCGTATGGCATATGACAGCAGCATATATAGAAATATAATTACACAAAGAACAAGAATATTCATACAAATATCAGTAAAAGATTGTACAGGAGGTCATTTACAGTACATGTGAGCGATCAATGATATCACAAAACACATGGAATTATGGCATCTATCATGCGAGACTAGCTTTTGGCTATACATCAATGTCAAGATCTTGAATCCACTTCATAGCCTGAGGTGTCTCTTCGATAAAGTCCTCAGCAGAGCCACTATATTTTCTTTGTGGGCACACTCTTATATTGTTGTACAGCGTCTGCTCAGGTGGTCCACAATCACAACTAGGGCTGTCGACGAGTCCCCACTTATGAAGCATGGCCTTACATCTGCTATGGCCACTTCAGATGCGATTGATCTGAGTCCAGTATTTTCTTGCGAAGTTGAATCCTTTTAGTTCTTTTCAGGGATCACTTATGAGGTGATGATTACTGACTGAATTCTCCCACTCCTTTTTCCAGTGCTCTTTTAGGTTGAAGGTGACCTCTCATCTTATATAGCAATTATTCCGTATCGGCTTTCGTGATTTCGAGCGGTAATTTGGCATTTTTTTTTATTTAAACCTGCATAGGTGAACATTTTCTTTCATTTACTTTAACTATTTTTCCCCATTCTTTAAAAGATGCTTTTTGTCTTCTTAATTTTGATTGAGCTATATTAGCGATGACGGAGAGTAGACTTTAATGTTCCGGTGATTATCCGCATTGTTTCATGGAGCTGCACGTCTACCTTTTTGATGTTTTAGCTTCTCTCTCAGACCGGAGCACAGTATTCGGCAGTGGTGTAGACTACTGATGTTGCTGCTGTTTGCAGTGTGGATTTATCTGCAACCAAAGAACTTCCCGCTAGTTTACTAATAATTTTAGTTTCTGGCCAACATTTTTAACGTGTTCTTTATAGGTGAGGGACCTATCCAATGTAAAACCCAGATACTTATGATAGTAGTTGTTTCACTTTCTGTTTGTTAAGTAGCGCAGATAATTGTTGATTGGCTATATTATTGTTGAGGTGGAAAGCGCAAACTTCAGTCTTACCCGGATTTGGGCACAAATGCCACCTTCTATAGGATTTACTAAGGACTTCAAGGTCATCTGTTAGTTTTTTCACCTTCTTCGAGAATTTGCTTTGCACTGCTATGGCCAGATTATCCGCATATCCGTATTTTAGGCTCACTGTTTAAGGTATGTCGCTGGTATAGAGGTTGAATAGTAATGGTGCCAATAATGAGCCTTGAGGTAATCCATTCTTTATCTTAAGGGACTTACTTATGTCCAATCCACTTGTTACAGCGATTTGAAAGCATGTTTTTCAGGAGAGTCGTGAGTCGAAGGCATAGGATCAATTTCTCGAGTTTCAGAATGAGTATCGTAGGCAGCTCTTAAGTCTACAAATGCGACTAATGTTTTCACTCCTCTCAGAAAGCCAGCTTCTATGTATGATGTCAGAGCCAGTACCTGCACACAACAGCTGTGGTTGCTGCGGAAGCCTGCCTGGAATGGTGGTATCATTTCATCTATAGCCTTGTATATACGATTGTATATGAGTCCAGCAGTTTGATGCTTATGCTGAGTAATGCTATTGGCCGATAACTAGATGGATAAACTATCTGACTTGCATATATACATGTGACGTCTATTCCGGAAGAACAGACGTCACTTCTGACCCTGCAGTTGTTCTGATTTAATATTCACAGAATATATGACATCAACTGCGATTGGGCAGAGCTGAAACTGTGTACCCAGCCGGGATTAGAACCCTGGTCTCCTGCTTTCTAGGCAGTTGTGCTGACCCCTACACCACTGGGGACACAGTGATCACCGCACCTGCAAGGACTACCTAAGCACGCCTCCCGTCGGATACAAATTCCCAACTTCGCCCTGTCTGTTCTTCCGGAACAGACGCCACATGTATATATATAATACGCCGGAGACGGGCAACGATCATATCAGTAGTGGGGAGGGGTGGGCAAGTTTGAAGCCCTTACTCTTACGGGAATTAGTTTCATCACTACGAGTTTGAGTACTGTGGGCAGGGCGAAGCTGGGAATTTGTATCCGACGGGAGGCGTGCTTTTCCGGTCATTATTGTGTTGGGGAGTTCCTTGCGATAAAATTTGTCGTATGGAGCCACGGTGGAGTAGCCGAGCGGTCTAAGGCGAATCGCTGCGGAGAGTTTACCTTAGTTTAAGTAGTTTGCAATCTACGGACTAATAACCACGTAATTGAGTCCGATAGATTTTTGAACATTTGATTTTGTCGTATAGATGTGAAACAATATATGATATTTGTTGGAAGTATTATAAATATTTTCCACTGGTGAATGAGCGAAACTACAATATTTGCGTACTGTCTGCTCTAATTATTATACTTGCATTACCCTGTTAAGCTTAACATAATATTGAGTAATCAGTTACATTTTTAAATTAGGCCAAAAAATTGCGCTTAATTTTTAAAATAAAATGTTAATTGCCCTGTAAGCCATTATATAAGCTTACTGCAAACAAACTCTCCAGGACCCCGAAAATCAAATTTTATGTTGTAGTGTTAGTTGTATAAAAGGTCTCACAAACATTTCAGTTGGGCTTTAAGAAAGCCGGCCGCGGTGGCCGAGGAGACTGAGGCGCTCCAGTCACGGTCTGCACGGCCACTACGGTCGGGGGTTCGAATCCCCTCTCGGGCATGGATATTTGTGCCGTCTTTAGTATAAGGTATTTGATAAGTAGTTTGTAAGTTTAGGGACTGATGACCCCGTAGTTAAGTCCCATAAGCTAAACAAACATTTGAACATTTGATTTGAGCTTAAAGTGACACGTATGATGATCCTCATAAATGAGACATTTTGAATGGGAAATTGCCAATGCGTGCCATTAATACTGGATAATTTATTTCCTGATTGTCTGTCACCGCAATTACCACTTGGGCTGCCCGGATGTAACTTCGTTGCCAGAACGAATCGTTGATTTCTGATTAAAAACCTACAGCTTCCCTTCGTTTTAAATGTACAGTGGAAATGTACTTTAACGTGCTCATAATTGCTTACAGTCGTTCACTAATCCCAACTAGTACCTACCACGCAACACAGTATTACTATATTGCGATATTGCGCAGTAAAACTTTCTGTTTTCCGCTGTGGAAATGTCGTTAGTAGGTATTTCGCTTCCAGTCTACCGCATATTCAGGTCAAATTATATGTGTTTAACAAGGAGACCACATGGGTATCGGATTTTAGAATTTCTTTATATTTATGATAATTGAAGTTCAGAAGTCAAATAACAAGCAGCCAAAGCCATTCACCGTAACTCTCAAAAATTCTCGAGAAAATCGACTTTGAAGTTTTGCAAAGAAGGCGTAAGTATCAATAACTAAAACAGTTGCATCTGTCGGTGTAGCTCAGGTCCCACTACCATAGAGTCGGTGGTTTGAATGCCACTGTGACAGTTTTCGTTTAGTTTCTTTTCTTTCTTCTTTTTGTTTTTCGAATTCAGTTTTTTAAACATATTTGGATCTCTAATTCAACGTCTTGTGTCAGTTTTGTTTATGTGTATGTAGACGAGCAGAAACCCTCGTCGTCACATAAAACGATGGTTGAGTAGGTTAGCTGCTTGGAAAGCCATTTGAGGTATGGAGGTGACTTTCCAAAAACAGTGTCGTAGATCTTCAGAAACTGAACAATCAAAGACTGCCGTTGTCAACTAAAACTGAAGCCCATATTATTAAAAGTATACTTTTTAAATTGAAATAATCGGTATTAACAACCTTTTATAAAATATAGAAAATACGCATAAACAAAAATACTTTTCGTAAAAATTACCATTGGATATTCGAAAAAAAAAAAAAAAAAAAAAAAAAGAAGACGGATTCGAACCACCGAATCTACGTTTGTAAGGCCAGATGCTGCAATTCATTCAATGATTGGTACTTACGCTTACTTGCAAAACTTCAAAGTCGATTATCGCAAGAATTTATTAGATTTGCGCCGAATAGCTTTGGCTGATGTTCTTTGAGCTTTGAAAGTCATGTACCTTAAATATGAAAAAAAAATTCTAAAATCCGGTACCCATTTGGTCTCCTTGTAAGTGTAAAACATCTTGTTTTTATATTCTCTAGAATAGTTAGACGATGTACCCACCTAATCATTAGCAATCGTCTGTATCATCAAATTTCAAAATCTCCTGTCCTCTTCTTGTCCCGTTTATCGTCCAAGTTTCACTCCCGTACAACGCAGTACACCACATAAAAAGCCGGCCGCGGTGGCCGAGGAGACTGAGGCGCTTCAGTCACGGTCTGCACGACCACTACGGTCGGGGGTTCGAATCCCCCCTCGGGCATGGATATTTGTGCCGTCCTTAGTTGTAGGTAGTTCATAAGTAGTTTGTAAGTTTAGGGACTGATGACCCAGTAGTTAAGTCCCTTAAGCTTAACAAACATTTGAACATTTGAACCACATAAAAACCTTCAGCAAAGACTTCCCTACGCTTACATTACTGTTCGATCTTAGCAAATTTCACTTTTTAAAAAACGCTTTTCTTTCCATATCCATTTTGCATTTTATATGCCCTGTGCAACGATTACCATGTGTTATTTTACTTACCAAGTAATACAACTCATCTATTATCTTTATAGTTTCGTTACCTAATCTGCATCCATCAGCGCCGCCTGACTTTCTTAGACATAACCCTTGTAGACAGACAGGTAGATTTTTTCTCGATTTCAAAAAAGGCATTTGACGTGGGGCCACACTGCAGATTGCTAACGAAGATACGAGCATGTGGAATAGGTTCACAGATTTGTGACTGCCTGGAAGACTTCCTAAGTAATTGACTGCAGTATGTTGATCAGAGACGAGGGTATCATCAGGAGTCCCCTAGGGAAGGATTGATATTATTTTCTATCTATATAAATAATCTGATGGACAGAGTAACTTGTAATTTGCGGCTGTTTGCTGATGATGCTGTGGTGTATGGGAGGGTGTCGTCTTTAATTTACTGTAATAGCATACAGGATGACTTAGACAAAATTTCTGGTTGGTGCGATGAATGGCAGCTAGCTCTAAAAGTAGATAAATGTAAGACGATGCATATGAGTAGAAAAAAACAATCCCATAATGTTCGAATACAGCATTAGTTCAAAATGTTCAAATGTTTGTATAGTCTATGGGACTTAACTAAGGGGTCATCAGTCCCTAAACTTAGAAACTACTTATGAACTACTTACGAACTAGGACGGCACAAATATCCATGCCCGAGGAGGGATTCGGACCCCCTACCGTAGTGGCCGTGCAGACCGTGACTGTAGCGCCTTAGTCCCCTCGGCCACCGCGGCCGGCACAGCATTAGTAATGACCGTTTGATGCATTCGCGTCGTTCATATATCTAGGCGTAATATCGCAGAGCGATATGAAATGGAACGAACACGTAAGGACTGTTGTGAGTAAGGCGGACAGCCGACTTCGGTTTATTGGGAGAATTTTTGGAAGATGTACTTTACTTGTAAAGGAGACCGCATATAACACACTTGTGCGACCACGTCTTGAGTATTTCTAAAGTGTTTGGGACCCGCAGCAGATTAGTTTAAAGGAACACTTGGAAGCAGTTCAGAGACGTGCAGCTAGATGCGTTATTGGTAGGTTCGATAAATGCGCGAGTGTCACGGAAGTGCTCCGGGAACTCAAATGGGGATCACTGGAGGAAAGACGACGTTATTTTCGAGAAATTCTGCTGAGGAAATTTACAGGGCCGGAATTTGAAGCTGAGTGTAGAACGATCTTCCTGCCACATAAGCTTCGCTTAAAGATTACGAAGGCAAGATAAGAGAAATCAGGGCTCCTACAGAGGTATACAGACATTATTTTCTCCCTCGATCTATTTGGGAGGCCGCGGTGGAGTAGCCGAGCGGTCTACGGCGTCTCGCTGCGGAGCGCGCGGTTGCTAGCCGTCGGAGGTTCGAGTCTTCCCTGGGGCATGGTGTATGTGTGTTGGCCTTACGTTAGTTGACCTCAGTTTAAGTAGTTTGTAAGCTACGGAATGATGACCACGCAGTGTGGTCCGATAGATTTGCAAACATTTGAACATTTGAATTTCTATTTGGGACTGGAAAAGGAAAGGAAATGCCCAGTAGCAGTGGCGGACTAAGTCTGTTGGAGGCCCGGGGTGGTAGCGAAATGAGCTCCCCCCGCGCCGTCCACTTGGAAATACATGTATTACTATAAAAAATAATTAGAGGTTCCTCCAACGAGAGGCACGGGGCAGTCTAAAGAAAAATAACTTTCAAGATTTGGAGGCCCCAGTAGAGCGAGATGCCCAAAATAAAAATAAAAAGAAAGAAAAGAAAAAAAGAGAGAGAGAGAGAGAGAAAGCACCTGTCTTTCGAGGTATTTGGAGGCCTCCCAAGACCGGAGGCTCCGGGCGATCCGAACCCTCCGCCCACCTCTTAGTCCACCACTGCCTAGTAGTGGTACAGTATACCCTCCGCCACGCACTTGGAGTGGATTGCGAAGTATATATGTAGATGATTTGCTCTTCTAAATGTTATAAGCTCCTCTCAAAAGACTGCCCATTCCGTTCAACTGCTGTTCCAGGTCCTTTGCTGTCTCTGAGAGAATCACAATGTCATTGACTAAACGCAATGTTTTTATTTCTTCATCCTGGAGAAAAAGAAAAGACCACGCTTTAAAACTCGCTGAGAACTATCGATTCTGTGATGAAAGTCAATGTAGTAACAACTGCTCCTCACAATTGATCCACATCACGATACACCTGCTCACTTACAGATATTTCCTCATTGTTCGTTCCACCTTAATCATGTGTTATAGTTCAGTAAAGAATAGGCGGGAAGACTGTGCACGAGCCCACTCCTCCTGGCCAGTAATAAGCGGCCTCCTGCGACCGCGCACGACTTGTTCCGATACCGCCGAGGTAATTACGCCCGGAAACGGAGGCCCGAGGGCGGCGGTTATCTTGGCCTCCTGAGGACCGCACGGTCAACAGCGGCCGGATTTAATCTGCTAACTTGTTGCCGGCCAATCTGGCGCGCGCAGCCAACGCCCAAATCAAATTTGCACAGCAGTTGCCGGCCGGCGCCACTGTACGGTCAACTTGCGCAACTGCCCGCACAGTGGGCCCCCGCCGAATGTGGATTGGGGGCGAGGGCGGCCGCACAAGTGAGCGCCCTGCTCACAACTTAGAGCCGCAAACTGCGTAATTGTAAGCGCCGCGGCGGACCACTGCCTTCACTGCTACTCATCACACTATTATTATTATATGGAAAGCCGTCCACTCAGAACCCATCTAAGGTAATATTATCCCTGAAAGGAGGCATGGTAGTTACGAGATACCCCTGACCTTCGTCACGAACACGGTGGGCAGTCGTTCGTCATACACAGTATTTTTATAATTACAACTTACTAGAGGATCTGTGTAAATAGTTCGCACTGTTAGTGGAATGACAAAATAGTTGGGAAAAATGGAAGTTGAATGTTCACGCATAGCTTTCTTCAGCATCAATTAATGCCAGTGTTTAAAACTGCAAATGAAAGAGCTTGCTTCCCTGAGTATTGTTAGGTCAGAAAGATCTACATAACTTAATTAGAACCGAAGATATCGTAAAACAAACCGATTAAAATATTCAGTTCAAGGACAGAAGGATACCGCATTTGAATAAAAATAAAGGATGGACTGACTTAAGTTAATTGTGATACTTGATGACACAGCTTCGAATGAATACCTTTCGTTTAAAGGAAAAATGAAGGAAATCGTTCGGACAGAGCAGCCTGACTGACTTTAGTTTACATCAAGGACATCTCTTTACGAAATATACAGAAGTTAATCACATTTGAGTATAGAAAAATGGAAGGCGACAGTTATATTATGAAAAATCAGGGAAAGGAGACTCATCGTTTTCATTATTAGGCGCTCCGCGTAGTTGTTGTCCATCTCTGACAGGACGAAAGCTTAAAGTTCATTTTTATATATTCATTTTTCTAAATAATCCAATTGGTAATACAGATCTTTAGTATGATTCTTTCTCTATGAAATAAAGGAAAAAAATATGACTAGGATAATCTCGATATTTCATTACATTGTTGAACTTACTAGTTACATTTTGTTCGTATTAAAGAAAATGACTGATTTAAGAGAAAAAGATGTTGTTGTGGTCTTCAGTCCGGAGACTGGTTTAATGCAGCTCTCCACAATACCCAATCCTGAGCAAACCTCTTTAAATCCGCATAAGAACGGCAACATACATCTGTCTGAATCTGCTTACTGTACCCATCTCCTAGTCTTCCTCTGCAGTTTTTACCCTACACACTTCCCTCCATTGCTAAATTCACAATTCCTTGATGTCTAAGAATGTGTCCTATCACTAGATTCCTTCTTTTAGTCAAGGTATGCCAGAAAATCCTTTTTTCCTAATTCTTTTCAATACCTCCTCATTAGTTACGGGATCCATCCACCTAATCTTCAGCATTCTTCTGTAGCACAACATTTCAAAAGCCTCTATCCTCTTCCTGTCAGCACCATTTATTGTCCACGTCTCACTTTCATACAAAGCAACACTCCACACAAATGCCTTCAGAAAGGACTTCCTTAGGCTTAAATCAATATTCGAAGTTAAAAAAATTATCTTTTTCAAAACGCTATGCTTTTAATTCTTCACCCTGATCTTTAATTCCTTCTCAAAACTCCTCCTTGCTTTCCTTTATAGCTTGCTCAATGTACAATTGGAATAACACTGGAGAATGACTACAATTGGAATAACATTGGAGAAAGACTACAACCCGGTCTTGCACCCTTCGTAACCTCTGCATTTCTTTCATGCCCTTCATCTCTGACAACCGCTGTCTGGTTTTTGTACAGGTTGTAAATAACCTTATCCTCCTATATTGCTTCATAACTTGAAAGAGTTTATTCCAATCAACATCGTCAAAAGCCTTCTCCAAATCTACAAAAGCTAGAAATGTAGGTTAGCCTTTTCTTAATCTATCTTCTAGGATAAGCCGTAAATTGAGTATTGCCTCCGTGTTCCTACATTTCTTCCTGAACTCAAACTGATGTTCCCCGAGGTCGGCTGCTACCAGCCTTCCATCCTTCTGAAAATAATTCGTGTTAATATTTTGCAACCATGACTTATTAAACTGATGGCTCTGTAGTTTTCACGCATTTCTGTGCCTGTTTTCTTTGGAATGGGGATTATAACATTTTTCTTAAAGTCTGAAGGTACTTCGTCTGTCTCATACATTTTACACACCAGGTGAAACAGTTTTGTCATGGCTGGTTCTCCCAGCGACTTCAGTAGCTGTGAGGGAATGTCATCTACTCCAGGGGCCTTGTTTCGACTTAGGTCTTTCAGTGCTCTGTCAAATTCATCTCTCAGTAGTATCTCCTATTTCATACTCATCTACTTCTTCTCCCCTTCCTACAATATAGCCTCTAACAAGGAAAGTACATGGGCTCGAGCAAACATATCTGTATGAACGTTTGCTTACAGAATCTCTACGTACACCTCAATGTGCTGGTAGGTGTCGTTTTTATGCAAAACTCTGCAATCATGGTCTAGATAGCACTGTAGAAGTAATTGTATACGCCATACGCAATGCAGATATCTTAACTATAACTTATGTAATAATCATCGTACATGTTCTCTAGCGAATTGTCATCAAAAGCCGTGATGATAGTTGCAACTCTAACCTTCTTCTCGTAAGTCTGTTGGTATTCACTGCCACTGCTTCCATCGCCTCTTGCCGCTTACCGTAGCACTAATGCTTGCAATGAGTTGTTCGTCATTATCATCCCTATTATCATATTATGTGTTGGTGTTACAACAGTATCTAACTTATGCTCTTATTTCTGTACCGTAACAGATACGAGAAAGCATGCGAATGATTAATCTTCTACACTAATACCATCTTCACAAAGAAGAGTTATTCGTAAATTCATCTCAACCAATCTCAATACTTTAGCAGGATTGATTAGCAATCGCCGTCCCCTATCTGACGCTTCACCACACAAATAACGTCACAAGACGCAGCTTCGGAGTCACACTGCACCGTCCCTACTGTGCGAACCGACAGGTCAAAGTGCAATGCGGCACGGTACACGCAGAGGCCTCTAACGGACGACTGCAGAGTTTTGTTTGTTTGTAGATCTATCTGACCAAACTGCGTGGTCATCAGTCCGTAGCTTACAAACTACTTAAACATAGGTAAACTAACCTACGGACAAACACACACACCCATGCCCCAGGGAGGACTCGAACCTCCACGGCGAGCAACTGCACGCTCCGCAGCGAGACGCTTTAGACCGCTCGGCTACTCCACCGCGGCCGAGCCCAAGTACTTTCCTTGTAAGTTCATTTCCTTCGTGGAGCCTCTACATATATTTACGAAAGTGAAGTTCTGCCATCCATAGAAAATCGTTTTACATACCAAAGTTATATTAAAAATACAAAAAAAAATAAAAAAAATAAAAAAAAATCTTTTGATAATAGCGGGGAAAGGAACCCGTGTCGTTATACCGTGCTGCATTTCCGTTCCTCCTCCCATCCTTTCCTATCCTCACTTCTTCTCCTCCCCACCGGGGGTACTGATAACCTTAGCAGTTTAGTCCGCACCCCCCCCCTCCCATCACAACCAAACAACCCAACGCAACGCAACTTGTTAGACGACGGAGCGGCGGCCCCTGCAGCGCAGCGCCGTTGGCGCCGCACGTGCCCCGTGAACAATCACCACTGTGCGGAACAGAGCAGCCCAGGGCAGCACAGCACAGACTCAGGATGCAGGTCCGCGCTCCCTCTGTCGCACGCACCGGGGCGCCGCGCCGAGTCAGCGCAATATCGCCGCCTCCCATAAGCTCTCGGAATTTGTAAACGGCACGCACGTGAGGCGTGACTTGTGTGCTGATACCAAGTCCTGTTTTTCTTCAATGAAACTGTCAGGAAACACGACGAAAATACGAGGCGTGTTTTTTAAGTAAGTACCGTTCTGAAAACAAAAATAAAAAATAAAAATAATAAGTCGTGCTAAGATATCTCAATAATTCTATTTTTACGCCAAACCCTGTATCTCAATCTAATTTTCTGCATAATTTCCGTCAATATTGAGGCACTTGTCATAACGTTGTACCAGTTTTTGACTACCCTCCTCATAGAAGTATGCCGCCTGACTTGTTAACCACTGCCGGCCGCGGTGGTCGAGCGATCTGCGTCGCACCAGTGACGTTCTTCACGGCCAGTACGGTCGGGGGTTCGAATCCCCCCTCGGACATGGATATTTGTACCCATCTCTTGGTCTTCCTCTGCAGTTTTTACCACACACACTTAACGAGTCAGACGCCAGACTTCAAATGTTCAAATGTTTGTAAATCTATCGGACCAAACTGCGTGGTCATCAGTCCGTAGCTTACAAACTACTTAAACCTAGGTAAACTATCCTAAGGACAAACACACACACCCATGCCCCAGGGAGGACTCGAATCTCCACGACGAGCAACCGCGCGCTCCGCAGCGTAACGCGTTAGACCGCTCGGCTACTCCACCGCGGCACGGCAGACTTCTGTGAGGACGGTATTCAGAAACTCGTACAACGTTATGACAGGTGTCTCAATATTGAGGAAATTATGGATAAAAGTGGATGAGGTACAGACTTTCGTGTAAAAATAAAATTATTGAGATATCTTAGGATGTCTTTTTTAAATTTCAAAACGGTACTTACTTAAAAATATGTCTCGTATAAATATATCGTTAGGTTATAATAATGCTTTCGTAAATAGATTTATTTTTATTTTTAACGCTTAATCTTGCGCAGCTAGATGACGTCATCGTTTTCTGGATGTTATGACGGTAGAGTGCGCCTCGGTTGCACAGTGGTAGAGTGCCAGACTACAAATCCAATGATCGCGGGTTCGATCCCCGCCAGGTCTTAGGATTTTTATCTGTCACTTTGCACTTCTTTCACCTCTGGCAGCATTGCTCACGTGAAAAATAGCGAGTAGCACCGTGGTTCGGAGCCCACGATAAACTGTAGTTCCCCCCATAACTGGCTGGGTAAGTCAGTTCGAAGGTCGGAGGAAGGCAACGGCATACCACCTCCAAACAGGACCATGCCTAGTAAAGCACTGTGGTGTTCAAACCAATCTTCGGATTGTTGACTGCTTTACCTTACCTTTATGACGGTAGATACTATAAAGGTAACTATTAAGTAATATTTAGTAATTTAGAATACGAGGCGGAGAAATAATCTGGAAACGTCGATATCAACTGAAATTTTACTTGTTTTGACGTCTTACTTTCATCAACTTTATATGTGTGGTCGGATAATGTGATTACTAAAATACCAAGAGGAAAAATATAATTTCGTTGTTTCAGAAAAATGTTTATGATGTCCCCCTCTCGCAACAAAGTATTAATCACGTAAAAGAGAGAAATTATACATTGTAGCGATATACGAAGACAACAGCTTGTAAACATGAGGTTTTAAACGCATGCAGAGTATACATAAACTCTGGGAACACTTTCAATTATTTGTTACAGAAGAATCAAACGTTGTACAGATATCATAGACATGTTGTTTTGAAAATAATCCCTGAAACATTTATTTTATGTTCCATGTATACCGCCATAGTTTGGTAATATGCTGACAGTCGGCGCTAGAAGCAAACATGACGAGTTCAGTTGCGGAGCGAGCATTCTGTGAGTTCGAGTTCGACAAAAACAAGAGTGCTACAGCTTTTCAGCGGATGTTTCGAACCAAGTAAGGTAAGAAGCCACCAACAAGGTAGGCCTTTACCACTAGCACAACAAATTCGTTACGTCCGGTTGCTTGTGACCGGCAAAGAGACTAGTCCAGTGTATGTGAAGTGAATGTGGAACGCATACAAGACATTCACAAGGAATCCAAAGAAATCGATGTATCGTCCATTACATGAAGTCTAAGTGGCTCCAATGACATTGTGGAACGTCTGCTACAGAAGCTGTCTAAGAAACCAAACTGGAGCTAGTGCAGAAGCTCAATCAGGACGACAAAGACAAGCGTTTTGAGTTTTGTTCGCAGTTGGAACAACTGAATGAGGTTGGGGATGGCATTGTTGAACGTTTAATTTTTAGTGATGATGCCATTTTTCATATAAGTGAGGAATTGAACAGTCATAATTTTCAAATCTGGGGTATAAAGCATCCATACCAATGCATTGGAGCGTGATTCCCCAGCGATAAATGTTTTTTGTGCCTTGTCACATCCAAAACTGTACGGGCAATTCTTCTTCGCCGAGAGCACTGTCACTGGATATTCCTACTTGGACATGTTGCAGCCTCTTGAGTGCGATTCCCGGTACACCACTGGTTCATGAGTGTTGCCTGTCTACAGGGGCCACACCATAGCCAATATAACACCTGAAATTGCCATGATTGCGACTGACGCTATTGGCAAATTACCAAACTTCGATGTGGCGGTGTAAACGAAACAAATATTTCTCTTCATAGTGACATACCTATGATATCTGTACAATGTTTGGTTCTTGTGCAATAAATAATCAAAGTGTTCCCGTACTTTATATACACCCTGTAAATGAAATGGTATCAGCACTTGTTCACTTCCTGTAATGAAACTGACGTTTGTTCTACAACAGGCTTTTTAACATCCTTATTCGGAATGCAAGTAATGTCGTCCAAAACAAATAGAACATGTTCTCTTAACAACGTACGGTACCTTAAGATAAAGAGCCTGGAAAATACTTTTGCCTTTTTGAAAGACATAGAACTGATAAAATGTTTAACTATAAATTTACGCACTTTATTTTTAAAGGTGACTGGTTCGGATGTTACATCATATAATCATGAGTACCGATTTGTCTCAAGTTGGTGCTGAAAAAAATCGGTCTACAAATGATCTGATGTAAGAACTACACCGGTCACCTTTAAAAAATAAAGTGTAATTGCTGCAATCTTGACAGACTTTTTATTTTATTTAGGTACCCTTGGAGCTGTGAGCACTTTCTTACCTTTTCTAGTATTCTATTGCTGAAGTGCTCATAGCATTTAGGTTATGCATTTTGGAACAAATTTTTAATGCTTCGTATTATTCTGTCCACTAACGAATAATAAAGTACGGAGTTAAACTCAGTTATATTACTATTAAATTGACGTAAATTAGAAGAAAGGGGGCAGAGAAAACTAACAATTAGACAAATGACAAAAGTAGAAAAAGCTAACATATTGTAGGATTTTCAGTAATAAATCATAAATTTGCAGTTCCTGATGTAGAAAGATCCTTTACAGCGTAAAGATGTGATGATATCGAATGGATTTTATCTTATAGTCTATATACAGGGTGAATCTACTAACACTTGTGCCGCAAATATTGCGGAAACGGATCGTGCAATTGATGTGTGGTTTTCACAGAATGGATTGGTAGTCAAGGACTTGTATTGTTAGGCAATAAACAGATTGTAAAAATACCTAGAAAGTGTAATTTTTATGCAAACATACAATTTCTCAAATGGAACAATGGTTGTTTGTATCATACACTGAAATTTTTGACATCAGCTGTGTATAAAGAATTTTGAATGACAACCATTCAAAGTTTTGGGGGACGAGGCTACGACATCATAGCTGACTGGCTGGTGGTCATGAGACAGTGAGCCGTGCTCAAGGTGCTAGACACATCACAGTTTCAGAACAAACGAGTATAAAAAACCGGTCAATACTACCTGCCTATAATAGCAGCTGTGTAAGGAAGAGTATCAACGACCTGCATTCGTAATGAGATCAGCCCTTTGTGAACACTTCCATACAGGTCAAGACGATGACTCTATGTGTTCTTTCTAGGAATCAGTTGAAAACGGCACTGGGCATGCCATACTTCCACTTCTCCGCCCAGGACACACTTGTTACCGGTTGCCGACCAGACCACGACAGCCGCAGTGTGCCATTAAATTCGCCCAGTTGGGCTGCTTGCTTGAGCTCCAGGGTTCCCCGTGGTGTTACTCGCTCAGCGCCCTCCCAGTCAACCAGGCCTCACACGCCAGCTGGCGCTATCGACGTTGCTGCAACTCTCTGGCTGATACCGCGGTCATGCTGTCATTATGTCGTGCCTGGTGGCGCAGCATTCCATGTTTTCTGTAGGTACGTACGGTTACCTCGATTAAATCCGAAATTTGTATAGGTTAAACACTGTCAGATATTTATCTGGATAGTAAAACATTACGCTAATGCAAAATACAGCAGAAGTAATGTATATATCACATGTAAAATATCTGTACAACTATTCACTGAGGTGACAAAGTTCATTGTGGAACTGCTGATATTCTGTTGGACATCAGTTTTTGTTGCGAAGTAGAGTAACATTCCTTGGACTAAACAAGTGACTGGTAGTCATATACACTACCTGCCAATACAATTGCTACACCAAGAAGAAATGCAGATGATAAACAGGCTTTCATTGGACAAATATATTATGCTAGAACTGACATGTGATTACATTTTCACTAAATTTAGGTGCATAGATCCTGAGAAATCAGTACCCAGAACAACCACCTCTTGCCGCAATAACAGCTTTGATACGCCTGGGCATTGAGTCAACAGAGCTTGGATGGCGTGTACAGGTACAGTTGCCCATGCAGCTTTAACACGATACCATAGTTCATAAAAGTAGTGACTGGCGTATAGTAACCAGCCAGTTGCTCGGCCACCATTGACCAGACGTATTCAGTTGGGGAGAGATCTGGAGAATGTGCTGGCCAGGGCAGCAGTCGAACATTTTCCATTTCCAGAAAGGCCCGTACAAGACCTGCAACATGCAGTCTTGCATTATCCTGCTGAAATGTAGGGTTTCGCAGAGATCGAATGAAGGGTAGAGCCAACACCACCTAGAGACAATGCCTTACAACAGGCCGTGCCTAAGTCACACTTTTGAGGCCGCGGCCGCCATCTAACTGGCCGACCACTGCGCGGCGGTGGGCGTGACCCAACGGCCAGCCAGTGAGGTGGCGGCCGCGGCCTCTAAGTGTGACGTAGGCACGGCCTGTTGTAAGACCTTGTCTCTAGGTGGTGTTGGTAGTGCCACGGGTCGTAACACATCTGAAATGTAACGGCCACTGTTCAAAGTGCCGTCGATGCGAACAAGAGGTGACCAGACGTGTAAGCAATGGCAGACATATGTTGATTTAGGGATCAAGACGTGGCTGCACGATCCGTTACAGTCATGCGGATAAGATGCCTGTCATCTCGACTGCTGTGATAAGATGCCGTTGGGATCCAGCGCGGTGTTCCGTATTGCCCTCATGAACCCACCGATTCCATATTCTGCTAACAGTCATTGGATCGCGATCAACGCGAGTAGCAATGTCGCGATACGATAAACCGCAAACGCGATAGGATAAAATACTGTCTTTATAAAAGTCGGAAACGTGATGGTACGCCTTTCTCCTCCTTACACGAGGCATCACTACGTTTCACCAGGGATCGCCGGTCAATTATTCTTTGTGTCTGAGAAACCGGTTGGAAACTTTCGTCATGTCAGCACGTTGTAGATGTCGCCACCGGCGCCAGCTTTGTGTGAATGCTCTGAAAAGCTAGTCATTTGAATATCACAGCATTTTCTACCTGTCGGTCAAATTTCGCGTCTGTAGCACGTCATCTTCGTGGTGTAGCAATTTTAGTGGGCAGTAGTGTATATCGAAGTTTCCTCTATATCCATTCATAAATTTAGAAATGTTGTTGGTGCAAGATATTGTGTGTGAACCGATCTCATAGAATGTTCAGTGATATTCATGTCGGATGGTCTGAATGGCAAACTCGTTCTCTAGAACTGTCCAGAATGTTTATCAAACTGTAACGACAGATGGACTACTGCTTTTGGGGACTGAAATTTGGTTGCTGGAAGATGGAAGAGACAAAGTGGTGTTTTTTTTGTTTTTTTTTTGTTTTTTTTTTTTTTTTTTGTTTTTTTTACGAATATTCAGTTCGCGATTAATTACTTTCACTCAATATAAAATCAGGATGGCCTTTTATGAAACACTTCCTAATACTCCGGGCAAACTGTGAGGACGATGGAGCGCGTTGCGTGGAAGGGATGATGGCCGGCAAGTGGTGTCAGAGCGCTGACTTTGCATTATCAGAATGTTCAGCGCTGCCAGCTGGTTTTACATAAGTCGTTCATTGCCAAGTTGGTAGTACACTTCAACCTGTCTCCAACTGAGGTCAGGCTGCAGACGTTCGTGGCATGACCTAAGGTGACGGTGGCTGACGCCAGCGGCACAGGCAGTGAGGTGCGTTTGAGAAGTTCGCTGAAAGGTCTTATGAAACTTACGAAACAAGAATTACAAACAAAATACCTTCAAATCGCCATTGGCTACAATACACTTCTGACATTGGTTTGCCGCGGCGGAGCGACCGAGCGCATTGAGGCACTATGCTGCGATGCGCGAGGCCGGTCCCCGTCGGGGGGTTCGAATCCCCCCTCGGGCATGGATGTTTGTGCTGTATTCAATATAAGATAGTTCATAAGTAGTTTGTAAGTTTAGGGACTGATGACCCCGTAGTTAAGTCCTTTAAGCTTAATAACCATTTGAACATTTGACATCGGTTTTACAGTTTTTGGAAACTGTCAGCAAATACTTCTTCTGAAATCGCTCGAAGCAATGAGGAAACACGTTGTTTGATCTCCGAAACCACTCAGACACACATCTTTTACCCACTGCTTCAACACCATACACATGACTAACATTCCACGAGTGTCCGCCGCCGTTTTGCCTAATTTGACACAAAACTTGATGTTAACTCGTTGCTCCTTCGCTCCGTTTTGCGTTCCAAGTTGTACTGACAGGAGTTTTCACAGTGACCATCTTAGCTGTAGCGCTGCGTGTACTACCGCTTCACGGAAATGTTTTGCACGATATTGGGCGCTTGTTGACATATTCCTCAATGTGTATGAGCAAGCATCACATCCTCGCAATCGCATCCTTTTCAACGCACCCTGTACCTCTCCAGGACATGCTGTATTGCATGCGTATAGTTGCATCTGCTGCCTATGGCGGCCACAGTTGTGCTAGACGTGCTGCGTCCAGGGTTCATGACTCGAGCACGGCAGTTGGACAAGAATAACAATTTACTGTTGCATGCGTGATAGGTTTTGTGTACTATCACAGTAAACTGGAAATGCCACCGGGATGATTGGTGGACATTAATTACTTCTTGTACCTGTTGGGTTCTGCTGTTTTTGATGGATAATGGAGCACCAGGACATTTCCTCCTCAGGTCGATGATTACAATGGTGACATATTGTGCACAGCCGTATCCTTATTTCATCACTCGCTGTTGGATGAGATCCTTGCTGTTACGTAACATTGTAACTCTGTCTCTATAACCACAGAGGTCTGTTGTAAGAAGCAATCAGATAGTTACCCACTGGCCTGATTACTCCACACTGCTATATTACATGAAAGTACAACTTCAAAAATGTTCAAATATTTGTAGAGCTTATGGGACCTAACTACAGGGTCATCAGTCCCTAAACTTACTTATGAACTAGCTTATACTAAAGACGGCACAAACATCCATGCCCAAGGGGGGATTCTAACCCCCGACCACAGCGGCCGTGCAGACCGTGACTGGCGCGCCGCAGACTGCTCGGCCACTGCTGCTGGCAGTACAGCTTCTTATTGGCTTTACATATTAAATTAAATCCCTCATTTACTCATACAGTTTGTTTTAAATGCTTATATAATATTTTCACTTATACACTTTAATCATCTTCTGCACAAGTTCTCTTATTATTGAGAATGTTGAACAGATGGGGCATAACAGCTTTTAGATAATTGCAGAACGACATGTTCACCATAGCTGTTTATTTTTTCCTCAGTGCTACCGGTTTCAGTCATTTACCATTATCAAGCGTTAGCAGAGATTAGCTAATAGCTATAACGACATGTTAAGCTATTAGCTAATTTCTGCTAACGCTTGATAATGGTAAATGACCGAAACCGGTAGCACTGAGGAAGAAATAAACAGCTATGGTCAACATGTCGTTCTGCAATTTTCTTATTATATGCACATGGATCTTCTGTAGTTAGTTATAATTTCAGTGACCTATAGACTGACTAGAATGGGTTTGAACAAATTACTGTGCTGATCACATATGTGCTGAAGCTCGTTCTTCGATCTCTACTGTGATATACCAATCAGTGAAGAGACTCCGGTCGTAACTATCTACATTTTGAACAATGTAATGCCATCACTCACCTTCTTTCAGTATGACAAAAGACGTGCTTCTGTATACTCTCATTCACACGTAGAATTAGTAGGACACAGTTAATTTCAAAGTGTAGCACTGACTGAACTTTCATCATTCCAATTACAACTGTATTTCCCTCGTAAGACTTTCGCGAGAAGTAACAGAAGCTGAGAATACTGTCCCTGAAATGCAGTACCGACAGGCTTCCATGACATTGTAAGGGAAGAAACGAATAAATGAAACATCGTCTTTCCGCCGCTATTGTATGGACACTGGACGTGCACATCGCTCTACCGTCTGCTGGTGGCTTCTCCACCCATCTACACGCAAAATAGCATTACGAGGTTAAATGCACATTGTTCCAGATCTTTCCTCGGCGGAAAAGTAACTG
Organism: Locusta migratoria; assembly: GCA_026315105.1. Classification (NCBI taxonomy): domain Eukaryota; kingdom Metazoa; phylum Arthropoda; class Insecta; order Orthoptera; family Acrididae; genus Locusta; species Locusta migratoria. The sequence goes on along the minus strand of CM048745.1, from coordinate 713,502,487 downwards.
ACAGTACCGACCATAACTAGTTGAAATAGTATAATTGAAAACTATGTTTGGATTACATGAACGTTACATTTACTATGTGTAATATAAGCAAGTCACGTCGCTTTCCTTAGCTAAACATATTTTTTGCATCACCGTGTTCGCTGCATTATTCTGTCTGAAATCAAGACGTGGCATACAACTGAATCTACAAATCGTACTCCAGTAGGGCCAAACTGGGAACCTGCCACTGTCTTTAGAAGTGTTCCATTATTAATTAATGTAAACGACGAAATATCTCCCGAGAATTACCACCGTTCATCAAAAATTAATATCACGGAATTAGCTCCCGTCTCTCTCAAATGCGTCTAGAATAATGAACAGAAGACTTCTGAATTCATCTCCAGGTCTCAGGAGTTTCACCTCTCGCTGATGATAATCAAATAAAACACAAGTTCCAAAGCGAAGAGACAAATAGAATTGTCTTGTTGCCAAGAACAGCAGCGATTAATATACCAAAGAGAGAGTAAATCTATGTATGTAGTTCGCAGTCCTACAGATTACTTTTACAACATTTTTATGTAATTATTCTCACGTACACAGACATTGGTCACGTTTCATCCCTGTCAAAATTTCTGGCCAGTAAAAGAGGGAAAAAAAGGAAAAACAACAGAATTATTGCCTTTCCTGTGATCCAATAATTTTGTGAATAATAAAACCAGAATCCAGGACTCAGTAATTTAAACTCTATTGCATGTTATTAATTCGAAACCAAATTACAAAGAACGACATTATATGGTAAATAGAATCTTATTGTTCTATATAACGACATTTCAGCCAAGACCGACGTGCTGCACATTGTACCGGGTGATCAAAAAGTCAGTATAAATTTGGAAATAATGTAGATAGATAGGTAAAAATTGACACACGTGCTTGGAATGATATGGAGTTTTATTAGAGAGAAAAAGTTCAAAAATGTCCGACAGATGGTGCGTGATTCTGGTTTGGTAGCTGCTACCGTGACGGGTGAGAGGTACGCCGATATGTTACAGAATCGCATTATCTCCAGCCTGGCTGGTAAACACCTGCTGAAACGTACGATTCTTTTGCATGATGGCGGTCCACCCCATATTGCTAGAGGCGTGAAATATCTCTTGCGCGCGTTGTTTGGTGATGATCGTATGCTCAGCCGCCACTTTCGTTATGTTTGGTCTCCCAGGTCTCAAGACCTCAGCCCGTGCGATTATTGGCTTTGGAATTACCTGAAGTCGCAGTTGTATCGTGATCGACCGACATCTCTAGGGATGATGAAAGACAACATCCGACTCCAATGCCTCACCATAACATGCTTTACAGTGCTGTTCACAACATTATTCCTCGACTACAGCTATTTTTGAGGAATGATGGTGAACATACTGAGAATTTCCTGTAAAGAACATCATCTTTGCTTTGCCCTAATTTGTTGCGCAAATTATTGCTTTTCTGATCAGATAAAGCGCCATCTGTCGGACATTTTTGAACTTTTTTTCTGTTCTAATAAACTCCATGTCATTCCAAGCATGTGTGTCAATTTTGACCTTTCTATCTACATTATTCCGTGATTTATTAAGTTTTCAAATTTTAGTGACTTTTTGATCACCCGGTAATTTGCTATGCTCAGTTTCTGAACTGATCTTACAGTTTGTTCACATATAGGCAGATCAAGATAGCTGCTCCTGGTACAGGATGATTCTCTGTTTGGTCATTTCGAAATACAGTAATTACAGTTGATGGAAGTGCGAAGAAGGTTCTATTTCGCTTCACCCCCGTTAACGCTCAAAAAGGGTTGTCCATTTTCACCATTTTCACAAAAGAGCACTAAACGGTGTCACATTGACGTTCAATCTAGTAAATTTCTTTGGTTGTGAAGGACCACACAGCTGTATCTAAAAGGAATTTCAACGAAATTTTGAATGTTAACGTGGTCAGAAATGGATAATTTTATTCAGATCATTATCTCTTCACAATTAAAATAGATTTCTCCCATAAATAAGAAAAAGGGACATCCTGAAAGTACACAGATGTCACTCCAGAAGAGCTAATATTACAATGGAAAATAAGGAAAAATTAAGACAAGAGATTGAGACAAATAGAAAAGGCGATTGGCATAAACGTCAGGTACAAATTATTAAAGCAGCGGAGAAAACGTTAGGAATAGCCAAGAAAGGGAAGAAGACATGGATGGTGTGAAGAAGGAGTGTGAAGCAGTACTATATTTAAGAACACCACCTTGAACAATTCAGGTAAAAAAGAAAAGAAACATATAAAATAATACGAAAATTCAAAAGGACGTTCAAGAAATTTCGGCTTACAGAAATACAAGAAAATAGTATAAAAATTGTACTACAAATGTTTACCAAACTTCTAAAAATATACCTAAGAGATATCAAGAACTCAGAATTTGTTTCAAAGTTGAAAATGGAATCATAGGATGAAATAACCAGAAAACCTCTGAAACGCTAGTAACAATTTTTAATAAGCTCTTAAAATGTCCAATTAAAACAATCAAATTAGAATCCCCAACAATAGCAGAGAACCTTCAGGATGATTTCTCACCAACAGAACAATAAGTTAATGAAGCCACAGAAATACTCAACGAAGTAAATTTTGCAGATCCTTATGACAGAACTATTCAAACAGTCATAACCCAAGATTCTTTTTACATTTACTTCTTAAAAACATTGGGAGAAGGTTGGAAAATAGCATTATTCCACCAGATACATAAGAACGGAGTCAAACAAAATGTCTACAATTACATAGGCGTAACACTTCATTCAGTGACATACCAAATATTATCAAAAATTTTGCCGAACGCAATGGAAGAAACTCTAAATAAACAGAAAAACAGGTAGAATATCAGGTTGGTTTTCGAAAAGGAAGATCCTGGACAGAACAGGTTTTTAACTTAAAATCAATCATTCGCCACAAACTGCTTACCAGCGAACCTATAATAGTATCATTTATTGATTTGAAGAAAGAATTTGTTTCATAGATAGAGACACAATAGATAAAATCATCAGAGAATTTAGCATTAAAGCTAAATTAGGAAACATAATTCGTAAATCACTAACAATTATTATATTTAAAGTTAAATTTTTGGAAAAAATATCCCATCCATTTAATGTCTTGTGTTCGGGAAGGAGATGGAGTACCACATTTACTTTTAGAAAAAAATGTAAGGATATGATATTTGGAGCTACTAAATCAGGAGTTTCGATCAATAATTCAGGGAAGGAGAAAAATTGGAATCAAGGTAAAGTACCTGGCCTTTCCTGACGATTTTAGATTTCTTTCTGAAAATATACTGAAGTAGCTATTGAAATGAATCCTCTGGAAAACAAAGCAAACAGAACTGGTCTCGAATACTTAGCTGTAAAGCAAAATTCATGACACACTTAAAAGCTGGAACAAAATACAGGGTAACAACTAGGTTAAATAGAGCTAACGGCTTTCCAAAAATATCTATAACCTGAAATGCATATCAAGAAAAATAAAACTAAATCACTGTAGTAAGACCTGAATTTAAATGTGTAAATGACTAACTACAATACTGGCAATTGAAATTGCTGCACCAAGAAGAAATGCAGTTGACAAACGGGAATTCATTGGACAAATATATTATACTAGAACTGGTATGTGATTACATTTTCATGCAATTCGGATGCATGGATCCTGAGAAGTCAGTACCCAGAACAACAACCTCTGGCCGTAATAACGGCCTTGATATGCCTGGGCATTGAGTCAAGCAGAGCTTGGATGGCGTGTACAGTTCAGATGCCCATGCAGCTTCAACACGATACCACAGTTCATCAAGAGTAGTGACTGGAGAATGTGCTGGCCAGGGCAGCAGTCGAACATTTTCCGTATCCAAAAAGGACCGTACAGGAACTGCAACATGCGATCGTGCATTATACTGCTGAAATGTAGGGTTTCGTAGGGATGAATTGAACGGTAGAGCCCCGATCGTAACACATCCGAAATGTAACGGCCACTGTTCAAAGTGCCGTCGATGCGAACATCTCATACCCACACCATTACGCCGGGTGATACGCCTGTTTGGCGAAGACGAATACACCGCGATGTCGGCAAACACGAATGCCATCATCATGATGCTGTAAACAGAACCGGGATTCATCAACAAAAAAAAAAAAAAAATAAAAAAAAAAAAATAAAAAAAAAAAAATAAAAAATAAAAAAAAAAAAAAAAAAAATCGACGCTTTGCCGTTCGTGCTCCCAGGTTCGTCGTTGTGTAAACCATCGCAGGCGCTCCTGTCTGTGATGCAGCGTCAAGGGTAGCCGCAGCGACGGTCTCCGAGCTGATAGTCCATACTGCTGCAAACGTCGTCGAACTGTTCGTGCAGATAGTTGTTGTCTTGCTAACGTCCCCAACTGTTGATTCAGGAATTGAGACGTGGCTACACGATCCGTTACAGCCATGCGGATAAGACGCCTGTCATCTCGACTGCTTGTGTTCCGAGGCCGTTGGGATCCAGCACGGTGATCCGTTTTGCCCTCCTGAACCCACCGATTCCATATTCTGCTAACAGTCATTGGATCGCGACCAACGATACGATAAACCGCAATCGCGATAGGCTACAGTCCGACATGAACAAAGTCGGAAACATGATGATACGCATTTCTCCTCCTTACGTTTCACTGCGCAACTGCTGTTTCTATATGAGAAATCAGTTGGAAATGTTCATCGTTGGAAACGTTCATCATGTCAGCACTTTGTAGGTGTGAATGCTCTGAAAAGGTAATCATTTTCATATCACAGCATCTTCTTCCTGTCGGTTAAATTTCGTATCCGTATCCCGTCATCTTCGTGGTGTAGCAATTGTAATGGTCAAGAGTAAATAAATACCAGCTAAAATGTTCTTCTCGGAGCATAAATAAGGCAAACATATTCCTGTTTAATCAACACTGACAGAAAAAAGGATAACCAGCAGCCTCTCTCTTCAATCCGCTCTTCAATCTGCCTCCCTCACAAAAAATTTTGGCATGCGAATATATTCGCGCCCTTTCAACACAGAACACGCTAAATCCAATTACTCAGTCTCCCATCGTAAATAATGTTTCAATACACAACATCTTCCTTCCACTACTACGGTCCAGATAAGTTACTCTCCCGTTGTCTTGTTTTACTATACCTACAAGTGCATAAAGAATACGCTAATCACATCTAAGTGAATGGCGGAGGTTTCATCGAGTCGCTTTTATGATGCACCTTTACCGTTCCATTCTCTAAAAGATCTTATTTCTCCTATTTTATGAAGACGATCATGTCTCCCTATGTAGGTTCGTGCTAACAAGATATTTGGCTTTCGAAGGAGAAAGTTGGTGACAGAAATTTCATAAATCAATGTCGTCGCAAAGATTAACGTGTTTTTCTTAATGATTTCCAACCCTACTCGTTCATCATTTTCGGACAGTCTCTCCCCTGTATCAAGCTCCCCTTCTGTGAACTTTATATCATTCGTCAATACCACTTGGTGAGGATTCTACAACGGGCAGCAAAACTACAAAATAAGACGGACAAGTGCAGTTTCTTTAATAGAACAGTTGCATCACTTGTGTCAATGAAACGTAGCCTTTCGTTTGCCTTCCCTACAATATTTTCTATGTGTTCATTCGAATTTTAGTTGTTCGTAATTGCAATTCCTAGGTATTTAGTTGTATTTTCGTGTCCGATTTATCATGTAAATGAACGGATTTCTTTTGGTGTTCATATGGATAACTTCAAACCATTCATTGTTGAGAGTCAGTTGCGAATTCTTGCACCATGCATATATCTAAATCATTTTGCATTTTTTTTATCTTCTGGTAACTTTACTAATCTGTAAATGACAGCATAATACGCGAAAAGTCCACGAGTACTGCTCAGATTGTCTCCTAAATCGTTTATAAAAATAAGGAACACAAGAGGCCTTACATATTTTCCCTGAGGAACGCCACATATCATCTCTCTTATACTCGATACTTTACATCAATTACAATGTACTGTTTTCTTTCTGATAGGAAATTCCGAATCTAATCGCACAACTGTGACCATATTCAATAAGTACGCAATTTGATTAGAAGACGGTTTTAGATACAGTATCAAAGGCTTTTCGGAAATCTAGAAATGTGTAAACGATTTCAGATCCCTTGTCTATAGCACTCACAAATGGCTTTTCATCAAACTGCGTGGGTATGGCATATCGTTCCAAGTTTGCGACTGGATAGGGAATTTCCTGTCAGAGAGGACACATTTTGTAGTAATCGATGGTAAGGCATCGACTAAAATAGAGTTGATATCGGGCGTTCAACACGGTAGTGTTATTCGTTCTCTGCTGTTCCTTATTTACATAAACGATATAGGGGAAAATCTAAGTAGCTCTCTTAGTTTGTTTGCAGATGCCGCCGTCATTTACCGTCTAGTAAAATCATCTGAAGTGAAAAACCAACTGCAGAAATAAATAAGATGTCATTTTGGTGTAAAAAATGGCAATTGACTCTAAAAGTAATGAGAAGTGTGAAGTCGTCCTCATGAGTACGAAAAGAAATCCGTTAAACTTTGCTTACAAGATACATCAATCAAACGTGAAGGCCGTAAACTCTACAAAAATCTAGGAAGTACTATTACTTCAGACTTAAACTGGAAAGAACAAGCAGATAATGTCGTGAGAAAGGCGAACCAGAGACTGCGTTTTATTGGTAGAATCTTTAAAAGATGCAACAGAACTACTAAAGTGACTGTATACTCTACGCATGTCCGTCCTTAAAGATACAATAGAACTACTAAAGAGACTGCATACACTACGCTTGTCCATCCTTTTTTGGAGTATCGCTACCCAGTGTGGAATACTTATCAGGTGGATTTGACGGAGGACATCGAAGTTTTGTATTGTCACGACACAGGGGAGAAAGCCTCACGGAAATAATGCAGGATCTGGGATGGGAAGCATAACAACAACGGCGCTTATCGCTGCGGCGTGGGCTACCTACTTAACTGCAATCGCCATCATTCTCCTCCGAATGCGACAATATATTGTAGAGTTTCACTTACATAGGTAGAAAAGATCATCAGAATAAAATACGAGAAATCATAGCTCGAACGGAGAGATTCAGGAGTTCTTTCTTCCCGCTCGCTATTCGAGAACGGAATGGGAGATAAATAGTGATTAATATGAGTAAAGATCTAGATGTGTTTCACAAGAGCGATACTTTCTGAATTCGTGTTGACTATGGGTCATTACGTTCATTATGCTTGAGAAAAGAAAATGTTTTAACATACTGCTGCAACCCGATGTCAATGATAGAGGCTCGTAATTTTGCGGATCACTCCTATTGCCTACCATTACCACTTTCTTCTGTCTTTGTTTCCACTGCTACTGCCTTATTCACTTTCTCTCCATTTTGTCTGCCTTATTCTGCCACAGCCTGTGTCCTGTTCTTTTACCCATACGTTGATATTGCCTCTTTCATTTTCACTGTTCCTTCACCCAAGATTACCTCCTTATTACACCTATCCTTATGGATCTCTTACTCGGCCTTCTATCTCCTTGACCGAGAAACTAACACGTAGCTTTGGGCAAAATGGCCAAAATTTTTGTTACTGAAGTTCGCCGTTTTCGAAGACCCAGTTGCCGAATCCTCGTGTATAGTCTACATTCATTTATCGTTTTCAATTACAACGTCTCCTGTCTCTTTCGTTCACACTGTTGCTGTCCATTCTTTTTATATTTATTTGTTTATTTATCTTTTACTGTCACTGCTCCTCTCTCACAATGGCTATCTGTCCTATCTTTCGCCACTATGAGATAGTTTCTTCCTTCCACCGACAATCTGCTTATGTCGAACAGCACAAAAAAGCGTGAATATGTTCGCATGCCAAAACTTTTGGCGAGGGAGGTAGAATGAGGACTGAGGCAACTGGTTGCCCACTTTTCTGTCAGTCCGTTTTTTTTTTTTTTTTTAATTTTGGTCTCTCCGATGAACGGTTAAAGCGTTTCATGATAATAAGTTTGGAAGACATAGTTTCCATATTGGAAAAGAGCGAACTGGTAAATGGTTTAAAACATGAGAATAACAGTCAAGTTCGCAAATGGGTTTAACAATTAATTAGATAAGGCGACCGGTTTCGATCTCTTCCGAGATCATCATCTGACCTAGTCATCTCGCTGTTGATGCCGAGGCGATGAGCGTGCGGCGACTGCTCACCTAATCTAATAACTTGTTTAAAAACTTAGCTGTTATTCTCATCAATTACGTGATGTTAAAAAGTCATCGCAAAGGGTCCATTGAAATGTTACTAACCTAAAGCGGGACAATAGGCCCTCGTGATTTGCTGGCGAATACTATGAAAGATCTCGTCGTCAGGGAAAACAAATCTAGCAGTCTTAGAATCGGAACGTGCAGTATAACATTTCTCAATCGGGTATGTTGGATACAATATACCGGTTGAAGTTAGAGAAAGTGGCGTACTGTGATGTGCGTGTGCCAAGATGAACAGGAATTCCGATCACCTACAGGGTTAAAATTACAAAGTCATAATTAATGCAGCAGTAGTTTAAATAATGAGTAACAAAGTAGGAAACCGGGTAAACTACAATCACCAACAACGTTAAAGTATTTACTGAAGCCAGTACAGACACAAATCGAACACGCCTCACAACAACACAAGTTTACTTGGCAAAATGGAACTTGTAAAAAATTGTAAACAGAAAGTTCACAGCAAATTACCATGCTTGACACAGTGCAGGAAAAATATGGCATTTCTAAAAGCTTCCATTAATCTCGGAATTGAGAAGCACAGGTTCTGTTCCAAGTTGAATGTAGTTAGTGCCATTCTTTCTGCGGAATATTTATAAGTACAAGTAACAACAATGGTGATTTATGGCGATGAGGTACTTTTGTTCCAATGTAGAACACAAACTTTCAACAATTTTGACCTGGTGACAGTGGAGCTAAGGAATAACGGGACAATATATCGTCGTGCTCACAAAACCTGTAACCCTCTCGCCTTCTAAGACAGTATCACTATTGAGAAATTAATATTGTGCAATGGGCTGGGCTTGATCAGCCTAAATGATAATCCCTGACAATGAAACAAAAATTTTTCAGTACACAAAATGCCACAATGTTTCACCAAATCATTACCAAGATCCTGTCACGTGTCACTCTTGGAAAATTAAGACCGACAAGAGGTTTGGAATATTGGGGAAGAATACTCAAGGACTTTTCTTTTATGGTTTCTGCCTCCATTTCAATCTGTGAAGGGTAGTTTTACGTGATATATTGCCAACCACAACTGAACGGCAATTTCTGAATATCGTTTCACATTATACGGCACTACAGCCTGTTAACGAATATACGAAAATATGGAATACGTTGCGACATAAATGACTGACTCCAAGGCTTCCTAAATTATAGAAGGCAGCACGTTGTCCTTGAGGGCAAGTTTTTATCACAGCCAAGGGTATCATCAAGACAGCCATTATTATTTTCTAGGTACGCTGCCGGAAAGAAAATTAGTACTCCCGGACAGACGACGTCAACTTTGATCCGTTGACGGCAGATGCTTCCTGGGAGATAGTAGGAATAGTACCGTATTTATTCGGTTATAGTACCTCACCGCCTTTATTGCCCCGTCAAAATACGAAATTTAAAAAAAAAAAAACTCGCACATTCGTGAATTTGTTAATATGTGAAGTTCGACAGCACTATTTTACGCGAAAGTCGACAATATTACCGGCCGCTGACTTCTGGGACAATGGTAGTTTTACAAGATAAAGGTAACAACAACTGATTACAACCATCCAGCCCCCTCCCCCAATCTCCGTTCGATATTGCCATGCTTCCATTTTGTGTTGAATTGAGATTTATACTGTGAAAACCATACGAAAATTAATACCGCGATTGGAGAATTAGCTATATTGCATTATTTAAATTAAGAGCTGTCGAATTTGCAATGATTAATTGAATGATATATCATTTGTGAATGTGTGTGTGTATCAAAATAAAATTTTATTAAAACATTTATTTCATATGTAGTGTGATTAAGAAATAGTACCCCTCCTGAACCAACAGAATGCACTATTTAATTTATGAAGATTACATCTATATTACACTCCCTAATTTCAGGAGTAAAAAATAGCCGAGTGAATACACTATTTCTTTCAACGTCGTCCGGCAGCAAACGGCATAGTGACACAGCTCCAGAGTACTATATATATATATATATATATATATATATATATATATGTGTGTGTGTGTGTGTGTGTGTGTGTGTGTGTGTGTGTGTGTGACGTTTAATAAGAAATGTTTACATTTATAAGGCTAAACGTGATATGAACATGTGAAGCAAACACGCATCATACCAGGGAGACTTACTCGTGCTTCCTACAGCCAAATTAACGAGTTGAAAGGAGTTAAATTGTTTGCTTTCGAATTGCGGTGGTCTATTCGGAGAACTTCCACTCATTTCGACGTACTTCGTCAGCTGTGCAACAATGATTGTTGCAATGATCATGTTGACATTCTCCCTCCCTTAGAAGCGGTTGTGACGTCCACTCAGTACAGGCCTTCGCGGAGTATTTTTAATTTTCACATATTTTTGGTAACATTTTTGTTTCACTTTTTGAGATAAAAGATCTATATATAAAAACAGTCTAGAGTGCTATGATGTTATTTTAATCAACTAGTTTCGGTGTTTTTCTGGACCACCTTCAGGGTTGTAACTCCATTGATATCGTGCAGCTGCGCAGGTACCTGGGAGCTGCTCAGTGACGCACTGAAAGGCTCCAGGCTGCACGATATCGATGGAGTTACAACCCTGAAGATGGTCCAGAAAAGCACCGAAACTAGTTGATTAAAATAACATCATAGCACTCTAGACATGTCATACTTTAACAGCAGCAGTTGGAGACCGTACAGTTATCACAGATAAAAGGGTGTCAAGAAGGCTTGATCGTACATTTATCACAGATAAGAGGGTGTCAAGAAGGCTTGACTTCGAAGGCAACTAAACACAGCACTTATACTGAAAGCATGTTTATTACGAACTCAACATACACGCAGAACTGACTGCCTCTCAGGCAGAGTGCTCTGCTATTTATACACAGAATTTACCAGAAATTAGAAGACAGTTAACATAAGAAACAAGTAGAATTTACAAGTGAACATAAGAAAGATGTAGAACCTTCTGGAATTGTTAATTACAAAGAAATAAATTTTGGCCTTTGGGCGGGATTGAACCGGCGACCTTCTGCACCGCAGTCCGTGACGCTACCCCTGCGCGACGCTGACAGTCGGTAATCGACGTCTCTCGCGGCATTGCTCCCTCTCCTGGAGAAACAGCGACCCGCTGTTATGATCCCTGTGGAGCCAGCTGCAATGTCCTGGATCTTGACCGTGTCATGGGTCCTCTGTATGACAGTTCAAGAGAATCCTTCCCTTCTCCGCGATTATCGACGACAGATGTTCCTGTCGTGGCTTCATCAGGAACGTTACCGCCCTTAAAGTTCTTGAATAAGAAGCCATTGTCATCTACCTGCTCTTCAGGATCGTAGTAAGGCTTTATGCGCAGGACGTGAACAATGTCTCTTCGTTTTTGACGTTTCGACGACGGCTCATAATTCTCAACTTAGTATGTGACGTCTGACAGGCGGCGTATGACACGATACGGACCAAAGTATCGCTTCAATAACTTTTCTGACAGTCCAACCTTCCGTACAGGGATAAAAATCCATACCAGATCTCCTGGGCTGTACACAACAGGTCGGTGCTTGTCATTATACCGCTGACGGTCCTTTTCCTGGGCGTCCAGTGTCCGTATGCGAGCCAGCTGTCTTGCTTCTTCGACCCTGGTGATGAGCTGTTTAACATAGTCGTCCTGAGTGTCGTCCGGTTGGAACGGGAACAGCGTATCCATTGTCGTCTCAGCTTCACGGCCATGGAGCAGGAAAAACGGAGTGAAGCCTGTGGTGTCTCGTCTTGCGGTATTGTAAGCAAATGTCACGACTGGCAGAATTGTATCCCAATCCTTCTGCTCAACATCGACGTACATTGACAGCAGGTCGGCTAACGTCTTGTTAAAACGTTCCGTAAGACCATTTGTCTGAGGATGGTATGCAGTTGTCATTCTGTGGACAATGTTGCACCGTGACCTTACCTCTGATACTAGTTTTGACTGGAATATATTTCCACGATCAGATATCATGACACGTGGTGCTCCATGTTTCAAAATAATGTCTTCTACAAGGAATTTTGCGATCTCTGGAGCTTCTGCAGTCGGCACAGGTTTGGTGACAGCATAGCGTGTGAGGTAGTCAGTGCAGACTATTATCCAACGGTTACCCGTTGTCGACTTCGGGAACCTCCCTAAAAGATCGATCCCAACTCGGTGGAATGGAGCTGCTGCCGGCGGAATCGGTACGAGATATCCTGGAGGAAATTGCTGCACATGCTTCCGTCGCTGGCACTCTTTACAGTGACTTACATAGTGCTTGACAGATCGGTAGAGGCCTTTCCAGTAATACCTGCGTCTGATTCTGTCTAGGGTCTTCACGAATCCCAGATGACCGGATATTGCAGCATCATGGAAATATTTGAGAATAGCTGGCTGGAGATGAGCTGGAACAACAAGTAGCCATTTGGGGCCCAGTGGATCGTAGTTGCTCTTGTACAATGTTCCGTTTATAAGTAGGAACTCTCCATTGGTCGGTTCTCCTTTCTCCAAGGACTCTATCACTTTTAATAGTGTTGGATCTTCCCTCTGTTCAGCTGTAACGTCATCTAATTCAGTGAGAGCTGAAATTTCATTAATGCTGTTGTGTTCCACTAATGGATTCCTCGAAAGGCAGTCGGCATCCTTGTGTTTGCGCCCGTTCTTGAATACCACTGTGCCATCGTACTCTTGGAGTCTTAGTGCCCATCTTGCTAGTCAACCTGTTGGATCCTTCAAGCTAGTCAGCCAACACAAAGAATGGTGGTCTGTCACGACGGTGAATGGTTTGCCGAATAAATACGCCCGGAACTTGTTGATAGCCCAGATAACCGCGAGACATTCTTTTTCAGTTGTGGAGTAGTTTATCTCGGACTTTGAGAGTACTCTTGACGCATAGGCTATCACTTTTTCGGCACCCTCCTGAACTTGTACAAGCACTGCAACAATCCCAAAGCCACTGGCGTCTGTGTGAAGTTCCGTTTCTGCATTCTCGTCGTACAAGGCTAGCAATGATGCGGAAGTTAGAGCCTCCTTAAGTGCTCGGAAAGCTCTTTCCTTTGTCTCATCCCAGTAAAATTTGGCGTCACCCTGCAGAAGTTCTTGTAATCGACGTGCCTTGTTACAAAACCCTTCGATGAAACGTCGGTAGTATGAGCACAGCCCGAGAAAACTTCTCACATCACTAATGTGCTGAGGAGTTGGAAATTCTGTGACTGCCCTTACTTTATATGGATCAGGACGGACACCATTTCCGTTGACTAGGTGCCTCAGGATTTTTATCTCTTTGGCGACGAAGAGGCACTTCTTTGGATTGAGGCGGAGACCTGCAGCCTGAACACACTTCAACACAGTTGACAGGCGACTCAGATGTTCTTCAAATGTTTTCGAGAAAACGACAATGTCATCTAAATAGCAGAGACACGTCGTCCACTTAAGGTGTCGAAGCAAGTTGTCCATCATGCGTTCGAATGTGGCTGGAGCATTACATAATCCAAATGGCATTACTTTAAATTCATAGAGACCGTCAGGTGTAATAAAAGCCATCTTCTCCCTGTCAGCTTCGTCAACCTCGATTTGCCAGTAACCGGTCTGCATGTCCATAGTTGAGAAGTATGTAGCTCCTTTCAAGCAGTCTAAGGTGTCATCAATACGCGGCAATGGGTAGACATCTTTCTCTGTGATACTGCTCAGCCGCCGATAGTCGACACAGAATCGCCACGTGCCATCCTTCTTCTTTACGAGGACCACCGGAGACGACCAAGCCCTCTCCGATGGTTGAATAATGTCATCTCGTAACATCTTCTCCACTTCCTGCCTAATTATCCGTCTTTCAGCTGGCGACACTCTATACGAACGCTGGCTAATTGGTAGATGGTCCCCAGTATTGATACGGTGCTTTATCGTGGGCCGTTTCGTCTGACTTTTCCCCTGCTGAGGTGTGAATGCACCCGAAATTGGCGTAGTATACCTAACACCTGCTGGCGTTGTTCCTTGGTCAGTCCAGGCCCTATTGGCAGTTCCACGTTTGTTTCCTCCAGCGTGTTGTCTGTACTAATAGCAGGGCATGGGTCTTCATTGATGACGTTGAGCTCACCGTCCTGGATTGGTTCAGCTGTACCGATACACATTCCCTTGGGGATAAGTTGTGACTGCTCGTGACAATTTGTGATCCAAATCTCTCCTTGACCACCGGTAATGCTTATGATAGCCGCTGGTATGTAAATTTCTTTTGTGAGCCTGATAAACTTTTTACTATCAACAAGAACTTCACAGTTTAACCGGTCATCTGTGTTTGTGACTGCAACTCTTCTCATTGTCAACGGCGGTATCGTCACATTGTCAACGACGAATAACTTCCCAGAAAATTCTGTATTAAGTGCATCCGGCGGAACAACTTCTTCAATTTGCAGCTCAGATCTTCCACAGTCAATGATAGCTTGGGATGCCTGAAGGAAGTCCCATCCGAGGATGCCATTGTGACTACATTCTGTTAACACGACAAATTCAAACGGCTGCGTCCTGTTGTTGATGGTTATTCTTGCGACACAGGTTCCTGCTGGATGGACGTACTTCCATTCGCGACCTTCAGCACAGTTGCTCCCGTATCACAGAACATTGTCTTCTTTAGTGTGCGGCGGTAATTATCCGATAATACAGAAAAAGAGGCTCCTGAATCAACAAGTGCCCGGACAGGTTGGCCGTCGATTATGACGTCGATGAGATTTCCCGACATCTTAGCGACTGTCGTCCATGGAGGATTTTCATCTGCGGCGGCCTCACCTCCGTAGATGGTCGTCTCGCTTAGTTTTCCTGGGCGCGGCGGCTAGGGGAGCGGCTGGTACCTCTGTACGGCGACGGTGAACGGCTGCGGCGCGAGTTGGCTGTGGTCGCGTCGGTCGGTTCATGGGCTGCCGTTTGGCGGCTGCAACGTAAGTCATAGCAGGGCGACGCCATTCTTCACGTCGGGTGCAATTGACGGGGCAGACAGGAGCTAATGTTTGAATACCTCGTCCTCGGCGGCGTCGGCTACCTCGTGACTTACAGGGCTCACATCCATTGCCATAATCTGATGCTCGCTCGGTCTAATAGTCCCGGCTGCCATGCACTGTTGTAATTCTTCTCTCACGATTTGTCGTATGAGAGAAGCCAAGTCCTGCTGGTCTTCCACAACGGCCATAGGGACTACATTTGGGAGTCTGTCATACTTCTTGCGTCCAACCCACCTTTGTTGCATCTCTTCAATACGCTGGCACCACTTGATGAACTCTTCTGTCGTAGCGACGTCTTTTATCAGAAGAGCTTGGTACATATCTTCTGCAATTCCCTTCATCAGGTGCGTGATTTTGTCCGCTTCAGTCATGTTCTGATTGACTACGTTACACACGGGCAAAACATTCTGTATGTACGATTGTGTCGGCTCACCATGTCGTTGCGCCCGGTTCTTCAGTTGTTCTTCCGCCGAGCGGATTTGTCGCTGGCGGTCTCCAAATGTCTTCTTAAGTTCCTCCTGGAACGTCTCCCAGTAATTCAACTTGTCTTTGTTGTTTTCGAACCATTGCTGGGCTGTTGCGTCCAGGTAGAAATAAACGTTGGCCAAGCACATCGTATGATCCCACCTGTTGTACTTGGCGACTCGGTCGAACCCTTTTAGCCATTTGTTGGGGCCCTGTCCAGCATCTCCAGAGAACACCGACGGGTGTCTGATGTGCAGCTGGCTTATTGCTGGTTTCGTCTCCATCGTTCTTCTGATAATACGGACTTTTGGAAGGATGTACTCGGTGTATCCCTTGTATTCCGGTTCCAGTCCGTGTAAGCGACGGCTTTTACGTTGCCTAATCGGAGCCACGGTGATGCAGCTGTTGCACAGTGTACCCGGTGCCTCCACCAAACAATGTCGCATTGAAATGGAAGCAGACTTGACTTCGAAGGCAACTAAACACAGCACATATACTGAAAGCACGTTTATTACGAACTCAACATACACGCAGCACTGACTGCCTCTCAGGCAGAGTGCTCTGCTATTTATACACAGACAGAATTTACCAGAAATTAGAAGACAGTTAACATAAGAAACAAGTAGAATTTACAAGTGAACATAAGAAAGATGTAGAACCTTCTGGAATTGTTAATTACAAAGAAATAAATTTTTGCCTGTTTGCGGGATTAAACTGGCGACCTTCTGCACCGCAGTCCGTGACGCTACCCCTTCGCCACGCTGACAGTCGGTATTCGACGTCTCTCGCGGCACTATTGCCAACTCGTTACTAAGAGTGGCACTACGGAAACGCATACCTGTAGTCTGTATTACACTCAAGTAAAAAAGTGTCGACGGGTACAGCTGAACTGCTGCCGACAGAGGATCATTTGGAAGATGTAATGATGGACCGTGATCTTCAGCGATGAAAACAGATTCAGTCTGCACGGAAAATACCGTCGTTTGCGCGTACGACGCAGAACTAGTGAACGCTGCCTAGTAATGTGAATTAGTCCAAGACAAGTAGGTCTTAGGTCTTCTCTCTGATACGTGAAGAATGTTGTAAACCCAGTTCTTTCGACGTTCTAGAAACAGGGAGGTTATATGTTGTTACAAGACGATAAAGCTCGCTTACACACTGTGCGAGGAAGTCAATGTGTTTTGCAAGAAGTGCCGCTATGTCTCCATAATTACTCTGCAAACGATAGTGCTCATGCGTTTCTGCTTCCCGCCGAAGGCTCGAGCCCTTCCTCGGGATTGTTTGTGTGTGTGTGTGTGTGTGTGTGTGTGTGTGTGTGTGTGTGTGTGAGTTTTGTTCTTGGCATTAGTTAAAGTAGTTAGTGTGTCTAGGGACAGTTCTCCGCTGTTGTTTGGTCCTATAGCTTTAAGACCATTTTAATAACATTTTTCTATTCTCCTATAACGCGAGGGCAGTTATCATGTCACGCTATGAAAGTGGGTGCTTACAATGGAGAAAATTGGGCCGCGGCAGAGCGGCCGAGCGCATTGAGGCGCTATGCTACGATGTGCGAGGCCGTTCCCCGTCGGGGTTTCGAATCCTCCCCGGGCTTGGATATTTGTGTCGTCTTTAGTATCAGCTTAGGGACTGACAACCCCGCAGTTAAATCCCTTAAGCTTAACAAACATTTCAGAAAATTTGTGAGACAAATTTCGCAAATAGATCTGGCAGCGACAAATAACTCCAGCCTTTTAAAGATGTTCACCCCCAACGAGTGCATCATCTTTGACATTTTCTCTCCTGTGTCGCTATAGTACGAGACGAGCAGTATCTTTCTTTGAACATTTTCTTTGCCCTCCGTCATTACTACTCAACTGTATGATGGGCAAGTATAGTGTAAGCTGTTTATTTAGTATAGCCCGCAGAAACTTCATTGGCCAGCACGATTCCCGGACGTGTTTCCAATCGAGCACGCGTGGAATAGACAACTGACACCTGGGACTCGTCAACCCGTAACTCTTGCAGAACTAATTAAACAAGTGGGAATGGCGTGGAATAATGAATACTGAGAGCGTATTCGCCACTAGAATGATCGAATGGATACCAGACTCGGTGCCTGCATTGTAACCCGTGGAGTGTTTCAGCGTTGATCGATACCTGGTACCTCAGTACCCATTCATTTATTTATCTGCATTAGTAAGTATTTCATGTGTTCGATATCCTTTGTTAAATCTCGAGCGAAATGGAAAATTCGTAAGCGTAGATTTATTTCCAGCAGTGTATGTACGTTAACATCAAATGTTTGTAAGTCTATGGGACTTAACTACTATAGTTATCTGGCCTAGGTTTACAAACAACTTCTAAAGTAGCCTAAAGGCCGAGGGAGAACTCGAACCTTCGACGGGGAGCAACCGGGCGCTCCGCAGCAAGGCGCCTTAGAGCGCTCGGCCATATCACCGCGGCCGTATCTGGGTGACCCGACGTACAGTGTTAGAATCAATTTTTAGCTACAAGTTTTTAGTGTACGATAAGGTGTCGTTATTGAATGACTGAGATAGAAGACAAGATGACTTATGCAAAATTTCTTGTTTGGTATGATGTATCAGAAATTGCAACTAGCTATAAATATAGGAAAATGGAAGGAAGGTGATGCAGATTTGTAGCAAATACAATCCAACAAAGTTCTGACATAAGATTAGGAGTCTGCTGCTATCTCAGTTGCGTAGACATCGATTAAATACCGAGGCATACTATTGCATAGCGAAATGAAAAGAAAATCATATAAAGATAGTCGTGGGAAAGAGGGATGCCCATTTAGGTTTATTGGGAGAATTTTTGGAACATATGGTTCATCTGTAAAGAAGGCTGCGTATAGTATATTTGTGTGATTCCTTTTGGAGTATTGCTCTTGTGTTTGGGATCCCCACTAGATGAGTTTAAATGAAGACATACAAGTAGTTTAGATGGGGGCTCCTAGATTTGTTACTGGTAGGTTCGATAAAAGTAGGGGAAGGTCGGGTGTGTTGACGGACAGTCAAAGATGACGAATTTTGAATTTCTCCGATAAATCAACAGACTGTTTAACGTGCACAATGGTACCGTTTCCTTAGCGCACTCTGCAGTCGTGTCTCTTCAATTAGGACTGCTCGATCATTTTGGTTTGTTGAAAACAGAGGCTAGTAAGTGGATGCTGTTTTCGTAACAATTTTTTCTGTGGTTTAAATAAGTTTCATGCAAGTTTTTGCTCTTTGGGGCCTGCAGCATAATAAAGGTCATATAATGACATTTTACTAAATATATTCCAATTTGCTGCGAAGTTTATATGTTTTTATTAAGTCACAACAGACTGTTTCGGCGTATTAATGCCATTTTCAAGTGACCTGCAGATATTGGTAATAATTTTTACATAGTTTTCGTAATTGTAATTGTAAATTTTATTCATGAAGTAATAACAAAGGTTTTTTACTTATGTCTAGATGGAATGACGTGCATATATCATCGAATCTGACTGTCTTCTGGTGTTATAAAATTTTTTACAATATTTTAAATTACGTTTGACAGTTCGATGATATATGTTTACATATTATCTTCTGATGGTGACAAAGATGATTTTTTATCGCTATCAGTTGTAGTTGCGATCTCTGGTTGTTGCATTACGTGTAAGTGCACAGATTTTGCAATTAATATATCGTATATAAACATCGTAAAATCGACGAAAAGTAGATGATGTTGCTGTTGTGTAATACTATGTGCAAACTTTTATCGTATTTCTAAAACTTTTTGGTGCTATAATTTCGTATTTTTCGCTTGTTGATATAGTAGTGTTATTATTTGTCTAAGTTGCTGTTTTTATTTAATGACTTAGAGAATTTGATATGGGCGATCTTTGGTTGATTAATGGCTTCGTAATTTTAGCCCTTTTCTTTTATGAGAATTTCAATAAAGTTTTTAATGTATTGTTGGTGTTTAAGCTCTGTTTGTTCATTCAGAATTTCTTGGGGTTGGTTTTTCATATGTAAATAAATTTCAAGCTCCTCAAGAATGGTCATAATAGGACCTTTTGGAATTTTATGTAGGACTTGTAATGAATTCTCAATTTCGCTTACAGTGTGATGGTGAGAATTCATTACAAGTCCTACATAAAATTCCAAAAGGTCCTATTATGACCATTCTTGAGGAGCTTGAAATTTATTTACATATGAAAAACCAACCCCAAGAAATTCTGAATGAACAAACAGAGCTTAAACACCAACAATACATTAAAAACTTTATTGAAATTCTCATAAAAGAAAAGGGCTAAAATTACGAAGCCATTAATCAACCAAAGATCGCCCATATCAAATTCTCTAAGTCATTAAATAAAAACAGCAACTTAGACAAATAATAACACTACTATATCAACAAGCGAAAAATACGAAATTATAGCACCAAAAAGTTTTAGAAATACGATAAAAGTTTGCACATAGTATTACACAACAGCAACATCATCTACTTTTCGTCGATTTTACAATGTTTATATACGATATATTAATTGCAAAATCTGTGCACTTACACGTAATGCAACAACCAGAGATCGCAACTACAACTGATAGCGAT
Source organism: Locusta migratoria (assembly GCA_026315105.1). Taxonomy (NCBI): domain Eukaryota; kingdom Metazoa; phylum Arthropoda; class Insecta; order Orthoptera; family Acrididae; genus Locusta; species Locusta migratoria. The sequence goes on along the minus strand of CM048745.1, from coordinate 713,482,233 downwards.
AAAAAATCATCTTTGTCACCATCAAAAGATAATATGTAAACATATATCATCGAACTGTCAAACGTAATTTAAAATATTGTAAAAAATTTTGTAACACCAGAAGACAGTCAGATTCGATGATATATGCACGTCATTCCATCTAGACGTAAGTAAAAAACCTTTGTTATTACTTTATGAATAAGATTTACAATTACAATTACGAAAACTATGTAAAAATTATTACCAATATCTGCAGGTCACTTGAAAATGGCATTAATACGCCGAAACAGTCTGTTGTGACTTAATAAAAACATATAAACTTCGCAGCAAATTGGAATTTATTTAGTAAAATGTCATTTCATGCAAGTAATATCAATTGATTTGTCTTACACCTTGTGGATTTACTGATGTTTTAATAACGGTTTAAGGAATTTATTGTGTAAGGCTCTGTGCATGTGTAAGTCTGAATCCAAAATGCGACTGCGGTTAAGATGACGAATTATGCAATTCATTCGGATGACTGGGTGACAAAATGTTCAAATGTTTGTATAGTCTATGGGACTTAACTACGGGGTCATCAGTCCCTAAACTCACAAACTACTTATGAACTACTTACGAACTAGGACGGCACAAATATACATGCCCTAGGGGGAATTCGAACCCCCGACCGTAGTGGCTGTGCAGACCGTGACTGGAGCGCCTTAGTCTTCTCGGCCAGGGTGACAGAAATGGACCAAGGAATCATTTAAAGAGGCAATGCTGCGTGCAAGAAATGGTAAGCTTGTTAAAGGAGCCGCTAGGAAGTTCAACTTCTCTGAAGCTACTTTACACTATGGAAAAAACATGTTGATTAAGTACTCTCTGCTCAGAGTACTGGCTAAAATTACAGGGAAAAAGGAGAAATTATATATTTGTGTCTCTTTTAAAAAGTAGATAAGCATCAATAAAATATTGTTTTCTAAATAAAATGTTCATTTCGTCGTCTTACTCTACCTGTAGGGCAAGTCGACGAATGGTACTGTCACTAACAAAAACAAGTGTAGGTAAAAAATCTTCAGTCTTACGAAACGTTAAAGAGTTTTATTCCACAGGAGATACATTAAGCAATCGTTTTTCCGTAAATAAAATATCTGATATCACCGCAAGAGTCAGAAAAATGTATTAAAAGTTAATGTCGCCATCTTAATCGATTTTCCCCTACCAGTATTACATGGGGAACTCAAGTGGGAATCTTTGGAGAGACAGCGAAATTCTTTTTGAGAAACACAGTTGAAAGAACTTAGTGAGCCGGAATTTGAATCTGACTGCATAAAAATTCTACAGCTTCGAAATTTCATTTCGCTTTGAAGCACATCTATAAGACAAGAGAAATTAGGGTTCGTACAGAGTTACACAACCATTCCTTTTCCCTCGTCCCAGCTGAGAGCAGAACATAAGAGGAAGTTATCAGTGGTCGTGTCAGATACCTCACGCAGCACCCCTTGGAGAGTATGTATGTAGATGCAAATCTAAGGGAAAGGAGGACAAGATGACGACAAGAAGATTCCGAAATTTTTCATCCCTTTGTTTTGGACCTGATGACTACATCAACACTTCACAGCAGACATTAGAGTTTAGTTTGCAACTACAGATTTCGTAGCCATTCGAAATGTAACATTCATGGGAATTACAATTACTTTTTTCGAATTATCTGAAATTCGTCATCTTACCTACGTTTTCGGGTAAGATGTCGAACGCAGGCGGTAATTTGACGAAGGAAAACGCAATTCGATGAACATAAAAGAAAATCATTTTAAGCATAGAAGCAGACATATGCTCTGGGCTTCTCATCTGCCACAGCGAGCTCCGTTCAAGCAGCATGGACCCTTTTACGGCAGAAACAACAAGCATACAAAGTTCCTACTTTATCACAGTAATTGGTGGTTTCATAATTCTTCCCTAACGAAATCACGATCGTCGTCGTTCATTGATATCGAGTAATCTTCAAACATCTGTGACTAATCACATTTGTTTTGGTTTTCTTCCCCTTTTAGGCTCCTATTTCTCTTACTGTTTACCTGACAAGGAACACATTAGCATATCCCTGACGAGCTACTTCCACATTTCTATGAGCGTCGAAGTAAAAGGAAATGTTATCTCCGTGTACAATTGCGGAATAATTGCATAGAAATGTGTGCAGTCCAAATCATTGAAATGTAACGGCCAGGACTGAGAACATGATCACAGTCGATGATTCATTCGATTGTGGGAGGTGTCACATTCCCCTAATCTGATGTGTATTTGGTTGAGATATTACAGTTTTCAACAATTGTAAAACATTTAAAGTTTTACCGATTACAGCGCCATCTATAATGAGACGAAGAAAATGTGTCATACAAAGATTACATATTTAACAGCTTCGGGAAGTCCTATAGATTTTTCTGTTTGTTATTTTCTTTATCAAACTTTAGTACACGGTACGTCAACTATGACTAGCGATGCGAACAATCTGAACATTAATTTACTGCGTAAAGTATCATAAAATTTATCTACACCATTCAACAGCTTAACAGTTTCAGAAGATACAATGGGTACTTTCCGTAAGTTTTCTCTGTAGCGTTAATTTTGTGCGTTCTCAAATCTGTATTCCGTCATTTAACTCTATTCAATCATTTCATGTGTTAGTTTCATCCACCCTTGTCTAAAGTATTTAATCAGATTTTTACCCGATTTTTCTATGATCGAAATTATATATATATATATATATATATATATATATATATATATATATATATATATATAAACTTTAATCTTTTAATCGCGGTTGAACATTAATGCGTACCGGCAGAAACACAAAAGTAATGTTACACAGACACTTCCATTCCCGATAACCAAACTTAAGATATTAATTCTTATCTCAAGCTGTTGACATTTAAGCTTTGTTATCGTTGGTAGCATCTCCCAAAATAAGAAACCTGTAGGGCATTTTAAGCATAAACCTACTGACGTGAGTTATTCTGTCTCTAAATTAACTGAATTACTAAGAAGTTAAGTAGAATATTAGGAAACAACTGTCTGAAATATGTGAAAGGTATAGCAGACAAATGGGTAACTTTGAGAGATAGTACAAGCAGCAGAGGATCGTGTTGGTATAAGACAAAGTCTAGTAGAAATCCTTGTAAACACAGAAATTAATTTAATTGATCAAATTAGAAAATATACAAACTTACTAAATGAATCAAAATACAGGGAATTCAGATGTCAAAAATGAAAGAACGCGCTAAATAGTAGAATTCGCTGGACGACATATGTGAGGATATAGAAACATTTGTGTTTAGGAAAAACATACTAAATACAGGAATATTAAAGAGTTCTTTGGAGAAAATAGAAGACTAGGTGATAGCAAGAATTTGTATTTGGAACGCCGTGTTGTGTGAGTCAAAGGAGACAGAAAATTAGGGAGAACTAGATACACTACAAAACGTTTTTCTTCTGTGTTGAAAATCAAATAAACGGATTAAGTACGAAATGATAAATTGGAAACGAATATGCGAAAGGTGAATGCTAAGTAAAACCATTATATATGAAAAGACAGGATTAAGCGCCTCTTAGATCAGATAGTGCAAGAGTTTGTGGTTGATGCAGCATACGATGTCGTCCAGAACACAGAAATTAGTGTACGAATGGAAATGCTTAATTTCTTGTATTGGGGGCCCGCAGCACGTTTGATGTCTTTTATATATATATATATATATATATATATATATATATATATATATATATATATATATATATGTAGGAAGCTGGTGTTATATTTTATTGCTCAATAGATCTATATCAGTACTGCGCCATTTTCAAGCTCATTATGCTCTGGTCTAATGTACACAATTCATCTGGTGCGGTCGCTGTCGTAAGAAGAACGTCCAAATGTCCAAGAATCTCATTTATTTAGACGTTTTCACCGTTATTTGAACGTTTTTATATTCGTTCACTGGTTAATTGAAGATTAAGATTTCGTATTTTCCTACGGTATTTAATGTGACAGCAGCACCAGATGCATTGCATACACTAGACCAGAATATAATGAGCTTGAAAATGGCGCAATGCTGAAATGACTTCAGTTAAGCAGCTTCCTGAATTTATGTAATAGTTATATATAGTATGTCTGTAAAAAGATATGCTGAACTTTTGAAAGCAAGAAAGAGCAAAAAAGTAAAAATATAAAATTTCTCAGATAGCTATACAATTATTTACTAATCGTCTCGGTTCCAGCATACGCACAGAATAATAGGTAGGATTGTAATCATGTGACTGACAGAAACAATTCTTAACATTTCTGATTAACGAGATACTTCGGAAGAACTATGAGACTGAGGTCAGTAATGACTTCTATTATCCATTAAGTTTCGCTCAAAATCCTGCAGAATTTTTAGCTATCTGAAAGTGCGGAAGAAGCGAAGCACAGTGGATAGCTGCCGACGTTTAGACAATCGTTCACAGCATGTAAATAAGGGACCTGTAAGGTAGTTATTCACGTATACATGCAGTGAGATAGGTATTGCCAATGAAATTGGAGGCGATGGCATTTGCCTGAAAATGGTGTTCAGGCTACGCCCGGTGCGTAGTTGGTAGAGGGCACCTCTGGCCGACGGCTACTGATGAGCAGTGAGATTGTTTGCGCAGTGCAGCTCAGGGTGCGGGCTCACGTAATGAGCAATCTCGCGCCAATGAAGGAGCCAGCGGAAGCAAAATTGACTTACGGCCACCCCTTTATTGGTTCGGAACGGTCTAGAAAGAGCCCTTCAACTCACATTAGAAACGATACCCATAGAACAAGATACAGTCTGCAACGAGAATTCTTTATCACAAACTGCCCACTTTTAATTCCGTGAATTCTTGAATGTTACTCATTTTGTCCGATATATTGGACCATACTTGATCTGGAAAGTGGAGGTGCAGCATATTTTTTCCTTTACTACTTGTTTTCCTATGAGCGAATCCAACTTTGTTTACAAGATGAATCAATCAAAGATGAAGGCCCTAAACTCCACAAAATACCTAGGAATTACTATTACTTCAGACTTAAACTGGAAAGAACACGTAGATAATGTCGTCGGAATGGCGAACCAGAGACTGCGTTTTATTGACAAAACCCTTAAAACATGCAACAGAACTACAAAAGAAAATGCATACACTACGCTTGTACGTCCATTTTTGGAGTATTACTGCCCAGTGTGGGATCCTTACCAGATGGGTTTGACGGAGGGCATCGAAAGAGAAGGGCAGATCGTTTCCTGTTGTCACGATACAAGGGAGACAGCATTACGGAAATGATACAGGACCTGGAATGGGAATCATTACAACAACGGCGCTTGTCGCTGCGCCGTGGGCTACTTGCGAAATCCCAATCGGCAACATTCACCTCCGAATGCAAAAATATATTGTTGACTCCCACTTACATAGGTAGAAATAACCATCAGAATAAAATACGAGATATCAGAGCTCGAACGGAGAGATTCAGGTGTTCTTTCTTCCCGCGCGCTATTCGAGAATGGAATGGGAGATAAATAGTATAATGATCGTTTGATGAACCCTCTTCCAGGCACTTGTGATTTGCAGAGTATCGCATGTAGATGTAGATTTGTGGCACATTCATAAGTTTTTCTTTCCAATACGTGCATTAAAATAGACTTTGATAAAAAATTAATGTAAAAATACAGCCGGCAATTCTATTTAGGTACTGCACACTATAATAAAATGTATAATTCGTACGTGACATCCACTGACTCTTACAGCCACAAAATGAGTGTTACCGTATTACTTTCATATTTAGAACAAGGCTCCAGCATTCATTTTCCCTACAGCGATCTACCAGCACCTCAGTGTTTCCATTCCAAAAGGCATCGTCGCTATTGTCCGGGCCAAAAGGTGAACCTAGCAGCAACTGGCCAGGTGGTCACGACGATCGTGGTGAGCAGTGGTCATTTCCAACACTGTTATTGGCACAGATAATTTGTTACTAACAGTTTCGGTAATTCTCAAATCATAAATACTGCATGGAATCTTGAGGTACTATCCATGCTTATTCGAAGACAGAATTGTCAAATCACATCCCGAAAGATAAATATCCAGACCTCTGAGAAGGTCACTGGGATGTCTACGGTCGATTGTCGAGAGGAAACATGAAAATTAATGTATAGCAGTTCTATTCGTTAAATTGTATTCAAAAATGTATTTGTTGGATATCTTGTGTATTTTGACAGCCTGTAACTTTACTAGTGCTAGCGAAATAACTATTAGTATTCTGGTTGATGGCTATACTGCAATTAAGTTACAATAGAAAGTCAAAATTTAAATATTACTCACTTCCTGCACCCCAGCGAAATTAATTAAATTCAATGGCTTTACGTGTGTGATTCACGATTGGCTTGATGCGGCTTATACAAGCACCTGTATAACCAGAAGAAGGCCTCTGGAAGGTTGGCCGAAACGTTGATTAGTTATGTAACAGCTATCTTACATTATGACGTGGTACACTTTAATGTCAAACACCAGTTATTAATGGGTGATTCCTGAACACAAGTGAGAGACAGCCACTTCTGTACTTGCCAATCAAAGTAAACAGTCGGAATTTCGCGTTTAGTTTTAAGACGATATTATCGGATTACTGCTACTACCAATGAGATCTAAAAGTTCACTTATGTACGAAATTATAGGGGATTTCTTTTCGAAAATTTTCATGCGTTTTCAAGATACACCCTAAAAACTAAGATATTTGGGTACAAAAGTGCCAACTCTGTTGTGAGATGAGACTTCCAACGCTATGTAACTTATAATTACATTTTGAGAAATCTACTTGACGAAAAACTTTTAATTTCTTGATCTTATAGTTTGATATGTATCCTTAATGTAGGATTAGTTTTATTTTTGTTGCTTTGGTCTATCACGTTAATCAGTTACTGGTTCTTAATAATCCGCTTCACTGCATTGTTAATAGTCTTTTAGTAGTTTTAAACATTAAAATGCTACTAAAGGGACTGCATACACCACGCTTGTCCGTCCTCATTTGCAGTATTGCTGCCAAGTTGGGATCCTTATCAAGTGAGGTTGACGGAAGCCATCGAAAGAGCGGAAAAGCAGCTCATTTTGTATTGTCACGATACAGGGAAGACAGAGTCACGGAAATGATACAGTTTCTGGGATGGGAATCATTACAACAACAGCGTTTATCGCTGAGGCGTGGTCTACTTACGAAGCTCCAATCGCCAATGCAAATATACATTGTTGACGCCCACCTACACAGAAGGCTTATTGCTACGATGAAGAAACACCAAAAGTCGACTCCTACGCTCGAGATATTACAAGTTATTATACCTCCTTGGTTCGCTGTTTGCGTTATCAAATTAATGGCTGCTTCTTGATAAAGATGACCGATATCATTCCAAGGTGATTGATCAGACGTCTACTTCCTGCATGATGTATTCGTAGATGCGGGTGGTTTGGCGGGTTGATGTTTTTGATTAGTATACGAAAGGTCACGTGTTGGATACTTGCCAGTGACAAACTAACACCAAAAGATCTCCTTAATGTTTGGGGATACCAAATGGCGATCACCGGTCACGCCGTTATTCGGAATTCTTGTCCTCGTACTACCGGATGGAGTGATATTCGATTAGATTAAACCACTACGATTTTGAATAACACAGCGATTTAATATTCCGAATGCTGAAAACTCCTGGCACATTAAAATTGTGTGCCGGAACCGGGACTCGAACCTGGGACCTTTGCCTTTCGCGGGCAAGCACCACTACCGACTGTGCTATCCCGACACGACTCACGATGCCGCCCCACAACTTTACTTCTGCGAGGTACTGTCGGAAGTGAAGTTGTGAGGCGGCATCGTGAGTCGTGTCGGGATAGCACAGTCGGTAGTGCGCTTTCCCGCGAAAGGCAAAGGTCCCAGGTTCGAGTCCCGGTTCCGGCACACAATTTTAATCTGCCAGCAGGTTTCATATCAGCGCACACTACGCTGCAGAGTGAAAGTTTCATTCTGGATTCCGAATGTTGCTTACACAAAAAACGTAGCTTTTCGTTGTTGAAAGATGCAGAATAAACTTATTATTACGGGATAGATAAGATAGTTTAAACAATTCATGTGATGCAACACAGTACTCTGTTGCACCTGCTTCATTTTGTATTATCAATATATTTTAATGGTTACGGAATACGACTGTAACTGACAGCAAATATTTCTTCACAATGTTTGAGATACAGATTGTTACTCAATTATGTGCGTTTGTTTTTGTTGCGTGACCAACATAATGAGCCATATTTCAACATGAAAAAATTGAGAAAGACAGTAATCGAACTGTCGCTCGCTAATCAATAGATGGCCATCTGATGAGATAAATAAGCTTATCTTTTAGCATAGTTTGGTGCTCTGCACATTCATTTGACATAATCGTATCTGGTATTATAACGGCCCAATATGGGGTCGAATACCTATCATTAGGTATTTTAATATGATAGGGACTATGGATCAGTTAGATGCAGCCGTGAATGTTTACACTCACTTGTCCACATTGGTAGTTATGGATACGTTTGCTGTTCTTACTCGAGCAATAGTCGCTTTTACATTACATGTGCAATTTATTAAATTCATGACCAAAATATCCTGCAATGTAGCGTTTGTTTTTCTTTGCGTAACGTTAGAACTTTTTTCCAAGGTCGATCAAGTATGTCCGATAACTTATTACAGCAATACCATTTCTCTGAGGGGAATAATTTGTGATAACACAGCAGGTTTATGTTTGTTAAATGTATGCTGATTTCATAGTTGCAACGTCAACCAAAAGAGAAATTACAAACAGAATGATGTCTTCACTTTCGAAAATACCATGAGCGATCTGTCGCGCCAAACGGTCGTCCTCTTTATAGCGGGACCGAGCCGGTTTGGGGAAACCTTCAAATGATTGCTCCGAACATCATCGTGCACTGTAACACTTAGCGATTCATAACAAAGGGTTTCGGATTGGATCTGTTTTCTTCTGCTCGCTCGGCGAATAAGTGTGACTCCGGAAGTGTGTCGGTGTAGCGCTCACTAGACATTTGTCGACTTGCACTTGTGTGATGAAGGTTACATTAAGTAGTTGCTAATATCGATGATTGGCTTTCTGTCTTGTAATTCAATTAATTCTATGTTACTCATGCACATCTTCCATTCGAAGGTGTCAGTAACATCCAACAATATTCAAAAAATTCAGCATCTCAATTCCTTTTGCTGTCTTCGTTTACTGAAACTATAAGAAATGTGGAAAGGAATGTGTCGGTCACGAATAGCTTAAAGCGTTATAGCAAAAACGAAAAACAGTTTCTAAAATCCGTTTTCAAAGTCCCCTTCACGTCGCGCAGAGAGCTCGTGTGTTGTTACAACTGGTTGCGATGCTGGAAGTTCACTGTTTTCTTCTCAGATTTCGTGTCAGATACACGTGGAATCGACAATGTGTACGAACGTTTCCCCTAGCTGCTTATACTTCAAACAGGCAGCAAAACTTTGCGGATGTGCATAATGATTAGGCGAGGGGTCCCGAGAATCCTCTCAACGACTGTACATTCACTTATGTAAGAAGATTAAATACAGCGAAAATGTGTTGGGAAAATGCATTAGTATTAAATAAGTGATAAAGTAAACGGCCAGGCTTTATGTTGAGTTTTACGTCATGGCAGTGTAAGCAGAAAATCGTTATCGACGCGTTTTAGTGTGTATCATATATCTCTCGTACTATGTGCTGCACATTGATACAACTTTGCTGGTGCAATCAGTTGCATATGCATTACTATCTCCAAAGTGCGTGGCGAATTGAGTTAGCAGTTAAGAATAAATACCATATCTAATGGCACAGCAGATGCTGAACATTGACAGCATTAATAAGGAAAATATAGTAAGCGATAAACTTTTTTTTCCCTTTCATCATTTTGTGGAAGTCTCAGGAAGAAAAATTAAATTAATAGTTGAAAATATATGTGAAGTTTGATGGAAGTTTCTAAGTATTATCATTTTCGAGTAATAGATGATCGAAAGTAGAATATTTGACTGTCGTCGCTTCAAGGCAAAGACACAGTTTCTAATTGCAATACTTAACTCATTGTGTTTAATATAATTTTACCTCACAATGAATAAATTACGACTGAAATTTGAATTTTAAAGTCGATCAGTGACGCGACATAATTAAAATAATTTTTTTTTCGCCCCTGTAAACCATCATCTAAGTCACCTATAACTACACCTGTGACAACGCAGAAAGGATTTTACATTAAGGCATTTTTCGACAGGTGCCCTTTCCGTCTTCTTCAGGTGCTACGGTTTTTGTAATGTATAATCACTGTCTGCACTGAAGCATGTTGCAAAACCATTGATTGTGAGTTGCCCTCCAAGTATTGTGTACAAAATGGTAACACTCACATTGGTATTCTTTGTTTTATGTAATACCGTAATTTTAAACCAGAATTTGGCAGTCCCAACACACTGTAACAACATTTATTTTATTGCAAGGTCGTGCTACATAATCCTGTTTAACTATCACAGTGAAATTGTAACGTGTTTGTTACGATACCGAATTCCTTTCATTCATCCCTTCAGAAGAGCACATTTTTATCTTTCCTTCACGATTCCGTCCTAATTTTTAACGCAACGCCGATTCCTTTTCGCTTCAAATACAGGCTGCTGCTCGTCACAATAAAGGAATGGAACTTTTCTCCTCATTAGCAACGAATATTTATCGGATTACACATTTTAAATGACGCGTCGAACTTCTACGAAATTTTTTCCTCTTCTCTAATTAATTTATCGATGAAGTGGCAGAGGGCGTCTTGGAAAAACTTTTTCTCGAGTTAGTGCTCTGGCTCCGTGTCATACAACATCCAACGCTAAATTCTGATTTAGTCGCTAGTATGCAGAATTATTTCTGACGGTGTTAACGAATTTAGATTGTTTGGAAAGGGTGTAACCTTTCGCTATCTTAATTATTCTACAAACAATAATACGACGCGCGTGAGAAGTTCTTGACTTTCACAGATTCTTCCTCTATCCAACACAATATATTTTGGCTCCAGTACTTTCTAGTAAATTCAATAAATCTTTCCACTCTTCAGAACACTGAACCAGTAGTAGCTTGCCTAATGGGAAACCTGCGAATTGTACATATCAATTCTTCCATAGGCTTTCTTTATGGTGTGACGTATACAAGGCTGATATGTGTTGGCTAGTTTGATAATTAATTTCCGTGAACTTGTGAACTACATCGATAATCCTATGCCAGGAGTCGCCAAGTATGAACTATGTCCTTACTTATGTGTCGGTCACGAATAGCTTAAAACGTTATGGCAAAAACGCAATATATATATATGTGACAGCAATTAATTATCTTGGGTCGCCAACATATTTATCCAAAATATGGAAAATTAAAATGTTACTGATCAGCTATGATGTGATCATATTTTCAAACATATAATAAATATTCCTGTTGTTGTTGTTATGGTCTTCAGTCCGGAGACTGGTTTGATGCAGCTCTCCACCCTACTCTATCCTGAGCAAGCCTTTTCATCTCCTCATAAGAACGGCAACCCATATCCACTTGAATCTGCTTGCTATACGCGTCTCTTGGTCTCCCTCTGCGATTTTTACCCCACACACTTCCCTCCAATGCTAAATTCCTCGATGTCTAAGAATGTGTCCTACCAAGCGATCCCTTCTTTTGGTCAGGGTATGCCAAAAATTCCTTTTCTCACCAATTCTGTTCAGTACCTCTTCATTAGTTATGCGATCTACCCACCTAATCTTCAGCATTCTTCTGTAGCACCACATTTCAAAAGCCTCTATTCTTTTCCTGTCCGCACTGCTTATCGTCCATGTTTCACTCCCGTACAAGGCAACACTCCACACAAATGCCTTCAGAAAAGACTTCCTTACACTTAAATTATTATTCGATGTTAGCAAATTTCTCTTTTTCAAAAATGCTTTTCTTCCCATTGCCATTCTGCATTTTATATCCTCTGTACTGCGACCATCGCATGTTATTTTACTACCCAAGTAACAAAACTCATCTACCACCTTCATTGTTTCGTTACCTAATCTAATTCCTTAAGCATCGCCTGATTTCCTAAGACCGCATTCCATTATTTTTGTTTTGCTCTTGATAATGTTCATTTTATACGCTCTCTTCAACACACTGTTCATTCCATTCAATTGCTCTTCCAGGTCCTTTGCTGTCTCTGATAGAATTACAATGTCATCAGCAAAACGCAATGTTTTTATTTCTTCACCCTGAACTTTAATCCCTATTCCAAATTTTTCCTTGCTTTCCTTCACCGCCTGCTCGATGTACAAATTGAATAACATCGGACAAAGGCTACAACCCTGTCTTACTCCCTTCCCAACTGATGCTTCCCTTTCATGCCCTTCGAGTCTAATAACTGCGGTCTGGCTTTTGTACAAGTTGTAAATAATTCTCCTTTCCATGTATTTTACCCCTGCTGACTTCAGAATATGAAAGAGTGTATTCCAGTCAACATTGTCAAACGCTTTCTCCAAATCTACAAAAGCTAAAAATGTAGGTTTGCCTTTCCTTAAACTATCTTCTAAGATAAGACGTAAAGTGAGTATTGCCTCCCGGGATCCTACGTTCCTCCTGAATCCAAACTGATCTTCCCCGAGGTCAGCTTCTACCAGCTTTTCCATTCTCCTGTAGATAATTCTTGTTAGAATTTTGCAACCATGACTTATCAAACTGATGGTTCTGTAATTTTCACACCTGTCTGCACCTGATTTCTTTGGAATGGGGATTATTACATTTTTATTAAAGTCTGAGGGTATTTCGCCTGTCTCATACATCCTACACACCAGTTCAAATAGTTTTTTCATGGCTGGCTCTCCCAGAGACTTTAGTAGTTCTGAGGGTATGTCATCTACTCCTGGGGCCTTGTTCCGACCTAGGTCTTTCAGGGCTCTGTCAAATTCATCTCTCAGTATAGTATCTCCTATTTCATCTTGATATACTTCCTCTTCCCTTCCTACGACATCGTCTCTAAGTTAATTTCCTTTGTAGAGCTGCTCTATGTACTCTTTCCACATTTCAGCTTTCCCTTCTTTGCTGAGAACTGGTTTCCCGTCTGAGTTCTTGATATTCATAGAGTTGCTTTTCTTGTCCCGAAATTTCTCTTTTATTTTCCTGTAGGCGGTACCTACTTTTCCGCTTCTTATACATTCTTCTACAGATCTGCATTTGGCTTCTAGCCACTGCTGCTTAGCCATTTTGCACTTTCTGTCAATCTCATTTCTTAGTCGTCTGTACTCCATTTTGCCTGTTTCATTTACCGCGTTTTTAAAATTTTCTCCTTTCATCAATTAAATTTAGTATTTCCTGTGATATCCAAGGATTTTTGTAGGTCTTGCCTTTCTACCTATTTTGTCCTCTACTGCCTTCACTATTTCATCTCTCAATACTACCCATTCCTCTTCTACTGTTTTATTTCCCCCTGTTTCTGTCAATTGTTGCCTAAATCTCCCTCTGAAATTTACAGAGCTTCACGTTCCTTCAATTTATCTAGGTCCCATCTCCTTATTTTCCTACCTTTCTGCAGTTTTTTCAGTTTCAGCCTACAGTTCATGACTAACAAGTTATGGTCAGAGTCTATATCTGCCCCTGGGTATGCCTTACAGTTTATAACCGGGTTCCGGAATCTATGTTTTATCATTATAAAATCTACCTGATACCTTCCGGTGTCTCCTGGTCTCTTCCAAGTATACAATCTTCTCTTGTGATTCTTAAGCCACGTGTTTGTTACTATTAAATCATGTTCCGTGCAAAATTCTACCAGGCGACTTCCTCTTTCATTCCTTTTGCCCAGTCCATATTCACCTACTATTTTTCCTTCTCTTCCTTTTCCTACTACCGAATTCCAGTCTCCCATCACAATTACGTTTTCCTCTCCCTTAACTGTCTGAATAATTTCCTTTAGCTCCTCATATATTTCTTCTATCTCCTCATCATCGGCAGAGCTAGTTGGCATATAAACCTGTACTACTGTTGTCGGTCTTGGCTTCGTATCTATCTTGACAATGATAATGCTATCACTGTGTTGGTCATAGTAGTTTACTCGCATTCCTATTTTCTTATTCATTATTAGTCCTACTCCTGTGATACCCCCAACTGATTTTGTACTTATAATCCTGTACTCACCTGACCAGAAATCCTGTTCATCCTGCCACCGAACTTCACTAATCCCCACTATATCTAACTTCAACCTATCCATTTCCCTTTTTAAATTTTCTAATTTTCCTACCCGATTAAGGGATCTAACATTCCACGCTCCGATCCGTAGAATGCCAGTATTATCTTTCCTGATGACAACATCCTCCTGAGTAGTCCCCGCCCGCACATCCGAATGGGGGACTATTTTACCTCCGGAATATTTTACCCGAGAGGATGCCATCATCATATTTTCATACAGTAGAGATGCATGTCCTCGGGAAAAGTAACGGCTGTAGTTTCCCCTTGCTTTCAGCCGTTCGCAGTAGCTGTGTGGCAAAGCCACATTAGCTGATGTTACAAGGCCAGCTCAGTCAACCATCCAGACTGTTGCCGCTGTAACTACTGAAAAGGCTGCTGCCCTTCTTCAGGAACCACACGTTTGTCTGGCCTCTCCACAGATACCCCTCCGCTGTGGTTGCACCTATGGTACGGCTATCTGCATCGTTGAGGCACGCAATCCACCCCACCTCGGCAATGTCTGTGGTTCATGGGGGTGGAAATATTCCTACTCTATTGCAATGTATCAGTTGTACGAAAGAAAAAAAATGTACTTGAAAAATTATAGGTAAACTGTGGAATTTAACTATCCTGTTTCCCCTCCAAAATAGTGAAAAAAGGAATGTTCTTAAATGAAAGACGATCTGCTCAAAATCAATTTATTAGAATTAAACATGAAAAATAAATCAGAAGACATTTCCTATCATGTAAAACAGATAATAGTATTAAAACAATTTTTTTTTATAAATGTTAAAATATTGAGTCACAAAAATGACTGGCTGAGTCAAGGGTCGGAGGTTTTTCAAAACAGAATGTTATTAGATTGGCTGCACAGGGGTTGAAATTATCGTTAGCCCTAAGATCCTCAGAGTAAATCGACAGATCTCAAAGGAATAAAATAAGGGACAGAACCCAACAAGTCTGATTCATATAACCCCCCAGCAAGTGCGTCACCTTACCCGCACAGGCTCGCAGGCAGCAGGCGGTGGGAGCGGATGAGCTGAAAATTTTTATCAGACCGTAATTGCTACGACCTGTTAAGCAGGGTCGACATGTAACTTAACACAGCGTCGGCGTCGCTAGGCAGTTACTGTGCGATTCTATCACGAAAGTAGACTAATCAATATTTTGCATAGGTGTGACATAAAGGCCACTTGGCACAAATCGGTCACTTGCGTAATAAGATCTGTAAAAAAAAAAAAAAAAAAAAAAAAAAAAAAAAAAAAAAAAAAAAAAAAAAAAAAAAAAGTGCAAATTCGCAAAGGCGCGAATGCTCAAATAGAGACTTCTAGCAAAACGAAAACTAAACTGTGGCCGCTCACAGCGTAACCACCTGACAATGTAACGTCCGTGAAGTAAAGACAAGTTCTACAAGGTCCGAATCTTTGGAATCAAACACAAGTCTACCCAGAGGACAGTAGAGATGGGTAGGTCCGGATGGAAACGGATCCTTGGACCCGCATCAGCTGCGCTAGTGATGGATGTAAATCCGAGTGCAGGTCGGACACGCATCCTCGGACACGCATCGGTTGTGGGTCCAGGCCAGCAAACAGGTCAGGCGCAGCCGGAGTTGGAAACGCAACGGCGGAGTGGCAGGGAGATAGTTGTAAAGCCCACGCCATAAACACAGCAGGGTGAGGCGACCTGCTGGGGTGGCTACCTGGTCGCCGAACTCCGCCTGCTGTGTGTGACGCTGGCCTGGCGCTGCACAACGCAACAGGCGAGGCTGGCACACAGGCGTATTTTTTCTGTCCGAGACTGTACTGGCCTTGGGCTGCTTCCTCCAACTGGTGTCGAATTACTAACAGATGTTTGGCTGAAACAGTTCAACAAACATAGTGATTTTGTTCGATTTCCTGAATTTGTGTTGCCATTCACAGCACAACTGTTCAACGGAAGATTATTATTGTAAGGTTATTCCCAATAACAGTAACTCTTGATTGTGCCCCCCAAAAAAGTTGGTAGTAAGATTTGAGTTCACGGTTATTGTGTATTTCATGGTATGGTTTTAAAGCCTGCCAACAAGGAGTGGACAATGCACTCATGTCTGTCAAGCAAACATTGCAAGTCGATTTTGACCATTGCATACGATGTTATGGACACTAATCTTGGTCCAGTGATTTATTTACCGAACGAATTAATCTTTTTAGTGATACACACATGTGTGTGTGCTTATGCTAGCCAGGTGCCATATAACAGTTTTTTCTTGTAGATTTTCTCGTAGATTTCATTATCCCACCACCGAAGAACAGTGAAGTTTGGTATCAATTTACAGTCCAAGATAATAAAGCTGAATGCCAATATTGCTCTCTGGAACTTTCGTACAATCCAAGAACTAGAACAGGAAATCTCGTCAGACATATGAAGAGGAAACACTTGAAATAAATTTACCTAGCAATGAAGATTTTACCAATAGCAGTAGCAATTCTAATAAAATTAATCACAATTCTTTAGCTGAATCTGTGCCATCCAGTTCAGAACAAATTTTACCGTCCACTTCAGCATTCAAGCCCTTTATAAGATCAAATTTCATTACAATTCATCGTTCCAAGTAAATTGATAATAGTGACAAAAATTATTGTAAAAGAATACCATCCATTTAAAATTGTAGAAGATCCAGAGTTCCAAAAACTAATGAATTTACTTTGTCCATCATATAAGTTACCAACTAGAAAATCAGTATCTTGCAGTTTGTTGCCTGCCATCCACAACGAATTAAAAGAATAAAGTCAAAATTTATTGACGGGAGGAACAGATGTGTCTTTTAATGCTGATGGATGGGCGTCACAAAATAATCAGAATAATTTCTATTAAAAGACAGCTCACTTCATTGACGAAAACACAATCTTCCAAATGTTTTACAGTAAGAGCTTGGTTCACAAAGATTTTAGTTTTCTACAAGTAATTAGAAAAATACTAATGTGATCTGGGTGTCATGTATAGCAACTGATGACAGTGATTTTATAATGCGACAGTGTTCGTGATTTTCTGGCAATAAAACATTCTAATCACAGTTAACTTGGTCTATCTTTTACATCATTACTATATATTAATAAATTTCTACATATTCCTGTGTAACGCAACCGCAATCCTTCTCTGGTAGATAAGATTCGCTCGATAGATACGCTTCGGCTGTCGGCTGTGCGGCTGTACCAGTGCAGGTCCAGTGGCGGCGGATCCACCTGACAGACACGGTCCGTCCGGCCGGCCGGCTGCAGAGCCGGACCCATATGGGTCCAGCGGACACGGAACCTGGATGTAGGTCCGCAGGACTGGATGCAGATCCGGACCCGACTCCTTTAAAATCTCGGACCTACCCATCTCTAGAGGACAGTATAAGCCGATGTCCTCCCTGCAAATATAAACGGAGTATTGCGTGTCTCCCGAGATCCGCACACTTCGGACGCTCAAACAGGAGTCTCCCGAGGTCCGTACACTTCGGACGCTCTCACAGGAGTTTTCGAGCTCCGTACACTTCGGACGCTCAAACCGGAGTCTCTCGGCGTCCGTACCCCTCGGACGCACAAGCAGGAGTCTCCTGAGGTCCGTACACTTCGGAGGCTCAAACACCAGTCTTCGTACCTCCTCGCGCTCTGTCGCAGCTCACGGCAAGTGACGGGCGGCCACACCCACGCGTATTAGACGCACCAATCTCTGCTAACGGCTAATAGTCAGACCAATCGGATGACGTAAAGCGGTTGACAAATTGTTTAGCTGTCATACTAAAATAATCTGCCGAATCAGGACGCGTTCTCTGCGGCTGTCAAGAGGCTCTGCCCAGGCCACGAAAGCTTCCCGCGGATTTCACCGTTCCCAGGGTGAATACCTTGCAATGAATTACAGCTTGCTCCTAGCTACGGCCACATGTTAACGTTGTGCTATATATATACAGCTGCTGGAGCCAAACCCATGGGGTGCCAGATGGGCAGAAAGCTTTCCTCTCAACCAAACCATTTGTCACACTATGTTCAAACTCTGCTGCCTTCAAGGAAGTTTTTTTTAGATACGTCTCCATAAACAGCCCGGCTATTGTTTGTATACGGCAAATTCGTCTCTTGCGAAACGGCCGAATGACTAAAGAGGCAGTCCCCGCTATCGCCCACCGTAAACCGCGGTCCAGTATTGTGTAAAGCGTCCCACACAGTCTAAAAAATTCTGCCAGGTGTATTCCGCCCCCTGGACGAACAGGTCAAGCCAGCCCCTCTCGTCCTTCCCCGAAGGCGTGTGAAAGTTGGTGGGAGGGAGGGACCTCCAAGAGCTTCTCTGCTCTGCGCGACCTGACCTTACCCAACACGTAAAACCACTTTTTAGCAGCCAAGCTGCGCCAATAAACTTTAAAATCCCGAAATTTTCATATAAACTTAGAATGTACTACAATCACAGGAGCCCATCACGCCTGATGTGTCCCCAAAGGCAGAGAAATCAAAATAAAGACAGATCTACAGAGAAAAGTGTTACATACTTCAATAATTAGCGTAAAGAGAAAGATACATTAACAGAAGCTTAGTATGGAAAATGCCTTATATACCGTAAGATGGTACAGGTTGTTCAAAATCCTTAAACGACTGTAGCTAAAGCACAAAACCAAATCATTCGCGTACACAAATGAGGGTACTACTGTGGAAGATCAGGAAGACAAAATGATACAATGAATGTTTCGAGCTTGCGCTACTGTTTATCAGCACATTGGTTAACTTGTTCGATTAGGTAGTGAACATTTGAAACAAAAAGTGGCAACAGAAAACAAGTGTAAGGTAAACCCTTATGCTAAAGTCTAAAAAAATGCATGCCTGTATATCTCTGTATGAGCCTAATTTTCTGTCATGTTTACGTTCTTTACGAGAAATTTATGTTGTTGCAGTAGACTCGTTCGGCTGCCAGCCGTAGATGCGGCCTTCTGAATGTCTCAGAACACTAGAATGTGTCGCTAAAGCTTTATGTATATACCCTGTCTGTAATATCGCTGTACCATACCTTCACAATATTTTTCCAGTAAAATGAAGTCGACTACCTGCACATATCGTTACATTTATAATCGCTTTGCAACGTTTGGCGTGGCGAGCATAGGGCCCCGAGTTAATGCGATCATTTTTCCCTTCCTTCCTCCCTGGATTGCCTTTCCCCTGCTTTCCTGTCTTTCTTCTTCCCATCTGGTATTTTGTTCCCCTGTTCTCAACAACCCATCCATCCAACATCATGGCTTACGATTTTGAAAATAATAATAAAAAAAAAAATGCGCGCAAGTGACAGGTCTGGATGAGGCAGCGCTGTGATCTCGTGTTTGTGCAGCAGTCGAGTACCAACAGGGACGAGTGTGCGGGTAGGTTACCTTAATGGAAGAGCCGTAAATACCTTGCAGCAACTAAGGCTGTTCTCACATTTTCTCGCAGGAGTCTCAACCTGTCCCAAAATTTCTCTTTTGTCGTCCTGGTCAGCCTCTGTTTTGTCGTTCCCGGCCTGTTTTTCTGGAAAGGTTCTGTGCAAGATGCGTTGGCATTTATAACAGCTATTCAGATTAATAATAGAAGTTTTATTTACTGAACTTTTTACAATTACTTTAGTTTAGTAATGTCTCTTCTCTTCCCTCGTCTCCTCGCGGCGTCGGCTACTGTACGCTGCTAGCTGCGCTGAGTCCAAGTGACTGCCCATTTCGTAGCCGGCTTCAGACGGTCTCGTCCAGACGCATGTAGGGCTAGATATAGCCGCTTGTAGAGGGCGCGCTTATAGCTTACTCCCTCCAGCATGCGCGGCGCCGGCGTGTCATTGGCTGCTGGTCGTCCGCTGCCTTCTGCACGCTCGGTCTCGAGCGTCTGGTCTGTGGCGCTCATTTAACGCCACAATTTCCATCGATTAATCGTTCGGCACTGTGGTTCGAATTCGTGATGGAATAGTTTTTCAAGGACAAAGAAAAATGTCAGCAGGAATTCCGATATTTGGCCTTACCTGACGAACTAATAATAATAATAATTTTTCCCAAGATTGAATCTGGGTCTCAGTATCATAACTGCAGACCCACATATCATCACCAGTTGTTATTCTCTCACTTACCATCTCCTCCTCATTTGCGCTATTCAAAAATTCGTCACGGACAGCTAGACTATGATCTATTTTCTCTAGGATCATGACCTGTTGTGCTATCCTGGCGGCTACATGATGCATTAAAGATGATGAGTCAATATTTCATGATGATCTTCTGCAACCTCCTCTAGAGTGAGTCTTCTATAAACACGTACCATTACTGTGACGTTCCTGAGATGAGCATCGTAGGCAGACGACGCGCTATGCTCTGAACGAGGATCATCTTTAACTTCTGCCCGGCCATTTGTAAACCTCTTGAATATTCTTAACACATCACCGTAAACTTAATTATCTCTTCTTTATCTACATCTATATCCACACTCCGCAGTCCACCTGTAGGTGTGTGGCGGATGGTACCGTAAGTACCACTATCATCTACATCTACATACATACTCCGCAATTCACCGCAAGGTGCGTGGCGGAGGGTACACTGTACCAATACTAGGCATTTCCTTTCCTATTCCACTCCCAAATTGAACGAGGAAAAAAAGAATGCCTATATGCCTCCGTACGAGCCCTAATTTCTCTTATCTTGTCTTTGTGATCTTTACGCGAAATGTAAGTAGGCGGCAGCAAGGTCGTACTACACTCAACTTCAAATTCCGGCCCTCTAAATTTACTTAACAGAAATTCACGAAAAGAACGTCGTCTTTCTTCCAGCGATCCCCAATTGAGTTGCCGGAGCATTTCCGTGACACTAGCGCATTGGTCGAACCTACCGGTAACAAATCTAGCTGCTCGCCTCTGAACCGCCTCTACGTCTTCCTTCAAACCGATCTGCTGCGGGTCCCAAATACTTGAGCAATACTCAAGACGTGGTCGTACAAGCGTTTTATACGCGGTCTCCTTTACAGGTGAAGTACATCTTCCCAAAATACTCCCAATAAACCGAAGTCGGCTGTCTGCCTTACTGACAACTGTCCTTACATGCTCGTTCCATTTCATATCGCTCTGCAATGTTACGCCTAGATATTTGAACGACGTGACAGCATCAAGACGCACACTACTAATGCTGTATTCGAACATTATAGCATTGTTTTTTCTACTCATGCGCATCACCTTACATTTTTCTACATTGAGAGCTAGCTGCCATTCTTCGCATCAACTAGAAATTTTGTCTAAGTCAACCTGTATGCTATTACAGTCAGTTACAGACGACACCCTTCCATACACCACAGCATCATCAGCAAACAGCCGCAAATTACAACTTACGCTGTCCATCAGATCATTTATATAGATAGAAAATAATAGCGGTCCTATCACACTCCCCTGGGGCACGCCTGACGATACACTCGTCTCTGATGAACACTCGCCGTCGAGAACAACGTACTGCGTTCTATTACTTAGGAAGTCATCCAGCCAGTCACAAATCTGTGAACCTATTCCTTAAGCTCGTATCTTCGTTAGCAGTCTGCAGTGTGGCACCGCGTCGAACGCCTTTTTGAAGTCGAGAAAAACACAATCCGCCTGTTGCCCTTCGTCCATGGCTCGCAAGATGTCATGTGAGAAAAGGGCAAGCTGAGTTTCACATGAACGATGTTTCCTAAACCCGTGCTGATTCATGGAAAGAAGCTTTTCCGTTTCAAGGAAATTTACTATATTCGAACTGAGAATATGCTCCAAAATTCTACATGAAACCGATGTCAACGATATTGGCCTGTAATTGTATGGGTCAGTTCTTTTTCCTTTCTTATACACGGGATTCACCTGCGCTTTTTTCCAATCACTAGGAACTTTGCGCTGAATTAAAGATTCGCTATAAATGCAAGCTAAGTAGGGGACCAATGCCGCAGAATAGTCTTTGTAAAACCGAACTGGTATACCATCCGGGCCAGCAGACTTTTTCGTATTTAGCTCTCTCAGCTGCTTCTCTACAGCGGAAATACCTATTGCTATGTCTCCCATTTCGGAATTAGTACGTTGATCAAATGATGGTATATTTGTGCGGTCCTCCTGCGTGAAAGATTTCTTAAAGGTTAAATTTAGAACTTCAGTTTTCCGTTTGCTTTCTTCTATTACTGCCCCGGAATGATCAACTAGTGACTGGACAGTGGGCTTTGACCCGCTTATCGATTTTACATAGGACCAGAATTTTTTCGGGTTCTCGGAAAGATCTTTTGCTAAGGTATGGCTGTGATAATTATTGTATGCTTCACGCATCGATCTTTTTATAGACGCACGAATCTCTACTAACTTTTGCCTGTCATCATTTGCGTGTTCTTTTTTGAATCGAGAGTGCAACAGCCTTTGCTTTCTCAGCAGCTTTCTAACATTATTATTATACCACGGTGGATCTTTTCCATCCTTAATCGTCTTTACTGGCACATATTTCTCTAACCCTTCATTAACAATGCATTTAAATTTAGTCCACAATTCCTCTACTTCAATAGTCCCAGAATTAAACGATGCCCATTCATTTTCTAAGTGCGATCGTAACATTTGCTTGTCGGCTTTTCCCAACAAAAACACGCTCCTAGCCTTCTTGACTGGTTTATGAACTTTGGTCACCATCCCTCCTATTCCAGTCTCGTACTGTTCGCGGAAAGAAAGATTTTCGGTATGCCTCTATGTGGGCTCTAATCTCTCTGATTTTATCCTCACGATATCTTCGCGAGATATACGTAGGAGGCAGCAATATACTGCTAGACTCCTCGGTAAAAGTATGTTCTCGAAACTTCGACAAAAGCCCGTACCGAGCTTCACAGCTTCTCTCTTGCAAAGTCTTCCACTAGAGTTTATCAATCAATTCCATAACGCTTTCGCGATTACTAAATGATCCTGTAACGATGCGCGCTGCTCTCCGTTGGATCTTTTCTACTTCCTCTATCAACCCCACCTGGTACGGATCCCACACCAGTGAGCAGTATTCAAGAAGTGGGCGAATAAGTGTACTGTGACATACATCCTTTTGTTTTCGGACTGCATTTCCTTAGGATTCTTCCAGTGAATCTCAGACTGGTATATGATTTACTAACGATTAATTTTATACGGTCGTTCCGTTTTAAATCAATCCTAATGCATACTCCCAGATAATTTATGGAATTAAGTACTTCCAGTTAATGACCTGCTATACTGTAGCTAAACGGTAAATGATCTTTCTTTCTGTGTTTTCGTAGCACATTACACTTGTCTACATTGAGTTTCAATTGCAGTTCCCTGCACAATGCGTCAATTCGATGCAGATACCCCTGCATTTCAATACAATTTTCCTTTTTTACAACCTCTCTGTATATTAAAGCACCATCCGCAGAAAGCCTCAGTGTACTTGTGTGTCTGTGTAAATGGTTTCTGGTTTCACACGAAATTACAAAGTCATTTTTCAACCCTGCCATATCGAACGGTCCTCTCAAAGCAGCACTGAGTAGTAACTAACAGCCACACAATAAAGGAACTTGCGACATTACACATTCAACACAGGCGTATGAAGGGATACCAATCGTATTTTATTTCCAAAACTCCACTGGAGTGAAATTACGAGTGTTCTTGAATTCTATGAACAGACGTCGTGTTCTGCTTCCTGGAGACTATTTGTAGCCATTTATGGACTTCATTTAACAAAACGTTGGCCGCGCATTCTGATTTCGCTTGAGTGGGAGCGCCGCGGCATCTAGGCTACACCATAATTTAGTATTCACTCAAGTAGCCTTCCTAAGATGTCCAGGGGGCAAAAGCTGTAATAATACAACATTCCATTGTGTTAGTTATTAACCTAAGATTAAAATAAATTTAAAAAAGCCGCGGCGGATTAGCTGTGCATACTGGAGCGCCGTGTTGCGGTGCGCGCGTCCGTCCGCCGTTGGGGGTTCGAATCCCCCCTCGGGCATGATGGTTGTGTCGTCTTTAATATAAGGTAGTTCACAAGTAGTTTGTAAGTTTAGGGACAGATGACCCCGCAGTCAAGTCCCTTAAGCCTTACAAACATATGAACATTTCGAAATTTAAAAAGTTGTCAACATTATTTTAAAAACTGTTGGTAAACATCTTCAATCTGATCAAATTCCCATCTGCTGGACATTAAAAATACGGGAGAAACACACATACACCTGACGACAATTATTCTTGGAGACATTGTTCGCCGCGGTGGAGTAGCCGAGCGGTCTAAAGCGTCTCGCTGCGGAGGGCGCGGTTACTCGCCGTGGAGGTTCAAGTCCTCCCTGGGGCATGGGTGTGTGTGTTTCTCCTTAGGTTAGTTTACCTAGGTTTAAGTAGTTTGTAAGCTACGGACTGATGACCACGCAGTTTGGTCCGATAGATTTAAATACATTTGAACATTTGAGACATTGTTCCCAGAATTGTTGCAAGTTCCTTGGACTTGAGATTTTTTGTCGTCCACATACATGATATATTCCAGGTTTAGTAATAGTACCTGAAGAAGGGTCCGAATCTCTTCTACTATAGTGTGTTTCCAGTCGCGAGATCAGAAATACTTGGTATCTACGTCTCTTACCAATGCATTTGTTGGTACGAGTTATGGTGTCTTCTACCATGAAGCGCTTCTAAATTTGAATGTTAATGTGCATAAATGACTAACAAAAACCGTACATAAGAATAATTATTGAAAATGTGTAGAACGTGCCGCAGCGGAGCGGCCGAGCGCATTGAGGCGCTATTCTATGGTACGCGAGGTCGTTCCCCGACGGGGGTTCGGATCCCCTCTCGGGTATAAACTAATTCATAAGTAGTTTGTAAGTTTAGGGACTGATGAGCCTGCAGTTAAGTCCCATAAGCTTAACAAACATGAGAACATTTGTGTAAAATGTCGTAAGCAAAAAATGTTGACAAAATATTTACATGATAAGGCACGTGTCGGCAAACACACCGCAGAGGTTGATCGGAACTTAATAATAGTGTTGCAACTAAACAATGGGCAGGTTTCATTTTACACTAGCAGGAACCGACCATGTGTCATGAAGATAGAATGATATATTCTATGTTACTCGACTGTTAGCAGCAGCCCGCGGAGACTCAGTGAACTGAAAGTTGTGGCGTGAATGTCGTGGCGCGTCCACCGGGGGGCTAAACATACAAGGATGGAATTTTTTGAATGACGGTTTGCCCTGACACAGGCCAACAGTTTATAATTGTTTTTACGAACATTCGGCCAGTTCCAGCAAACGAATTGGCCATCCAGATTGCCCCACATGATTCCCATTAATCACCACTGGGACAAAATCGAGATGTCAGTTGTCGTAAAAAATCGTGTACGACCAACAGTTTCACTCACTCGTGTTCTACACTCCAGACAAATGCTTTTAGAAAAGACTTCCTAACATCTAAACTAATATTGGATGACAACAAATTTCGCTTCTTCAGAAAAGCTTTTCTTCTCATAGCCATTCTGCATTTTATATCTTACTTCGGCCATCAGAAGTTTATCTTGCTACCGAAGTAACAAAACTCATCTACTATTTTTATCATTACCTAATCTACTTCGTTCAGCATCGCCTGATTTTCTGACACTACATTCCATTACCCTCGTTTTACTCTTGTTAATGTATATATTATACCTTCCTTTCAAGACACTATCCATTCCGTTAAATTGCTCTCCCAGGTCCTTTGCTGTCTCTGGCAGAATTGGTATGTCATCAACAAACCACAAGGTCTTTACACCCTCTCCCTGGACTTCAATTCCCTCTCCAAATTACTGCTTGCATTCCTTCACAGCTTGCACAATGTAAAGATTGAACAACATTGGGGAAAGGCTACAACCCTGTCTTACTCCCTTCCCAACCACTGTGAACCTTTCCTTACCTTCTACTCCAATACGAGACGTGTTTTTTTAAGTAAGTTCCGTATTGTTGTAGACACCAGTAGTTCGTGCACAGACCGCAACGACCACGTGCGTCATACACCGGCATGCCTCTGGAACAACTGTGCTCAGTTTCTGCCCTATAGATAACTTGTATGCTTCTGTTATGTGCTCTCAAAATGTTTAAGACTATCAACTAACCCGCTGCGTGTGAGGTTCGCTCAGTGATAGGATTCTTGTCAGCTGCAGAAATTCATCGAATGATTTGCGAAGTGTTTGAGGTGCAACGCCTGTTCTCACGAATCCTCACTTGAAAAGAAGCCAGCCGGCCGCGGTGGCCGAGGGGACTGAGGCGCTCCAGTCACGGTCTGCACGGCCACTACGGTCGGGGGTTCGAATCCCCCCCTCGGGCATGGATATTTGTGCCGTCCTTAGGATAAGCTAGTTGATAAGTAGTTTGTAAGTTTAGGGACTGATGACCCCGTAGTTAAGTCCCTTAAGCTATACAAACATTTGAACACTTTGAACAGAAGCCACCAAATCATTATACCTCAAGTGACATTGTAACAGAGGGAAACAAATTAACAAGATATCAATACCATAGGAAGGAAATTATGTGTAATTTAATGGCATCATTGCATCATTACATATTCAGTCAGCAGCACTCTCTGCTTAAAGTACTTATTGTAACACAAACAGCAGAACCATACCCCTGAAAGTGCTTTTATTATTCTTCAAAATACAGATGCGGCATGAAGATGAAGTGGTTAGAACAAAGTGCGAGAGAACAATGTGCACACCTTACTAAAGCCAAGTTATCACATTCCAAATCACTTTCGCATTTACGCAGTCCAACATAAAAAAGGCACACTAATTAGATTTGTAAATGATGTTGGTATGTCATTGACATTTCCTGGCATTCGCCAAACATATTCCAACACAGCTGTATATGTAAATGCAGCAAATTAATAGTAAATCACGTAGTGAAGTTTCAGTATGAAATAATGATCATGTAGGTTCACTTGTCGTTTGACTCCTTATATTCTTACAAAATCAGTAATCCTTCCGATACAGAGTATATATTACCGAGAAATGTAAACATTGGCAACATTTTGTTGTTTTCGGTGGCAAGATATTCAGCGTAACATCTTTGTTTGGAAGACTTACAGCTAGAAGGGTACGATCTGTATGACTCGCCCAGACATCTCACAACAATAGGCTGTTTTGATTTGTTACATGTTCGGCAATAACCGAAGTTGGAAAATGTTTCATAAGCTCTTTCCAAATTTTTCCACTTTGCTTGCCTTCACATAAATGTTTTGTGAACAGGTTGTTTCCAAGTTTCTATAAAAGATTTGGATCGATAGCGCCTTCTATCTCTTGAAAACAGATGAACGGATGTACAACTTATCAGCTAGTCTGCCTGCCATTGATAGAGGAACGTCAATTGTGTAGCTGTGGGTAGAGCTCTGTACAGACTGCAATACACTACTTGTAGTTTTCTCTCCTCTACAGCACATTTCATAATGGAATTGGCTCTCGTCACTGTTCCAAACATTACTTTTCTCCACTTCCACCTCGGTTATAAACATATTTAGTTCGTCCACAAACTGTTGTGACTTCTGATGTGTTATGTTCCCGTCTTGGTGTCCTTACAAATGCAGTAATATACCTGGATGAAATGCCATATTCAACCTTGGTCGAAAAAGGAAATGGGCGCTTTCAAATTGATCAAGCCAACTATTTTTCCCCTTCTAGTATCCACATCTGTAGATACCAATAGATCTGTACCTCCTTTCCTTGCACTGTCAAATTTCGATATTACATGCTCTTCTATAGTTTGTAATTGCGGAAGACTGTTTCCTTTGAAACGAGCATGTGCTTTCCGTTTCCTAGACAGATAATTTAGAATCAATGTGCAGTTTGGTTTACTTTTGATACATTTACAGCGCTTCATTAGTTTGCTATAGGAATTAAAGCCACGATTGTAATAGTCCTCATATATGTTCTCTAGTACGCTGTCTCTTTTAATGTACTGGACCTCATCTTTTTTCTGGTGGCGACGGTTTGTGATCAGACTTGACTATTTCTCTGGCTCTGGAGATGAATATCGTGTACAGCTTGAAGAGCCACCTTCAGGATTCAACTTCCTTCTGTCCTTCAAATTTCGTATATCTATCCCGCTTAACTTTGTGTATTTCTGCGTCGTCGCCATTACATTTCTGAATTATTATGTTATATATCCTCTAACATTATATCCTCGGCCCCGATGTATTTTCCATATTCAGCAAGTTGCAACTTGATCCCTAATATTTGGACCACATGCCTAGGTTTAATTCTCTTCAGTCCCTGCAATGCAAACAGTTTACAGTAACTCGCTCGCTCACACTCCAAGAGACAAATACGTACTGCAGCTATACAACTCACGCAACTGGAGCACTGGTTAGTGCAGCTATCCTATGCCACCGTGTAATGGTGCCAACAGACAAGTGCGGAGTCTGGTGTGGAAATGACGCTCACCACAGTTTTGTTTGTAATTGCTTGTTATTCTATGCATGGTTTCGTGCGGTTCCGTGTAAGTTGTCCCTTGTTAGAGGAGCATCAGTTTTAGGGAGCAAAATAATTGTCCTGAACTGCACAGGAACACGTTGTCCGTGTCTTTAAGTAACCTGGGAAGCAGCTCTCCACTCGGTTGCAGTTTCTAGAGGTATGAACATAGGGAGTACAGCATTCTATATTTATCTTAGTAGCATGTGCTTCCCGTTACGTTGAGAGCAGCCTTGCTTTGTTTTCGTGGTCGTTCACGTGACGCTTAGCTCTTTCATCCACGAGCTCTCACTGAGAACTGATCTTTTTTTCTCTTAATATGTAAATGATTGCACTACCGACATGTCCTACACAAGTCCTACAACCAGCAGTTAAATTCAGTGAGCAAGTGTACATCTACAGCTACATAGATACTCTGAAAATCACATTTGTCTGGCAGAGGAGTCATTAACCTCTTTCATAACTTTTCTCTACCGTTCCATTCGCTAATAGCGCGCGGAAAGAAAGAACACCTGAATCGTTCCGTATTCGATCTGATTTCTCTTATTTTATTAGGATGGTCATGTCTTCCTAAGTAGGTGGGTGCTAACAAAATATTTTCACATTCAGAACTAAAAGTCGATGATTGAAACTTCGCAAACAGATCAGGCCGCAATGAATAACGTCTTTCTTTCAATGATTTCCACCCTAACCCGTGCAACATTTCCGTGACGCTCTTCCCCCCTCCACTACCGTAACGTTATAAAACAAAACGAGCTGCCCTTCTCTGAACCTTCTCAATGTCTTCCGTCAGTCCCACCTGGTGAGGGTCCCACAAGGGGCAACAGTACTCCAGGAGAGGACGCACAAGTGTGCAAGTGTGATGCAGGCGGTCTCTTTGGTGGAGCTGGTGCATCTTCGAAGCGTTCTGCCAATGAAACGTAACCTTTGGTTCGCCTTCCCCACAATATTTTCTGTGTGTTCTCTCCGGTCTAAGTTGTTCGTTATTGTAACTCCTAGATATTTGGTAGAATTTACGACCTTAAGGTTTGACTGATTTATCGCGTAATTGAAATTCAGTGGATTTCTTTTAGTGGTGTGTATTACTTCACACTTTTCTTTATTTAGTGTCAATTGCCAATTTTCGCACCATGTAGAAATTTTGTCTAAATCGCTTTGCAGTTGCTTTTGATCCTCTGTTCACTAACCGATAAACGACAGCATCATCCGAGAACAGTCTAAGGAAGCCATTCAGATTGTCTCCTAAATCGTTTATAAACACAGGGAAGGGTAGGGGAGCTATAACGCTTCCCTGTGGAACGCCATATATCACTTCTGTTTTACTCGATGACTTACCGTCAATTACAACGAACTGTGTCCTTTCTGATAGGAAAGCGTGAATCCAATCGCACAATTGGGGAGATATTCCACAAGCACGCGATTTCATAAGAAGCCGCTTGTTGGGAACAGTGTCAAAAGCCTTCTGGAAATCCAGAAATTTGGAATCGATTTGAGATCCATTGTCTATGGCACTTAACACTTCATGTGAATAAAGGGCAAGCTGTGTTTCGCAAGAGTGATACTTTCTGAATCCGTGTTGACTATTGGTTAATAGGTCGTTCTCTTCGAGGTAGTTCGAACAAAGTATATGTTCCAAAATCCTACTGCAAATCGACGTCAATGAGATTGGCCTATAATTTTGGGGATCACTCCTATTGCATTTCTATCGTGACAAATTGAACCAGGACTGCCTCTAATATATGTGCGTCATTATGAATATAATTTTCAGCCGACTCTCTCGACTTTCATTGTCAGTAGGTTCCCTTGCTGTTCCATTCTTTAAATTAATCATCTACTAGATAGTGACACATCTGCTGAAGTAATGAAATCTAATGAACTGAGACAGAAGCTCTGTAGGTGAGTGATCTGTTAGGGAACAATATTAGTTTTTATTGAAAGTTAGTAATTACATATATTAAATTTCTTGCCAGATTAAAATTGTATGCTTTTTCTTTTGCGGGCAGGCATTCTACTGTCTGTATGTCTCTCTCTCTCTCTCTCTCTCTCTCTCTCTCTCTCTCCTTTTTTTCTGCCACTACCTCACCTCCTACTTTCCTAACTTCAAAGACGTTATACTGTGAACCTTGCAACACAAGCACTCCTGGAAGAAAGGATATGGTGGAGACAAGGCTTAGCCAAATCCTAAAAGATGTTTCCAGAATGAAAATTTCTCTCTGCAGCGGAGTGTGTGCTGATATTAAAGTTTACAAATTGTAACAGACTATTAGCAATCCAGTGAAGTGGCTTATTATGAGCTAGTATTTGATTAATTTGATGGACTACAACAACGAAAATAAAAATCAATCCTACATAAAACAAACACGCCATACTATAAAATCAAGAAAAAATTTTCTTCTAGTAGTTTTCTGAAAATCCAATGGTAAATTACATAGCGATGGAACGTCTCGTCTCACAGCACAATTGGTACTTTTGAACGTTCAGTAGAGTTTCTGGGTAAAATGTAAATGATATAGTAGAGTTAAAATTTGTGCCATTGTCAATTTTTTATGATACAAAAAAGTACCTAAAATTGGTTGTAATTTCGTGCGTAAGTGAGGTATCTTTGAACTACTATATCTCATTGGTACCAGCAGTAGAGGAAAGGATATGGTGGAGACATGGCTTAGCCACAGCCTGAGGGATATGTCTAGAATGATAGCTCAGAAGCATACGACAAACTACATTACGCGACGAAATGCGAAAATAAAATTTTAAACTGATTATGTTCATAATCATTTCTTATGTTTATATTCTACTCCAGTTTGAAACTTATAATTGGTATCAAATGAAGCAGTGACGTTAAGGAAAGTGTCACAAGTTTCACAAAAACAAGAAGAACAAAAAAAAAAAAAAAATTCCTTTCCATTTACCTTAATTTAAAATCATAACGCCCATGAGGGTGTCTTTCGAAAACAATCCAAGGAGAATATTATTCAACGAAAGGCTCACAGGGGAAGAAAGCGAACGAAAAGTACTATAGAAGAAAACTTTGATTTACACGAAGGCAATTGAAGCAAAAAAATGGTGTAACGGTTAGCACTCTGGACTCGAATCCAGCGATCCGAGTTCGAATCTCGGTGGAACCTTTGTTTAGATAAAATTTTCAATAAGAAAAGGTTTGTCGTCATGGAATTAACAGTACACGTAAGGGAAAATAATTTTTAGATTTTGCATAACACAAACGATCTAACGTGGGTGTGTGGCCGTTATAGCGAATTACACAAATATTGCCTATGAGACAAAGGTTGTTGTTTTTTTTTTTTTTTTTTTTTTTTTTTTTTTTTTTTTTTTTTTTTTTTTTTAGCAGTAGAAACTTGGATCTTTTGGCACGATATTGAGCCCAAGCATTAAGAACTATATATGTTACGAGAGGAGAAAAATATCTTCTGCTTTGTTTTAAAACATTACGACAAGGAGAACTGTTGCCTTCAGGAACCACATTCTGGGGCATCTTTGCTCCTCCGTTTAGAAAAAGAGTCCACTGAAAAAAAAGAAAAGAAAGAAAACGTTAGAGCACTTGCCCGCGAAAGGAAACGTACCAGGTTCGAATCCGCCAGGAAGTTTCATATCATCTCATACTCAGCTGAAGAGAGAAAAATTTCGTTTTACTTCCATAGGGTAAGGTGGTACAATTTCGATCATTTCGGACAAATGTTATTATAACTGGAAATAAATTGAGAAAAGGAATAATTTTAACTATGGCACTTGTTCTTGGATGTTTAATGAATAAGTAACACAAATATTACACACTTACAAATGTTGGTATAAACACAAAAAAAGGTGACGGAATTGAGAAAAATCGATCGAAAATGTACCACACTAGGTACAATTCTGATCACTTCCTCGTACAATTTTGATTACGGGCATCTTCCACATAAAAAGCACTTTTTCTGTCACGCACCAACGCATACTTCATGGTATCAAACATTGCATTTTTGGCAGCGACTCGAATCACCCTTAACTAGATGATTTATAAGAGCGCGTTAGACTAAGTAGCTTCACTTACCTCTTTAAAGGGAAAAAATTTATATCTCCTTACCGCAAAGCGGTGCATTCTTGGAAAAGACAGGAGCAGCTGTAGAAACCGGCTACGCTACAACACCAAACAACGAGACACTACGAGCAAAAAAATGGCGCGAAAACTTACGTTGATCGGAATTGTACCTATATCGAAATTGTACCACCTTACCCTATATTATTAATTCAGACAGAGTATATAGCTATAGGTACTTCCAAGCTACACGAAATCCCTGTTATAATAATTTTCAATTTATTTACTTCTAGAACTTTTCATTTTTCCTACCTTTGCAATACCCACTCAGTTTATTACAGGTCACGGCTTGCTCCATATAGTTTTCGCTACAATGGGGCTTTTAAAAATTCCTCTGCTGCCTGTTCCACGGGAATTGTAAATGTGTCTCGCTATTCTCGTTATTTGCAGCAATTTGTCTCGCAGATGTGGCAGCTATTCCGCAGGTCTGAACGGTTGTCAGTCACAAATTTCGTTCCGGCTGCTATGAACACAACCGATTGCCGCCCCTTTTGCCGCGGAGCACTCGGTTGTGTAACGGCACTGAACGACACAGTTCTGTTTCGCAGCGGTATAATGCATTCCAGCGAATGCATCTTTCCGATCGAAAGGATCGCTTCCATTGGACAAGGCCGCTGCGAATTGGGCGGCCATTATTTCGGCCCGCAGTCCGGCGGCGACAGAGCGCAGTCGATTGTCCCGGCACGTCTGCCCGTCCCCGCAACTGCGACTGCGACGCCATTTGCGTCCGTCGCGACAAAAAAATAAATAAAAGCGGCCTTCGGTAGCCCCCGCTCTGCGCAATCACTGGCCGGAAGCGGCCGTTCGCGCGTATGACGAGTTTAGATTCATTTCATTTGCAGCTTTGCAGCAAAAATGTAGCAACTCTGCGAGCGCCCAAACGGAGACAAAAGTGACGCAACTCGAAACAAACAAAAGATAAATCGAAATGTACTGCGGGGATCGGTACACTTACTGTCTCGTTAATATTCTGAAATCGAGTGAAGAACAATACTTCCAATGAAAGAATAGATAACTGTTTGCAGGCACATTTCAGTATAAAATAAGTGCAATAAAATACACGAGCGCAGCTGGAGATTACACAAGTCAGACTCCATCTTCGCAGATTATGTACTGACAGGACACTGCTGCCATGACCACTAAATATGTAGGTACATGATTTTTTTTTTTCGTCTCCTTCTCCAACGGAGTGTGGCGGAGGGTACCTTGAGTACCACTATCGGTTCTCCCTCCTATTCCAATCACGTATTGATCGCGGAAAGAAAGATTGTCGTATGCCTCTGTGTGGGCTCTAATCTCTCTGATTTTATCTTCATGATCTCTTCGCGAGATACACGTAGGAGCAAGAAATATACTGCTATACTCCTCGGTAAAGGTATGTTTTCGAAACTTCGACAAAAGCCCGTACCGAGCGACAGAGCGTCTCTCCTGCTGAGTCTTCCACTGGAGTTTATGGATCATCTAATTTGTTTTGCTTTATTTTGAAGCATCTTCAGTTGCCAATTAAACAGAAAATATTTATTGTTTAACATTTTTGTGTTGTTTGTTACTAAATTCATTAATCAGATTGTGAGCCGGCATCGTGAGTCGTGTCGAGATAGCTCAGTCGGTACAGCGCTTGCCCGCGAAAGGCAAGGACCCAGGTTCGTGTCCCGTTTCCGGTACACAATTTTAACAATTGTCATGTTATGGGTTTATTTTTAATCTGTACTGAATGAGCTTTAAGATTACTCAAATTACTGTGTGTTGTCCCCTTCATGTGTTTCTTGTAGCACATTGACACTTGCTATCACTATTTACAATTATACTATTTACAATTCCACTTATTTAAAAAAAAATAGCGAAAATTCGCCATTTATGAAGCCTGGCGGTGTTCGTTTGTCTTTCGTTTTGTTTATCGTTTGTAAGTGTTTTATTCGCTTTTTAGTTCTTTGGTTCCCACTGCGACATGTATTCCTGTTCTGTTTCTATGACAATAGGCCTATTGCTGACTGTATTTTTTGAGTGTGTTTATAAATATTATTTTAGTTCAACAAGCGCGCGCGTGTGTGGTGTGTGTGTGTGTGTGTGTGTGTGTGTGTGTGTGTGTGTGTGTGTGTAAAATTGTGATATATTCAGATTTTCTGCAGGAGTGTGTGTATGGGGGGGGGGGGGGGTTGGGTGTTGGAAGCACTGAAATACAC
Source organism: Locusta migratoria (assembly GCA_026315105.1). Lineage (NCBI taxonomy): Eukaryota > Metazoa > Arthropoda > Insecta > Orthoptera > Acrididae > Locusta > Locusta migratoria. The sequence goes on along the minus strand of CM048745.1, from coordinate 713,447,322 downwards.
ATCCCCGTTATTATGCTTTACGTAATGTAGTCAACGAGCCATCTGCCGCAAACCACTGTAACTTTCACATTGCTACATAAAACTCTAACAGTTCCTTTACAACTTTATTTAACCTGTTGACTTCAGTGACATACAGGTCCTGTACGAAATTTTAATATTAAATATATTTTAAATAGGTAAACTGCATCAAAAGTTGTCCAATAAGTAATGCAAACCCAGTGTATATAGCGTGTTTAATGCAAACTCTCATAATACAGCCATTATCCTTCCCACATAAATGTTTATGTTTTTATGAAGCTTCGTTGCTGAATATAATCCTCAAGACGATATCTTAATACTGAGGTGCTTCCTGTATTGAGATGCGGAACTGAAATAGCTTGTCAAAAATCTTCTGTTTGTTACAGTTGCACGAGCAGCAGCCGTTGAAAAACCTCCCAACGAGTTTGTTGTGGTAGCCAAGTTCGTGACTTCCCCGACCTCTATTCTTTTCTTTTTTAACTCTTGGACTGCGTAGTAAACTTTCCTCGCTCTCTCCATTCTTGCAACTAGTGTACCTGGTGTTTAATTTTTTCAGAGAAAACACGTATGCCTGTACTGTTGATAATAACGCGCTTTGCTCTGCCTTTGCCATTAAGATTATAACTGTTCCACCGTGCGTTAAAAACAAGTGCCTACTGGGCGTTTCTTCTGCATAATTACTTCCGAATGCACGTTGAACTGCACACATACTGCAGAATAAAAAAATTCTCTCTGTACTTTCTCATCGTTTCGTCAAGGCACTGCAGACAAATTGCGAACTGGTGAGGAAAAGGTAAGCACGATAAATTTACGTTTTCATACATTTCCAAATCATATTTAGGAAAATATATAACGAATTCTTCATATGCGGCACAGTTAAATACTTGAAAATTACATTCAAGTTTGTTCTGGATTACATAAACTGAATAATTCCTTCATATCGTCGGTCATAGTAAGTCGCATTTAACACAACCGATTCCGTACTTCTTGTCCAGCCAAATAAATTAAAACAACAACAACAACAAATTTAATAAAAAATAAAGAGATAAATAAAATAAAAATAACTTTTCTTATCACAAGTTGGACCATCATAAAAATCTAAATCATTGTTTGAAAGGAGCACATCCGTTATTCCTTTGTATTCACGCTTGTGATTCATGTATCACCCTCAGGTTTCCTATCTGTTACCCGTTTTTAAATAACATTTGTAATGAAGCATAAGGTGTAGTTCATCCGCTTCTTTGACGAAAGCATAATTGGAAGAAGTCCAATTCCCACAGGAATCCCCACAGGGACTCAGAAATAATTTGCTAGCTACAGGCTTGGCGAACCCGGGGTCACTGAGCTGGTGATTACGTTGCGTCAACAGACCTCCACACCGTAAGCTCTGTGCATGCTTCAGCGACCGCCGTATGGCGGGACTGTGCAATGTTGTACGTTATAGGGCCCAGGGATCTTCGATTCATCGCCCATCGCCCATCTTGGAAATTTCCGCATATGTCGTCCTGCTGCACATTCAACCCCACATGCAGAGATTGCGGGTGTGAATCACATCGAGAGGCTCCGTTTACCCCACCACCCATCTGTGTCAACTGTGTGCAGCACCATCCATCCTGTTTTACGGACTGCACAATACTCTCCAAAGAAAGGAAAATAATGGAGTACAAAACAATGGACAAACTCTCTTATATGGTCAGAAAAAAAGTCTGAGCAACTTCACCCTGTTGCAATGAAATCGTCATTGGCTGCTGTCATATTGTCACCGCTGTCTGCAGGAACAATGGTAACGAAACCATTGCCACTCACTGTGGGCCCTCAGGGCCGTCAGACTCCATCGGCGGCCGGCCGCGGTGGCCACTGCGGCGCTCCAGTCACGGTCTGCACGGCCACTACGGTCGAGGGTTCGAATCCCCCCCTCGGGCATGGATATTTGTGCCGTCCTTAGTATTAGCTAGTTCATAAGTAGGTCGTAAGTTTAGGGACTGTTGACCCCGTAGTTAAGTCCCATAAGCTTAACAAACATTTGAACATTTGATTTGAACTCCATCTGCCCCCATAATTGTTGGGGGTTCTTCATCTGCTCACCCACAACCTCCTGTGTGAGCAACCTCCCCCGCAACCATCAGAGACGTAAGTCCCCACACCCCGACTGGAGAAGCAAGAGCCTTCTCCGGCACCTTTAACAAGGAACGGGTCCTTCGAGACGCTCCTTTCCGAGGCTTTTACAAGACACTTAGAGGACCCCAGCCAACGGCTGAAAAAACCCCACACCACCGCTCGTAGGCCTTCTCGTTCTTCCTGAGGCCCAGAAGCTACCCCAGAGGAACCCTCACAGCTCTTGAAACCTAAGAGGGTAAGAAAAGTAAGAAGCAGAAGAAAACTGAACAGTCGCTCTTAAGCCACAACCTATATCTTCTGCCTCTGAAGACAGGGTGGAGTTCCTTGCATCCCCTGTGGAATTCGCCAGAACCAATGGTCCTGGATTTTGTAGGTTCTCAATCCATGGCAACCTATTAAAAATATGCTTTATCCTTCCTATCATGGCCATTCAAAACAGTGACAATAAATACTCCAGTGGAATTTAGGCGATTTTTCCCCCATTCAGCTGAGTTACTACACGGTGGAGGACAGTGCCCTCATGGCCGCCAGAGATCAGAGGGAGGCGAGCACTGATGCGTCCCATCCGACATCCTTGGAGAACATCATTGCTTTTAAGTGGCTCCGTGGCCGAACCCGTCTGTTAATTAGTAGTTGTAAAGAGGATTGTTGGGGTCGGTATGTGTCTACTATTGGATCACGTACCTCTCCATAGCAGATCTGAGTGAAATTCAGCCGCCAGTATGGATACCAGAGTGCTTCAGGTGTGCCTGGGAATTCTATCAATGGAGAAGTTTGTACATATATCAAATTGCGGAACGCCTTGCTGAGTACTACGCACAGAATTCTGCATATTTTCTGGGCCTGAAAGAGCGAGAAGAACGAAAACGGCTGTCCTTCTCTACTCGCCATTTAGAATCGTGCAATACTTCTTTCAGAGAATGGAAAGTCCTCAGTGCCATTACATACAGCGCCGACACTGTCCCTGGGCCAGATCGCACCCATAATAGTATGTTACAGCACCTATCGGCGGAGTCTAAGTGTACAATCGCATCTGGAACGATGCTGTATTATGGTCGCACTGGCGAGAAATTATCATCATACAGGTGCTCAAAGCTGTAAAAAATCCGCTCGATTTGGATAGCTTCCGACCCATCAGCCTCGGTAACGTTCGTTGTAAACTGCTAGAAGGCATGGTGAGTCGACGGCTTCTTGAGCCACGAGGCCTACTGGCTCCATTCCAGGGCGGTTTCCGTGAAGGCCATCCACAGGTAATCGTTCTGGAAGACGCTGATATCCGGCAGAAGACGAGACTTCAACTAGATGTCACAGGTAATCTAGTTTACATGTAGTCCTCTATCCGTACAGCCTTTGCCGACGTCAAAATCTCGATGAGGTGTATTTTGATTTGCGAAATGCCTATGATGAAACATAGAAACCTCGCGGGCCGCGGTGGCCGAGGTGACTGAGGCGCTGCAGTCACGGTCAGCACGGCCACTACGATCAGGGGTTCGAATCCCCCCTCGGGCATGGATATTTGTGCCGTCCTAGTTCGTAAGTAGTTCATAAGTAGTTTGTAAGTTTAGGGACTGATGACCCCGTAGTTGAGTCCCATAAGCTTAACAAACATTTGAACATAGAAACCTCACATTCTTAGGACACGCTCCCAACCTTCATCTCGAACTTCCTGAAACTACATTCTTTTAGAGTTCGAGCCGGTGCATAGCATAGCTCACCCCATATCCAAGAGAATGTTGTCCCACAGGGTTCAGTATTGAACGTCCCTCTGCCCTGATTTTAGTGGTCATTAATGGCCTAGCAGCAGCTGTTGGGTGCTCAGTATCGCCCTCGTTAGCATAGCATAGCTCACCCCATATCCAAGAGAATGTTGTCCCACAGGGTTCAGTATTGAACGTCCCTCTGCCCTGATTTTAGTGGTCATTAATGGCCTAGCAGCAGCTGTTGGGTGCTCAGTATCGCCCTCGTTAGCATAGCATAGCTCACCCCATATCCAAGAGAATGTTGTCCCACAGGGTTCAGTATTGAACGTCCCTCTGCCCTGATTTTAGTGGTCATTAATGGCCTAGCAGCAGCTGTTGGGTGCTCAGTATCGCCCTCGTTAGCATAGCATAGCTCACCCCATATCCAAGAGAATGTTGTCCCACAGGGTTCAGTATTGAACGTCCCTCTGCCCTGATTTTAGTGGTCATTAATGGCCTAGCAGCAGCTGTCGGGTGCTCAGTATCGCCCTCGTTAGCATAGCATAGCTCACCCCATATCCAAGAGAATGTTGTCCCACAGGGTTCAGTGTTGAACGTCCCGCTGCCCTGATTTTAGTGGTCATTAATGGCCTAGCAGCAGCTGTCAGATGCTCAGTATCGCCCTCGTTAGCATAGCATAGCTCACCCCATATCCAAGAGAATGTTGTCCCACAGGGTTCAGTATTGAACGTCCCTCTGCCCTGATTTTAGTGGTCATTAATGGCCTAGCAGCAGCTGTCTGGTGCTCAGTATCGCCCTCGTTAGCATAGCATAGCTCACCCCATATCCAAGAGAATGTTGTCCCACAGGGTTCAGTATTGAACGTCCCTCTGCCCTGATTTTAGTGGTCATTAATGGCCTAGCAGCAGCTGTCGGGTGCTCAGTATCGCCCTCGTTAGCATATCAAAGCTCACCCCATATCCAAGAGAATGTTGTCCCACACGGTTCAGTATTGAACGTCCCTCTGCCCTGATTTTAGTGGTCATTAATGGCCTAGCAGCAGCTGTCGGGTGCTCAGTATCGCCCTCGTTATATGCAGATGACTTTTGATTTTATCTTTGTTTCTGTAATATTAGTGTCGCTGAGCGACGGCTACAAGGGGCCATTCGCAAGGCGCAGTCTTGGGCACTAATCAACGGATTCCTGTTTTCAGCCGCCAAGAATTGTCATGCACATCAGTCGCCGTCGTATAGTTCACCCTCATGTAGGACTTTACCAAAATGACGATCTAGTGAATGCAGTGGATACGTAGCGGTTTTTGGTCTGGTTTTGATGCCCAGCTGAGTTTGGTCCTACACATTCGTCTACTTAAGAAAAATTGCTGGCAGCGCGCAGAAACTGGAGTGCAGGCCGCTTCACAAGTTTGTTGGTCCATAAAGCTCTAGTCTCGTCTAGACTACGGGAGCATTGTATATGATTCTGCAGCTCCTTCGTCATTGTGGATACTGGACTCTATACTTTACAAAATGTTGAAATGTTTGAATAGCTTATGGGACTTACCTACGGGGTCATCAGTCCCTAAAGTTACAAACTACTTACGAACTAGTTAACACTATGGACGGCACAAATATCCATGCCCGAAGGGAGATTCGATCCCCCTATCGTAGTGGCCGTGCAGACCGTGACTGGAGCGCCTCAGTCCCCTCGGCCACTGCGGCCGGCTATACTTCAAAGTGGGGTTCATCTAGCATTAGGAACTTTGAGGGCTAGTCAGTAGCTTAATTGTCGAGGCTGGGGTCCCACCATTGCTGATCCGGCGCCACCAATTGCTTGAAAATTACATTGCACAATTCCGTAGTACACGGAAGAATCCGAATTACAGTCTTCTTTTCCCAGAGAAAATCGCCCGACTCCCATAACTAAAGTACAGAACAGGAGAAATATTCGCTGTTCATTTTAGTTTCCTTCTTTCCGATTTCAATTCCTGGCCTCTAGAACTGTTATTTTAGCCTCACTCGCGTGCACCTCCGTGGTGTATACCACAACCTAAACTTCGATTAGATTTGTCACAAAAACCAAAAGATTCAATGCACGCTGATACCATCCGTCGTGAGCTTGTGTCCATTCTCGTCGATTGCCAGAGCTTTGAAATAGTTTACACTGATGGCTCGAAAGTTGCTGGTCACGTCGCCTTTGCATACGCCCATGGAGACCATACCGAACTGCGCTCCTTACCAGTTGGCAGCAGTGTTTACACTGCAGAGCAGATAGCTATCTACACCGCTGTTGAGCATACGCGCTCCAACTCTGGTGAGTCCGTCCTTGTCCGTAGTGACTCCCTGAGCAGTTTACAAGCCATCGACAAGTTTCCCTCGCCATCCTTTTATTGCGTCTATCCTGGAGTCAATCTATGCACTGCACCGGTCTGGACTTCCGGTGACGTTCGTTTGGACACTAGGACAAGTCAGAATTCCAGGGAACGAACTGGTCGATAGGCTTCCCTATAAAATTACTGCAGTGCAACAAATTCATTGTATGGACCATGCGAAAAGAACAGCATATTTTGAATGGTTTCAGCCATTTATTAACAGACATGAAGTTGGTGTTTTAGATCGAACATTTTTCACTGACGAGGCTTGGTTTCACCTTTCTGTCTACATTTAATCTAAAAATTCACGTATTTGCTCATCCGAAAATCCACATGCCTTAAAAGAAACGCCATTGCACGCAGAGAAATCAGTGTGTTGGGTACCGTTACACGAGTACGAATTATAGGGCGGATATTTTTCGAAACCACCGTCACCTCCGATACCCATTGTTCCCAGATAATTTAACCATTTATTGCCCTGCTAAATGAAGATGAGATCAATCATTCATTTCTTCAGCAAGATGACGCTACTGCTCATACAGAACACAAATCCCTACGACTGTTAGATGAAATCTTTGGAGACTGAATAATTACAATATGTTTTTGGCCTTCTCGCTCACCGGATTTGTCTCTTCCCGACTATTTTCTTTGGGGTGCAGCTAAGATATTTGTTTATCAAAATTACCCCTTAGACAATATATGAACTTAGGACTACGATAACTGAATATCGGCATTCTATTACACGTGAAACATTGGTCAAAGTAATCGAAAATAAAAGTACACGTGTTGAACTATACCGTAAAGAAAAAGGAAATCATTTCTAGCACCTACTGTGATGAATGTGAGTACTGTGTACTTTCTTGTAATTAATATAACTAATTACTTTCATTGTTTTAATTGTAATAATGCTGAATCCCCTCTCGTAACATAGCTGCAGTCAGTAGCAGTAAAACCCGACCGCTAGCTTATACAATGGCATGAAGGGGCTGCCACCCTTACGCGCCACGCAAGGCGAGACACGCGGACTCTGTTATGCATTACTAAAATAGTTAAATCTTACGTCGCCTTACGTACACCAACCCCACAACCCGAAACATTTAAACGTCTACATCAATACTCTGCAAGTCACATTGAATTGCTTGGCAGAGGGTTCATCGAACAGTTTTTATGACGTTTCTCTGCAGTTCTATTCTCTAATAGCTTGCGTGAAAAAGAAACACCTATTTTTTCCGTTTTTGATCTGATTCCTCTCCCTTTGTAGGTGGGTGCTAATAAAATATGTTCGCATTAGGAAGAGAAAGCCGGCCGCGGTGGCCGAGGGGACTGAGGCGCTCCAGTCACGGTCTGCACGGCCACTACTGTCGGGTGTTCGAATCCCCCTCGGGCTTGGATATTTGTGACGTCCTTAGTATTAGTCAGTTCATAAATAGTTTGTTAGTTTAGGGACTGATGAACCCGTAGTTAAGTCCCATAAGCTATACAAACATTTGAACATTTAGGAAGAGAAAGATGGTGAAGGCAATTTTGGAAACAGGTCTCGTCGCAATGAATAATGACTTTCTTTTAATGATTCCCACCCGAACTCGTGCATCGTTTCCGTGACACTCTCTCCCCTATATCTTTGTAATGCAAAAGAGTATCCATTCTCTGAACTGTCTCTAAATCGTCCGCCAGTTCCACATTGTTTAGATCCCACAATGCACACCAATGCTGCAAAATAGGACGCACAAGTGCAGTGTAGGCAGTTTCTTGAGGTGAACTGTTGCAACTTATAAGCGTTCTGCCAATGAAACGTACAATTTTGGTTCGTCTTCCCTATAGTATTTTCTATGGTTTCTATCCAATTTAAGTTGTTCGTAATTGTTACTCCTACGTACTCAGTTGATTTTACGGCGAGTAAATTTGACTGATGTATTGTGTAAATGAAGTTTAACGAATTTCTTTTAGTGGGTGGTCATATGACTTCACACTTCTCATTAATCATTACTTTACTTTCATTATTTCTACCCCAACTCGTGCATCATTTCCGCGACTCTCTTTACCCTATATCGCGATAATCCAAAACGAGTAGCCTTACTATGAACTTTCTCTAAATCGTCCGTCAGTCACACCTGGTTTAGATCCCACAATGCACAGTAATACTATAAAATAGGCCGCGCAAATGTAGTGTAGGCGTTTTCTTTAGGAGAACTGTTCCAAATTCTAATCGTTCTGCCAATGAAACGTAGACTTTGGTTTTCCTTCCCTACAATATTTCCTGTGTACTTACAATTTATGTTGTTCTTAACTGTTACTCTTAGATACTTAGTTAAATTTACAACGTTTGTATCGTGTAAATGAAATATAACGTATTTCTTTTAGTTGTCATATGGATGACTTCACACTTCTCATTATTAAGGGTAAAGTGCTAATTCTTGCACTATGCTGATACCTTATCTAAAGCATTTTGCAGTTGCTTTTGATCTTCTTAATATAACATTATCCTTTATGTCACGTAAACTAATGTGCGGTTGATGTTAGGCCATATATATATATATATATATATATATATATATATATATATATATATATATATATATATATATATATGACACAATGTCATGCAATATGATACTTAGCATGTCGTGTAATATGACACCTAATTTACTATAGATTAGAATTTATTCTTTTTCACTAACGGATGCTTTAGGATGACCAGACGTCCCGTATTTTACGGGGTCGTCCATTATCTACCTCAAGTGTCTCGTTGTTCCAACAAAATAAATACGGAACGTATAACGTCCCGTGTTTTACTAACCGTCTCATATATTTTGAATTAACATTTTTTTTATGTTAACGTGACCAAACGGAGAACAGATTTAGTCATACTCAAGCAATTAAGGAAATAGGCTTCAGCTCAAAGGAAATGAGGTACGATTTTTGACGTAACTCTGTCATATACTTCCAATTTCTCAACCTTTGATGGCGATTTTTATTATTTTAAATACAAAAGAGCATTGGGTGTCAAAATCGATTTATTAATTTTAAAACATTCTCGAGCAATCTATAATTTTTTCCCATTTTTTAAAGTTATATTTTCACATGGCATGTGCAACTCTTCCAACTATACAAATTCAGTGATTACATTAATGAATTCATTACAAGAAATAGCGTGCTGCAAGAGTTTGATTTCTTGGTTATTTTAAGTTCATTTCACGAGACGTTAATTGATTATATCTCGAAATGAACTTACCCGTTTCATGTGCTGAACGCATTTAACTACTCTCAGCTCAAATATGTTCTTCAGTGGAAGTCTGTTCAATAAAGAATTAAAATTTTACCTGGGCTTGATGAAATTATGTTACAAGAATTATGTGAAGCTCAGTTTATTGAGAGAGTGAACCATCTTCAAAATATACATGAAGAGAAAATTTATTAATTGAGAAATGTGTAGCGAGTAGGTAAAAACTGGTCTCTCATTTTCTACGTACTTGCATCTGGAGATATCTGGAGCAAATGCTGATGTAGACACAGTGATCTCCGTCACAAATATTTTATGGACTGCTAAAACAACATATTTAGTGTGCAAACTGTGAAGGAAGTAATTATAATAAGACCTCATTTTCACAATACTTCATATGGTGATTATTATGTGAAAATACCGCTTGTAAGTAATCATAACTGTCTTTCTTGCTTGTTAGCTTGTGATAACTATAAAAGAAGAAGTATTTCTTTAATTAGTAGTGCAATTTATTTGGCTTGCAAGGAGTTATGTTCAAAATGTTGAAATGTTTGTAAACCTATTGGACCAAACTGCTATAGTCACAAGTCCGTAGACTTACAAACTATTTAGACTAACTTTCACTAAAGACAACACACGCCCATGGCTGACGAGGGACACTACCCTCCAACGGCGAAAAACCGCGAGCTCATATGCAAGGCGCCTTAGAATGATCGGGCACTCCACCGCGGAGAGTAGCTATTTTTGGTTAATTTTTGTATTAGCCTCCGACTTGGTATGTCTTAGTGAGATTACCTTATACGTAGTTTTTCCCTTCTCAAAAACCCGTAATACTGGTGCTTGTCCCGTTGCTTTCATGATTATTAACCAATTAAATACTTTTACTGTTATGGTAATAGTTTTAAAAAAAAGTGAATTCGAGAAAATGTTAATACAGGAATCACTGAATGCGACACATTAGCTTGGTCAGCAGGGGTCTGCGGAAACGGGGTAGAAACACTGGCTTTGTCGACTATTATATGTGTGCATCAATTCGTGTGATTATGCATGCGTTAATGCTACAGGTAAAGGTAACATTTAGAGTCACAAGCATCGATACCCATACGTGTCCCGTACCGTACTTTTATTTTGGAAATCTGGTCACCCTAGAATAATTGTATTACAGATAGTCGCCCTTACGAACCGCAATGACTCGTTGTTCTAGGGAATTAATGTTAACTGCAAATGAAAAATACGAATGTATGAACGATTTCTTGTTTTTAATTCCTTTGTTTTTGATAGGTAAGTTTTCTCCTCTTCTTTTACATTTTAGCCCCTGTCGAGAAAATATATGCCTCTTATTAATAATTGGTATAATTTTCATTCAAGGCGACCACGAGATTTGTTCTGACGCATTATGATACAGTTATCTATCAGAAAAGGATTCGATACAATGGGAAAGTAGATCTATATCTACTTGCATACTCTGTAAGCCATCGTTTAGTACATGGCGCAGGTTTCCATTACTACTCATGTTCCAAACGCATTCATATTCCTTCGCAAAAAGAGGAAAAACGAAATGCTTCTGTACGGCCTCTCGCCGTCGGAGGTTCTCCCTCGGGCAGGGCTGTGTATCCTGATCTTAGCGTAAGTTAAATTATTTTTAAATCTAGGATCTGATGACCACTGCAGTTTGGGGCCATAGATTTACAAACATTTGATTCTTTGCTTCTCTTGTAATCTTCGTGACCGCTATGCGAGATGTAGTACGCGGCAGTAGAATACTTCGGCAGTCTGCTTAAAATGATTATGTTCAAGGTTTCCTCAACGTACCGGTCAGTATAAATTTGAAAACTTAATAAATCACGGAATAATGTAGATAGAGAGGTAAAATTGACACACATGCTTGGAATGACATGAGGTTTTATTAGAAACGTGTGCTCAGAGACGTGATGAACGTGTGCTCAGCCCCCACTTTCGTCTTGCTTGGCCTCCCAGGTCCTCATAACTCAGTCCGTGCGATTATTGGCTTTTGGGTTGCCTGAAGTCGCAAGTGTATCGTGATCGACCAACATCTCCAGGGATGCTGAAAGACAACATCCGACGCCAATGCCCCACAATAACTCCAGACATGCTCTACAGTACTGTTCACAACATTATTCCTCGAATACAGCTATAGTTGAGGAGTGATTGTGAACATATTGAGCAATTCCTGTAAAGAACATCATCTTTGCCTTATCTTAATTTGTTATGCTAATTATTGCTTTTCTGATCAGATCTGATCTGTCAGACATTTTTTGAACTTTTTTTTGTTCTAATAAATCCCCATGTCATTCCAAGCATGTGTGTCAATTTTTACCTCTCTATCTACACTATTCCGTGATTCATTAAGTTTTCAAATTTATACTGACTTTTGATCACCCAGTATTACCCTAAGAGAACGTCGCCTATCCTCCAAGCATCCCTACTAGTGTTAAAAACATCTCTATAATACTTTCTGATCGAACCTATTGGTAACAAAAATAACAGACATCTTCCAAATGTTTGTATGTCTTCTTTTAAACCAACCTGGTCAGGACACGAAACCTTCCATCACTAGTCAAGAATGTGCCTCATTAGTGTACTATACTTGTTCTCATTTACAGACGTACTCCATCTTCCCATAGTTTTCCCAACGAAACGAAGATCATCCACATTTCCCACAACTGTTCTTAGACCACCGTACTATTTCATTGTGTTTTGCAACTTTTCGCGTGGATAAAGCGTCAACTGACTACTTTCCTCAAGTTGTAATTACCTAATACGTATACATCTGGAAACTATCATCTAAGGTATGCGAACCTGTGATTATTATATATATTCGAGTCGACTCCCCTCAAAATGCCAACAACAACAACAATTGGTTCAATTCATACACAAACACATACGCGTTGTCTCTCTCTCTCTCTCTCTCTCTCTCTCTCTCTCTCTCTCTCTCTCTCTCTCCACACCCACACACGAACACCATTCATCATGTACAAATACACAGAAATATTTTCCAAGACTGTAGGTACGGGCAAGTGAACTACTAACATGACATACACCAATTGTCAAGACCATCGTTTCGATCCTCTAATTTTTTCACCTTAGTTCGACATGAAATGCACTCTAGTGAATATTTCTTAAATTATGGCAGAATACTGATTGAGCGGTAGCCATGTTAGAAAGTGACTGAAACTTGACCATTAGTCGTCAGCAGAATTATGTGGTCACATATTTACTGGAACCAATGCGGTTCACTCCGTCGCAGGATACCACCCAGTCTGTCGTCCTCTATGTGCTTCAGGGTAGTGGCGTGAGGAGAAGCAGTGCCCAGAGGAATTTCTGTTGGTGCGGGCCGTACTGGCTCTGGGCACGCGATACCCTCCTGAATGTAGGGCCCTTTCCTATTGACGATGCTGTTATTTAAAGTACCTATCCAGGAAGAGCAGTGTGTTTTAAATGTGATGTGACTCCAGTTAATTTGAAATACTCTCTTGTCAGTCACAATTAGTTCACTACATATGGAATACTTTTTCTTCAAAATATTTTCGAGGATTCATCCGGATCCCGACGACATTCTGCCACAATATTTTGGCCCAGACTATGTATGCACTTCTCGCCAAATAAAGAAGGCTATTCACAAACATAATAATAAGAACAAACACAGAGTACACTTATGACAACAACAAATCAGCTGCATTCTTTTAAGATAGGCAAGTTCCTTACGAAGTATTAAGTCAAGATTATCTTCCATCCACCACTGAGTAGCTTGGCCCTAGTAGGAACCTTTACAGACGATTTACAGCTTATAAAAACGAGCTGTAGAGGAACGATATACAAAAAAGTCATCAAAATCGACATTAGCAAAACACTACATTTCCGTGGTACATTCAATGCAGTATAGCAGAACAAAAATTTAGAGCTCCAGTTTTCATTCATACGAATTCATTAATTAAACAATCGGTGGAAATACACCTTGGCGACAGTCTTATAAATCGTGACAATTGATTTCAGCAGTATATACTTTGGAATCCCATGATTAAAAATATCCAGTCACCGCGGAAACGTTATCAATCGATAATGATTAGAAGATTCCGCCACCGAGGGCTGTACATATAACTCGGCTAAATGGTGCATATCACGTTACGTGTGCGCTAAACGACGTCAGCACATTTGCCATTCGCAAGAACCAGTGTAAATACCGTAAGTGCACATGAGCTCTTCAGTAGTTGTCTACTCACCTGACGATGGTCGTACTTCTCTGGGCCGAAATATAGTGGGAGAACGTCGACTGAACCCAACTGTAGTCCCGAAAGTTATTGGAAGAAGACACATTTTTCCCGATTCCTTCCTGTTGGCCAGCGATCGTAGCAGGTAGCAGTGTTCTGAACTAGTATTGAGACAATCCTTGCGTTTAGTGGGAACAAATATAACAATTGTTTTTCGCACCCATGTAGTCTTCTAATCTATCTTGCTGATCATCTTCATGATTATAATTAGTATCGCACCCTTTTCTATTTAGTGCATAAAATTGTGCCAGTTTTAATCACGGTTTCCTTGTTCTCAAAAGGCAACTAGTCCAGAGTCTCTCGCTGTTTCGCTAAGTTTAGGGCCTTATCACAGTCTCTTTGTGACTTCACCGCAGTGAACCTGAAAACAAATTTATAATTCAGGTGAGAGAGAGTCGCTGGGGACACTCCAACCTCGGCATCCAACACACTGCGTGCTGGAACTGAATGATAGTACAAATCACAGCTCTAACAATGGACGAACGGTTTAAACGTTGAGTACGTTATGCCAATGCCATCTGCATCTGCGCTCATTGCTATCCACTTTCTACCTCAGTGTAAAACCAGAAATACACAGGTTGAGGCACTTACAACTGTTTCTCGGAATATTTGGAAATATACAAATTAGATTAAAAATCACCTGCACTAAAAGTTTTTCGCTTTCATCCATTATCGTAAAGCTCGAACCTCCTGCACCACTCACGGGAGGTCGAGGGGGGTGACTTTGAAATCTTAAACAGGAAGTCCTATTTTATTGAAGATTTGGATTCTCTGTTAAAGTATAAGTAATTTTTGTATGAAATATTTTATTTTTCGTTTCATAGTAGATGACGCTGTAATTGTCAAAAATGAAAATGAAATAAAACTGGTTGCAAATCTGTAATATCTAAAGGAAATACGCATAAGATTAGGAAAATCGAAGTACAGTTTTCGATATTTTTGATAACGCTGACATGGAACACCTCCCATAATCGAATGAAGTTCAGACATTAATCATGCTTTGTCTATGGTGCATTGTACTTCAATGATTCGAGCTGTAGACATCTGCACACATCTTTTCGATGATAGTAACGGTTGCAGAGAGTAGACATCATTTGCCTGTACTTTTAAGATAATAGAAAGAGCTGGTAAATAGGTATGCTAATCTGTTGCCTTTTGCAACGAACTTTCGCACTATTTGCCCAGTGGTTTTTGAAACTCGAAGTGTTTGACCTATAGAAAGAATGGAATGTGTATTTGTTTAAGATATTACCGTTTTGCCAAAATTTTCTGCACATTTACTTTTGTCCCGATTACAGCACCAAACATCATGAAACGAAAGAAAAAGAATTCCACTGAGAATGTAAATCTGCAATAAAAAATTCGGGTTCCTATTTAAGATTTCAGAGTCTCCCCTTTCCTCCCGCCGACAGGAGGATCCTCGTCTTACAGGTGAAAAGAGTTTATTACAACTTTTTAAAATCTGATTTCTATTTTTACGAATATTCCTAAAACAAGTTTTAAATGTCTCCCCCCCGTAGTTTGTGCGACCTCTGGAATGTTACCGACGGCAGAAACGACCTCGATTTGTACAGAAAGCAGGAGGCTAAGCGTGTAAACAACAGGGTGCTGACACCCTGCGAGAGAGAGAGAGAGAGAGAGAGAGAGAGGAGATTGAAGTTTCCTCCGACAATGGGATATTAAAGACGGAGCACCAAATCGGATGAAACAAGTGTCTACGAAAAAACATACACACACCTCATCGACAATAATTTAATACCCGATAAACAAAGGATAGAGTTGCGAATGTGGCTTAGTAGTAATATAAATACGAAGCGCGTTTTTAAGTACGTTCCGTTTTGTTGTGGACACTAGTAGTTCACGCACAAACCGCAACAATCGCGTGCGTCGTGTACCGGCATGCCTCGGGAAAAACTGTGTTCCGTTTCAGCTCTGTAGCTAACCTGCACGGTTCTGTTCTGTGCTTTCAAAATGTGAGGTTCGCTAAGTGATATGTTATTTGTCACCAAGGAATCTGTCTGCTGCAGAAATTCATCGACAGATTTGCGAAGTGTACGGTGACACTTTGAGTAAAGGCAAAGTGCGTAAGTGGGTACGAGAATTGAAAGATGATTGTGACAACGTCCATGATAAGGACCGCTCCGATCGCCCATCTTTGATTACAGACGATTTGGAGGTATCGACTGAAGCGAAGATTCGCGAGAACAGGAGCTTCACAATAACAGGTCTCTTAAAGGGATTTCCTGACATGTCGATATCAGTGCTTTATAAAACGGCAATGAACTCTTGGTTATCGGAACAGGCGATAAGATTGTATGAAGAGGGTATTTTGAAATTGGTTGAGAGACGTGATAAGTCTTTGAACAAACTTGACTACTAAGTCGAAAAACAGAGTAAAGTATGTACTTTCTGAAAATAAATTTATTTTTTTGAAATAACCTTTCGTTGCGTACTTCTGTTCAGACGGAACTTACTTAAAAAAACGCTCCTCGTAATAACTGGACTGTTAATGTATATTTACTGAATATATGTGCATGTTAAAATGGGTGTTGTACGAGATCCATAAAGCTTCTGTCACGATCCTATGCGAATGGAGCAGATACAAAGACATTAGACTGGAGACGTATTTTGTTACAAAAATAATTGTTTCATCGAAGAAAATTGTCTATTAGGATAATTCATATAGGAGCGGCTTTTTGAAGCTTTTAATAAAGGAGACAGAAGTGTAAGCTAAAATTCTCGATGTCGTATCTGCTGAGTGGTCACAAGAACTGCGGGTTGTCGGCTGGATGTGCAACATGAGAAGTAGTTTGTGCGGCTCCCTTCGTAGGTGGGTAATATCGCAGAATTACAAAGGACCTTCCCCGGCGAGAGAGCGGAAATGGGTAGCCCGGGATTAATTTTCAGCGTCGGTGGACAATAGGCGCGTCCATATGTGGTGGGAACTATTGTAGGGGCATGAGATACGGCCGGCTAGAGTTTCTTGTGGGCCTGGTGCCGCCGGCGTGTGAATGGTGGATTGTGGGGGCGGGGGAGGGGAGAGTCCCGTAGCGCTAGGGAGGCACTGCCGGGCAGGGCAATCGAATCTCACCAGCCGACTGTTTGCGGACTTCTGCGCCAAAGAACAATTGCGTACGTAGAAGGCCTACTCAGAGGGAAAGCTGCGGTCAACTTTGAACATCACAGATCAGGCAAATCTGAAACAAAAATTTACGTCTAGCACTTTGTGACATACATATAAAATCGTAATTAAATTTGGGGATTTATCATACGTGTAATGCATCTGCAAAATAATTTTATAACGCGAGCAGCAATGTTGCGATACAATAAACCGCAATCGCGGTAGGCTACAATCCGACCTTTATCAAAGTCGGAAACGTGATGTTACGCATTTCTCCTCCTTACAAGAGGTATTATAACAACGTTCACCAGACAACGCCGGTCAACTGCTGTTTGTGTATGATAAATCGGTTGGAAACTTTCCTCGTGTCAGCACGTGATGTGCATGCTCCGAAAAGCTGATCATTTGCATAGCACAGAATCTTCTTCAAGTCGGTTAAATTTCGCGTCTTTAGCACGTCATCTTCGTCGTATAGCAATTTCAATGGACAGGAGTGTATGTTTCCAAGTAATACCACATCTACATTTAGTTGAGTTAAATTGCACCATATGCATTTGCGTACGCAAACATTAAACTTTTAACGCTAATACGGACTACACCATTTCCTACATTAATGTAGGCCGAGCGCATTGAAGCGCTATGCTCCGATGCGCGAAGACGTTCCCCGTCGGGATTCGAATCCCCCCCCCCCCTCGGGCTGTCTTTGGTATAAGGTAGTTGATAAGTAGTTTGTAAGTTTAGGAACTGATGACCCTGGAGTTAAGTCCCATAAGCTTCACAAACATTTGAACATTTGATCTCTTTATTATTACTTGCATTTAATTAATTGCACTTCATTAACTGTTTACCATTAGGTCTGATAATTTCTCACTTGCCAGTACTTACAACCACTGGAGTTCTGAATCACCACTTCAGTTACGTGATATTTAGCAGTGTGGGTATTTTGTATGGGCTTGAAAGTACAGATGTTTAGCTCACTCCTATGATACTACGCTGTCACATTTATTACCGACGTATGGGCATAGCCCAATTCGAGTTCGTTGCTGTACCATATTTTAGCAGAGTAGCTAACTTCTAAGTCAGGAGGCTAGTGTGGTTGACCGACCACAAGAAAAATCGAACCTTCTGCAGCCAAAGAACCTCCATTTGTAGCCAATAATACGACTAGCGATTTGCGAAGATGGGAAAAAAATCGAGATTCAAGCCATCATTTAGTACTTCGTAAATAAAAGTATGATAGCAAATGACATTCATGCCGATTTCCAGAATCACTGGGGACGGGACTCTGTTATTTCATATTTAACTGTTGCCAAACGGAGAAATGAATTTAAATTTCGTCCGGAGAGCTTAGGTTATGATCCGTGCAGTAATTGACCAAGATGCGCCACTACGGGAATCATTGCAAAAATGTACATATGGGCATCGAGGATCGCCGATTGAAAGTGCGTGAACATGCCTTTGATTGCCAGATGTCATTCGAAAGGGCATATCAAATGTTAAAACTGAAGAATTACAATTGAAAAAAAAATTATCTGCAAGACGGGTGCCGTGACCCTTGACGGCGATGCGCCGGGTGGTCATCACTTAGCGCTCTAAGCCGCCTCGCTGCGGACCGTGCGACTGCTCCCCGTCGGTTGTTCGAGCCCTCCCTCGGGCATGGGTTTGTGTATTGCCATTAGCGTAAGTTAAAGAAGTTTGTACGTCTAGAGACCGATGACCACTGCAGTTTGTTTCTATAGCTTTACAAATATTTGAATTTGAATACGGCGATGTGTAACTGTTTCAGTACATTACGTAGTAACCTGAAAATCTGACTTTGAAGCGATCGTTCAGAAACGGAGCGCACTATTCCTCTGTTATGACAGTCGCAGACTACGCATGAACGCTGCGAAAATCCACAACAACCTGACGCCATGGGTTTATTGTTTCCAGTTATCCTCCATACATGTTTCGAAAAGTAAAAAAAAAAAAGCTCGTTGGAATGGCCGCGTGGTGTAATGCACCATGCTAAGGACTAGGCGGCCGCTCCTACCGGATGTGTGTGTTATCCCAAGTGTAAATTTTTTAAGTAGTTTGTAAGTCTAGTGACTGATTTCCATTGCAGCTTCCTCTAAAAGGAATAAAAACAATTGAATTCTTTGAAAAATAAAAACCCACCACCTAAGACTTCATTACCATAGAGTTGGAGGATACAAGGAGAACTTATAATCTGTCCATGGTAGGACGGCGATCTCTCTTTCTCTCTCTCTCTCTCTCTCTCTTTTTTTTTTTTTTTTTTTTTTTTTTTTTTTTTTTTTTTTTTTTTTTGAGGTATCATCATCTGGTCACTTGTGTCCTATGTCATCGTTTTGTGAAGGCGTAACATTTTAATGTCATACGCTTTAACAAAACGATAACATAGGACACAAGTGACCATATGATGATACCTTAGTGTATCGAAATCGGTCGTCAGTAAAAATAAATCAGTATTTGCGATCTTGGCATTTTAATATTTCAAAAAATGTTCAAATGTTTGTAGAGCTTACGGAAATTAACTACGGGGTCATCAGTCCCTAAATTTACAAACTACTTATGATCTAGCTAATACTAAGGATGGCACAAATATCCATGCCCGAGGGTGGGGGGATTTGAACCCCCGACCGTAGTGGCCGTACAGAACGTGATTGGCACGCCGCACACCGCTTGGCCACCACGGCCGGCTTTAATATTTCAGAGGAGAACTTAGTTTGTGGCTCCGTCAAAGGGAATAAAAACTTGTGTGTGGATTGAAGAAATGTTTCTGGCCAAGGTTACTACGTTGAATGACCCATTTGTAGATATTAACAATAAAAATATGAAATGTTAATATATTTAATAATTTACTGTGCTTATGAGCCACTTAAATAGAATCCAGTTTCTTTATTATTTTAAGTACCGTCATAACTGAATTTTCAAAGCCAGTTGTTGCTGATTAGTATCGTAGTGCACCGTTAATTTTGGTACCTGGCTCAGTCGTGTGTTTTCACCATTTCACAGCTCCCAAACACAAACATATTAATTTAATTCCAGATTATTATACAGAAAACAATATGTTTTGGTGCAAATATGGTGCCGCTCATTTGGAGGTGCACAACATTTGCGAAAATTCATATTGTAAAATTTCCATTGTAGTTATCATGAGTGAAATTTATCTGGTTATATTTGGGACTGGTGAAATGATGTAAAAATTACGATTGAGGCCACGTTAGAAAACGGACGGTAAAGTCCGAAACCAATCACGAAGAACCAGCTTTAAAATGCTACTGTGGCGGACTTTAACATAAATAAAGGAAAAGTTGTTGTTGTGGTCTTCAATCCGTGGACGTGTTTGATGCAGCTCCCCACCCTACTCTATCCTGAGCAAGTGTTTTCATCTCCTCATAAGAATAGCAACTAACATCCATTTGAATCTGTTTACTGTATTAATCTCTTCATCTTGCGATTTTTACCCCACACAGTTACCTCCAATGTTAAATTTACGATTCCTTGATGTCTAAGAATATGTCCTACCAATCTATGCCTTCCTTTAGTCACCAATTTTATTCTCTACCTCCTCATTATTTACGCGATCCACCCACCTAATTTCAGCATTTTTCTGCAGCACCACATTTCAAAAGCCTCTATCCTCTTCCTGTCTGCACTGTTTATCGTCCATGTTTCACTCGAATACAAGGCAACACTCCACAAAAATAAAGGAATTAACGAAAATTTTCATTTTTAACGTATATAAAAAAATTGGATGCATCATAAGTTGGTTTCGGAACAATCTGCTCTAGGTTAATCTCACAGTATTTGCAACGCTTCGCAGGATGTTTCGGCGCGCACACTCCTTAAAAAGCTCTCATTTTCTCAATATTGAGGAATTCAGTAGCAGTTAAATAAAGTTTTCTCTAAAGTAGCTTGTTGAAACTGTGGTGAGTATATAACCCTACCTGTCCTACACCACCGGTAAGTATACGATAATTAGAAAAATTGACCCGTGTGCCTACTTATCTTAATTGAGTGGAAAAGCTATCGGCAATGAAGCCGATGATGTAGCGGAGGCTATAACCGGAACGTTGCTGTACCTTTTTGGTAGACAACAACGATCGATAGGAATAAAAAAAGTGGAAAGTAAAATTTGAAATAAAATGATTAATGTTTAAATGATAAAGATGCGGAACACATGGACTAATTTTGAAAAATGAGTAACTTATAGATTTACGGTCGCCAGCTCGTTGTACGAGCAAATAATTTTGTGGGATCTCAATAATAGCAGAGTTAATTAACAACGTCAAAAATTACGTAAAATTTGGGTTGGCAGGAAATCAGAGCATGCGCGTCAAATCCGGTACAAAAGACACTAACCATATACTAATTACTGATAAATAGTTCATTAACACAGGGGTTCAATGTAAGACAGCGAAATGCAAGCCATAGCCACGCAAATGCAACATGCAGCAGATCATGCAAAACTCTCACCTTAATACTTCCTATTTACAACTTCAAATAATTAATTGTTTATATAAGTACCAGAAATTATGCGACAGCGAATATGCCATGTGCTTTAGCAATAATCAATTTGTAACTGAACTATTAAATGTACTAATGGCAAGCTCAAAAATTAATTAATGACTCGTCTTGAATAACACTGAATATTTAAAAAAGAACTATTTAACCTTCTGATTAACTTTTACTATTTCTTTAACGAGGAATTATTAGCATTTCAAACACTTGCAAATAATCACTATTTTCACTAATCAGTACTTGCAAGTACAAACTTTACCTCAAAATAATATGCAGTGGAAAACAATATTTTGCACTGTTATTGAAATATCTTTTAAAATTGAAAGTTAGTCTAGCAGTTTCATTCCACTTTGCAATCTTTTGATAGCAATACTGGAATAAGCTGCATTTAGTAATACTTTTCTGAATAAATTATAATTAATCACTGACACAGTCTTTAATTACTTTGATTTTTAATTTTTCTATAACTTCGTGAACATTCTCGGATAAACAATGGATGAGGAAGGAACCTGTCTGGACAATGACTGTGGGTATGATTTTTAAACACAGATTCACAAATAACAGTGTTCACTATTCAACAATTATCACTAATATGCTGGTTAGCTGTACATGCTAAGACAAACTAGACAGATCTTACTGATTTTGGTGTACGACGTGGTGCTGCTGATTGGAGAATGTTGGCACTTAACAACTGGCAAACACAGGCTCTTCTTGGCGACGAATGTTAATTACAATTTTAGGCCCACAGCATTCCTCTTGATGCATTTATTAATTATTTGAACTGTGCCGGTATGAATAACTAATACCGTCTGTTAGCCGTCTCCTTCACTAGTGCCAATCCAGCACGCATTCCCCTTCACGTACTTTTGCCGTACACCAGTGTGCGCACCGTCTCACGATTCCGTCTGTCCTCTCCCAAGTCACAATCACGACTCCTACTCTCTCTCTCTCTCGCTGTGCGCCTCTGCGCTACCAGCGATAAAACTCCCTACTCAAAGATGATTCTATACAATAGCAAAACCCTTGCTAACCCAGCGTGTCTACTACATTTACAATATTATTTTTGACATATACGGAAATTATCAGGACAATGCAAATATGTTACAGAAACAAATACATAATAAATTACAAAAAACACAAATAATGAGGAAAAATACATGAATTATCGTTTTATATTACGTACTGTACGCACACATGAATGAAAAACGGCGTTGGTCACTGTGTTGTTGTGTCACAAGTATAGCAGCAAATAAAAGATTCGGTTATAAATTCTGGCAATATTTAGTCTCCTTGCCTTTGTGCTCTGATCTCGGTATACAGAGCGATTCAGTGCGTTCGTGTGAAGTTAAAGCCTGTGATATAGTGTCGACAATCAATTATGTTCACCAGTGGTGCTTTTGTTTTGTGTTAGGGACGTAAACATAGTACAAGGCGTAATAATAATATAGCTCATAGTAATTATTCACAGCGACGACACGCAGTCTCTGTGCATGTACAGTATGGCAGGAGTGGGGAATTCCCCACACCACCCACATTAACGGACACCGGCAATGATTCTCTGTCAACGTGTAGACGGCCCCCTGTTCCAGATCACATAATAGGACCTCATTGTCTTCTCAGCGTACGGGTTAGCTAGTATTTACTCGAGATGCACCACCTCAATCTTGAGTCCTGTACCCTTGTTGACTACGAAAGGATATTATTTCAGTACGAAGAAGCACCAGTAGAGTTAATATCAACGAGCACCTTAACCTTCCCACCGTGAATGGATTACTTAGAAAATGTTCAAATGTTTGTATAGCTTATCGGACTTAACTACGGGGTCATCAGTCCCTAAACTTACAAACTACTTATGAACTAGCTAATCCTAAGGACGGCACAAATATCCATGCCCGAGGGGGGATTCGAGCCCCCGGCCATAGTGGCCGTGCAGACCCTGACTGGAGCGCCTCAGTCCCCTCGACCACCGCGGCCAGAGGTTACTTAGATCCAATAAATATTTGATATTTGAATTGTAGCAAAATTTTATTTGAAATAATTGAAATTTGTCTTGCATGGTGTATGACAATTCAGAGGCATTTCACATTGTTGAAATAATAGATATATGCATAATAACTACACCATTAGTCACATTTTATATGTCAAAATTCTTTCACATTTTTTATATTGCGATTACTTATACTGGCTTTTGAATGATGCAGATAATGTTTCTGTCAATGAAACGGAGTTTCAAGATTTTCTTTATATCTACATCTACATGGGATACTCTGCAAATCACATTTAAGTGCCTGTCATTAGCGCGCGGGAAGAAAGAACAACTGAATATCTCAGTTTTCGCTCTAATTTCTCGTATTTTATTCTGATTGTCATTTCTACCTATGTAAGTGGGATTCAACAATATATTTTCACATTCGGAGGAGAATGTTGTCGATGGAGTTTCGTAAGTAGCCCACGCCGCTGTGATAAGCGCCGTTGTTTTAATGATTCCCATCCCAGATCCTGTATCATTTCCGTAACCCTGTCTCCCCTGTATCGTGACAATACGCAAGGAGCTGCCCTTCTATGGACTCTTTCGATGTCCTCCGTGAAACCACCTGTTAAGGATCCCACACTGGACAGCATTACTCCAAACAAGGACAAACAAGCGTAGTGTATGCAGTTTCTTTGGTAGTTCTGTTGCATCTTTTAAGGGTTCTACCAATGAAACGCAGTCTTTGGTTCGCCTTTCCTACGACATTATCTACGTGTTCTTTCCAGTTTAAGTCTGAAGTAATAGCAATTCTTAGGTATTTTGTGGAATTTCAACTGATCTACATCTACATCTACATACATACTCCGCAATTCACCGTAAGGTGCGTGGCGGAGGGTACATTGTACCACTACTAGGCATTTCCTTTCCTATTCCACTCCCAAATTGAACGAGAAAAAAAGAATGCCTATATGCCTCCGTACGAGCCCTAATTTCTCTTATCTTGTCTTTGTGATCTTTACGCGAAATGTAAGTAGGCGGCAGCAAGATCGTACTACACTCAGCTTCAAATTCCGCCCTCTAAATTTACTTAACAGAAATTCACGAAACGAACGTCGTCTTTCTTCCAGCGATCCCCAATTGAGTTGCCGGAGCATTTCCGTGACATTCGCGCATTGGTCGAACCTACCGGTAACAAATCTAGCTGCTCGCCTCTGAACCGCCTCTATGTCTTCCTTCAAACCGATCTGCTGCGGGTCCCAAATACTTGAGCAATACTCAAGACGTGGTCGTACAAGCGTTTTATACGCGGTCTCCTTTACAGGTGAAGTACATCTTCCCAAAATTCTCCCAATAAACCGAAGTCGGCTGTCTGCCTTACTGACAACTGTCCTTACATGCTCGTTCCATTTCATATCGCTCTGCAATGTTACACCTAGATATTTGAACGACGCGACAGCATCAAGAAGCTCACTACTAATGCTGTATTCGAACATTATAGGATTGTTTTTTCTACTCATGCGCATCACCTTACATTTTTCTACAATGAGAGCTAGCTGCCTTCCTTCGACCAACTAGAAATTTTATCTAAGTTAATCTGTATTCTATTACTGTCAGTTACAGACGACACCCTCCCATACACCACAGCATCATCAGCAAACAGCCGCAAATTACAAATTACTCTGTTCATCAAAACATTTATATAGATAGAAAATAATAGCGGTCCTATCACACTCCCCTGGGGCACGCCTGACGATACACTCGTCTCTGATGAACACTCGCCGTCGAGAACAACGTACTGCGTTCTATTACTTAGGAAGTCTTCGACCCAGTCACAAATCTGTGAACCTATTCCATAAGCTCGTATCTTCGTTAGCTGTCTGCAGTGTGGCACCGCGTCGAACGCCTTTTTGAAGTCGAGAAAAACACAATCCGCCTGTTGCCCTTCATCCATACCTCGCAAGATGTCATGTGAGAAAAGGGCAAGCCGAGTTTCACATGAACGATGTTTCCTACACCCGTGCTGATTCATGGAAAGAAGCTTTTCCGTTTCCAGGAAATTTACTATACTCGAACTGAGAATATGCTCCAAAATTCTACATGAAACCGATGTCAACGATATTGGCCTGTAATTGTATGGGTCAGTTCTCTTTCCTTTCTTATACACGGGAGTCACCTGCGGTTTTTTCCAATCACTAGGAACTTTGCGCTGAATTAAAGATTCGCTATAAATGAAAGCTAAGTAGGGTGCCAATGCCGCAGAATAGTCTTTGTAAAACCGAACTGGTATACCATCCGGACCAGCAGACTTTTTCGTATTTAGCTCTCTCAGCTGCTTCTCTACACCGGAAATACCTATTGCTATGTCCCCCATTTCGGAATTAGTACGTTGATCAAATGGTGTCCGGACACTTGCCACGCCGGACTTTTGTCACACTTCTACCTGCTCCGAAGGGTCGGGTGCCGCTGTCTCCTCCTCCTCCTCCTCCTCCTCTTCCTCCGCCCCTAACATCCGGCTCAGGAATTTCCGTGCACGGTGTCCAGGCCTGCACACTGGTCACACTGCACACTGGTCACTAGTACAAACATTACATTACGAGTTTCGTAAGTTGTGCTTCTTCTTTCTGTTCTATTGCACATCATAGCAATTATAGCCTTTCCCTTCGAAAACAAGGTTGCTTGCTCTGCGACTCTGTGGATAGCAAACCTAAACAATCTAGAACAGTGTACGTTACAAACATTTCACTCTATATTACTTCAGTTTCTCATATGAAACATTTTGAAATTGTATGTCGACTTTAAGTGACCTGTAAAAGACAGATGCTCTTACCTTGTTTAGTCAACGTATTTGCTGTCACTGATTTGAACATTGTCCCACTACACTTTTTTAACAAACTAGCTTAAAACCCAGCGTTGCGCGGATATTTATTTATTTATTCATTCCTGTCTTGAGTTATTACTTCTCCTATCCTCTCTCCGTCCATCTCCCTTTTTCTAAAATGATGTTATACTTTTTTATGGTTCCGGACCTAGGTCAGCAAAAACAGAATCCTTGTTGGATCCCTCTGTCAATTACTCAATTCTCATAGCCAAGATGTCAAATTTAAGTAGAAGCCATTGTCTTAAACGACGAATGTTCATAAAGTGAAATTAATTTAAGTCCGTACTCCAGAACGATGTAAATTCAATGTTAGATTGTGTTTGGCGTAAACTTCTGGAAACACTTCTATCGTTGAGATTAGAAATGGTAATAACACCGCCATGTATGGGTTTCATGATGTAGTACTAAACTGTTTATCTCTCACAGTTAGTGTATGCTGAAGTATTAATATGTTACAGTGTAGCACTGGGGACAATGTAGTTATTCTGTGTACAGTGCTCCCTATTATCGAAAACTCGACGAATGCTGAAAGCCTGGTAATTCAGTCAACAGAGCGGTTCATGTCTGTTTAAATAAGATGTCATGGTGGTATTAATGAGCGATAAAGTAAGTCTGAGTAATCGTTCAAGGAATGGCGTCAGGTGATCGTGTCTTCCATTAAATATAGTATTTCCAGTGAATTGTCTTGACTGTGTTAGCAGCATCGACCACTCTTTCAGCTAATAAATGTCCCCACGTCCTTCAGTGATTATTTCGTAAAGCACGAAGTTGAAATCTACCTTGTGTAGTAGAACTATATATCAGAAGTCGGATTATAACTAGGTGCAATTGTATCTGCAAAAGAAGACGTCCTTCTCTATCTTAATGTAGTCCGCACCAAAAGTAAGTAATTTCACATTTTAATCCCAATATTGTACCGAACAATTATGAAAGCAGAGACGTTTCTGATGAGTTTGTCGCTCGCGTGTGTATATTATCCCTAGTGGCAGGCAGAGAGCAGAAATATCTTTGGAGTGAGCATTCAGATGCGCAGAACAGATTTTGTATTCTCAACATTAAGGTGCAAATGTCACATGATATTGGGAAAAATCTACTAATCGCTGACTTTATCTTGGTCCCTTTTTGTTCGATTAATGGACCTTTTAGCGACGCTTCCTCAGCTTTGTTGTTGCTTCTATGACACATTTATTTACATATTATTTCATGTTATGTGGTTGCTCTGAAAAAAGGAGGTGGGGCTTCTTCGCAGACAACGCGGTACAAACTAATCGTAATAGCAAATAAATGTGTGGGAAGAGTGGATTTGTCTCAATATCACCTGGTAATTCCAGCTTAATGTAGAGAACATGCACAGAATTCAATGCTCACTCCATAGATATTTCTACTATATATACAATTTAGTGTTTATACCCATCAAAAGATGCACTTTTATATCCATGACATTGCAAAACATATGGGATACAGCTAGGAAGAACAAAATTTTTGTGTTCTACCTGGAATAAATTTTACTTGGAGAGGCAGCGGTTTGTTATGTTAACGTTGGCAACGAAATATTCGCTTTAGGGGGATCATTAACCACTTAATGCCTGAATTAATTTCTACTGCAAGAAAAAAATAAAAAATCATATATTGAGTTCAATATTGGGGTCTTAGACCATTTATAACATCAAATATAAGAAATGTTATACATAGTTGGTATAATTAGGTATGTGTCAAATTTGCGACAACATGCATTTGAGAAATAAAACGCTTATAACTCTTCATTGAGGGATTTTTATTTATTTATTTATTTTATTTATTTAATGAAAAAAAAAGAACATGCGTTTGAATTACAATTATGGTTACTTATAAATCTAATGCAGAGGATCAACATTTCTTTACTCTAAAACAATTGGAATTTTTGTTTAGGAAAAGGTGAAGTTTGCATTTCGCACACATAATGACTGTCTGCCCTCTACAGCTGGGTCTTTTGCATCTTTGCATTCCTATTACACAAGGCCAATGACATACTTCATCGGTACGGGTAGATTTATCAGGGACTGGTTTCATTGGACCCCGACGCTTCTTACGTTGAATTTTCGTTTCGTTAGTAAACGCCTACCACTCTTTTTTCGTGTCATGTCTTTTCCTTGCTTACAGAGAGTATCGGCTGTTCTGGATTTGAATTCCAGAAGATCGTTTTGATTGCGACGGGGAATTTCCAAAGCATCGCAATCCCTTCGATACAGTAACCACGTATTCATTATCACAAGATCAACTAGGTGGAAAAACAATCTATGGTAACATTTCATTGACTTTACGAAAATCCTATAACAGGAAATTAGAGCGTCAACTAAATCCATCCCTCCCATGAATGTATTGTAAACTGTAACAGTGCTAGGGCATGGTACTTGAGTGCGTGCTTTTTCTTTCGCTCCCATCTTTTTATTGTGATCACCGGATGAGCAGATGGAAATGCACTGGCAGCAATTACACCTCAGTTGTCAAACCATCGTCCTTTCTTCGTTTTATTTTATCGCTTGCATTTGCCCATAGAAGTGCCCAAGTGCGTGATGATGCATATTTTACACAAACCGTATTTACGTGTTCACTGAAAGTTTTATCTGCTTTATCACATCTAAATATGATATATAATACTTAAAAGATATTAGAAAAACAAAATATAATTTTCAAAATGAAACTGACCTCTGTATTTAGCTGTATTTCACGGAACAATGAACACAAACTCAGGTCTTGGTTAGCAACACGCACACAATACACAAATGTTGTCATAGAAAGACAGTCAATGCTCGGTAGATGGTAGCACATGTCACTCGCACTGCGCCGGTCCCTGTAGAATCTCATACAACCGGCGCTGGAGTCTTAAAACCCTTATTCTTCCATATATATGGGTCACAACGGTATGAGGCGAATTTGCGATGACCGGCATTAAGTGGTTAATGTACTGATTGGAATAAAATTATTTATTTCATTAGCTACACAAAGAATTATTCCCCTCATTGTACGTGACTGATTTTTCAAAAAGGATTCAACATCAATACACTACACCGCTGCCATTGTTTCAGTGTATTACACCTTAGTTATGTGCATATAAAACGTAGCATCGCTAGTTATTAGTTATTTGGTGTACTAGGTAACAGCGCCTCTATCGGATGTTTGCTGCACTACGCAGCAATTCAAGCGTAACATGCACCAGAAACTACAAATTACATCTTTCCTTCCCCTGATCCGATTTTGATGAAATGAAGCTTATATGTTGCCCCAAGGTACTCTCAGTTGACCTACGAAACCCCACGAAAGTTCGTATAGTACTCTTGGAGATTTGCTGTACTACACCATACTTACAAGCATAATATACATAAAAACTTCAAATTACAATTTCCTTTCCCATCCTTACCCAAACAATCTGAGCGTAAGCTCCGCCTCTAATGACCACATTGTCGACGGGCCTTTAAACGCTAATATTCCTTCCTTCTTTCCTGACTAAAATCAATATTTCTTGTGACTTGTCCAGGATATAATATGAATATTTTCTGTGGAGAGCCCATGCCTTAGCAAGCGATAGAAAGCTGTCCGTGTGAGAAACTTAGAGATTTCAAATACACTCCACAGTATTGAGTAGATTGCCCTGTAATATATTAATCATTATAGAACATGCAAGTCCCAATGCAAACCGCAGGCTCTTAGTTAAAAAGCCAGATCTGTCGGAAATAAGGGGTATTCGTCGGATGTACTGTTTCATTCTCTTCCTTTCCTTGTAGCTCTATAGATGTCTATTGCTTCTTCCTACAGCGCTTTGCGCTTCACAATTAAAAGTTGCTTCAAAGTTTTCAACAGCACTTTCAGCTTTCAGGAATTTCCTTAGGCTCACTGGAATACAGAAGTTTCTTGGCAGTAAAGAAGAAATGTAATAAAACGTAATGCCTGATGTGAAAAGATTTGATCCATCGCAGTATATATTGACGATGTCTGTGTAGAGACAGGAATTAGTGATCATGATATCGTCATAGTGTCGATGGTGACCGAAGTTCATAAACCAATCGAGACGGCTAGAAGCGTGTTTTTGTTGGGAAGAGCCGATAAGCGATTGTTAGGATCGCACTTAGAAAATGAATAGGCATCGTTTAGTTCCGGTATTATGGATGTTGAGGAATTGTGGACTAAATTTAAGTGCATTGTACATAAAGGGTTAGAGAAATATGTACCTGTAAAGTCTATTAAGGACGGAAAAGATCCACCTTGGTATAATAATAATGTGAGAAATCTACTGAGAAAGCAAAGTCTTGCAGTCTCGGTTCAAAAACAAACACGCAAATGATGACAGGCAAAAGTCAGTACAGATTCGTGCGTCTATAAAAAGATCGATGCGCGAAGCATGCAATAATTACCACACCCATACCTTAGCAAAAGATGTTTCCGAGAACCCTAAAAAATTCTGGTCCTATGTAAAATCCATAAGCGGGTAGAGCCCACTATCCAGTCACTCGTTGATCATTCCGGGGCAGTAATAGAAGAAAGCAAACGGAAAGCTGAAGTTCTAAATTTAACCTTTAAGAAATCTTTCACGCAAGAGGACCGCACAAATGTACCATCATTTGATCAACGTACTAATTCTGAAATGGAGGACATAGTCATAGGTATTTCCGGTGTAGGGAAGCAGCTGAGAGAGCTAAATACGAAAAAGTCTGCTGGTCCAGATGGAATACCAGTTCGGTTTTACAAAGACTATTCTGCGGCGTTGGCCCCCTACTAAGCTTGAATTTATCGCGAATATTTAATTCAGCGCAAAGTTCCAAGTGACTGGAAAAAAGCGCAGGTGACTCCCGTTTATAAGAAAGGAAATAGAACTGACCCCGATAGTTAATGGCCAATATCGTTAACATCAGTTTCCTGTAGAATTTTGGAGCGTATTCTCAGATCGAATATAGTAAATTTCTTTGAAACGGAAAAGCTTCTTTCCGTGAATCAGCACGGGTTTAGGAAACATCGTTCATGTTAAACTCAGCTTGTCCTTTTCTCACATGACATCTTGCGATGTATGTATGAAGGGCAACCGGCGGATTGTGTTTTTCTCGACTTCAAAAAGGCGTTTGACCCGGTGCCACACTGCAGACGTCTAACGAAGAAACTAGGTTATGGAATAGGTACACAGATTTGTGACTGGCTGGAAGACTTACTAAGTAATAGAATGAATTACGTTGTTCTCGACGGCTCGTGTTCATTAGAGACGAGTGTATCGTCAGGCGTGTCCCAGGGGAGTGTGATAGGACCGCTATTATTTTCTATCTATATAAATGTTTTGATGAACAGAGTAATTTGTAATTTGCGGCTGTTTGCTGATGATGCTGTGGTGTATGGGAGGCTGTCATCTTTAACTGACTGTAATAGCATACAGAATGACTTAGACAAAATTTCTAGTTGGTGCAAAGAATGGCAGCTTGCTCTCAAAGTAAAATAAATAAATAAAATAAAAAATGTAAGGTGATGCCCATGAGTAGGAAAAACAAACCCATAATATTCGAATACAGCATTAGTAGTGAGCTTCTTGATGGAGTCGCGTCGTCAAATATCTAGGCGTAACATTTAAGGGCAGTTGTGAGTAAGGCGGACAGCCGACTTCGGTTTATTGGGAGCACTTTGGGACGATGTACTTCATCTGTAAAGGAGAACGCGTATAAAATGCTTGCACAATCACGTCTTGAGTATTGCTCAAGTGTTTGGGACCCGCAGGAGATCAGTTTAAAGGAAGACATACAAACAGTTCAGAGACGAGCAGCTAGGTTTGTTACTGGTAGGTTCGACCAATGCGCGAGTGGCACAGAAATGCTCTGAGAACTCAGTTGGGGATAGCTGGAGGAAAGACGACGTTCTTTTCGTGAATTTCTGTTGAGGAAATTTAGAGGGCCGGAATTAGAAGCTGAGTGTAGTACGATCTTGCTGCCACCTACTTACATTTCACGTAGAGATCACAAAGACAAGATAAATTAGGGCTCGTACGGAGACATATCGGCATTCTTTTTTTCCTTGTTCTGTTTGGGAGTGGAATAGGAAAGGAAATGCCTAGTAGTGGTTC
This sequence comes from Locusta migratoria, assembly GCA_026315105.1. Taxonomy (NCBI): domain Eukaryota; kingdom Metazoa; phylum Arthropoda; class Insecta; order Orthoptera; family Acrididae; genus Locusta; species Locusta migratoria. The sequence goes on along the minus strand of CM048745.1, from coordinate 713,415,062 downwards.
AGTGTACCCTCCGCCACGCACCTTACAATGGATTGCGGAGTATTTATATAGATGTAGATCTCACATTTACTGATTTATATTTTGTACAATTGTATAATTTTTCTGGTATAAATTCATTTGTATAAGTGCTGTATGTCTGAAAAAATATGTTGCGAATGTAAATAATAGTAAAGAAGTAATAGATTAAAACTTGGTGCGTGATGGGGTGGTTTGCCATGAACGTTACTGTTTATGTGCTCAAATATCATGAACTACGTGTCGTACTGTGAAAAAATTTAGAAGCTTCATTAAACTATATGCGTGTACACTGTCTTCGAAATTTCCAGCAGCTACAATTATTAGTGTAGAAATTATAAATTGTGACGTCATACCGAATGCCGTAATTTTAGTCCACGAACAGCGGAAAAGTAGTAAGCGAGAAACTTTTTTCCTTTCATTATTTTGCTATGGTTGTCAGCGAGAATAAGCTCAATAAAGGTTTGAAAATATGTTTAAATTCTTTTCAAGTTGCTAAGTACTGTCATTCTCATTCAGTGTGTGAATAAAGTCTCGTCGCATTACGTGGCAGTTTCTTGCAACTATATTGTTTATGACGTATCTCCTGAACCATGTGTCGTATGTTGCTCTTACCCAGACAGCATTGTTACCTCATGGTAAGGAATATGTGCACCAAATTTGGTGGATATCGGCCCAGTGTTTTAGGAGATGTGCAACACTGTCGTTTGATGCAGCAGTTTTTCGTGCATCTCATTGTTTATGAAGTCATATCTCGTGAACTATGTGTTGTACATGATCCTGACACTTAGGCGCGGCGACCGTCCTCATGGATCGAAGCTTACGTGTACAAAATTTCATAATCATTGAAAGAAAACTGTAGAATTACGTCGTTCCATTCTTGTTCATGCTCATAGCGATGGGCTGTTTCTCTCGCAATCAGTAAGCGTAGTCTTGCTGTCGATCGCGCAGTTACTGCCCGTCGAAGTTTCGAGTCCTCCCTCGGACGTGTGTGTGTGTGTGTCTGTGTGTGTGTGTGTGTGTGTGTGTGTGGGCGCGTGTGTTTTGTCCTTAGGTTACTTTAAGTTATTTCCAGTAATTTTTAAGCCTAGGGACTAGCGAGGTCCCAATCTATACTCTTAAGGTTGAAGTCACCTCCGACTAATATTACATGGCCCGGATACCTATGCACTACCTGGTGTAGACTTTCCTTGAATGATTCTAAAACTGCAACAGCAGCACTCCAACTATTAACTTTACTTCTTTTCGACCTGTTATACGTGCCCAGATAACTTCACAGTTACTTTCAACCTCGATCTCTGTAGAAACAATATCTTTGTCCACAGCGATGAACACTTCTCCTCCAGTTGTATCAGATCTATCTTTCCGATATACATTCCACGCTCCGCTAAATATTTCTGAACTTGCCACATCATCATTTAGCCAGCTTTCGGTGCCTAAAACTATCTGAGCGCAATAACTTCCACGCAGCGCTGCAAATTCAGGAACTTTGTTTCTAATACTCTGTAAGTTCGCGGCTAATATTTTTATGTTCGAATTTTTGTTCCGAACGTGGCCTGAATTCGCTGCTTGAATGCTGACAGGCGAGTGCTCATCAGAGTTAGCGCCTAGTCTAAAATATGATGATAATGATGAATACAATGATGACAATGTATTGGCTGGATGTGGGAGAAGAGTGCTGTGACTGAAGTAGAATAAGGTCGAATTTCGTTGTTTAATAGAGCTGCTGTAATTAGAGATGTATATAAGTCGGACCATGGAGGCCGCAGAGGAGTGGCCGAGCGGTCTAAAGCGCCATGTTCCGGAGCGCGTGGTTGGTCGCCGTCGAAGGTTCGAGTCCTCCCTCCCTCGGGCATGGGTGTCTGTATTGTCTTTAGATTTAAGTTAAAGTAGTTTCTAAGCTTAGGGACTGATAACCACAGACGTTAAGTCCCATAAGGTTTACCAACATTTGAATATTTTGGAAAATGGACTGACTGGCTTTCAAACCCTCACGCAGCGTGAAGTGCACATAATAAATATACAGTATTACTGTATTTTGCGTGTTTATTATGAAAATTATTGGGCTTAGTCATTGAATAGTGTTTAGCTCCGGTGGCCCGTCCCCGCTGACAGGTCAAAATTCGATCTAGCCATAGGAGATTAATTGTGTTCGTGGTCAAAACAAACCTTGGTACGGATTGTCAGAGAGAACAAAGTTGTTTTCCGAAGGAAAAGCAGCAAAACAATATCAGACCAGTATTTAAACCACTCTATGTACCAGAACGATGTAAAACTCGTTTCGTATGTGCCAATAAAAGGGGTTGTATTGTATTCGGCAATGCATCATCACTGTAAACTCTGTTCGGAAGAGCATAATAACCCTGAATTTATACAACATTACATCAAAACGAAAGGAAGAGTTAACAAACTCGCATGACGATGACATGTTTGTATGTTCTGTAAGGTACTAGATATTGGTGCAATTAATTCCTTTATGTCGTATTTACATATGAGTCTAGAGTACCATGAAATATTTGTAAGAGAACCAATGGGAACTAGAGAACGACAAAAACTTTCCTAAGTGGACCAAGTTTGGAGAATAAAGCAGGTATGATTACTGTAACAAAGGAAACAGAGACAGGCTTGTGCAAGGACCGTGGATTGAAGAAAGACTGAAATACAAGCAAAACGTTCAACTGATGTAAATGATTCCTCTAGAGCATACAAATATTTACCGTTAGTAGTGGAATTCCGCACGTTAATCGGACAGAAATAGTTTTTGAAATTCAAATAATTCAACTGAAATTAAATCATATAAGAATTAAGCTATACTGAAGTTTTCTGCGCAATACTGAATACAAAAACTATTTGAAATACCTTGCATGAATTTATTGTGCAAACCGAAATATTAGAAATATTTATTTTTTAGTTATTATGTTTAACGAATTGCGATATATTCTAGTGCATGATTTTATGCATAGTAATCATATACAACCTAAAAATAAATCTTTTAAACAGACCCTTGCAGATTACGTTTGATCATGTTTAATATACAACAGGAAGGTCGTGTCAATGGCCATTATGATCGACGGATCTCACACTTCTGAATATTGTCTAATACACATGTGGCGTGTGAAGCATCTGTAAAAAGAGGTCCTCCTTGGTATTATGGCCTAACTCATCTGTCTTTTGGTACAAGACAACAGCGGTTGGAAAAAGTTGAAAGAAAAGGTTTACAATTTGTCTCAGATAGGTCACACAACAGGAGGCAGTAATCACACAGGAATCGTAGTTCGTTAAAGCAATCGTGTCTAAAATTTACGTTGTACTTTCTTAGTCGCATGCTTCAAATGGATACCCACTACAGCAGATACTTTTTTGTTTGTCCAGAGGTATAGAGACATGCCTGATTTCGACGCTACATTGAATGGTGCACCTTTGACAGGTATCTGGTGTATCTAGAAGACATACTGCTGGCTCAACTCCTGCTAGTGGTTCTTAGAGCGATGTAACAGGTGTGTCACACACAAGGGCCTTCAGCTCTTTTCATTTGAATAAATCGGTTGGGGCCAGATCGCGTGATTGTAAAGCCCATGAGACAGGCCCAACGAAAGCAAATACAGCGACCGGAAAAGGTCGCCTAGAGATGTGACCTTACTTGTCAAGTAAAATGCGTGGGTGGTCCGCCATGCTGAAACCCAATGTGGCGACGACTGCGCATGGAGACATGGTTCAATATTAATTTTATATATTTTTGACTACGTTACAACGTTAATTTTTAATAAAATAAATCGCAATTTGCGATTAATTATTTCTTCACTGTACTAGGTTTAGATTTAATATCGATATACGGCGAATGAAAATTTGTGCCCGGCCGGTATTCGAACCCGGGATTTCCTGCTTACTAGGAAGCCGCGTTGACCACTCCGCCACCGCGGACACCGTGACCAACACGACTGCAGAGAACTCTTCCCTTCACGTCTCTCGCCACACCCAAATCTCCATTCGCCAAACTGTCTCTTTCCTATACCACAACCTATTGGTTCTGTAAAGCTCGCAGCCACAATACTGTATTCCCGCATCAGGGAGAAGAAGATGAGGCATCGAGACACAATTTATTTTCGTCAAGAGCCCGGCCTCGGTTTGTATACAATTAATTTTTAATGAAATAAATCGCAATTCGCGATCACTTATGGCTTCATTGTACTTCTATGTACGGCGAATGAAAATTTGTGCCTTGACGAGAATTAATTGTGTCTTGATACCTCATGATCTGTTCTCCCTGATGCTGGAATACAGTATTGTGGCTGCGAGCATTACAGAACAAATAGGCTGTGGTATAGGAAAGAGACAGCATGGCGAATGGAGATTTGGGTGTGGCGGGAGACGCGCAGGGAAGAGCCCTCTGCAGTCCGGTTGGTCACTTCGTCCTCGGTGGCGGAGTGGTCAACGCGTCTGCATAGTAAGGAGGAGATCCCGGGTTCGAATCCCGGCCGGGCACAAATTTTTATTAGCCGCGCATCGGTATTACATCTAAACATAGTACAGTGAAGCCATAAGTGATCGCAAATTGCGATTTATTTCATTAATCATTCAGTATGTCCAGCAGAATCCGACGCAGGCATATGAGACATGCGTTGATCGATTTGGAACAGGAGAATGTCCAGGCCAATTAAACGATCTTCTATGATGCAAGTGTCCGTTGCACCCGCTCGAATTGATAAGTGATCCATGTTGTATGCCACATGTACCGTGTTAGTTTTTAAAATTTTCTTTCGTAATTTTGCTGTACTTTTTGTGGCTTATTTCTGACTGAAATCAACCAACTAAACAGTTATCTATTCCCTGGTTAGGAAAAAAGTATTTTTCATCATGTTACTTGAAGACGGTAATTGATAAATTATGTTGTTTGTTCAGAGGAGTGGCAAGTGTATTTGACATCTGACTCTACGTTAATAATACCTGTTCAAATGTCTGTAAATTTATCGGACCAAACTGCGTGGTCATCAGTCCGTAGCTTACAAACTACTTAAACCTAGGTAAACTAACCTACGGACAAACACACAAACCCATGCACCAGGGAGGACTCGAACCTCCACGGCGAACAACCGCGCGCTCCCCAGCGAGGTGCTTTAGACCGCTCAGCTACTCCACCGCGGCAATAATACCTCTTACTTTAATAACACGCAGCAGAAAGTAACGGTCTGAAGCGTTGAAAATGGCTATGACGCACATCCGCAATGGGGCACTTGAGTGTGGGGTGCCCCAGAGATCCTGTTTGTATAAATGATATGCATTCGAGTATAACAAGTGATTGTAAACTATTTTTGTTTGCTGTTGATACCAGCTTGGTAGTGAAGGATGTTGTCAGTAATATTCACACGGTATCAAACAATGCAGTTCAAAAATAAATGTATGTTAAATCCCAGTAAAACTCGGTTTTTACTATTTCTAACACACTCTTTAACAAATTTATAGGTGTTCAGATAGATAATAAGCTATCGCGCTAGGTTACCCTGTGGCCTAATGCACCGTTTTCGGAGACGGGGAGGCGTATTGGCCCCGCCTGGGGGATTAACGAAGGGGTGTCGGAGTGCTGCCCAGCCGGAATGTGGGTTTTAGGCGGTTTTCCACATCACCATAGGTGAATACCGATCTGACCCCTAAGTCCATCCTCAGTTGCACGATTCGCAAACATTTCGTAACGCTTTACACTTTCACACATATATGACAGTATACGCAGACATCTGTGGTACACATTTACTCCCAGGAATCATCGGGTGGCGACAGGAAGGGCATTCGGCCACCCTTTAAACATTAACACGCCAAATACGATTAACAAAGTGGACCCTGCATGTGCGGTGACTTGGCTCGAGGGAAAGAAGAAGGTAGTTAATAGCTGTCAAGAAAAGCCTATGTTCGGGATCTTTTTCAAAAACTAAATTCTGCTGTATTTACCATTAGAACAGTAACTGCAATAAATGATTTTTCAACGCGAAAAGTAATCTACCATGTTTAATTTCACTCACATATTTTTTGCGGTAACTCGATTCATACAAAGAGGATATTTTTTTAGCTCAGAAAAGGGCGGTTGGAGGAATATGCGGTGTAAATTCGCGAACGTCGTGTCTACCCCTTTTCAGTACTCTGGGAATTCTGACATTTGCATCACAATACATATGATCTTTAATTTCGTTTCTTGTCAACAATATCGGCTTATTCCTACGAATTAGTAGCTTTCACTCGGTGAATTCTAGACAGAAATCAAATCTACCTTTGGATCTTAGCTCATTGACTCTTGTGCAGAAAGGTGTGCAGTATTATTAAGCGTCCATTTTCAATAAGCTGCCACAAGAACATAAGAATTTTAGTAGCAAGCCACGCGCTTTCACATCTAAAGTGAAGAGTTACCTCATGGCTTAATCTTTTTATTCTGTCAAGGAACTCCTGGAAAGATTAAAAATCTACCTAATTCCTTTTATTCGTTATTAATTCTTTTTACTGAAGCTTAAGTTTTTCTGTTACCATTCTTGTCTTAAACTTCATGTACTGACTTGTTCCATGACTATGTAGACTTATTCCTCAATTAGATCCTTTGGAAAAGATAACTATATTATTATTACATCATAACTTACTCAGAGATAGTGTATGACTCTTGAGTCACAGAATCTCTCAAGCTAGGTAGGGCGCTGAGCATTTTTATCTCGAAATCCCACTCTCCGAGAAAAAGGAGGAAAAAAAATACGTTGCAGAAGCTACTCAAAATGCAAATTCGTGGCTGTAAAACAAGAGCTTTTACACCGCAGATCTTGCATTAGAGTAATTGCATTTTCAGGGCCCCCGTGCAGCGAGATCCTCTTTTTCGTTTACCGGGCGCTGTTTGGAAGGCAAAATAGTGCGTGCTGCTGGTACTAGCGCTGACGCTGCGCGCGTCTGTGGCTGGGGGGTGGGGGGTTGGAGTGGCACTCGGGCGGGCGGGCGCGCGCCCTTGTGGAAATCGTTACCTCTCCACGGCTCTCAACCCTCCTTTGCAGGATTAACGGGGTTTCAGCAGTTGGCGACTTGCATGCCGCTTTTCGCTGCAGGAATAACGTCATAAAAGACACAGCGACTAAGTACTGTGTCTACAAACATACGCACATTGTCAGACAGACAAGGCACAACGCTGTCTTATTTCAACAGTTTAGTGTGTGGCACTATTACGAATTATTATTAGATACACAATAAATACAATACTATTTATTATTGTAATAAATGAGAATTACCTAAATTGCTGCAAATATTTTATTGTTTCACGACGGCACTTTTGGCTTGTGTCATTCTCAAGTGACGCCTTTAAATAACCTATGTTAGTTATTTTCTTTGTATACGAGTTTTTATAAGTTTGAAATGGATGTCTTTGAGACAACAATAATTAGAAAATGTCGATAGATATTTCGTATAGTATCTGTTAGTTACAAAAACGTATATTTCATTTGATATTTCCGTTTTAGTATTTTCGTAAGATTAAATATATTTATTTACGTGCTATTCACGCTATATGTTTACAAAGATGTTATAACGGAAATTAAATACAATCGTTTGTTATGTGATACGTCTCTATGCTCACTCAGATGCTATGTGTGAATATATTATGGATTTGTTATCTATGGATCCATAAATTGTTTCTGAAGATGACATAGTTCATCGAAACCGGTAAGAAAAAAACAACAAATAAACTAGCTATCTTGGCTGAAGTAAGTGGTTTTATTAAAGTTTTTTATTACTATTCGTATGTTAAACTTTATGACTTGTTCCATGACTATATAGACTTAGTTCTAAATTAGGTCCTTTGGAACAGATAACAGTTTTGTGTGTGTCACTATTACGAATTATTATTAGATACACAATAAATACAATACTATTTATTATTCTAATGAATTAGAATTACCTAAATTGCTACAAATATTTTATTGTGTCACGACGGCATTTTTGGCTTATGCCATTCTCAAGTGATGCCTGTAAATAACCTATCTTAGTTATTTTCTTTGTATAAGAGCTTTTCCAAGTTTAAAATGGATGTCTTTGAGGCAACAACAATTAGAAAATATCGATAGATATTTCATATAGTATCTGTTAGTTACGAAAACGTATATTTCATTTGATATTTTCGATTTAATATTTTAGTAAGATTAAATATATTTATTTACGTGTTATTCATGCTTTATGTTTACCAAGACGTTATAACGGAAATTTAATACAATCGTTTGTTATCTGATATGCCTCTATGCTCACTCAGATGCTATGTGTGAATATATTGTGGATTTGATATCTATAGATCTACAATAGTACATCTTTAAATCATCCGTTATGTAATCGTAAATTTACGATAAAATTTTCTAAAGAAAGTTCGTGCTTAAATTTTGTGTTGTCATTGAGAATTTCGTCCGGGGTTGTGTTTATATGGATAAATATTTCCATTTCTTCCATAAAATTCATTAATATACTTTTAGGGATAGTATATAACATTTTTTGTGCTTTGTCAATATTTGTGGTGATGTGCTTTTCATTTCTGAGATATGGGTAGTTAACGGATGATCCAAAGGTACACTTTTTAGATTCATAGATAACAAAATCCATAAATTATTCACACATAACATCTTACTGACCTCAGACAGGGGAAATCCCCTCAGACTTTAAGAAAAATGTAGTAATCCCCATTCCAAAGAAAGCAGGTGCAGACGGGTATGAAAATTACAGAACCGTCAGATTAATAAGTCATGGTTCCAAAATTTTAACACGAATTATTTACAGAAGGATGGAAAAGCTGGTAGAAGCCGACCTTGGCGAAGACCAGTTTGGATTCAGGAGAAATGTAGGACCATGGGAGGGAATCCTCACTTTACGCCTTATCTTACAAGGAGAGCACATGGGTATCGGATGTTAGAATTTTTTGATATTTATTTGAAGATCAGAACTCAAATAATCAGCCAAAACCATTCGAAGAAACTCAAAATTTCTCTAGAAAATCGACTTCGAAGTTTTTCATGTATACTTAAGTACCAATAATTAAAACAACTTATACCACCTGCTGGTGTAGGTTAGGTGGTAGCGTTCTGGCCTCACAGACGTAGGGTCGGTGGCTCGAATCCTGATCTAACTGATTTATATTTTCATTTTTTTTTCGTTATGTTCGAATACCTACACAATTTTAATATCTAATGGTAATTTTTATGAAAAATTCACGTATTTTTGTTTATTCGTAATTTTCTATACTTTATAAAATACTGATGGTTTCAATCAAAAACATACATTACATTTTTTAAAGGATCGGCTTCACTATTAGTTGACGAAGGTAGTCTTTGATTGTTAAGTTTGTGAAGAAATACGACATTGTTTTTGGAAAGTCTTCTCCATAGCACTAATGGCTTTCCAAGCAGCTAATCTACTCAACCATGGGTTTAGACAACAGCAAGGTGTTCAGCTGGTCTAAACACACAAAAACTGGCACAACAGATGGAATTAAAGATCCCTAAATGTTTTAGGTAACTGAATTCGAAAACGAAGAAAAAATAGCTCTCGCAAACTTAATAATCAAGAACTACCGTCGTCAACTAACAGTGAAGCAAATACTGTAAAAAAGAAACGTATGTTTTTTTTTATTGAAATCATCATTATTTTATAAAGTATAGAAAATTACGAATGAACAAAAATATGTGAATTTTTCATAAAAATACCATTATATATTAAAATTGTGAAGGTATTCCAACACAAGGAAAAAATAAAAATATAAATCAGTTATAGCAGAATTCGAACCACCGATCCTATGGTTGTAAGGCCTGAACGTTACCACTTTTTTCTTCAGGTAGATCTATGCTTTGTGGTCGTTGGTTCAATTCGTTCATGGTTGTTAGTTGAATATTTCGCTCAGCTTTTTTTATTACAGAGGGCGTTGAGCCCCATGACCGGGCGCAGTTGAGGCAACCCTCTTAATTATTGGTATTTACGTGTACTTGTAAAACTTGAAAATAGATTTTTTCGAGAATTTTTTAGAGTTGCGTCGAATGGCTTTGACTGATTTAAGTTCTATAACTCACGTGCCATAAATATGAAAAATTTCTAAAATCCGTCACCTATGTGGTCTCCTTGTTAGAAAATAGACTAAGGAAAGGCAAATCAACATTTCTGACTTTTGTAGATTTGGATAAAGCTTTTGACAATGTCGATTGGAGTACACTCTTTCAAATTCTGAAATCAGCAGGAGTAAAATATGGGGAACGGAAGGTTATTTACAACTTGTTAAAAAACCAGACAGCAGCTGTCAGAGTTGAAGGGCATGAAAGGGATGCAGAGGTTGTGGTGTAAGACAAGGTTGTAGCCTTTCCCCAATGTTATTATTTTGTACATTTAGCAAGTTATAAAGGAAAGCAAGAAGAACTATGGAGAAGGAATTAAAGTTGAGGGTGAAGAAATGAAAAGCTTTCGTTTTGCTGATTCTGTCAGAGATAGCAAAGAACCTGGAGGAGAAATTGAACGGAATGGACCGTGTGTTGAAAGGAGCATATAAGATGAACATTAACAAGGGTAATGGATTACAGTCTTAGAAAATCAGGCGATGCTGAAGGAATTAAATTAGGTAACGAATCAATAAAGGTGGTAAATAAGTTTTGTTACTTGGGCAGTAAAATAACATATGATGGCCACCGTACAGAGGCTATAACATGCAGAATGGTAATGGGATGAAAAGCTTTTTTGAAAAGGAGAAATTTATTAACATCGTTTATTAATTTAAACATAAGGAAATCCTTTCTGAAAGCATTTATGTGTTGCCTTGTACGGGAGTGAAACATAGATGATAAACAATGCGGACAGGAAGAGGGTAGAGGCTTTTGAAGTGTTTTGTTACAAAAGAATGCTCAAATTCAGATAACACAAAGTATTTAACTGAAAATTTCATCAATGCTGCACTCATAGCGAAATAAACACGGACTACTAAATAGCTGCAAACCGTAAATAGCCGAGCGCATTAAGGCGTCATACCATGGTGCGCAAGGTCACTCCCGCCGAGGGTTGAATCCCACCCTTGGCTACGGATGTTGTGTTCGTCCTTAGGTTACGCTAGTGTAACTTGGATATAGATCGTCACTACTTAACCTAGCAGTTTTAAAGCTCCGTTAAAAATTTAATTTAAAATAATAATAATAATAATGTTTTGCGAGGCCCCCACAGGCGCGAGGCCATCGGCGGTCGTCGACGTCGCCGACGCCTAGCGCCGCCACTGATTATTAAACTGATAGTGCTGCAATTTTCACAATGGTCTGCATTTGCTATGTATGAGACTGAACATTCCTCTTGAAGTCTGAGAATTGGTACGCTGTGTCATCCACCTTGCAAGCAAGGTGGTATAGTTTCTCCTATACTGGCTCTCCCAGCGGTATCAATTGTTCAGAAGCGATCTAATCTACTCCATGACCTTTCTTCGCCTCAGGACGTTGGTTCTGTGTTAAATTCTTCTCGCAGTTTCGTACCTACTACTTCATTTTCTTTGCTTCCTCTTCCACTTCTAGAATAAGTCTTCATGTTCCTTGTAGAGGTCGTTTCTATATCCCTTCCATATTTTAGCTGTCCCTGATTTGGTTAGTATTGGTTTTCTATCTAAGCTCTTGATAATCATGCTTTTTCTCTTTGGCCACTCCTGCTTAGCCAATCTGGCGCTTACGAATATTTTTCAGCCGTCTTGACGTGATTTTTATTGGTAACTGACCTGAAGGTATTAGATATCGCTGTAGTATAGGTTTTTATATGAGTAATTTCGCCGTCGCTTCATCCTGTCATATTCAGTAACTCAAATTTAAAATCGCAACATATATAAAAGCTCTACATTTGATAAGGAAACCAAATACAATAGTGTTAACAATAAAATTACCTACACTTTAACTGCAACCACCAAAAACCCGCCATTGCGCGTTTTTTTGATTTCTTCCAATTTCTGATAGTCCAATTCCTTCACCTTTCTGTCCATTGTGTCTCTTCTCGCTCTCTTATCTACTCCCCATCTCTGTCCCTCTATTCCTCTGTCCATCTCCCCAATCATGGAATATTACATACATCATTGTTCAAGGTATTCATTGAAACGGTATCGAGGTTTATTGGAAGGTACCTTCAAGCAGTATAAAGAACTCCATTACGAAAACATACACACATTTGCCAACTTTCATTGTGATCGGTCGTATGGTCTGTTGTACACTCCACCATACGCCGTATAAGAAATTACGTAGACGGCGATGTTCCTGTTATTTTGTAGGTAAAAATATCCGAAATTTGTATCAATAACAGAATGAAATGGTGGGTAGGAAATGAAGTCTGCTGTAAGGTGTACACCGTCACGTACAGTACGAATTTTTTTTTCGACAGTGACGTTACTCTTTATATTAATGGTCAAGTGTGAAATATTTCATGAAGGCAGAAACAAACCTATGGATCTGTATGACAGAAACCAATATTCTTCTCGCTATGTACAGTAAAGAAAACTGTTGGGGTTTTAGGTTTCAGAAATTACTGCATTGGGGTTTTGTTTTTGTGTGGCAGTTTTGACCGTTAGATCCCAGCTAGCATATTGTTCGGCATGGCTGGTGCAAGACTTTAGTTGACACAACATGGGCGACTTGCGCGTCGATGATGAAGAAATGATGATGACGACAACGCAACACCCAGTCTCCACACGACCGGGAATCGAACGGAGGCGGACGAGGGGAACTGACTAGTCCTTGACGTGTTTGTACGCGACACGCATCCAGTATTGCCTGGAGATATTGCAGTAGCCCCAGTGCCACGTTATATTAACATTTTTCACTCTAACATTGCATTTTTCAAGAAACTCATTGAGAGTAGTTTGCGAAATGAATATTAAACCATTTTTATTAAAAATAGTCGTCCGGGAATATGAGGCGCTAACCATGGTAATTTTTTTGTCATTATGTACAAGAAGATAAATGTTTTATCAATTAACTTGATGAGAAAGTTGATTTAAATCGCGATCTTGCATTAAGAGGTAATTCATAAAGCACCGCTCAAACTACAAATAAATTTAATAATTCCGTACATGAGATGCTTCTTACTCAAATAGCATACAGTGATGAAAAATAAACGATTAAAGGCAGCACAAGAACCGTCTGATATGGTAAAATTCATAATTCAGCATTTTTTCCCCAGTGATAAGCTGTCAGAGCATTTCATGGAAAGAAAACCCTCAAATTTAGTACTGAGCAGTCCATAACAATTACAGTGAAGTGGAAGATTCATAATATGAAACAATCAGACAGACAATTTTTAGAAGTCAATATCCTGTTTGAAATTTCATCGCTTACTTTCTTTACAGCGCCAATGAAAACGAAATACGAGTTATCCGTCACGAAACAGTAAAGTAATATTTCATTTGACCAGTATAGGAAACGCAGTGCCCCGCTCAAACGAGTCAAATGTGCTAAATGAAACGGGATTAACTCTGTGCAGCGAAGCGTAAAGCTCCACATGCACTGGCATTATACCCTCACGGTACAGATATGCGTATGTGAATTATTTGGAAATGCAATACGTGGAGATATATACGAAATGACACACTAGAAAAAGAATGAATTTTACTGGTGGGCATTTATAAAACCATCACATAAACGCAAGTACAGTATAGTCAGAGAACTATTAAAAATACATCCCCTGTGTTTACTGAGTGACTAGAGTATGCCAATGTAAAAGAAATTAAAACAACCAGGAACAGGTTCCTACATGGTAATCTCCTCACCGCACCCTACACAGGTTTGATGATGAGATGGCTCAGTGGATAACCGCTTAAAAACTAAAAACCGATTAACCATGAAAATAGGAAGAAGCGTACGAAAGTGTGAAAAATTAAGTAAAGTCGATACAGTAAACGTCGCAAGATAAAGATATGTAACATAAGGAATAGTGGAAGAGCCATGGTATTGTGGTTCTGCTGTCACCAGTATTAGACTGCCACACAAGAGACCCGTATTAAAATTACCCTCGTATTCGACATTATTTTCTTTCACTCGATACTGTATTGTTCGTTCGGTCCCTGACGTATCTCTTGTCTGTATTTAATTCTGTGTCGCGTGTCGTTGTCCAAAGTCTGTTTGCAACGACGACACGTAACGAACGGACTTCTTGTTCTACATTTCAAAGTATTTTATGGTAATTTTCATGTATTCGTTTTCGAGGTTTTGACTCCTTTGACGTAACATTATTAACGAATCGTTTGCATGCATTGTTTTGTTTTCTGACTGAGGTATATGCGACACCCCCTCTAACTATTCTTCCCAATTACTTACGACACTTGACTCTTATTAATCTACGTACAGTATGACTGCTGACAAGACCACACGGATAAAGATATGTGTCAATGATTAGAAGGAGAATTCATAATTTGGTATAAAAACAGTAGCAAGAGAGATTTGAAAGCTGTCGAACGTTCTTTTCCTGCTTAAGCGACTGAATTATTTTGATAAAATCACTGGAATTTCGTATATAATGTGTACATTTATCCACAATAGGTTTAAATAGAGACGTCAATAACCTCACGAATCATAAACGGCTATTCCTGTATTGCTGACAATCGAGCTGAATGGTATTTGAGCATCTTGGGCTCTCCGAACAACCAAGGCCGCCTTCAACTGCTCGGTCCCAATCTCTTAATGAAATCATTTCGTGAAAAGTTAGTTTCTTCACAAAATTTATTTTCAGACGGTACCTGCCAGGGGATATTGATAATGCCGCGAGTATTCCGACAGAACGCATAATGCAGTGGTTTAGTATCACAGATCGCTGTGCTTTCAGACCCCTGTTCTAATCCCGCCACGAGCGGAAAAAAATTTATTTCCTTGTATTACTGTTTCTAGAAAGTTCTACATGTTTATGTTTAATGTACTTGTAAGTTACAGTAAATTATTTCTGTGTATAAATAGTGGAGCACTCCAGGCAGGAGGCAGTCTGTACTTAGAGTACGCTTGTGTTAATAACAAACGTGTCTTATGTGTAAAGTTTTGTGCTCTATAAACGACCAGCCTTTGAATTCCGTACCACCCGCAGTTTTCAACGTGCCAATATAATTCAACGGCAAATTTGTGAGCTGCCGGGATTAGACCCTGGATCTACTGCTTACTGGGCAGTCACAACGACCTGAAGACATAGTACTCACCACTACCTATCGGGCTTTCCTAGTTCGCCTCGAGTCCAATTTTTTAACTCCTGCACACACTAAGCACAACTAATTATTATGTTATTGGGACGCTTCAAAGACTCATATCTCGTGTCCTATGATCACAGCCGCGGTGGAGTGGCCGAACGCTTAAAGGCGCCTTGCTGCTAAGTACGCCGCTGCCCGCAGTCGGAGTTTCTTAGGATATGTATGTTTTTTAAAGTAATGTGTAAGCCCAGGATCTTAAAGAAAGGAAAGCGCCGGGCTGTGATCAAATACCGGCAGAAGCAGTGAAGGCATTAGTAAATGGTGCTATAATCAAACTTACAAATCTGGTCAACAAAATATATGACACAGGTATTTGGCCTAAAGAACTCCTACAAACTGTAATGGTTCTATTACCAAAGAAATGTAATGCCAAACAATGTAAAGAATTCAGGACAATTAGTTTTATATGTAGTGTTATAAAAGCTGTGACCAGATTAGTGCTAAGAAGAATAGACAGGAAAATAGAGGAGCATATTGGAGAAGATCAGTTCGGATTTAGGAAAAGGAAGAGGAACCAAAGATGCAGAATGCAGGATGTTGACAGAGAGATTTTTAGAAGTATATAGAGGAATATATGCCTGTTTAATTGACTGGGAAAAGGCGTTTGACGGAGTTAACTGGAGTATGCTGTTGAAGATTTTGAGAGATCCTGGTATAGATTGGAAAGATAGAAGATTAATAAATCAACTTTATGTTGGAAAGAAAGTTGTAGTAGATTGGAAAGATAGAAGATTAATAAAACAACTTTATGTAGGACAGAAAGTTGTAGTTCGAGTAGAAGAAGATGAAACTGAAGAAGTCAGTATCGGAAGAGGAGTGAGACAGGGTTGTTGTATGTCACCAGCACTTTTCAATATATATAATGAAAAGCTAACTGATGAGGCCCTGGAAGAAGCAAAAGGACTTGTAGTGGGACGAGAAAATATAAAAACTATAAAATATGCAGATGATAGTATTAGCAGAAACATAAGAATCTCTCCAGGAAATGACGGAAAATATTGTAAGTATGGTAAAGATTTTGGAATGCGGTTAAACATTGATAAAACCGAAGTCATGAAAATTGGAAAAGAAGACGACACAATCAAAATATCATTACAAGGAAGAGTATTGGAACAGGTGCCATCGTTTCAATATTTGGGAAGCATGATAACATGCAGTGGAAGTTGCACAGAAGAAGTATGGCGAAGAATCTCTGTGGGGAAGAAAGCTTCCAGAAAAGTAAAAGATTTGTTAACAACCAAAAGTATTCCCATTGCTCTAAGGAAGAGGTTCGCCATATGTTTTGTGTGGAGTGTGGTGTCATATGGATCTGAAACGTGTACAATCAGATAGAAAGAACAAAAATATTTAGAAAGTTTTGAAATATGACTGTGGATATGAATAGAAAAAGGGAAGAGGACCGACAGAATGAAAAATGAGGAGGTGTTGCGCAGGTTAGGAGAGGAACGAACCCACATTAGGACAGTCCAGAAGAGGATAACATCTTGGTTGGGGCATATAATACATAGGAACTGTCTGCTGCCAATAATAATGGAAGGAAGAGTAGAAGAGGAAGAGGAAGGAGAAGATTTGGAATGCTGGCTGACCTGAAGAAAGGAAGGAACTACAGGCAAATGAAGGAGGATGCCCAGAACAGAGAGGAGTACGTCCAGTTAAAACCTGTCTGAGGACAGACCTACTCAAAGAAGAAGAAGAAGCTTAGGAACTGATGACCAAAGTAGTCAAGTCCCTTAGAGTTACAAACTTTTGAACATTTTTTCTATGATCAGATAATTAAGGGGTAAGATGTTTTAGATAGCCCTTGGCCTAGGTATCACTTGTATACATATTAAAAGAATAATAATATAAAAGCTGTCCTACAGTACAGCGTCTAAATTTATAAATAGTATACACTTCCTGGAGCCCATCAAAATTGAGCAGATCGGTTGGTTCTTTTCCTATGACGTGTGGTCTATGGTGGCACCATTCATTCGTAGACGAAACCTGAGAAAATCACGAAGAACAATGATTTCTGGTTACCAAGATCACGAATTTTGGTGATCGTCACTTTGAAATTTTATGTTCATTACAAATAGTAGAATTTCTACAATATATTCTTAAGATTATATTCTCAGTATATGTTTTAAGTTTTTCGATATCTTAATCCATTAATGATATCAAGAAGTTCAAATTGATCATAATTTTGCACAATATTAACTAATAAGATTCCAGCGGTTTTTGCACCGCAATTTTCCGGCATCTAAATAAAATTTTTCAAATACTTCCAATACATCATGTACACATTCTCTTATCTAGACACAAAATTATTCTGTTATCGAAAATCTGTCTCCGGTATCAACAAACAACCGAAAAACCTTCATGTTTCACTAGAAACTACCACTACAAATGCTACATCCTGTCATCGAAGAAGTAATAAAATTTCGCAGCAATGATAAATAGAATGCTCAAAAATAGTAGAAAACCGTTTTCAAAAAATACAGTCAAAAATCCACGATTACCCTCTAAATAATTGTTCTCTAAAATCATTTATACTGGAACAGTTTTCAGCAGAATACTGACATAACAATTGCTTTCTCAACCAAAAGTCTTCTTTCTAAGAAACTTAGGCACATCATTAGAACGATTTAGGTGTTCTTTCTTCCCGCGCGCTATTAGAGAATGGAACGGCAGAGAAAGCTTATGAAAGTAGTTAATAGACCCTCTGCCACCAGGTACTTAAATGTGACTTGCAGAGTATCTATGTAGATGTAGATCATTTGGAATACCAATAACCTTCACATTCGCTCAGGGGTGTATAAATTGAAGTGCACCGGGTTTACATTGAACAAACGGGGCGCAAAATTTCAAAGAACACATTTCGAGTGCTTCAGGAAAGAGATCAGTGTTTGGACAATCTATATCTATAAATGTGAATGTCTGTTCGGTGTACGTTTATCACGTCTGAACCACAATACATAAAGAGCTAAAAATTTATACAGTTCCAAATGTCTACCCGGGGAAGGCTAGGCATGACTTTATGGAGATCCGATAGCTATTTATATATGAATGTCTGTTTGGTGTACGCTTTTCACGTCATAACGACAAGACGCAGAGACTTCAATATTTGTACAGTTACTAATTTATACCTGAGGAACGTTTTAGGCACGGTTTTATAGCGATCTGATAGATACTTAGTAATTTGAAGAATATAACGTGAAATGAGGAACAATAATTACTCTTTGAAAATTATATTTACTCTTTGAAAATGGTTTTATTGGTTGCATTGTTGATTGAGGGTTGATAATGATAAAAGGGTGGAGTATATTGGGATGGAAAGTTATCGGTTTATATAATATTCTACGCGTGTGCGTGTGCGTATGCGTGTGTGTGTGTGTGTGTGTGTGTGTGTGTTGTTAATATTTTGCTCTGCAGTGAAAACTACAGAACGTAAACGAATGGTCTGTGTGTAATTGTATGACGTCTACCGTTGTACACCATAGCAGTTACATGCCGATAGCTATAAGGGGGTGGAAGATAAAGTGGTTGAAATCCATCAAATTATAAAACAATTCGGGTTGAAGGCCAGCAATGACGTTTGCGACTCTATAGCAAGGAGGTTAGATACAGCGAAACGTAATGCCGCCGACCATATCTTTGGTGTATGCGTGCTACAAAGTCTTCAGCTCCTTCTCTGTAAGGGTAAGCTACAAATAAGGAAATATAATAATAAATAAATAAAGCAGTAAAAAAGGAATTTCTTTTAATACATCTCTTTAAAACAATCGATTTCACGTTTCGCGCAATACATCAAATACAGTACTACAAATAACGTAGTTTACCAGAATGCCCTAAAATGAAATTAAAATGAATTTGGACATTACTCTCACCACACGTGTTGAGATATTGCAACACAGGCTCTAAGGAATAATGTATGTATTATTTATTGTAAATCATTAAGCACTTCACATAATTTTATTTGAATGGTGATTTATAATGTTTGTTTCTAAAGAAGGTATTTTATTTCATTTCATCCTTCAAAACCAGTCTCATAGCACACTACCGGTACTGAAAGATAGCTTATTTTTCATAATCAACCAACACGCGAGCGGAGCTGCGGGTCTGCCGGCTGCGGTGGCCGAGGGGACTGAGGCGCTTCAGTCACGGTCTGCACGGCCACTACTGTTGGGGGTTCAAATCCCCCCTCGGGCAGGGATATTTGTGCCGTCCTTAGTCTTAGCTAGTTCATAAGTAGTTTGTAAGTTTAAGGACTGATGACCCCATAGTTAAGTCCCATAGACTCTACAAACATTTGAACATTTGAGCTGCGGGTCTAACCTAGTAACTTATAAAGGATAAGCATCTCGAAGGTGACGTTACAGAATATCTAAACGTCATCGACACTGATTCTAATGCTTTGCTATTGGACACGTTTGAAGCATCGGAAATATTTGCTTACTATAAGAATAATCCTTTGACGGTCCTCGACGAATTCTTGGATATTCGTGAGAAAACTTTTCTCCTTCTTTATAAAGGTGTCGTTTAAAGGACGGCTACTCTCTCTGGTAATTCACTACTATAGTATAAATTACTTCTTCTCTTTTGTGGTTATTTATGTAGTAATGTTTTACTTAAAAGTACTTTTTTTGCTGTTTGTTGGATGTTAGAACGCAAACCTCTGCGTGCTTTCGTGATGTCTTTGACATTGAAGAGTGGTTATAGAAGTGTTATGTTACAATTCTACATACGGTGTATGGCGGCAGGAAATTTCACTACCTTACATGCTATGTTTGTGTATTAATAATTAATAATGGGCTTTTATTTATAATGTAATTACTGGTATCAGTTTGATTCCGGTTAATCTGAAAGCAAAACTAGGTAGGAAGAGTGGGAATATTAACGTTGACTAGCTTACTATTTATAATGTAATTACTGGTATCAGTTTGATTCCGGTTAATCTGAAAGCAAAACTAGGTAGGAAGAGTGGGAATATTAACGTTGACTAGCTTACTGAGAAATCTGGTTGATGCTGGTAGGCAACGTTTAACATTCACAATATTTGCATGTAGTACTTTTCTTGGTTGGAAACTAGAACACAACCAAGTCAGCGAGGGAGGCCTGCAAGTAACGAGAGGGGTTGTAATGGTACCTTCAGGGCGTAGCGTGTTGACCAGGTGGTGCGAGGTCACAGGTTACTGACTGGCCAATGTCGTTTCGCGCCAAAACTCGCGGGCGACCCTATGATTGGGAGTTGATTTCAACCGACAAACGGTCGAAACGTTCTAGAACTGTTTATAAACACCTAGAAGCTTCTTTTCGCAGGAAAGATGTTTGGAAGGACGTAAAGTTGGGGGAGAGATATTTGAAACTATAGCTGTGATTGCATCTTGAGAAAACTATCTGGAAAGACTTGTAGCTTGCTGAAAAGTAAGTTGTAGATTCGGCTAGCCGCGCTCGTGGCGCGAGGACGCAGGTGGGCAGTTGCTGTCAAAGCGTCCAGTGACTTAGCTCACAATTAGTTGCAAGTGCAGACTGCATTGCTTCAAGTATTCATAACTGCTTCTCTGTGAGCAGAGGAACAAAATTATTAGTTCAGTGCATTGTATTTGCATTTCGAAGCACTTATTTACAAGCTTACAGTTGAGCTTCTCTTCTGCTCCTGGTCAGTGAGGCAAGCAGTTTGTGATAACCTCTTGTTTGGATTTGATACTTGAGTGGTTTGAACTTGCTATAGCGCAGTTAAAGATAAATGTAGCTTCCACTACTTGACTATGTTCTTAAGCTTCTGGTAGTATTCTCTACAGAGTTGGATAGCGATTTTTAATTTTCTTTAAGTAATTAACACGTCCTCAATATCAACCAATTTTTAATGATAGAAGTTGTGTCATACTTGTTACAGATTGTGTCACAATTTATTCCTGAATTTGTGCACCGTCCTTTTTATAATTAAATTACTATATTGATTCTTATTTATTAGGATTAGGAATCCCAGATATAACTAGTGCTAACAGATTGTCTAAGTGTGAAACAAAGTGTTTTTATATCGATAGTTGCCTAATTGAAAGGAGTGATTCACATTTAGTTTCGTAATGATCACGTAATCCTGGTGAAACAGAGGCAAATTAGCGATAGGGCCATACATTCAATCACAACAGCTGCGATACAATCATTACAACTATTAGATGTGTATATCCTTGGCGTAAATAAAATAACGTTCTGCTGTGTTACATTTGACAGTTAAATGTTTTTCTATTGAAACTTCCTGGCAGATTAAAATTTTGTGCTACAACCGGGACTCGAACCTGGGACATTTGCCTTTCGCGGACAAGCGCTTAATCACTGAGCTATCGCGACACGACTCACGGCCCGTCCTCACAACTGTACTTCCGCCAGTACCTCGCCTCCTCCTTTCCAAACTTCATAAAAGCTCTCCTGCGAAACATGCAAGACTAGCACTCCTGGAAGAAAGGATATGGTGGAGACATGGCTTAGCCACAGCCTAAGGGATGTTCCCAGAGTGAAATTTTCTTTCTGAAGCGGAGTGTGCGTTGATATGAAACTTCCTTGCAGATTAAAATTGTGTTCCGGAACCGGAACTCGAACCTGGGACCTTGGCCTTTCGCTGGCAAGCGCTCTACTGCTTGGCGAGGTACTGGTAGAAGTAATGTTGTGAGGACGGTCTCTGAGTCGTGTCGGGATAGCTCAGTGGTAGAGCGGTTGCCCGCAACAAGCAAAGGTCCCAGGTTCCATTCTCGGTTCCATCACACAATTTTAATCTGCCAGGAAGTTTCATATCAGCGCACACTCCGCTGCAGAGTGAAAGTTTCATTCAGGCTTTCCAGTATTCATTGCAAATGCCCATACTGGATTTCTTACTTGGTAACAGTGTTTGCAAAGTATTTTATGGTTACCGTTGCAACAGTGAATGGTAAAAGTTGGCGCAAACAACGGAACTTTAGCTGTCGGCTACATGGTCTTTTGTACCGTCTCGTCTTTCCCTGAATACAAGATGATATCAAGTTCACAATGCAATAAATTTCACATTGAGAAACTTACCGAACGTGATGATTACGCTACGTAGAAGTTCTCGTATAAGCATATTTAGAGCATGACGACCTCTGAGACTGTGTGTGCGATACCAACACAAATACAAAGAAAGAAAGCAGGACATCTAAGCTCATTTTATTATCAGATCCCGTCAATTACGTGCCCATTATGAATGTTGCGACCTTCCTATCGGTACTCACTAATAGGAGTTGGGCAATACACAACTCAGTGCAGTAAAAGGTTCAGGGCTCGTTGTCTGTTCTTAGGGGTGAGATATGTATGTCAGCTTCTATGCCCTAACCAGCTACTCAAACTGTTGAAGATCTATAATGACTCTGTAGTTTAGCCACTATATCAATATGCAGATGGTGACGTGAAAAATATATTTAAATAAACATAAATTAAAACTATGAATACCCAACAAAATGAATTCTAAGATAATGGAGTTTATTGTTCTTTTTGGACATGAAAATGCGGAGGTGATCCTACTTTATAAACCGCTAAACAACTGAATATTTCCCCAACTATTGTTCGTGAGAGGCACAATAAGTATCACAATCGCTCAAGAATAAAAGTTCCAAATTTTCACTCGTAAATTAATGAACACAATCGAACATTGCAGTTCCAAATTAATCCGCGATTAATTACGGTATTACACAGTTTTTCATCACACTAGTACACGATTGCTGAATTATCACAGTTCCACAGCCCTAATACCGTCCATAGTTTACCACTTGTTAACTAGAGACTAAATTCTGCAGTCACAATTTCGTAAATTTTCTATGTCTTTAAATCACAAGTTCGTAACGCAGCTTCAGACCGCCCAACCTCACAAACTTTCACCACGGCGTCCAAGTTATGAGTCCCTTCCCAAGCGTTCGAAAGCAAGCTCCCTCTGCTCCCTAAATTGTATCCTTCATCTCATCCTAACGGCATGACTTATTAAACTGATCTGTAATTTTCACATTTGTCTGCATTTGCTTTCTCTGGAATTGGAATTACGATATTCTTCTTGAAGTCTGAGGGTATTTCTCCTGTCTCATACATCTTGTATACCAGGTGGAACAATGTTTTCATTGCCGACCGCGGTGGCCGAGGGGACTGAGGCGATCCAGTCACGGTCTGCACGGCCACTACGGTCGGGGGTTCGAATCCCCCCTCGGGCATGGATATTTGTGCCGTCCTTAGTTGTAGCTAGCTCATAAGTAGTTTGTAAGTTTAGGGACTGATGACCCCGTAGTTAAGTCCCGTAAGCTGTACAAACATTTGAACATTTTTTGAATGTTTTCATGACTGGATGTCCTAACGATATCAGCAGTTCAGACGGAATATCATCTACACCAGGGACCTTGTTTCGACATAAATCCCTCAGCGCTCTTTCAAATTCTTCTCGCAGTATCATATCACATATCTCATCTTCGTCTTTCATATCTAGAATACTGTCTTCAAGTTTATTTCCTTTGTAAATGCTCTCTATATATTCCTTACACACTTCAGCTTTCCCCTCTTTGCTTAGTACTGGTTTCCCGTCTGAGTTCTTGATGGTCATACAGTTGCTTTTCTTGTCCCCAAATATCTCTTGTATTTTCCTGTAGGCGGTATCTATCTTTCCTTTAGTTATACGTTCTTCTACGGTTCTGCATTTGTTCTCTAACCACTCCCGCGTAGTCAGTCTGCACTTCCTGTCAATCTCATTTTTCAAACTTTTGTACTCCCTTTTGTCTGTTTCACTTGCTGAATTTTTATATTTTCTCTTCTCATCAATTAAGTTCAGTACATCCTGTGTTATCCAAGGATTTCTACTAGCCCTTGTCCTTCTGCCTATATGATCTCTATCTCCCAGGGCTACCCATTCTTCATCTACTGTTTTACATTCCCGAATTTCAGCTAATCCTTGCCTAATGCTCCCTCTGAAACTTTTATACCTTTCTGCAGTCCCTTAACTTTTAATCTACAGTTCATAACCAATACGTTAGAGTCTATATCTGCTCCTGGATGTGTCTTATAATTTGAAACCTGGTTTCTAAATCTATTCATTATCATTATGAAGTAAATCTGGTACCTACCAGTGGCTCCTGGTCTCTTCCACATATACAGCCTTCTTTCATGATGTTTAAACGAAGTGTTGGTGATCATTAAATTTTGCTCTGCGCAAAATTCTACCACGCGATGGCATCTTCCTTTTTCCCAGTCTATAATCATCTACTACATTTCCTTCTCCTCCCGTTCCTACTACCGAGTTCCAGTCCCCCATCACAATCAAGTTTTCGTCTCCCTCAACTTTCTGAATGATTTCTTTTATCTCCTCATACATTTCTTCGATATCCCCATCATCGGCCGTGCTATTTGGCATATAAACTTGCACTAATGTGGTCGGTGTTGGTTTTGTTTCTATCGTTCCTACGATAATGCGTTTACTATTCTGTTCATAGTAACTTACATAGTAAACACTATAAAAATACGAAATTTGACGTTCATATGTCTGCTAGAAGTACCTTAGAATTTTGATGATCTCCGAGTGAGTCATTGAAAGAAGCAGCAATTTTCGTCTGTTAATATTTAGTAATCTATATGGGGTACAATAGTATAAATTGGATTAGTAACTAGTTATAGTAGGGTCGTTTGGCAGCAGTTTTCGTCTGTTAATATTTAGTAATCTATATGGGGTATAATAGTATAAATTGGAAAAGTAACTAGTTATAGTAGGGTCGTTTGGTTACGGAAAAATCATGCGTCTATTTTTATCAACAGTGAAGATGCAGGGAGGTCGAACGTGTCTTCGGCAAGGGGATGGTACGGCTTTGCGCCCTCGACTTGGCAAGATCATTGACGTTGCCCTAAATAACATTCTTATACAAGACATGTATCAGTAGTCTGAGGGGACCACTCTTGGGATAACGATATCCACATATACAGACGCCGGTAGTAGACCAGTTGTTCTCGCAAGGTATGACAAGACAATGCATAGGGCTGTCACTTGTACTGGGGTGATTCATATGAAAATTTTTCCGACTTTTTTATGGCCGTATGGCAGGAATGAAACCGGAACATTCTATTTCGAAATTTTTATGGAATTTAATATTCTGTAACCCAAATTTTTAAGTAAGTGCTTACAATTCTAGTTTATTGCCTCGACATTTGCTAGCTATGGTGTTTTGACTTCTATGTGTGGACACTCTTCAAGTGCACTGCGAAATACCTAAAATTCTAACCATTGGGGATATGAACTTCTTCGTTCTCCAGGAACCATTGCCGAATTAATGATGGAACAACCGAACCATCACAGGATACCTTTTGACACTAAAGAGACAAAGGGTGAAAACTTACTAAATATGTTTAAGGGCAAAACAGCGAAATAATCCGAATTTTATTTTACTGCGTAGTATATTAGGTTGATGTTTTACGAATTATGTCTCAAAGGTTCGTTATCGAAATATGCTTGGAAATAGTTTTAACAACGACATTTCTTCGACCGTCTGCACATCGCGCGTTCCTTTTATCTGTGCTGTGTTCCAGTCCTTATTTACACTGAATATATTTTTCTGTTAATTTTTCGGCCATACAATCGAAACGAACTGCAGACGTATTTATAAGGCTGTGCCAAAGATTATACCATCGTGTTGCTTTGTTTATAACGTGATTTGCTTTTAATAGTGCACAGTACGGTTTGTTATTTTGCAGTTTATTAGTTTGTTTTGTTTATACTGGGTCGAAACAATGGCCGTATATTCAAAATAGTGAGAAAGTGTCGAATTTCACGTTAAATAAAATTATTGTAAACGTACTTTTTAAGTCTGAAGAACAATTTTCAATGAAATCGCCAAGTTCATTGGAGAAGAAAATCAGTGAAAAAATTGATGAAACAGTGTATGGCGCCGAAGACGAATTTTGTAGTGAATTTAGGTTAACTGACTTAGAAAGTCTTACTCATATGATTAATGTTTTACATGGTAATTATCGGTCATAGGGGCTTTGGATGATGAGAGCTATAATCACCTTATATGGATGCGTTATTCCAAAAACAGTGTTTGTGTCCTCAACTGTTGTGAAAATAGCTGCATATGATGCCTGTCTAGTGTTTAACTGTGGAAATGTAGGTAGGTATGGATAGCACTAGTGTGTAAAGGTATGGCAATATCGCTGAAAATTAAAATAAAAATTTAAATGAGATTTACCATAAAATGATTTTTTAGGCATAATGTACCTTTTTCTCAGGAACTATAAAAGCTAACCTCTTGAAATTTGGCACCCTTCTTAAACATCACTTACTGAACAACCCTGTGCAGCACTTTCTCTTTATCTTGTGCCTGAGTATAATTCTTCTTTCTTGCATGAGGAAAGTACAGCGACCTAAGTTAACATGAAACTGACAAATTAATTTGAAAGTAATCATGACCTTAAACAAGTTGCACACGTTTCAATAACCTTTAATGCAGAAGTATACTGTAAGGTTAATATGAATAAATAATCCCTGAGACGGATTATTCATATTAATTGATATTTATATCACCATAACAGGATTGTTCCACCATGCCCATTGCTGAGGTGCTATTCCGCTGCATGGAGAGCCTTGGCAGTAGAGGCAATTATCTTTGGAACAAAGAAGCTGAATTAAAGTTTGTGTTGTGGAGGGAAATCGTAGATAGACTATTCCAAGGCGCCTTAATCGTTAGTGGTGTGGTAGTCTAACGGTTAAGACGTCTGCCTAGTAAGCATGGAGGTCCGGGTTCGATTCCCGGCCGCACCACAAATTTTAATTCAATGCTTCACATCTATCTATACTGTAAGGTTTCATCTCTAATGCTTGAATAGTTTATGAGGAAAGGTACATTATATGTATAACAGTGATTAAAAATTCAAATCAATATAAAATGAAATTCCATGAACAAGATCAAACAAAAATTGCACAGAATATTGTGCATTATATACCTGGTGATCAATCCTCAGCGCAACCGCCTTTGCGGCGTGCTACTTGCCGTCGCTCCACACAGTGAACAGGTTGCAATGCGCCCAGTGAAGTAATTCAAATCGAATGCTTGTAAAATCAAGGGAACCAAGTCTTCGGTTCCTGGACTTACAGACTACGTATCCCTCAGTTACTATCGCGGGGTCATTTTTGACCACAGAATAAACATTGATTTATCTCTGAAATGGCGTCACTCTTGCGTCAAAGATTTTATGTATTCTCTTAGAAGTCAGTTGTTTCCAAGGAAACGTGGTACTGTAAATTGTGACATTGGTTGTTACGAAGAAATTGGGCTTTGGGTTCAGTAAATACCCCAGGATAGTACTTACAGGTAAATTATGTCTCAATATTCCATTGTATTTGCAGATTTGCGTGTTTAATCCAACAATGAGTAGCGAATGGATACACATCGACAGACATCTTATGACAGCTGAAAAATTTGTGGACTATTTAAATGATATATAAAATGAATCTGCGAGAGAAGAACGAAGTCAGAAAGATAATTCTAATACAAGTGATTGTGAAAGTGAACACAGTGCTCACAACACAAACAATAATTTCTGATTCGGAAGTCTCAGAAGATAAAATGTCAGCTCAGGCGAGTTCTGCAACCATTTGAACCTGTTTTTCCCATAGTAGTAACTACTGGAATCATCTAGTGACCACAAGACATTAGTTGTGATGTGCAAAATGTCGATAGTAACTCAAGGTTAAACTAAAAAAACAACACAAAAAAAAACAAAAAACAAAAACACACACATTCTTGCCCAAGGAGTTCTCGAAGCACACGCAGCCATTTGCAAGCGAATCTTAGTAGATCGCCGCTGCTTGAAACCCCGCTCGTAATGCAGCCGATCGATATCAACGCTAGTTTAGTGCGCTCTAGAAGCGATGATATTGTAGTGATGCCTCACCTTTACCAGTTGACTAACCAGCTCTTACGTATTTTCTACTTTTCACATTTCCATTATCAACTTTTATATGTGTGAATATACGCCTGAGATCACAAGCGAAGCGGTTATTATTAAGTGTGTTTAATTTGGGCTGCGCTGGAACGGTCGTGCATTGTACGGCGCCTTGGTGTGGAGTGCGCAGGTTTCCCATCAGAGGTTCCAGTCCTCCCTCTGGCAAGAGTGTGTGTTGTCATTAGTATATTTAAAGTAGCTTGTAAGTTTAAGGACTCATGACCGCTGCAGTTCGGTTCAATAGCGTCGTAGATATCAGGAATTTGGACATATGTTTAATCGAGTATGAATGTGTGCTCCTATATAAGAAAGTGAATTTTAACAAGGGAAAAAAGAGAGAGAGAGAGAAACCTTTAGAAAAATTATTCCAAAACAGACTGATACATACTAAGAGGAAAAAATGCCTATTGTTCTACAACTTAATAATCATTCATCAATAAGTAGGAATGATCTATGTGTTTGCCACGCAAAAAGATAAATACGTACCTACCCAATTTAAGACTAATTTAACACATACCCTTGAATAACAGACGATGATCAAACTATGTTTTAGAGTTCTCCTAAGTAAAATGAAGTAAAAATATTAGACTACTTAAAAGGTAATCAAGTTATTAGGCGCAATGGTGCATCGTGTACAATGTCTGCGAATGATTTGGCCACCCGGATCGACCGACATGAATCTCGTCGAACATTTATTCGACATATTTAAGAGGTCAGTTCGTGCACAAAACCTAGCAACCGGCAAAATTTTCGGAATTGTGGACAGCTATAGAGGCGGCACGGTAGAATATTTCTGCCGGGGCTATCATCCAGCTTTTGAGTTGTCAAGCTGCTGTCCTTGGTCTGGCAGAAGGATGTCCAACACAATTTAAGTTGGTATCCCATGACTTGTCTCACGTCCTACTATCCCTGCATTGATGAACCACATGTTACCTCACACGTTCATGGTATGATCTTGTCGTTTTGTGTACTGCATTTCTTCCAACACAATTTAAGTAGGTATCTGATGACCTGTCTCACGTCCTATTATCCCTGCATTGATGAACCACATGTAACCTCACACGTTTATGGTATGACCTTGTCGTTTAGTGTACTGCGTTTCTTCCAACACAATTTAAGTAGGAATCCCATGACCTGTTTCACGTCCTACTATCCCTGCATTGATGAACCACGTGTAACCTCACACGTTCATGGTATGACCTTGTCGTTTAGGTACTGCATTTCTGCCAACACAATTTAAGTAGGTATCCCATGATCTGTCTCACTTCCTATTATCCCTGCATTGATGAACCACATGATCTCACACATTCATGGTATGCCATTGTCGTTTAGCGTACTGCATTTCTTCCAACACTATTTAAGTAGGTATCTGATGACCTGTCTCACGTCCTATTATCCCTGCATTGATGAACCACATGTAACCTCTCACGTTTATGGTATGACCTTGTCGTTTAGTGTACTGCGTTTCTTCCAACACAATTTAAGTATGTATCCCATGACCTGTTTCACGTCCTACTATCCCTGCATTGATGAACCACGTGTAACCTCACACGTTCATGGTATGACCTTGTCGTTTAGGTACTGCATTTCTGCCAACACAATTTAAGTAGGTATCCCATGATCTGTCTCACTTCCTATTATCCCTGCATTGATGAACCACATGACCTCACACATTCATGGTATGCCATTGTCGTTTAGCGTACTGCATTTCTTCCAACACTATTTAAGTAGGTATCTGATGACCTGTCTCACGTCCTATTATCCCTGCATTGATGAACCACATGTAACCTCACACGTTTATGGTATGACCTTGTCGTTTAGTGTACTGCGTTTCTTCCAACACAATTTAAGTATGTATCCCATGACCTGTTTCACGTCCTACTATCCCTGCATTGATGAACCACGTGTAACCTCACACGTTCATGGTATGACCTTGTCGTTTAGGTACTGCATTTCTGCCAACACAATTTAAGTAGGTATCCCATGATCTGTCTCACTTCCTATTATCCCTGCATTGATGAACCACATGATCTCACACATTCATGGTATGCCATTGTCGTTTAGCGTACTGCATTTCTTCCAACACTATTTAAGTAGGTATCTGATGACCTGTCTCACGTCCTATTATCCCTGCATTGATGAACCACATGTAACCTCTCACGTTTATGGTATGACCTTGTCGTTTAGTGTACTGCGTTTCTTCCAACACAATTTAAGTATGTATCCCATGACCTGTTTCACGTCCTACTATCCCTGCTTTGATGAACCACGTGTAACCTCACACGTTCATGGTATGACCTTGTCGTTTAGGTACTGCATTTCTGCCAACACAATTTAAGTAGGTATCCCATGATCTGTCTCACTTCCTATTATCCCTGCATTGATGAACCACATGACCTCACACATTCATGGTATGCCATTGTCGTTTAGCGTACTGCATTTCTTCCAACACTATTTAAGTAGGTATCTGATGACCTGTCTCACGTCCTATTATCCCTGCATTGATGAACCACATGTAACCTCACACGTTTATGGTATGACCTTGTCGTTTAGTGTACTGCGTTTCTTCCAACACAATTTAAGTATGTATCCCATGACCTGTTTCACGTCCTACTATCCCTGCATTGATGAACCACGTGTTACCTCACACGTTCATGGTATGACCTTGTCGTTTAGGTACTGCATTTCTGCCAACACAATTTAAGTAGGTATCCCATGATCTGTCTCACTTCCTATTATCCCTGCATTGATGAACCACATGACCTCACACATTCATGGTATGCCATTGTCGTTTAGCGTACTGCATTTCTTCCAACACTATTTAAGTAGGTATCTCATGACCTGTCTCACGTCCTATTATCCCTGCATTGATGAACCACATGTAACCTCTCACGTTTATGGTATGACCTTGTCGTTTAGTGTACTGCGTTTCTTCCAACACAATTTAAGTATGTATCCCATGACCTGTTTCACGTCCTACTATCCCTGCTTTGATGAACCACGTGTAACCTCACACGTTCATGGTATGACCTTGTCGTTTAGGTACTGCATTTCTGCCAACACAATTTAAGTAGGTATCCCATGATCTGTCTCACTTCCTATTATCCCTGCATTGATGAACCACATGACCTCACACATTCATGGTATGCCATTGTCGTTTAGCGTACTGCATTTCTTCCAACACTATTTAAGTAGGTATCTGATGACCTGTCTCACGTCCTATTATCCCTGCATTGATGAACCACATGTAACCTCTCACGTTTATGGTATGACCTTGTCGTTTAGTGTACTGCGTTTCTTCCAACACAATTTAAGTATGTATCCCATGACCTGTTTCACGTCCTACTATCCCTGCTTTGATGAACCACGTGTAACCTCACTCGTTCATGGTATGACCTTGTCGTTTAGGTACTGCATTTCTGCCAACACAATTTAAGTAGGTATCCCATGATCTGTCTCACTTCCTATTATCCCTGCATTGATGAACCACATGACCTCACACATTCATGGTATGCCATTGTCGTTTAGCGTACTGCATTTCTTCCAACACTATTTAAGTAGGTATCTGATGACCTGTCTCACGTCCTATTATCCCTGCATTGATGAACCACATGTAACCTCTCACGTTTATGGTATGACCTTGTCGTTTAGTGTACTGCGTTTCTTCCAACACAATTTAAGTATGTATCCCATGACCTGTTTCACGTCCTACTATCCCTGCATTGATGAACCACGTGTTACCTCACACGTTCATGGTATGACCTTGTCGTTTAGGTACTGCATTTCTGCCAACACAATTTAAGTAGGTATCCCATGATCTGTCTCACTTCCTATTATCCCTGCATTGATGAACCACATGACCTCACACATTCATGGTATGCCATTGTCGTTTAGCGTACTGCATTTCTTCCAACACTATTTAAGTAGGTATCTGATGACCTGTCTCACGTCCTATTATCCCTGCATTGATGAACCACATGTAACCTCACACGTTTATGGTATGACCTTGTCGTTTAGTGTACTGCGTTTCTTCCAACACAATTTAAGTATGTATCCCATGACCTGTTTCACGTCCTACTATCCCTGCATTGATGAACCACGTGTTACCTCACACGTTCATGGTATGACCTTGTCGTTTAGGTACTGCATTTCTGCCAACACAATTTAAGTAGGTATCCCATGATCTGTCTCACTTCCTATTATCCCTGCATTGATGAACCACATGACCTCACACATTCATGGTATGCCATTGTCGTTTAGCGTACTGCATTTCTTCCAACACTATTTAAGTAGGTATCTCATGACCTGTCTCACGTCCTATTATCCCTGCATTGATGAACCACATGTAACCTCTCACGTTTATGGTATGACCTTGTCGTTTAGTGTACTGCGTTTCTTCCAACACAATTTAAGTATGTATCCCATGACCTGTTTCACGTCCTACTATCCCTGCTTTGATGAACCACGTGTAACCTCACACGTTCATGGTATGACCTTGTCGTTTAGGTACTGCATTTCTGCCAACACAATTTAAGTAGGTATCCCATGATCTGTCTCACTTCCTATTATCCCTGCATTGATGAACCACATGACCTCACACATTCATGGTATGCCATTGTCGTTTAGCGTACTGCATTTCTTCCAACACTATTTAAGTAGGTATCTGATGACCTGTCTCACGTCCTATTATCCCTGCATTGATGAACCACATGTAACCTCTCACGTTTATGGTATGACCTTGTCGTTTAGTGTACTGCGTTTCTTCCAACACAATTTAAGTATGTATCCCATGACCTGTTTCACGTCCTACTATCCCTGCTTTGATGAACCACGTGTAACCTCACTCGTTCATGGTATGACCTTGTCGTTTAGGTACTGCATTTCTGCCAACACAATTTAAGTAGGTATCCCATGATCTGTCTCACTTCCTATTATCCCTGCATTGATGAACCACATGACCTCACACATTCATGGTATGCCATTGTCGTTTAGCGTACTGCATTTCTTCCAACACTATTTAAGTAGGTATCTGATGACCTGTCTCACGTCCTATTATCCCTGCATTGATGAACCACATGTAACCTCACACGTTTATGGTATGACCTTGTCGTTTAGTGTACTGCGTTTCTTCCAACACAATTTAAGTATGTATCCCATGACCTGTTTCACGTCCTACTATCCCTGCATTGATGAACCACGTGTAACCTCACACGTTCATGGTATGACCTTGTCGTTTAGGTACTGCATTTCTGCCAACACAATTTAAGTAGGTATCCCATGATCTGTCTCACTTCCTATTATCCCTGCATTGATGAACCACATGATCTCACACATTCATGGTATGCCATTGTCGTTTAGCGTACTGCATTTCTTCCAACACTATTTAAGTAGGTATCTGATGACCTGTCTCACGTCCTATTATCCCTGCATTGATGAACCACATGTAACCTCTCACGTTTATGGTATGACCTTGTCGTTTAGTGTACTGCGTTTCTTCCAACACAATTTAAGTAGGTATCCCATGACCTGTTTCACGTCCTACTATCCCTGCTTTGATGAACCACGTGTAACCTCACACGTTCATGGTATGACCTTGTCGTTTAGGTACTGCATTTCTGCCAACACAATTTAAGTAGGTATCCCATGATCTGTCTCACTTCCTATTATCCCTGCATTGATGAACCACATGACCTCACACATTCATGGTATGCCATTGTCGTTTAGCGTACTGCATTTCTTCCAACACTATTTAAGTAGGTATCTGATGACCTGTCTCACGTCCTATTATCCCTGCATTGATGAACCACATGTAACCTCACACGTTTATGGTATGACCTTGTCGTTTAGTGTACTGCGTTTCTTCCAACACAATTTAAGTATGTATCCCATGACCTGTTTCACGTCCTACTATCCCTGCATTGATGAACCACGTGTAACCTCACACGTTCATGGTATGACCTTGTCGTTTAGGTACTGCATTTCTGCCAACACAATTTAAGTAGGTATCCCATGATCTGTCTCACTTCCTATTATCCCTGCATTGATGAACCACATGACCTCACACATTCATGGTATGCCATTGTCGTTTAGCGTACTGCATTTCTTCCAACACTATTTAAGTAGGTATCTGATGACCTGTCTCACGTCCTATTATCCCTGCATTGATGAACCACATGTAACCTCACACGTTTATGGTATGACCTTGTCGTTTAGTGTACTGCGTTTCTTCCAACACAATTTAAGTATGTATCCCATGACCTGTTTCACGTCCTACAATCCCTGCATTGATGAACCACGTGTTACCTCACACGTTCATGGTATGACCTTGTCGTTTAGGTACTGCATTTCTGCCAACACAATTTAAGTAGGTATCCCATGATCTGTCTCACTTCCTATTATCCCTGCATTGATGAACCACATGATCTCACACATTCATGGTATGCCATTGTCGTTTAGCGTACTGCATTTCTTCCAACACTATTTAAGTAGGTATCTGATGACCTGTCTCACGTCCTATTATCCCTGCATTGATGAACCACATGTAACCTCTCACGTTTATGGTATGACCTTGTCGTTTAGTGTACTGCGTTTCTTCCAACACAATTTAAGTATGTATCCCATGACCTGTTTCACTTCCTACTATCCCTGCTTTGATGAACCACGTGTAACCTCACACGTTCATGGTATGACCTTGTCGTTTAGGTATTGCATTTCTGCCAACACAATTTAAGTAGGTATCCCATGATCTGTCTCACTTCCTATTATCCCTGCATTGATGAACCACATGACCTCACACATTCATGGTATGCCATTGTCGTTTAGCGTACTGCATTTCTTCCAACACTATTTAAGTAGGTATCTGATGACCTGTCTCACGTCCTATTATCCCTGCATTGATGAACCACATGTAACCTCTCACGTTTATGGTATGACCTTGTCGTTTAGTGTACTGCGTTTCTTCCAACACAATTTAAGTATGTATCCCATGACCTGTTTCACGTCCTACTATCCCTGCTTTGATGAACCACGTGTAACCTCACTCGTTCATGGTATGACCTTGTCGTTTAGGTACTGCATTTCTGCCAACACAATTTAAGTAGGTATCCCATGATCTGTCTCACTTCCTATTATCCCTGCATTGATGAACCACATGACCTCACACATTCATGGTATGCCATTGTCGTTTAGCGTACTGCATTTCTTCCAACACTATTTAAGTAGGTATCTGATGACCTGTCTCACGTCCTATTATCCCTGCATTGATGAACCACATGTAACCTCTCACGTTTATGGTATGACCTTGTCGTTTAGTGTACTGCGTTTCTTCCAACACAATTTAAGTATGTATCCCATGACCTGTTTCACGTCCTACTATCCCTGCTTTGATGAACCACGTGTAACCTCACTCGTTCATGGTATGACCTTGTCGTTTAGGTACTGCATTTCTGCCAACACAATTTAAGTAGGTATCCCATGATCTGTCTCACTTCCTATTATCCCTGCATTGATGAACCACATGACCTCACACATTCATGGTATGCCATTGTCGTTTACTGTACTGCACTTCTTCCAGCAGTTAATGAAGTTGCGCCAGGGGCTGATGTGTTGGATGAGTGTGACTGCGGGCCTCGACCCGCAGCAGGTGGTGTTAACCGGCCGGGGCGGCGTGTAGGCGTGGGGGCGCGCCGGCGCGGCCAGAGAGATGCCTCGGCGGCGCCTTTGTGCTGGCGAGGTGACAATTAACGGCTCCAGTGCGCCTAATTAGCGACACGCGGAGACAGGCCGGGCAGCGGCGGCTTACCGGCTAACGACCTGTATGGCGAGCGCCAAGCCTATACACACCGACAAAGGGGCGCCGCCTTTGACACTGTGGGCTGTCACCGGAAACTATTTGTCCAGACAATGACGTTGCCGGAGATGGTCGTTCTGCGTATTTTCAAAGCTGCAAGTTGTTGCTGCGCTTACAGTGGTTGGAACAGAAGTTGCAATCACCAACACACATTACTGCCTAATAACAAGTGAAACAGTCAACGATCTTAAGATTGGTTTGGACACCACGGTGCTTTGAATGTGGTATACCAATGCACTCCTGCGACTTTTGAACTGACTTACACAGCCAGTTATAGGGGAAACTGAAACTACAGTACAACTCAGCATTTTTCACACCAACTTTAATGCCAGAGGTGAAAAATGTGGAAAGTGATAACTAAAAATTGAAGGAAGGAGTCACAACGAAGTCTGCAATATTTAGATTCAGACTGGCACTACAACACTCTGCCACCGAGCCGCATACAACGATATACACTGAATAGCAGAGAAACTGGTACACCTATCTACTATCGTACATGGCTCTCATAATCATGCTACATCATGACATATCATGGAAGACACTAATGCCTGAAGTAGTAATGGAGGGAATTGACAGAATGCATCCAATTGTTCTCCATATGAATACGTAAAAGTATGACGGGGTGGAGATCTTCTTCCTTGTCTGAATATACGAATTATATCCGTCTTTTCCAGTAATTAGCAACCTTCTAACGTGAACTATGATGCTGTAATTTTCATACTACTCTTGCAACTATTTGTAGTGCACAATGAACAAACCTGACCTTTTAATGTACCCATCAAACGTATGTCACACAGAATTCCGAAAGATGCTCCTTGTCTACCTACAATCGGCGAAACTTTATCACTTATGAAATGATAGACGTAGATAATATCCCCTGTAAGAAAAATCTTAAACTTAACAAAGCGTAACTAGTGAGAATCAGTTCAGATACTAAAGTGATGTTGCTAGTTACTGAAATAAACAACTGATTGTAAATTTTATATTTATTAACTTCTTCACGAAGAGTCAAATTGATAAAGAGAAATTATCTTTTCCCAGATCCAGATACGTTGACAGGATTGATTAAACTTTGAGGAAATGTACAAACAATTTCAAAATAAAATAAAATTGGTAGAATGGATGAACAACCGCACCTACTTTACTTTAAATTAATTCGTCAGTTTACGATCGAGGCTGTTGCAATGTCAGAAATGCTACGCAATAGTGGTATAAAATGTATTTGTTATTACTGCTTGGGCCGGCCGCGGTGGCCGAGGGAACTGCAGAGCGTCAGTGACGGTCTGCACGACCACTACGGTCGGGGGTTCGAATCCCCTCTCGGGCATGGATATTTGTGCCGTCCTTACTGTTAGCTAGTTAGTAAGTAGTTTGTAAGTTCAGGGACTGATGACCCCGTAGTTAAGTCCCATAAGCTATACAAACATTTGAACATTTGATTACTGCTTGGGATGGGTGGAATTTGCCTAAGGCGTTCACACACAATATCATCAACTGCGCCAAGGGCTGCTAGCTGCGTCTTCACTGAAATCAAAACTAAATCTTTTCTGTATTGATTGACTACTGACAAAAGCACTTTCCCGGCATCTTGATGAAGTCAAGAATGACCTGTAAATCCTCGTCTGGCTATTTATTGGTATGGTACATCATTCTCAAACGAACTCTCTGAGTTACCACTCAAAAATTCGCTTGCAAGCGTTATCTCATGCAATCTGTCAATGTTCACACCGGATATTATCTCGGTCAACACTATGAACGACGTGCAATCCTTGGTACTCTTCGCAGGAGATTCACTAAAATCCGCTCCACAACACAGTTGCTCCTTACAGTGCAATACTGTACAGGTGTCTTTATTGCCTCTCCGCACAAGAAATCTCTGCAATAGTGTTGCACTGCTACTTTGCATTCACAGTTACACACACACACACACACACACACACACACACACACACACATACACACCTGGCGTGTGCGAAAGAGCAAGTCTGATCTAATTTCGCTCGTTCTTATTGTGTATATTCTCCGCTGACGCTGGTGCTTCGACACTACCAATCAGATTGTGCGTCTTAAAACGCCATATGGCTTGCTGGCCAATAGTGATGCAGCTAATGTCTGTTTTCGACATTTCCTTTCCGACTCGATGGCTCCGATTTGGAATTTGTGTGAGACTTCCATCTGGCATTGAGCCTCCAGCTGAAAGCTGCGAGTAAACTTTTTTTGTTGCGAGCAGTATTGTGTTGCTTTTAAAGGGGTTTAAAGCGTCCATATTTCCTCAAGGTGGAGGGAGAATTTTTAAGAGGCTTTTGTCCCGAAGAGCACCCGTGGCGACACAACCCAGCTGCCTATTCCAGCCGGCCTCTGCCACATGGGCGCTTTGCCCTGCTTTAGAAAAACAAGAGCTGCTTGTGTGTGAGTAAGCTCCAGCCTTGATTATCTTATCGCTCTTGTGACATGAACACGTAATTTGCAGATAAAACTGTATTTATTATCGTTAAGAACGCCCGTATTCGTCTTGACGAGTATAATTTGATTCTAAGGTCGTAATATTCAGGAAATGGCACTGAGGAAAACCTGACTCCTTACAACATAGGTTTCTTTGCATTAACATTAAGAATATCGTTTACAGTACAAGTTATTGATATTTGGATAAGTCAGTAGATGGTCAAAATTCTGAGCTTTTTCGCTTTCACATCTTTCAGTACCACAGCCACATTTCAGTTGGTTTGATTTGCTCCTAGTTAGTCCATGGAGTGTAGCACCATTTCTGTCCACAGAGACAGCCGCCTTACTCTGAGCTGGGCAACGAGCTCTTCAATTGTGTCAATGAAAAAATTTTGGGATTTCAGCATGACCGATTGTTTTTGGTGCAAGTGCATCTGGTGTCCAGGATCGTTCTGAACATCTGAACAGCAGACTTCAGAGCATCCTATAATTTCTCTGTAATGTTCATGTCCAACGAATTTGGTGGGCAGAGTAGGTGTCAGAGTTCCAGGTGCCACTCTGTACTAGTTCAGGACACGAAAGGTGTCTCGTTGTCCTGATGGGACTGTCCCATTGGACTGCTCATTGAACATGAATGGCTTTAGATGACCAGCCTGGATGTACACTTACGTATTACTTGTCAGATATCTATATGTATCAGAAGACCAATATTAATTCAAATGCACACGCTCCACTCCATTGCAGTCCCTTGCTGATATTCATGGTCCATATATTAATGAGTTGTCTCCATACACGTACACATCCTTCTTCTCTCTCAACACAGTATAGGGCTATTCCCGTTCTCCACTGATAGCGTACCCAGACCTACATGCTTTCTTATTACGCTGTGAGCAGGTGGTACGTATTGTAAATGCAGAACAGTCGTATATTTTGTGTCCCAGCCTCGTCGTAGGTGTCGGTGGCCGAGTGGAATAAGACCGACACAGGAATAAGGATAGCCCGCTGGTGCAGGTACGGAGGGGAGCAGCCAGAAACTATAAACACTAGAGTAAATTAGAAAGAGATATATATTGCACAGAATGTAACAATACTTAACTTTTACATAGTACTGCAGAATGTTGATACATAGTTGTTAGAGGCCTGCCTAGTGCCTGTACGATAGCAAAGTCTTCACTGGTGCCGATCTAATTACGAAGGTCCTAACTCGTTGCTATCTCAGTCCGAAGTGACCGATGTCTTTCCGTGGTGGCCACGAGCGGGGTTGCGGCAGAGGGCGCTCGTGGCTGTCGTCGTGAGAACGCCGCGCCGTGCGTGCATGGCGGCGCGCGGCGAAAGTAGGTGGCGCGCACTTTGTACTTGTGCGACACCACAGTATATATAGGAGGTAGACGAAATAATATGGTAACTTATTTATTAGTATAGAGATGACATGCCATTCGCTTTCAGAACAGTTAAACTCTTCGAGAAACAGATTAGTGGGATGTCTTCACAGTTTACAAACTGAATATTGTCCATTCTTATCCCATAACACCTGCCAATTACTTAAACAATGTAGGATCTGTAAATTTTGCCCACACGTTCTACTGTGAAACTACCCAAAACTCTAATCGTGTTGAGCTATCGTGATTTTGCTGTCCTTGGGATATATTTGATAATTTTGTGATTCTTTACAAAGTAACCTGAAACCATTTGGGCACATTATCGTTTGTGAATATGGCAGTGTCTGATGACAATATGTTGATCAATGTAAGAAGTTTCTTGTCGAGGATGGTGGGATATTCGTTTACACCTATCAGAAGAGTGAGGGCTATGATGATTGAATAGCATGATTTGGATGCCCGTACCCCATGTGTGAATGAAGGAAGCAGGCACGACCCATTTTTTGGGGTTTTCAATAAATATCCCCATTTCTTTGTAGGAAGCAATGTCAGCGGAGTTTCTACGAACAACGCCATCTACTCAGTCATCAACTGTCCATGTTTTATGATTAGGGAACCAATTACTTCGCAGCTTTGCGTTGGATTCCTTCGTTAAGGGTTTAGTGACTGCAACACTTCCATAAATGTTTAGTTCCACCTATACGAGTTTTATAGAAACACTATAAGTCTAGTGAGTTTCCTCCTGCTACGCGTCTTCGTAAACGAAGGTTTACTATTTTGTGTCCTATCAAAAACCGAGGATACTATCGCTAATGAAACGTTAAACAGTGCAGCCGATTTCGTTACAGATGTTCCCAATAATAGCACAACATCGAGTTGGCCTCTTTGATGTGTGAGAGATCACACATTACACCGATAAATTTTGTTGACAGTCGCAGAACAAAACGTATATTTATGAAGTTAAAGTTTAGAACTTCGAACATCAATTGTGCACTGCCGTCATGTCTCAGTGTCATGTACGCAGTGGTGTAGTCAGGCTCCATATTCAGTTGTTGCCTCTAGGTACAAAAGATGCACAGACAGGCCTCCTAAGTGTCATGCAAAAGTTGAGGAGCATGACACATGTAGCTCCCACAGTCTACCACTTCCTGTACACGTTGTATACGTTGGTGCTATGAACACGGTTCTTGGGTATGTTTCAGCTTCGTTCCATGCATTTTATATTACCACAGATTCAACAACAGACAAAAGAACAAGCGGATCATTTGTTCCTACATAATCTCCTATGAATAATTTTCTAGCTATTTTTCTGACTGTCTCTCATTTCCCCCCTCCCCCCTACTCTCTCTCTCTCTCCTCTCTCTCTCTCTCTCTCTCTCTCTCTCCCACACACACACACACACACACACACACACACACATACATACATACATAAAACCATACGTCGTATTTCGTTATTATACTCTTCCGTTGGTCAGAAAAACTAATTAACAATGTGCAACAGGTCTCTTTGTGGGAGGGCTGGAAAATAAATTAGCAACACGTTAAACGTTTCACTTGCAGGTACTGCACAATTATGAAGCTCCTGAGTGTAAATTGAGTTGCGATAATTTTAATCATTATAAACATATGGCGTATTGGAAAAGGAAAGGGATACACCACTGTTTTCAGAATTTAAATTATATGTAGACCATAAATACAGTTAAAAATGAGATTTAGTGAATCTCAGCATTAAAATGATGTTTCCAGAGCAGAAGAGAAATAAATATGCACAAAACAAGGTACAACAGATTGGGACCTATTTCTACCGTTCTAAAGACAGTACATAGAAAGATATTATTCTTTTGTTCCAAGAAAATTACTAATTATAGTGGGAGAAACTGTTTACACTGGAGTGTGGGAAGTACCCCTAATAGGTTTGTTCATTAAGAATATGGTTAGAGGAGATGTATTACCATGTTCTTGTTTCTATTCCTTATAACGGATTCATAGAGGGCAGTCTTAGTTCCGGAAATAATAAAGCGATTATTTATTCAAAGTTTCTCATGGATTGTTTTCATTCATGCAAACGAAGGTTTCTTTGCGTTGTCAAACTCTTGAGCATGAAAATGTTTCATATATATAATCTGAAAATTTCTACCATTCTGACCAATGTTAAGTTTAGAGCGACGATCACAACTGAGTACATGTAATCCTAATTTACATAATGTAAATTTGTATTTACTAATTCCCTTACAAAGTAGGCTTTTCTTTTCGATTTAATTGTTGAGTTTGTCCATTGCTACAGTTCTTAACCATTATTGTGGGAAAATGTTTTAATTGAATTTATTTAATTTTATTCATCTGTGGGACTCGGAACATTCCTTCCGAATTATAAAAACATTGAAAAGATTGACTGAACTGCTAACTTTTCAGTTTGTCCCATAAAATCTATGAGTCTTGAGACATACTATCATACTTTCTGAAGAATATTATTCTCAAGATAGAAAACACTGATAGTGAAAACATTATTGCCCAATAGCTGAAAGAAAAAAAAATCCTGCTGTCTCGACTATTGTAAAGAATTTAAAAGTATCAGATTTCAGTTAACTATTGCCACGGTATTTTAGGTTTATGCCCTTCTTGAGATGTGTACTGGCAGACATACATTGTGTTCTAGTGTTTCAGATCATACAGACGCATTGAAGTTGCAGCAAGTCTATGCGCTGTTATGATCGTATTCTAATGGTAGTTTGCCTCTCTGATATCCTATTGTTCGCCTTCGCTCCGTGTAATCGCGAAACGTTGAATTATATAGTCTGATTTTCGGACTTACCAACCAGCACTATTAAGACAAACCAGCTCCTGGCTACACGTTACAGACAGTTTGATCTCTTAGTTTGGACAGTCTCCAAAAGCCAATATCTTCATTGACGTGAACATAGTTTGGGTAATCTCCAAAATCTAATACCTTCATTTACGTTAACATAAAATTTGCAATGAGGGTGTAGAATAAAGACGATTTCCGTTTCCAGGTGTATAAATGCAACGTGGAATGACAATGCCAACACATACTTGGTCTTACAAGCTAAATATACACATTTCATGGTATGGTGGTTCTGAAAGTCCTGGTGTTGCTACATTTCTTTGCTTCATTTTTCTCATATATTCCATCTGCCGGTTACCTCCAACCACATTCATTTGGAACACCTATGAAGGGTGGTCCTGCAAAACTGGTCTTACATACAAGATGTAGGAAAACCCTGTACCAAAAGTAAGCTGAAATATCAAAATGGACTTAGCTTTAGGATCATACTGGTTATAGATGTCTTTTGAGCCATTCAATCTCTATCTCAAACAAGCTATGACGGAAATAAAAGGAAGGCAGAGCAATAAGATTCACTGATGATATTGCGATTATAACTGACTTGATGGAGAACAAAGGGACATTTTTGAATGGAAATAAGTCTGCAAAACACAAGGAATGACGCGGCGTAGTGATCGAGCGCATTGAGGCGCCATGTTCCGATGCACGAGGCCGCCCCCCTCCCCCGTTGGGGATTCTAATCCTTCCTAGGGCATGGATGTTTGTCCTGACTTCAGTATAAGTTAGTTCATAAGTAGCTTGTAGGTTTAGGGACTGGTGGCCCCGCAGTTATGTCCCATAAGCTTAACCAACATTTAACAATTTTTTGTACACAAGGAACTAGCGAAAGGTGATAAGAATAGAGAGCAGCACGCATAATGTTACAGTTAAAATTACAATCTTGAATTAGACGACGTAAAGGAATTATGCAACCTTGGACACATAACTTTACGTATATATGTTGAAGGTTTTTTACTACCTTTTCGGTTCAAATGTTTGACTGTATAAAACACTAACCACTAGAGTGAAGTGATACTCATGCCTTATGAATTGTGATGCACATAATACAAAGCTAATGAAAATTTCAGAAAATTACAGAAGATACAGCTTTTACTGCTTGTAAAAACTGATTTATTAATAGGATGTTCCTTCAAGAATCAGGTATCACCTTGAGATTACAAGACAGAAATTTTACTTTTTACCAGGACTAAGGACTGTAATTCAAAGAAATTGTCCCTAGTAACTTTCGAGGACGAATCTTATACAAATGACATTTCACTATGCTTCGTGAATGGGAATTGGCTATATATCTTACACTCTTTGATCTCCATACCTCTGTCACTTTCTCCCTGTGCATCTCTTCTTTCCCCTCCCTCCAATTTCGCCGCCATCTGTTTCCCCATCATCTCCCTTCTTCTCCTCCTCAATCTCCATCTCCTCCTCCCAAGTCTACTGTCGAGTGCATTGACGTATGTAAATAAATTAGTGAAATAAAATGCAGTATTAAATGAAAAGTGAATAATACGTGAAGTAAAAATGAACACTTAATTTAGTTAAGAGGCACAGGCGAGTAAATCGACCACCTAACGTTGTAGATTCAGCAGGACATTGTCTCACTCACTATTCACTTGTGGCGGAATGTGACAAAGAATCCATCGCTCTCTTCACAAGCTTAAGCAGTTGATTCAGCGTTCAGGCCATCGACCAATCATCTCACATGACACAACAAATTACAAACGTGACCAGCTTTTACATCTCGAAGCAACGTGACGAGAAGCCAGTAACGTAGTGTACTGACCTCCAGAGCAAAGTGATGATCGATCTTTCTAGAAACTGTACAGCGTGACAGAAGGGACAGGGACTCTTATGTCGTTCACCTCCAGCCAGGTCCATGAAATAAATACCACAGTAAAGAAGATACCGATGTAGTTACAGAGTTAGTATCGTCAGTATCGGGAGTAGCAGCAGAAGCAGCAGCAGAAGTTTGAGTCTGAGTCATGATCAGCAAGCGGCAGTGACAGTTGGATCTAAAGATGGAAGAATCTGGTCGCCAATCACAGCGTTCGGGAAGGAGACATGGACAGCAGAAGTACTCACCC
This sequence comes from Locusta migratoria, assembly GCA_026315105.1. Classification (NCBI taxonomy): domain Eukaryota; kingdom Metazoa; phylum Arthropoda; class Insecta; order Orthoptera; family Acrididae; genus Locusta; species Locusta migratoria. Next base: position 713,370,259 of record CM048745.1, on the reverse strand, counting down.
ATGATGACTGACCACAAAGATAGAATCTCCATCGAAGGTTCCCCCATTCGAAAACTTGCAGCCCAAAAACCATCTACTCCAGGACAAAGAAGGTTCGCCTCCACGCCGCACAGCTACCTCTGTTCGAAGCACAACAGAAAACTTTTGGACGAAGAAAATGGAAAGGGCAATTACACAGGATTTACGGCCTGTTAGCGCACAGTACTAACTTCGAAGGCGAGCTCTGTTCAGCTGACGATTAAGAAGCAGATATGTCGCCAGCGTAATCAGAGATCCACGACCAATCCTGTGAAACGCTTACATTTTCAATTTTCATCAATGTGGATTTCCAGTAACAGACGCAGACTTTGAATAAACGAACTCGAAACACTGAACTATTTTGACCGCTTCGGTGCTTTGGATTAAATTCAATGGAGAAGTTAAAAATTTGTGCCGGACCGGGATTGGAACCCGGATTTTCCGCTTCAGGCCATCGGTCGCCTTAACCAATTAGGCTATCCAGGCAAGCTTCCCTTCCAACTAAAATTCTCAACATCTAGCCTCCTGCCCATTGATTCCTCTATCTAACAGCCTGTACTGGATTCCCGCAAGGGATCGGGCGTCTGAATGCGTCTGCATTGAAATTGTTAATTGCCTGTTCGTGGCAACTTTTACAGTTATTTATATGGTATCTGTTCTTTCGGATATCCACATATTTCAAGGTTACATCATGCAGTGAGTATCTTGAGAGGACGTGGATATTCTGAATCAAAGAATATAAAACTGAAGATATATTCTATCTCATTGAATGTAACAAACCAAGCACTAATTTATAGCATAATTAATTAATGAATACATTATATGGTGTTTAGAGTAATTATTGAGCTATGGTGGCATTTTCTTCATCTGGGATGACAGTAATGTCATTGCATATAGCACCATATTTCATAACTCACATGGCTTTAATAACGGAAATTTATCTCCAATTCATTCGAATCACTTAACTTTCTAGTTTCCCAGTTTCTCTGCGGGGTGAACGTTGGAAATACGAATCCAAAAATAATACAAGCCAGAAACACTAATTTTGTGGTAGAATATATCAGAAGTTGTCCGCCTAAGAACAGTTGTTTACATAACAATAAATATTAGTATTTACCACGAGATCTGTCATGGTGCAAAATCTTTATCGTAAGTTGGAAAAGAAAAGAATTAATTCTCTTGAAGAGGATATAAAACTAAGTTTGTTCCAAGATGCAATACAAACTGTGTTTTATAGTTACTGGCAGGAGAGATAAACTTTTCAAACCGTGATTGGGAGCTGCATAAGTGGAGCCTGGACAAAGGACGAAGAGGGATGAGAGTAGGCATTAAGAACTCTAAAACTAGTGGTGTTTTGCGTTAACTTTTGACAGACATTATTTGTTCCTATTGTTACTATTAATATTTATTTATTTAAAAGAAAATTTTGGGTGTACACTGACCAAAGAGTGCATAATTGAAAACAGATTTGTTTGTTTATATGTTCGTGTGTTGATGGGGGGCTTATTCCTCAGAGGGGCGCTAATGAAGTGTGATCATATCTGGAATCAGTAAATATAATAATTAATAATTTTGTATCAGTATGGCACGTGTTGGGGGACAGAATAGGAAACAGTACATAGGTAAACTGTAGGCTTGTCTTGTTACCACATTCAGTTCGAAGGATTGAAAATTAGATTTTTGATGTTAGATGCATTTGATCCAATAAAAATTACACTTCCCTTTGCACTAAATAAAATATAAATATGGACAACTTTTGGCATGTCACAAGTGAGACACTCGGTGAATATGACAGTTTCTGTTAATTCCCCAGGGTCATACCACATCATTAAATTAAACACAGAAAAAACAATTAATTTTCAAAGTTTAATGTTTACATTATATTCCTCCAATTTCACTTTTTTTCAGAACTTACAGGTAGAAAACAAAGCAGCAAGAGGATTTGCCAATGAAGTTTTCATTTGAGTATGTTGTGGTTTTTTTTAACACCATCCAGAAACTTACATTCTGGATGTGCCTAATGAAGATGAGTGTAAAATGCTGACGTTAAATCTGGAGGCTGCTTACATAATTTTCTCTTTCACATGTATCAATTTACACTAAGTACCTTGACTACTTAATGCATAGTTTCCACTAAACTTCAGAATATGATAAGGGCAAAGGATACATACTTTTCTCAGAAAATGATGCTTGGCAGTTGAGCTTCTAAAGAGTTGTGTGCATGTATAGTTTAGTGGTAAATCTGGTGCAGTGTAAAAGCTATACATAATGCAAATACTTTCTAATAGATAGTAATTATATCTAATACTCTGTAATTACATATGCCATGATATAGTGACCAATTCTCATGCAGCATCATTAGGTGCGTTATTCTAACATGCATTATCTATGTATAGGATGTCATCACTTTCACAAACATGAATTAAACTAAATTTGAGTATCATGTATCAGTACCAAAACAGTAGCTAATGATGCAATTGTTGCAGATATATTTTGACTTGATTTAATGTGTAGTGGTTTATAATACTTTTATACATGTACCCATGGGTTTTTCAATGTATCAAATACTAAGAATCTGTTCCATACTATGACAAGTAAAAACGAGTTACACTTACCCCTTGAGCTCCACTTGAATTGATGCTAAATAAATTCTCATTATGTTCCAGAACCACAATAATTGTTATTGGATTATTTGATTATATTAATTGTTCTATATGCAGTAGATCATCATCTTTTTGTACAATACAATTAACCAAGATCTGATACTATGAATCCATACCAAGTCGATGGGTTGCTATTTAGATACTTATTTACCTACCATTTTTAGAATAGCATAATCTTTTTAATGTTAATTAAATTTTGGGTTTTAATCTATGTATGTATGTATATATTAAGTGAGATAATTGATATCCGATGTGTAAACACTGGTTATGAAATACAAAACCGTTGCCATTATATCTGTCAGAAGTTTCAGTGATTGGAATACGACCTCTTTTATTATTTTAAATAACTGACCTACGAACTAAGAAAAATGTTGGCACTTATTATACTTCTTTAGTTGGATGACCTGTATAAAGTGACACCTAATGAACTGTTCGAAAATTTTATCGGCAAATCGACGATAGATTCGAACACATGTTGATTGTCAATATCGATAATTTTCAATTGTAATTCCATTGTTATTGACATCAGAAAATATGGAATGTTAAAATGTCACGCTATAGCTCCATCTTATATTCTGTGATTTTTATCTGTACTGGGACATGCTAACAATATTGTTGTCAAACAAAAACATTTTTAAAATTTTTACTTTGCTATTTGGCGCATGAAATGGAAGGTTGGTTTGAAAGGTGGATGTATTTTGGGATATGTAATTCTGTGACTTTTTACTATAGCTAGTCAGGTACTATTTTAGAAGTAGGAATACAGATCCGAAGATGGGAGATTAATCCGCCGAAATCAATTAGCTACAGAGGCTATTTTAATTGCACTTAACATTAACTTCTGGTAATGAGAACACTCACACCCATGCCAGAACAAGGAATCGAACCTTCGAAGGGAAGTGGCTACGCATATGGAGGAAGTCCCACCAGTAACCCTGCGGCCTGCGATTTTGGATCCGCTGTCTATTTAATATAAAGGGTCAGGTTTTCCACCATGGCCTGTAAGAAAATTGCCTGTTGGAGGTCGTCAAAAAATCTCAATATTCATAATGCGTAATGATATGCTCTAGTAATAATCATTTTGTTATTGAATGTTGTAGCAAATCACAACTAATAGGTCGCAACAACACTTTCGCATTGTAAGTTAGAATTTTGAATAAATAAAAAAATTGATATTAATTAACTTAAAACAGTCACTGTAGTAATTAATTAAGCTTGGCCCTATCTGACTTAGCATTGACTACAGCCTCCAACTAGCACCTCTTACGATTCACGAACAGCACAACTTCACTAACAAATGTGTCAGAATTCATGTAGTGGTGATGGCGTGTTCGTGTTATAATCAATATTGTAATAGCAGATAAACTCTGATTGCAATGATAATAGCTCAATACAGTGAAACTCCGTGGTGCAATGAGCTTCACAAATACTACAGTCAAAGTTCTCAATAATTTTGATATTATTGTTTAAAGCATTCAAGTTCCTTATAAAACTTTACGTAAACTATTTTTTTTTTTTTTTTTGTAATTGGTTCCAGGGCCTGGGTAGCGTACGCGTGTAACTGGCTGAGCAGAGTTTGGCATTTAACGTATTTCATAAAAAATTGACTACTGTTAGCCTGGTTACTTTCTACATAAATGAAACCAACTTTACTTTACTTGCAAACTCTGTTGCACTTTAATTACTAGTCTCTGTGGTTGCAACACGTTTAGCAATTCTTTAACTCGTCTAGCAATTTTCTTTAAAACTGATCGTAATTACTTGAAAATGATTGAACTTGTTAGTCAATGTACAGGCTTGCATATTCAACATAATCAAATAATGGTGATAATGGGGTGACTACAACTACTTACAAAATTAAGACTGGTTTCAAAATAAGTCATGTATAATTAAACCAAAGTTCTGATTGGGTTGACACTACATTTACATGCATACAAAATAAAATGTTACAAAAGTACTCATCTGCTTTCGTCGTCTTCGTCGTGAAGTCCATACAAGACAGATATGATTACAATAGGTACTCTTACTACAACAACGATCACACTCGGTGACAATAGACTTGATACCAAACAATTACTTTTCTTGCACACATGAAAAAAGATTACACTGATAGAGTATAAATAAACTTATTTCGCACTTCCTTCAATACATTAAACAGTACGCCTCTCAGGCTTATTGCAATTGCATTAAACTCGAGCCACACTGCGCCTACCGTGCCTCTGCACTATCAACAAAACATTTATGTGTTTACTATAGCGAGTCCGCTCCGCGACTGCATTTATGTCTTTACTTTGGCGAGTCCGCACCGCGACTGCATTTATGTCTTTACTTTGGCGAGTCCGCACCGCGACTGCTTCAGCAGCGCGACACTCACAGCTACTACTTCTGTGGCAAAGACTTTCTTTACCACAGGTTCAACATTGTCTCTGGCGCATTGCTAACTTACAAAGAATGTCCGTGCATTCATGTGGGTTTACACATACAGTACATGTTTACACTAGATGATTCAATATTGAAAGTGACGTTACATAACAAATATCTCTAGCATACAAGAAATGAAAAATACATGAACTAAACAAATTTAAGACAATATATACATTACTTTACATCAAACTGTAAGATACACCAACAGGTGTACTCTTACAGGCCATCTTGACAATCAGGTGTGGAGGACTAGTGTGCCGTTGCCAATGTCCCATCATGTGAAGGTTGACCATATGTTATAGGAAGTCAATTTTTTTTCAGCAGGTACGATATACTTTTAATAAACGGAACAGAAAAATAAGAGTAACTTTTCAAAATGAAATATGAACATAAATAGATGTAATAGCATAGTTAACAATATGAATGATTGAAATTGTGCAATTAAGACTACTGAAGTTTAGTTACATTTCAGCAGTATTGGGAAACTGTCAGTAATGTGGTATCAGATATTAATAAATTACTTCTAAGCATTTTAGGTATTACAATGATACACTTGTGACGTACACATTAATAAAGTGTTAGATTGTTTAATAAGAAACTTTGTTTATGCACTAAGGAGTAATTCAGAAGTGATTAGTGATTTTTGAATTTATTATCCAAATTGGCTGCTTGTATTTACTCATATTCCAAGTCAGTTTCATAATTTATTTAGGAAACTTTCTTACACATAATTACAGAAACGATTTGTAATCGATAATCAATATTAGATGTCCTGTGCTTCAAAGATATCTCATGTATCATTTAATGTAGAGATACTTTCTGTTTGAATAGTGGCACATCAGTAAAATGTAAAGAAAATAAGTCAAGGGTTTTTTATGAAAATAGAAGAAAAATACGATGACAGACTCTGAACTATTGAAGTCTTACAAATAACCCTTACGTACTTAAATGTAGTATCTGAATGTCCAGTAAAAAGTTAAAATTGTAATAGCCCAGAATGGAATTTTTCCAGTTGGTCTTATAAAGAAATGTAGTAACCAGTAGGACGGTACTGAAATAGGGAAAAGACTGACAGATGATAATTTACGGATTAATCCAGTTGTGGGATTCTTGTATTAGTTATTCTTGCTTTTGGATTTGTTAACAGGAATTTTTTTAGTGTTTTTAATAGTACTTTTATGTTTATGTGGAATTAATTCACCACAATTTATTTGTTAATATGCATATTATAATGATCTAGTGTATCACGATTGCCTATTGGTTGTTCTTGTAGATTTTCTCATGTATCTACTACAATATCGCTGATATGTAATGACTTGAAAAGTTAGGTGTTTTCAAATTATTAATATTACAACTAATTATTTTCAATATTTATTTCGGTTGATCAATTTATTTCTGCTACATTTCCTCCATGTCATGGTCGGCGCAGCCGCTCTACTCATCACTACTATTACAGTCTGTGTGTGCTTGCGGTAGCACCCTCTGCCAGAATCCATGGGGATTGTAACGAGGTATATGAGGAGCAATTATGAAAACGTATATTGTCCACTTCCTGACAAAATTGATATGGTTTTCTGAGGTATTTTATGTGCTCTACACGCTCCTGCATTCATATTTTATCTGTTTGTATATTTTAACACTAAAATAGTATGTTGAAAATGAATGGTTAATACCAATCGTAAATTTTCCACATCACTGAATGAATCAGAACGTATAATGTCCACCATTTACTTGTCATTTTGCTTCCCTTTCCTCTAATTTGGCAATACTGTCGAGTTTGACAAGTGTCAGTACAGTATTTCAAATCATTATACGGCATTGTCGCCTTCTGTCATTGTTTGACACTACTTGAGCCAAATCGTTATTGTTAGCAGCGCACATCGGCTGTGGTTTGTGTCTATTGCTCCCAATAGATTTGAAAAAACGATGTCTGGTTGTTGGGAAGGATGGTATAGATCGTGCGACAAGAAAAAGAATCATGAAGAAATCAAAATGAGAAATGGAAACTGGCACACGTTGGAAAGAAGGAAAACGACTTAACTTTTTCGTATCGACTTTAGAGGTTCACTGCAGCAGCTTCACTCCTGAACATATTGATTGTGATTGCTTACATGAAGAACCTGGAATGGACAAAATGTAGTAAATTTACTGTACCCTATAATATTCTGACTGTAACAGATTGTTGTGTTGATCCAGTTTTTCACAGCTATGTAAAGGGTTGTAGCGTTCCATGAAGTAAACATTAATCTTATGTTATTATAAATGATACAACTCATGTGAAGTGCAAATGTCTAATATAACATTTTTAAATATAAAAGTTCATGTGAAGTAATGAAGGTATGTTACTAAAAACGCATAAAAATGTGTAATGTACTACAAGACGGACCAAAACGTATATTGTCCGACATGTATGTGGATTTTCTAACCTAACTAAAACAAAATTTATCTCTTGCAAGGGTATTTTGCAGTACAGTACCTCAAAACGGATCTAACTGTGAAAACAGCTTAAAATTTTATTGAGTATGAAATGAATTGCAATTTGCGATGTTACGGCATCACTGTATTAGGTTTAGATGGAATACCAAACTGTGGCGAATGAAACTTTGTGCCTGGCCGGGATTCGAACCCGGGATCTCCTAACTAGGCAGACGCGTTGACCACTCCGCCACCGAGGACACAGTGACCAGCCCGACTGCAGAGAACTCTTTCCTGCACGTCTCCCACCACACAGAAATCTCCATTCGCCACGCTGTCTCTTTCCTATAACACAGCCTATATTAATTCTATAATGCTCGCAGCCACAACACTGTATTCCCGCATCAGGGAGAACAGACTCTGAGGTATCGAGACACAATTAATTGTCGTCAGGAGCCCAGCGTCGTCTTGTATACAATTATATACATTTTTGACGAATTACAGCGTTCAAATGAATGAAATAAATCGCAATTTGCGATGTTATGGCATCACTGTATTAGGTTTAGATGGAATACCAAACTGTGGCGAAAGAAAATTTGTGCCTGACCGGGATTCGAACCCGGGATCTCGTGCTTACTAGGCAGACGCGTTGACCAATCCGGCACCGAGGACACAGTGACCAACCCGACTGCAGAGGACTCTTCCCTGGACGTCTCCCGCCACACATAGGAAAGAGACAGCGTGGCGAATGGAGATTGGTGTGTGGCGGGAGACGTGCAGGGAAGAGTTCTCTGCAGTGGGGCTGGTCACTGTGTCCTCGGTGGCGGAATGGTCAACGCGTCTGCCTAGTAAGCAGGAGATCCCGGGTTCGAATCCCGGCCAGGCACAAATTTTCATTCGCAACAGTTTGGTATTCCATCTAAACCTAATACAGTGATGCCGTAACATCGCAAATTGCGATTTATTTCATTCATTTGAACGCTGTGTGTTTATGTGTTATGGTCTTCAGTCCGGAGACTGGTTTGATGCAGCTCTCCACCCTACTCTATCCTGAGCAAGCCTTTTCATCTCCTCATATGAATGGCAACCCACATCCACTTGAATCTGCTTATTATACGCGTCTCTTGGTCTCCCTCTGCGATTCTTACCCCACACACTTCCCACCAATGCTAAATTTACGATTCCTCGATGTCTAAGAATGTGACCTACCAAGCGATCCCTTCTTTTGGTCAGGGTATGCCAAAAATTCCTTTTCTCACCAATTCTGTTCAGTACCTCTTCATTAGTTATGCGATCTACCCACCTAATCTTCAGCATTCTTCTGTAGCACCACATTTCAAAAGCCCCTATTCTCTTCCTGTCCGCACTGCTTATCGTCCATGTTTCACTCCCGTACAAGGCAACACTCCACCTTCATTGTTTCGTTACCTAATCGAATTCCTTCAGCATCGCCTGATTTTCGAAGACCGCATTCCGTTATTTTTGTTTTGCTCTTGTTAATGTTCATTTTATACGCTCTCTTCAACACACTGTCCATTCCATTCAACTGCTCTTCCAGGTCCTTTGCTGTCTCTGACAGATTTACAATGTCATCAGCAAAACGCAATGTTTTCATTTCTTCCCCCTGAACTTTTATCCCTATTCCAAATTTTTCCTTGCTTTCCTTCACCGCCTGCTCGGTGTACAAATTGAATAACCCCGGTGAAAGACTGCAACTGATGCTTCCCTTTCATGCCCTTCGAGTCTAATAACTGCGGTCTGGCTTTTGTACAAGTTGTAAATAACTCTCCTTTCCCCGTATTTTACCCCTGCTGACTTCAGCATTTGAAAGAGTGTATTCCAGTCAACATTGTCAAACGCTATCTCGAAATCTACAAAAGGTAAAAATGTAGGTTTGCCTTTCCTTAATCTATCTTCTAAGATAAGACGTAAAGTGAGTACTGCCTCCCGGGTTCCTACGTTCCTCCTGAATCCAAACTGATCTTCCCCGAGGTCAGCTTCTACCAGCTTTTCCATTCTCCTGTAGATAATTCGTGTTAAAATTTTGCAACCATGACTTATCAAACTGATGGTTCTGTAATTTTCACACCTGTCAGCTCCCGATTTCTTTGGAATGGGGATTATTACATTTTTCTTAACGTCTGCGGGTATTTCGCCTGTCTCATACATCCTACACACCAGTTCAAATAGTTTTGTCATGGCTGGCTCTCCCTTAGAATTTAGTAGCTCTGAGGGTATGTCATCTACTCCTGGGGCCTTGTTCTGACCTAGGTCTTTCAGGATTCTGTCAAATTCATCTATCAGTATAGTATCTCCTATTTTATCATGATCTACTTCCTCTTCCCTTCCTACAACATCGTCTCTAAGTTCATTTCCTTTGTAGAGCTGCTCTATGTACTCTTTCCACCTTTCAGCTTTCCCCTCTTTGCTGAGAACTGGTTTACCATCCGAGTTCTTGATATTCGTGGAGTTTCTTTTCTTGTCTCCAAATGTCTCTTTTATTTTCCTGTAGGCGGTATCTACTTTTCCCCTTCTTATACATTCTTCTACAGATTTGCATTTGGCTTCCAGCCACTCCTGCTTAACCATTTTGCACTTCCTGTCAATCTCATTTCTTAGTCGTCTGTACTCCATTTTTGGTTGTTTCATTTACTGCATTCTTATATTTTCTCCTTTCATCAATCTAATTTAGTATTTCCTGTGATATCCAAGGATTTTTTGTAAATCTTGCCTTTCTACCTATCAGTTTTTTGCTTCTCCTGAAGAATTTGAATCAACGGACATTATGTTTTGATTAGTTGCTCCTCATATTAATTGTATATATCTAACTTCTATTCTTTCGGTCATCATGCTAAATGGTGCTAACGGATTTTAAATGCAGTGGCTCTGCGGCACTCACCAGAATGAGGTGAGGTGACCTCTGGTGCAGTGAGCGCTCGGTGTGGACCTGGTAAGAGTGGCGAGGCCAGCGAGGTCGATAAGTCGGCGGTAATCGAGTCTGCAGAGCGGAGCGAGCCGCGCCGGGCTTTACGAGCGGCGCTGAGATCAATGCTCCGGAGGCCGCACCACTCGCTGCCGGCCGGCAGGGGCTTCCGGCGGACCGCCCCAGTCGCCTCACCTCTCTACGGCGGACACTTGTTTCTGGCTGCTGGTTCCACGAATTTTGTCTTCCGGCGCTCTTTAAACACTCCTACTTGTTGAACCATATCGACATATACAACTTGTGCAACTTGTGACGTTCGATATCTCCACTTGCCAGGAGAAAATTATCTTTGGTTTTTAAATCATTGAACAGTAGTTTTCCTAATTTATCTGATCCTAAAGAAATCACATTAACCCTTAACTACTATCTATCTTTCAGACCGCTACCACGTTTTGAGTCAAGACATTTCACACACCCCTGCCAAACTAAAAGGACTCTTCCGTGTACCTTCCTGGTGGCCGACAAGGTCCACGTGCCAGCATTCTTGCGTGCTGCTGCTCTTATGAGCCTTGCGCGTCCTCAGTTTTTTTGCGTGCCGCTGGCGCAGGCTCTGCCTTGTAGCGCCTGACCAGTCGGCTTGGTGAGCGCGGCCTGCTAAGCGACAGCGCTGTGGCTGTGGCCTCTCTCTCTCTCGCTGTTGTTGTTCTGTGTCGTGTTTCTCCATGGCAGGATAAGCTGAACGTTCCATGCAACGCATCTTACGTTAAGCAGATGTGGATGATCAAGAACGTTTCGGTTAATCCTCCGATGATTTTGAAGACAGCGATAATGACCTTGATTTTGAGGTATTTAGTGAACATGACACTAATTCAGAGCAGGAACCTGAAAGTGATGAAGATGTGACACCTGATGATGACGAAGCAGGTTACTTCTTCGGTAAGAACAGATGTTTTCGATGGCGAAAAAAGCAGCCAGCAGCCAACGTAAGAACAAGGCAACACAACATCAATCTTACAGCATCCTGGACTGCGACAGGCGGCTGAAAGGATATCTTTAGTTCGTACTTTTTTGTTTTATAAGGAAAATGTGGCAACCTTTCTGGGATCATCGTAAACGGAAAGGAGATTTCGCATACAATTTACTATAATTCAAATGAGATTTTTGTATCTAATCAAGCTGTGAATTTGTAATATATTCTCTATAATGATAATGTGTGGGTGTGTAGAGAAATAATTACTTGCTGTTCTTTTCGTAGTACAAAAAATAAAAATGTACTGCAAATTGCGCTGTGTTTTACTTGTCGTCATGTTACTTAAACTACATTGTTTAAAAAGTCAAATTTCTACTAATGCCACCGCTAAGACGTGTAATGAACGACAGGAAGCCTTGAAAATATATATTTAGCAAAACACTAGTTTAATATATGGAAAATAACAGAGCGGCCTGAGCGACCCCTCCATAGTAGTTTCATTCCTGTCAACGTCTATAGTAGTTAAGGGTTAAGATCACAGTATGCATTAGGACTGAATGAGGAATGGTACGCCCATCTACATATCTTTCCGTGCTACACTTGTTAACATACTTTAAATAACTAACATTAATTTTGGAATACCGATTCCAAACAGTCTCTTTAAATCCAACAAGAAGAGCCATAGAATTTTGCTCAGTGTAGGAGAGTCCCACTTTAATTAACTGAATTGACATGCCAACAAACACAGGAACAATTTTACAGTAAAATAAGTTGAAAATTACAGCACTTTGATTAATAAACCAGGTATTAACAAACAGATAACAGATTAACAAACAGATAAGCTTAGCTACCTCAAGATATACCCAAATTTTCAAATAATCATCCATAAGAAGATCAATAATTGACTACTATAATTTGCCCATTTAAAATTTACACAGTATACTTAGGTCAACACCAATTTAATTAACTAAATTAAAAGGGTTAAATAACGTGGTAATTTTTTCTTGTTTGGAGGAATACAAGAACAATCTTCACTAAAATATGTTTTCAAATTATATCACATTGTTTAATAAACCAAACAGTTAAGTATCAACAACAGAGGGGTTTAGGTTGCTCAAGATATACCTAAGAGGCCAAGGAATTTAGAAAACCAAAGATAATGTACTCCTGGCAAGCGGAGATATCGAATCTTACGGTTCACCTACATTTAAAAACAGATACTTGTTCGTTTCATAGATTAAAATAATGCAGGAAACAGCTTTGGTCGCATGGAATCTTAATTACTTGAACTAATGCATATATATTTTGGTCACTGAGTGGTCATTTTCGGTGCTAGAAAAGAAGACCCGTGGGACCACATAAACTAGCAAATTATATCAAGAACATGGGATTTTAATTGTATACAGTCACCGTCATGCACAATACTAAGTTTAGTATTGTGCATGACGTTAACTATGTACAGTTACATTCCATGTTAAAGTGAAACGCCAGTCCCTTGCCGACAATGTTAAATTAATCAAATTCATGACTCATTTTATAAGAAACTAGTGAACTGATATGTCTGAAAGTTTCACCGAAAATTAAATAATCATAGTGCAATTCAATGAACCGAAATCGTTGTGGTATTGTAATTTATAATATAATTATTAATTTAATAGCCTGGCATTGAAATTTTTTATGAAAAAAGTCATGAATATTTTTATTACAGCAGAATTACCAGTGCAATCTACATGACTGCGGTTCCACAGCTGTAATGCAGTGTTGTTTATAATTTGTCAAATTTTCATTAAAGTTTCTGATAGTTTCTGTGAGAGTTTTTAGTTATGAGGGAATGAGGTATAAAGTTTTAATTGTTTATTCTAGGAAAAACTTACGGATCTGTCCCCAAGAAGTGGTTAGAAGCAGCCTGCTCCAAAATCAAGGTCCTAATTACCTTTGGGTTCATTTGCCTGTTTCCTTTTCCTGCTTCTTGACTCTTTAGACATTAGAAAAGCAGTAAGATCTGACATAGCAGTACGCAAGCTGTCATGTCATTTTAGAATAGTTACAATATTTAGTCCGTTTAAACTGTTCCACGTTATAAGAGCATCTAACAGTCCTAGTCTCTATTCACAAACAATAGCGACCAAACGAGACAAATGTTTCAATGTCTGTAAATCTATCGCACAAAACTGTGTGGTCATGAGTCCGTAGTTTACAAACTACTTCATCTACATCTACATCTACATACATACTTCGCAATTCACCGTAAGGTGCGTGGCGGAGGGTACACTGTACCACTACTAGGCATTTCCTTTCCTATTCCACTCTCAAATTGAACGAGGAAAAAAAGAATGCCTTGTAGCCTCCGTACGAGCCCTAATTTCTCTTATCTTGTCATTGTGATCTTCACGCGAAATGTAAGTAGGCGGCAGCAAGATCGTACTACACTCATCTTCAAATTCCGGCCCTCTAAATTTACTCAACAGAAATTCACGAAAAGAACGTCGTCTTTCTTCCAGCAATCTCCAATTGAGTTGCCGGAGCATTTCCGTGACACTCGCGCATTGGTCGAACCTACCGGTAACAAATCTAGCTGCTCGTCGCTGAACCGCCTCTATGTCTTCCTTCAAACCGATCTGCTGCGGGTCCCAAATACTTGAGGAATACTCAAGACGTGGTCGTAAAAGCGTTTTATACGCGGTCTCCTTTATAGGTGAAGTACATCTTCCCAAAATTCTCCCAATAAACCGAAGTCGGCTGTCTGCCTTACTCACAACTGTCCTTACATGCTCGTTCCATTTCATATCGCTCTGCAATGTTGCGCCTAGATATTTGAACGACGCGACGCAAATTACAACTTACTCTGTCCACCAGATCATTTATATAGATAGAAAATAATAGCGGTACTATCACACTCCCCTGGGGCACGCCTGACGATACACTCGTCTCTGATGAACACTCGCCGTCGAGAACAACGTACTGCGTTCTATTATTTAGGAAGTCTTCCAACCAGTCACAAATCTGTGAACCTATTCCATAAGCTCGTATCTTCGTTAGCAGTCTGCAGTGTGGCACCGCGTCGAACGCTTTTTTGAAGTGGGGAAAAGAACAATCCGCCTGTTGCCCTTCGTCCATTGCTCGCAAGATGTCATGTGAGAAAAGGGCAAGCTGAGTTTCACATGAACGATTTTTCCTAAACCCGTGCTGATTCATGGAAAGAAGCTTTTCCGTTTCAAGGAAATTTACTATATTCGAACTGAGAATATGCTCCAAAATTCTACATGAAACTGATGTCAACGATATTGGCCTGTAATTGTATGGGTCAGTTCTCTTTCCTTTCTTATACACGGGAGTCACCTGCGCTTTTTTCCAGTCACTAAGAACTTTGCGCTGAATTAAAGATTCGCTATAAATGCAAGCTAAGTAGAGGGCCAACGTCGCAGAATAGTCTTTGTAAAACCGAACCGGTATTCCTTCCGTACCAGCAGACTTTTTCGTATTTAGCTCTCTCAGCTGCTTCTCTACAGCGGAAATACCTATTCCTATGTCCCCCATTTCGGAATTAGTACGTTGATCAAATGATGGTATATTTGTGCGGTCCTCCTGCGTGAAAGATTTCCGTTTGCTTTCTTCTATTACTGCCCCGGAATGATCAACTAGTGACTGGACAGTGGGCTTTGACCCACTTATCGATTTTACATAGGACCAGAATTTTTTCGGGTTCTCGGAAAGATCTTTTGCTAAGGTATGGCTGTGATAATTATTGTATGCTTCACGCATCGATCTTTTTATAGACACACGAATCTCTACTAACTTTTCCCTGTCATCATTTGCGTATTCTTTTTTGAATCGAGAGTGCAACAGCCTTTGCTTTCTCAGCAGCTTTCTAACATTATTATTATACCAGGTGGATCTTTTCCATCCTTAATCGTCTTTACTGGCACATATTTCTCTAACCCTTTATTAACAATGCACTTAAATTTAGTCCACAATTCCTCTACATCCATAGTCCCGGAATTAAACGATGCCCATTCATTTTCTAAGTGCGATCGTAACATTTGCTGTCGGCTCTTCCCAACAAAAACACGCTCCTAGCTTTCTTGATTGGTTTATGAACTTCTGTCACCATCGACGCTATGACGATATCATGATCACTAATTCCTGTCTCTACACAGACATCATTAATAAGGTCATGCCTGTTTGTGGCTATAAGGTCTAGAATATTTCCATTGCGCGTGGGTTGCCGGTTTAACTGCTCAAGGCAGTTTTCGGAGGTAAACTAACCTACGGACTAACACACACACCCATGCCCCAGGGAGGAATCGAACCTCCACGGCGAGCAACCCCGCGCTCCGCAGCGAGATGCTTTAGACCGCTCGGCTACTCTACCGCGGCCAAGGTGACATATTTATCCAAGAGAACTTTTGTTTACAAGCGCGCCTGCAGACATTTTACTATCAAAATGCGCTCTAGCAGCTTCACCAACATATGAACCGTACATTTCTGTATGAATCACAAAAAAAAATTAACTCTTAAGTGTAAAAGTGCCGGAGGTATAGTCTGTTTTACGAAAAGGGGCGTAAATTATTACAGAGTGACAGATGTCATAAAGTTTTAAAAAAATGCAGTTATAACTGATGGACAGAATTAAAAAATACGTACAAATGTTCACAAAAAAACGTAGCATCTAATTGTGCAAAAAATTAAAACTTTTTTTTTTTTTTGATAAATTTCAGCCTACCGTCTTACCTTAGGATACAATTTGCTTGTTCATGTGGCTGATGGGGCTTCTTTTCTAGCACTGAAGATGGCCACTCAGTGACCGAAATCGTTATGCAATAGTACAAATAATAAAGATATCATACGAACAAAGCTGTTTCTTGCATTATTAATGTTGTCACTCTATACGTGGCTCCACATTGACTCGTCTGTGTGCCTTTCATAGATGTTAACTGTTCGTAAGAACAATCATGTCATAAAGCTTCAACAGCTTTTGCATTAATTTAAGAGTCTCAGATTTCTCTCATAAAACGTTCAAATATTTGCAATCCTACGGGATCAAATTACTATCGTCATCAGACTTACAAATTACTAACGACGTCATACACATAGCCTTGTCCGAGGGAGGGCTCGAACCTCCACCGGTAGCACTCGCAGGGTTCTTTTCCCTTCAGCGAAATACACTGCTGGCATTTAAAATACAGAACGATAGAGGATAACCTAATTTATTTGGTACAATTATTCAACGTTCACATTATTGAAAATACAGATCCCTGTGAAACGAGAGAGGTGATTAAAACAGCACTGAATGTTGCCACTATGACTTTCTACAACCGCTGCTACATGTCTTGGCATTGAAAGAAGTAAGCTCTGGATATATTATGCATGCTGCTATCACATATTGCCAAAGATGATCCGGAGTAGCAGTGGGTAGTGTATCCAGGGACAGCCGTTCCGCAAATAACGAACAGACGTTTTTGATAGGCAAGAGATCGGCAGAATAAGCCGCCCAACAATGAGACTGTGCAGTTTAAGGAGAGCTACCATGGATTCCGCTGCCGCTCCCCGTCGCAAGAGCGGTTGTGTGCTACCTGTAGTATAGGCTAGTTTTTGTAGTATGTAAGGGTAGGAACCGATGAGCTAAGCAATTTTGTCGCTTAAGTTTACAGACATTTTGAATCGGCAGAACTGAGACACCAGGGCAGCAGTGGAATCCGATGGTCAACGAAGAAGGTTTGAAAAATCTGTTCCATGTGTAGACGCGCTTTATTCTGTTGCAATGAAGCCATCGTAAAGCTCGAAAGGTATTGAAGGACAACTGTAATACCACGTATAAGGCATGAAATCAATAGTGCGCCACTACGATGTCTCCAGGCTACAATCTGAACATCGTGATGGTGCAGGCATAACCGTATTTCGTCGGTAGGAGAACGTAGGTCTATGTGCTTCTCTACAACCGATGTTCTTACACCATTACCGGCGGAAATTCGTTTGGTGTTGACATAAGTAAACGCAGCAATGAACGCTTCGCGGACAGTCCACTCTGCTGCAAATGACGAGGAAGGAAGGAAGCTTAGGGTGTAACGTCCCGTCAACAGCTTGGTCATTAGAGACGGAGCTAACGCTCGGAGTTTTGGCTAAGGATGGGGAAGGAAATTGGCCGTGCCCTTTGAAAGGAACCATACCGGCATTTGCCTGGAGTGATTTAGGAAAATAACGGAAACCCTAAATCTGGATGGCCGGAGGTGGATTTGAATCACCATCCTCCCGAATGCGAGTCCAGTGTGCTACCACTGCGTCACCTCGCTCGGTAAATGACGAAGAATGGAACGCGCGGAGGTTTAGCACAGTCACCCATGACAGCTATGCGTAAATATGCCTCTCATCAGGTGCAGTGCTGCGAAAAAGGTATGTGCAATCGGTCGCGTGAATACGTCGTTCAGTCCTGTATGAAGTGATTACAGCTTCACATGACAGTGCTTTGTCCCGTCCAATTCCATCACTGATATATCTGAAAGGTAATCTACAGTAAAATACCTATAGTCAACTATTCCTCCACGGCTGAACTTACAAACACAGAGACTCTCGCTGTTGTCTACAATTTATACTGAATCTACTTACGCTATACAACCACACGGAAGAACAATTCTAGTAGGTACACATGGCTGTGTGTACTCCTTTATATAACTCCTGTAGGTGACGCTCCTACCGCCCGTCTTGTGCGGAAGAGTTACGGTACGAGAAGCTCTGTTGGCCTGCCAACTGTACCCGCAGATTGTCAAACAACGCAAAGAAATGGGGTTCAGTGTAGCGCGAACGCTGACGTCAGATTAAGGTTCAAATGTTCAAATGTTTGTAGAGCTTATGGGACTTAACTACGGGGTCATCAGTCCCTAAACTTACAACATACTTATAAACTAGCTAATACTAAGGATGGCACAAATATCCATGACCGAGGGAGGATTCGAACCCCGACCGTAGTGGCCGTGCAGACTGTGAATGGCGCGCCGCAGAACGCTCCGCCACAGCGGCCGGCTCAGATTAAGGTGGCATAAACGTAGACATGTTTCTGGTGCTCAGCGATTTCCAATATGTCACTGAAGCAGCCATGTAGTATGCCGTGAGATATCCTAGGAAAAATGCTCTGGCAGCGAATACGTTCATACGTGTTGAACAACGACTTCTGGGAACAGGCAGCTTGGGAGTTGGAAGTGCACTTCAGTAACAGACTGTGACATTACAGATAAAGGGGCACGCTGATTGTTTCCATGTGAAAAGCAAGCTTTGGCAAGATGCTGGGTTCCCCAGCCTGCTGGCTAACAGTTTCTACATAGAGAATGCAATACACGTCGTTAGGAAACCCTAATCTACTCGGAAACTAGAAAGGGCGGCCTTGGATGAGCGAGAGCGGCTATCCAAGATTGCAATATAATATAGTCACACACATTATTCTAAAAGTCCATATAAAATCAGGGAAGAGCAGACGACAAATTTAATTATATGCATGGATTCAGGAGATTTGGGAGAGTCAGACGCAGTAATTATAATTTCAATATCCCTTACAGGTAAAAATCCAATAAATTTTTATTTACAATTATTGATACGTAGTGTTTATCAGTAACAATTTAAGAAGTAAATGGGCAGCACTCTCCATGCTACCTATCTTAAAAGACGCATCACGTTATATCCGTATTCTTTCAATAAACTTTCTTTTACTCATTTGGTCTGCTTTTCGTTAAGGTAGTAATATTCTTGCGTCATAACAAAGATTACACCACAGAAACATAAAACATGAACCCAGCAATGTGCATTACATTTATATATGTATTTTATTATATTTAATATTATTCTTAGTAACGTTCGTTTTATGTTGTAGACTGCCTCTTAAATATTTCATGGCCGACTAAATATAGTATGACATGAAAGAGATAATTTATACATAAACAGATGTATTCGTGGACAAAAACTGAATATATCTGCATAAAAAGCCATGATAAATATTAAATTTCTAATTTTATTTCGATGGCGGCAGTATATTTGAATAGTGAGACACCATGCTTAATGGCTACCTGAGCAAAGAGCTACAGTCTTTTAGTATTGTTAAATACATATTTGTTTGTTAAATGTAAACAACGTTTGTAGGGAGGTGGCCAAAGCATTTAACTGTGTGATATTCGAATGTATAATATTTTGGAAGCGAAATTGTATTTTAAAGATAAGGCGTCAGGATGAACGGAAGGATAAAATCTTCAGAGCATGCTTTTGAACGCTTGGGAAGAGACTCGTAACTTGGACGTGGTGGAGAGAGGTTGTCACTGGGTGGTCTGAAGCCGCTTTACGAACTTGTTATTTGAAGGGATAGGTATGTGTGGACCGAGAATAAACTGCATTTATATAAAAATTACTTCGTGGGTAAATCTCTTCTAAACATTATTTTAGAATCAATTTTTTTGATTATTCAGAACTATAATTTATGTTTATTTCAATATATTCTTCATTCACCATCTGCAGATAGACTGGCTAAGCTACAGATTAATTATTGATCTTATTTAAGCAGTTTGGGTAGCTGTTTAGGACATAGAAGATGACATACATAATTCACACCTATGAAGAGAGACATTGACTCAAACCTTTTACTACCCTGATTTATGTATTGTTCATTTCTTATTATGAGTACCGATAGGAAGGTAGCAAGATGAAGGCTGTGGATGGGTTGTGGATGTGCAATGCGTCTTATCAATCTGGAGTCCTTATAAATGTTGTCTGATGAGTCCACGATCAAAAAGTTTTGTTATAGAGAACCATCACAACTTCCACTACTGCGCCACAGAAAATACTCGGTGGGTACGACCGGTCGTACGTCAACGTTGGCGGTCTTTTAATATATGGTGTGCAATCCTTGGGTGAAATCATAGTCTGAGACGTTCTTGGAGGCAGCCAGTTCAGTCTAAACGTCTTGGTCACACTGTCCAGCGAGTGCAGCGTGGTGCTGGTTCCCTGACGTTTTGGATGACCTTATGTGGGGCCACCGTGGGCCGCTGGTGATCGTAGATGGCAAACAAACGGCTATACGGTAAACGCATGACATCCTTCGACTTATTAAGCAACCATATTGGCTGCATTGTGGTAAGAGATTCGTCTTTACGGACGACTAATCTCGCTCTCAACGTGAGAGTCTCGAAGTCAGAAGGTGGAAGAAAGTACCAGCAACTGTATTAAAATTATTCGTGCAATTATGCCACCGGTTTCGATGTTACAATCACACCACTTTCAGATCCCCATTCTGCAACTGTTAGTAGTGAAGATGGTGTGATTATAACGCCGAAACCAGTCACATAATTGAATAAATAATCTTAATACAGCTGCTGGCAGTACTTTCTACCACCTTCAGACCTTCCACATTCACATTTATCAGTTTAAGTCCCAGCCCGTTGATTATGGACGGAATTTTCTCTTGAATTGGGTTCCTTCATGATAACGAAATTGCAAGTTTAGAATGGGTAAAAATGTTATCTAGACATGAACCCTATTAAAAAATGCCTCGGATTAATTCAGAAGGGCTGCTTTTGAACTAGACGACCTACCAAACAGTCTGAGAGATTTACATCGTATCACCGTTCAGGGATACGACAATCTCGACCAACAGTCCCTAGATGATTTAGTGAACACTACACCAAGACTAATCTGTGCAAGAGGACTAGGTATATGGGTACGCCGCAATCTGGAATATAAAGTCAGATTGCCTACGTTATTGTCGTACAACTTGCCCATTTCTGTGGAGAATAAACACAACGAAGTCATGGATGCTATCGACAATGGTTCGCAAATGGATACCGTATCTCTTGATTTCCAGGAGGCTTTTGCCACCGTACCTCACAAACGGCTTTTAATCAAATTGCGTCGTTATGGTATATCGCCCCAAATTTGCGATTGGATCGGGGATTTCCTGTCAGAGGACACAGTTCGTGGTAATGGATGGTAAGGCATCGACTAAAACAGAGGTGATATCGGGTGTTCCACAGGGTAGTGTTTGGTCCTCTGCTGTTACTTATTTACATAAACGATTTAGGGAAAAATCTAAGTAGCTCTCTTAGGTTGTTTGCAGATGACGCTATCTTTTACCATCTAGTAAAATCATGTGAACATCAAAACCAACTTCAGAACGATCTGAATAAGATATCAGTATAATGTAAAAAATGGCAGTTGACTCTAAATAATGAGAAGTGTGAAGTCGTCCACATGAGTACGAAAAGAAATCCGTTAAATTTTGATTACCAGATAAATCAATCAAAAGTGAAGGCCGTAAACTCCACAAAATACCTAGAAATTACTATTACTTCAGACTTAAATAGGAAAGAACACGTAGATAATGTCGTGGGAAAGGCGAATGAGAGACTGCGTTTTATTGGCAGAAACCGTGAAAGATGCAACAAAACTACTAACGAAACTGCATAAACTACGCTTGTCCGTCCATTTTCGCTGCCCAGTGTGGGATCCTTATCAGGTGGGTTTGACGGAGGACATCGAAAGAGTCCAAAGAAGAGCACCTCGTTTCGTATTGTCGCGATACAGGGGAGACAGCGTTACGGAAATGTTACAGGATCTGAGATGGGAATAATTACAACTACGGCGCTTGTCGCTGCGGCGTGGGCTACTTACGAAACTGCAATCGCCAACATTCTCCTCCGAATGCGAAAATAAATTTTTGAGTCTCACATACATAGGTAGAAATGATCATCAGAATAAAAAAAGAGAAATCCGAGCTCGAACGGAGAGATTCAGGTGATCTTTCTTCTGGCGCGCTATTCGAGAATGGAATGGGAGATAAATAGTATAACGGTGGTTCGATGACCCCTCTGCCAGGCACTTAAATGTGATTTGCAGAGTATCCCATGTAGATGAAACTGAATTTTTGTTTGTTTCGTTTTCGTGTAAAAGGTAGTGTAACACTTATTTTTAGTGTGTACTAGCTGAAAACGCGGCGTTGTCCTGGTATTTATTTATTTATTTATTTATTCCTGTCATTCTTCAGCCATATATTCATTTGTATAAGGACTATATGTAAAATCTCTTTGGAATACAAATAATAGTAATGAAGTAATAGATTAAAACTTGGTGCGTGATGAGACGGTTTCCCATGAACGTTACTGTTTATTTGCTCATATCTCATGAACTACATGTCATACTCTGATACTATTTAGAAGGTACACTCAGCTATATGCGTGTATACTGTCTGTAAAACGTCCTGCGCCTACAATTTATAGTGTAAAAATTAAAAATTATAACGTCATACCGAATGCCGTTGTCTTACTCCATAAATAGCGGAAAAGTAGTAAGCGAGAAACTTTTGTCCTTTCATCATTTTGCTATTATTGTCAGCGACATGTTCAAAGTTTGTTGCAAGGCGCTAAGTACTCCCATTCTCATATGGCGTATTTATAAAATGTCGCTACATTATGTGGCAGTTTTTTGCAATTCCTATTGTTTATGACGTCATATCTTCGAACCATGTGTCTTATGTGATTCTTTATCCTGCAGCAGTTGGTACCTGACTGTGAGGAATGTATGTACCAAATTTGGTTGAAATCAGTCCAGTGGTTTAGGAGAAAATGAGCAGCATTGTCGCTAAATGCAGCAGGTTATCGCTCATCTTATTGTTTATGACGTCATTTCTCGTGAACTATGTATCGTACGTGGTTCTTACACTCACGGTGACCGTCCTCATGGATTGAAGCTTACGTGTGCAAAATTTCATAAATATTGGAACAAAACTGTAGATCTGTATGCAACAGGTACACACAAACAAACATACGGACACTCTGCTTTATATATAAAGATTTCCTTATTCGTATGCTATTCTTTATAGAAAAAGAGCTGAAGACATTGTAGCTCGCATAGACCAAAGATATTGTCTGTGCCATCATATTTCGCTGTATGTAACCTCCTTCCTTTAGAGTCGCAAATGTCATCGCTGGCCTTCAGTCCGAATTTTTTTTTATAATTTAACGACTTTTGACCACCATATCTTCCACCCTCTTATAGCTATCGGCATGGAACTGCTATGGTGTACAACCGGAGACTTCGGACAACAATTACACACAGACCATTCGTTTGCGTTCTGTAGTTTTCGCTGCAAAGCGAAATTTTAACACAATTTTATATACACCGATAACTTTCCATCCCAATATACCCTACCCTTTTATCAATATCAACTCTCAAGCAACAATGCAACCAATAAAACCATTTTCAAAGAGTAAATATAATTTTCAAAGATTAATTAGTGTTTCGCATTTCGCGTTATATTCTTCAAATTACAAAATATCTATCAGATCGCTGTAAAACCGTGCATAAAATCTTCCTCAGGTATAAATTAGTAACTGTACAAATATTTAAGTCTCTGCGTCTTGTCGTTCGGACGTAATAAGCGTACACCGAACAGACTTCACATTAATATTGATATATAAATAGCTATCCGATCTCCATAAAACCGTACCTAAAGCCTTCCCCGGGTAGACATTAATAACTGTACAAATTTTTAGCTCTTTATGTCTTGTGGTTCAGACGTGATAAACGTACACCGAACAGACATTCACATTTATAGATTATGACTGAAAGGCTATCTGGTAGCCTGATGCGTTACAAGCATTGTAGGTGTAAGCAGCTTATTTAACAACAACAAATGGGACACAGTGCATACAGCTCGAGTATATGGCGTGGCTATCACTGTACGTGGTTTCAGCCTCGTACGCAGCTAGGCGTAAGGAGTGTTGCGTTGCGCGGCGCTGGCCGTAAGGTAGGCGGTGGACAGCCGGGGCAATTTCCGGCGTACGTGCAGTTGGCTACCTGTCCTACCTGCTGTGCTGTCCGCCCACCGCAGACTGCAGCGGCCACGGCGGCGCGCGGGCAGCCGCAGCCCGGCCGCTGTTTATGGCGCGGCCCCAGCAGCCGGCAACTGCCAGCTACTTGCCGCCCCACACACGTCACGCCCGCGCCGGGCTACCTGGCCTTCATGCATTGCAAACAGCCACCGCGCATCGACAAAGAGCTGCATCATTCTAAACATTACTCACTGTCAGTAACAGCTTGCCAGGGCGTTTATTTATCCGATAACATATTGTCTTGAAAGGTGTGCATCCGCTGACAAATGTCGTCATTGTGAGATACATCTACATGTTCACGATATTACCGCCATCTGTCTTTATTGCTATTTGCTATCTCATGTCTTTCTATACGACAACTGGGTGATAGCTACCAGTAAATGACCTTTCCTCGAATGAAGTGAGTGATGTCTTTGTGGCTAATTAGCGACTCTTCAACACCATCTGGCGATGTTAGCACGCCAGATTTGTGGACTAGACGGGGGTAGCATCCAGACATCGTGCATCCCCACGATGGGTGGCGGGTAGCAGGCAGAGGATCCGCGCAAACAAGGTCGTCTGACTGGTTGGTCAGACTACAGTAGCCAGTAAGTGGCGGTGCTCTGTTACCCCCAGTGCCTCTGAAACATTCGGCCATTGACTGATCACGAGAATGTGCCAGTCCACTGAACGATCTCGCTAGTTGAGTCAGGAGTACGTCTGCTCTTCACGTCAGACGTGTTGTAGGAGAACAGGGTCCTGTCACGGCACGGCTGCAGAACCTATGAGTGAAGATTTGCTGCTAACATCCCCTCGACAGTGAGATCGTTACTGACGAAAAGCGACCTCCGACCGGGAAGGGTATGTACATCTACATAGATACTCTGCAAATCACATTTAAGTGCCTGGCAGAGGGTACATTTAACCACTTTCATAACTTTTCTCTACCGTTCCATTCTCTAATAGCGCGCGGGAAGAAAGAACAACTAAATCGTTCCGTTTTCTATCTGATTTCTCTTATTTTATTGGGATGGTCAAGTCTCCCTAAGTAGGTGTCTAGTAGCAAAATATTTTCACATTTAGAAGTAAAAGTCGGTCATTGAAACTTCGCAAACAGATCACGCCGCAATGAATAACGGCCGGCCGCGGTGGCCGAGGGGACTGAGGCGCCTCAGTCACGGTCTGCACGGCCACTACGGTCGGGGGTTCGAATCCCCCCTCAGGCATGGATATTTGTGCCGTCCTTAGTATTAGCTAGTTATTAAGTAGTTTGTAAGTTTAGGGACTCATGACCCCATAGTTAAGTCCCATAAGCTCTACAAACGTTTGATTTGAATGAATAAGGTCTTTCATTTAATGATTTCCACTCCAATTCGTGCAACATTTCCGTGACGTTTGGGCCCCCGTAACGTGATAAAGTACAACGAGCTGCCCTTCTCTGAACCTTCTCAATGTCTTCCGTCAGTCCCACCTGGCGAGGGTCCCACAAGGGGCAACAATACTCCAGGAGAGGACGCACAAGTGTGATGTAGGCAGTCTCTTTGGTGGAGCTGTTGCATCTTCGAAGCATTCTGCCAATGAAACGTAACCTTTGGTTCGCCTCCCGCACAATATTTCCTATGTGTTCTCTCCAGTCTAAGTTGTTCGTAATTGTAACTCCTAGGTATTTAGTAGAATTGATGACTTTAAGGTTTGACTGATTTACCGCGTAATTGAAGTTTAGCTGATTTCTTTTAGTGGTCATGTGTATTACTTCACACTTTTCTTTATTTAGTGTCAATTACCAATTTTCGGACTATGTAGAAATTTTGCCTAAATCGCTTTGCACTTGCTTTTGATCCTCTGTTGACTTCACTAACCGATAAACGACAGCATCATCCGCGAACAGTCTAAGGGAGCTATTCAGATTGTCTCCTAAATCATATATAAACAGAAGGAAGAGTAGGGGACCTACAACGCTTCCCTATGGAAAGCCACATATTCTGTTTTATTCGATGACTTACCGTCAATTACAACGAACAGTGTCCTTTCTTTATGCATTAATGACCGTAGATACACTTCCTACACGCCTAACATTGAAGAACTTTTACTTAACTGTTCAAAATTATAGTTAAGTGTTACGTGGGTTGTGCCTCATATACAACATGACACAAGACTCGAATCAATACTCGCGAATTGCATGGATTGTGGAAGAGACGAGAATCAAACAGTGTTACTCTACATCCCACGAAAGTATCCTATTTATATGATCCAAACAAAGTCACTTAAAATTACTTATTGTTAATTGAGTTCACAACATTAATTATAATGGAAAAGTAAACACTTACAACTAGCTATAATAAAAGATAGCGCTTATAATACTGAGTACATTACAGTATAAATCTCAGTTACATTAATAGTGTTTCATTTACGTAATTAATGAAATAGGTTTGTAACAATACTTTCGTAATTAACGGTAATCTTAATTCAATGCTTCACCTTCATCTTTACCAAATCTTTAACAACAAATAATAGAAAAAATCTCAACAAGTTTTGTTACATCACCACCTCATTTAATTAACCAGATAATTATTTGAAAAAATAATTAACTGTGTAATTAAATATAAAAGCAAAAGCAAGTTGATAAGAAAGTTAATCCTAGAGCTACAAATATATCATATGAAAGACATGATTACAAAAATAACCTTATTCTACATTACATATTCTGTTGATCCTATGCTGGTCATAAAATTATATAACACCCCAATATATAATCACTATTGACATAAATATATAAAATATTTATAAAACTAGTGGAAAACTTACAAATTTATTCACAAGAGTCAAAATAAAAATAAAATTAAAAATAAAATAAAAAGTATTGCATTTCAAGGGTGGAACACTTATCTTAGTTTCATTCTTGTTTGGCACGAAAAGGGAGGAAACATTATCGCCCAGTCCTCACATCACACTAGAGCACTTAAACTTTGACTTAGCTTCACAATGGGCTCATGCCTTCATCAGTTCCAAATATGGTTGTCCCACATGTCGTACAGTGTCCTTGTCCTGGAGGTGCTACTCTTCCAGCATAGTACATGAAAATATACAAAATTCACTACATTAGTACCTCAACATAACTTATCATTAATTATAAAAAGTATCTATTTCCTACGATAATGAATTACTTTTATATATATTGTAAAAATACAATACACAAAATATTTAAAATCATATCATCCAAGAAAAAGAATGGAAACTTGCTTTGTACCAGAAAAATTTCTATATAAGCCATACTTAATGAAAAACTGTAATGAAACTTAATGGAAAAACTTCTAAATCATACTGTTTTTCCAGTTCCAAAATGAAAATTTTATCCTCTCACTTCACAGTACCAAGATAATGAAATACACTTCTACAGACGGCACATGAACCAAAAAATATGACCCCCACTTCTTACAGATGACAAATACAGAGCATCAAATAAATGATCCAAATATAAAATTAAGAAATAGTAGGTTCTCAAACTAGTGTTACACCGAAAATTTGCATAATGCATCATACAAAGAACCGGTTCTGTCTGCCCAAGATGAAATTCATGTACATCTGTCACAAAACCCCTCACTGCCAAACTCTCAAATCTTACCTATTTAACTGTAAGATAGAATCCATAGAAAACCTGCAATAACAGACAGGCCCCCAAACTATTGTCCCTACATACTCTTTATCATTGCTTCATCTACATACTCATTATCATTTTTTCATTATACCTCAGAACTAAATACTCAACATATCAGTATTCTTCCTTTTATCTCATAAATTAATAATAATATTCTTATCACACACTTTATCTGTATCAACATAATATTACATTATCTTATTACTCAGATATCTCACTACTTCACCAATAATCATTTCAATAGCTTATCAAAGAAAATATGAAAATCTTTCCTAGCCCACAACAAATCTCCAAAACCCTAATCACAGTAACTTAACAACTTTTACTTTACTATTTCAATAGAGACAGAATAACATACATTTCAGAACTCTTTCCATTATCATACTGCTTTAAATTCATGTCCACAGATACAAATTCCAATCATAGTTGCATATCATTATGCTCAGAAGTCCCTTGGTAGATCACTACTGTACTAATATAAAGTGTAACACATTGACATCATCTCGGTCAGTACCAAATTTAACCTTCATTGAACTAAATTGAGGCATATTCTTTTGCTGCTACTACATATATACTGTATAAAAGATATATAATGCAGGTGGATGGTACTGGATTCACTCAAACATCACGCAATACACCTTCCACTATGGCAACGTACAATTACACTATGGTAACCTACAATTACACATAGTAGAAAAGATTTATTAAGTTACAAACTATTCACTGGATAGTGCAAGCAGAATGGAGTGGCCTAAGAAGTGAAAAATAGGATACCCAGATGAGGTAAGGCATTCCTCGCCAACTAATGTATCCATCAGAGAATGACGAACCTCCTACCTACTTAGTTAAACTTACCACTATCAAAATCAATATTTACACACCATTTACATAAACATTGTTATCCAAGGATCTTGTTAATATTAAAACCTGGTATTACTAATAAATAACACACTAATTTTGTACAGCTAACTTCACTGATACAAGGCTTCCTATTTCACACTCTTGGAGAACTTATCATTAGCACAAATAATCTTTATTCCAGAAACATGCATAATCATTATTCCATCTGTATCCTTAATTGATTTCAACAAAGTCTGAGATATACCATTAAGATCACCATTACGGTCTAGCAAGCATTTTGCAGGTATACTTTTCACTCTAGTTCACACTATTGGATGCTACAACTCATTAGTACTTACGAATGCTTCCTTTTCATACAACAGATCATTAATGTTTTCTTTGGACAAGCAATCATTCATTTAAGAAAAATTATTTGAAGCTACAGTTAAGTGACACAAATTATGGTCTGTTTCCACTACCCGACTATTTCCTAGCTTAAACTTTGCTTTCTCTTCCTTCCCACTAATTCTTTCTTTCTCTTACTAATTAC
Organism: Locusta migratoria; assembly: GCA_026315105.1. Lineage (NCBI taxonomy): Eukaryota > Metazoa > Arthropoda > Insecta > Orthoptera > Acrididae > Locusta > Locusta migratoria. The sequence continues at coordinate 713,340,962 of CM048745.1, read as the reverse complement.
CTTACCACAATCATCAAAAATAGATTCATACAATTCATACACCTAATCATAGATGAGTCATTACTTTCACTACTACATTTTCCAGAACTTTTATTACTGTCACTTACTTCAACCAATGTCCTCAATATTTGACCATAATGCCTGACACAGAAGTTCTTCATGCTGTCTTAATGATGTCCATCACCATTAGGTTCAATGTAGTTAAACTTTTACACTCAAGTACAGAAACATTGCTACCTCCAGCATGTGCACTAAAGTTGACATATACCTTTTTCACTTTCTGCTCAATTTATGCAACTTTAGAATCCACATTCTGAACATTTTTACCACATATACTGAGTTTCCTCCCACTTTATCCTCTACAGCGCCGAACCTAGTTTCCATTTCAGATTTTTCTGAGCAATATAATTTTCAAGTTCCTCTTTATTCTCTGTACAAGATTTCCTGACAGACTGAAAGCTGTTATCACAAGAATTAGTAATAGTTTCCACGCTATTTTCACATAAGGTAATTCTATTATGATTAGTTACACAGGACGTATTAATTTAGGTTAATTTCACATAGACATTTTCTCCTACAATTTTTATTTCATTTTCGCTACTAGCTTCTACTTCAGTTGACTTATTGGAATTTTTGCTTACTAAAGTAATATTTATTGCAGCAACTTCCTGACGAAAATTACCAGATTCACTACTAATTGTACTTTCAATCTTTCAATTGTTTTCATCCATTTTATGGTTTCAATCCGCAAATAATAACGTTGCCCAATGAGGAGGTTCGTCTGATACTGACTTTACGAAACCACCACCACCTGGTCCACATTACCTATCATGGTGGGTGAAGCTTTCGCTTTCCCATCCATCATTCCACTTACATCAGACAAAGATTAATCTCATTCACATTTATAACCACTGCCTCCTACGCTATCTGATTCTTTGTCAATTCTGCCACCTTATCGAAGCAAACTTCTTCCTATTCCTCAGTAGGCCTAAAATTTGCTTCCTGCTGTCCATCGACCACCAATAATTTATTTTATTTTCGCCTTTATAATCCATGGCTGATTTTTAAGAACTTTATCTGAGAAATGTGATGTTTTCTCGGTGGTGATCGGCATTCTCGGCGGCTCACTGCTTTCAACGCGATGTCCAGGGACAGCTGCTACTGAAATTTTAAAGGCCTCGGCGGAATTTTCTCCCATCGGTTTACAAGCCGACTCAGAATGCTGATAGGCTGATTTCCCATGATGGCGCTGATTCTGCACCATCCTCAGTTGGCTGCCACTCGACGTATGTTTTGTATACACTAGCAGATGTATGTTTGAAATTCGTAGCATAATGTTTTCTTCAGATTATTTCGAAATAATATTATTCTTTCTTGCGTATCACTAATGATTGTTCTACTTTTCACTGTGCCATATTTGCATTACTACAGTTACAGCTACGTACACCTCATTACTTATGATACACTGTTTACAAGATACAGTTCGTCATAAGTTAATTCAGTCATTATTGATGAATACTCACCCGAGAGAGCACCAGATGTAACATACCTGGTCGAAGGTCGTTTTTTCTTGATGATCTCGTTGATCAGGGCTCTCGGTAGCGGCTGGCTGAAATTTCATGGGGCAAAATTAATCCTCTAAAAACGTAGTATTGCAGTTCATTATCATTTTAATATATATTTCCATATATGGCCAGCGTACAAATCTCAATTACAATCACTAGCACCAGGTACATACATTACACACATCAATAATATGAATTTACACAATTCGCGTGTGGAATACTAAAGTCCTAGGTGTTTAGTGTAGTACAAATATGGATTAATGACTACAGATACACTTCCTACACACCTAACATTGAAGAACTTTTACATAACTGTTCAAATTTGAAGTTCATAGTTACATGGGTTGTGCCTCAGATACATCTGGAAATAAGACTCGAAACAATAGTCGGAACTGGCGTGGATTGTGCATGAGATCGAGTATGAAACAATAAGCATCCTGCTTATATCATCCAAACAATGCCACTGAACATTAATTATTGTTAATTGAGTTCATTACAATAATTATAATGGAATAGAAAACGATTACACACAACTGGCTATAGTAAAAGAGAGCGTAAATAATATGGAGTAAATTAAGTTAAATTTATAGTGTTTCATTTATGTATTTAATGAAATAGGTTTGCAACAATACTTTATTAATTAACGGTAATTATACGGAAACTAATGAGGTCAAATCTTTCCTAGCCTTAACTGTGAAACATAATACCTACTTTAATATTATGAGCCAAGAAGTTATTTAGTTTTACCAAAAATACTAATTAGAGTAATATCTGAACTCTAACAATATACCTGTGGCAATAAATAATTAATATTTGCTAATTAAATGACTTCTGCGACATCAAATAATAGAAAATAACTTCAGCTATTCAAGTTAGAAAAATAAAAGTTTTGGTAAAGAAAATAATAATAGGTTAATTTCATTCGTATCTATTATTATTCATCAGTGGTATCGAGAGATTCCGTAATGCAAGAAGATGGGAATAAATAACAACATGCGTCGTTCCTCACTGAAGGTACGCATTGCGCGACTCAGTCTGAACGCGACCCTGGAAACACTTCGACCAGTGGTGGAATATGCCGTTTCTCGATATCAACTTGTTGCAGAAAACGATGGACAGTGTAATGCACATGTTTTTCTCATATACACAGAAATTAAAAATGCGATTTGATTTTGATTCATGCTGTTTATTTGGTTTTTGGCATCAGGACAGCGAAAACCGATTTTTCCTATCCGATGTGTTATGACCCCGCCATGGTGGATGGGCTTACGTAACTAACAGTATCACCTCTGTACACCCTCGCACGCTGAGTAGTACAGTTTGTTCAACGTCCAACTTGCACCTTCGACATCGATATATAATTCATTTGTCATTCAAATTACGATGCTTACAGCGCAATATATTAATCATTGTTTTCTTCTGCCATACGTTTTCCTCCTTCTCTGATAATATCCCGTTACAAGTTTTTAATTTGGCGTCAATATTAATTACAATCACACACACACACACACTCACACACACACACACACATATATATATATATATATATATATATATATATATATATATATATATATATATATATGTTGTTGTTATGGTCTTCAGTCCGGAGACTGGTTTGATGCAGCTTTCCACCCTACTCTATGCTGAGCAAGCCTTTTCATCTCCTCATAAGAACGGCAACCCACATCCACATGAATCTGCTTACTATACGCGTCTCTTGGTCTCCCTCTGCGATTTTTAACCCACACACTTCCCTCCAATGCTAAATTTACGATTGCCCGATGTCTAAGAATGTGTCCTACCAAGCGATCCCTTCTTTTAGCCAGGGTATGCCAAAAATTCCTTTTCTCACCAATTCTGTTCAGTACTTCTTCATTGGTTATGCGATCTACCCACCTAATCTTCAGCATTCTTCTGTAACACCACATTTCAAAAGCCTCTATTCTCTTCCTGTCCGCACTGCTTATCGTCCATATTTCACTCCCGTACAATGCCTTCAGAAAAGACTTCCTTACACTTAAATTAATATTCGATGTTAGCAAATTTCTCTTTTTCAAAAATGCTTTTCTTCCCATTGCCATTCTGCATTTTATATCCTCTGTACTGCGACCATCAAATGTTATTTTACTACCCAAGTAACAAAACTCATCTACCACCTTCATTGTTTCGTTACCTAATCTAATTCCTTAAGCATCGCCTAAGCATCGCCTAAGCATTTCCTAAGACCGCATTCCATTATTTTTGTTTTGCTCTTGATAATGTTCATTTTATACGTCTCTGCAACACACTGTTCATTCCATTCAATTGCTTTTCCAGGTCCTTTGCTGTCTCTGACAGAATTACAATGTCATCAGCAAAACGCAATGTTTTTATTTCTTCACCCTGAACTTTAATCCCTATTCCAAATTTTTCCTTGCTTTCCTTCACCGCCTGGTCAATGTACAAATTGAATAACATCGGAGAAAGACTACAACCCTCTCTTACTCCCTTCCCAAATGATGCTTCCCTTTCATGCCCTTCGAGTCTAATAACTGCAGTCCGGCTTTTGTACAAGTTATAAATAACTCTCCTTTCCCTATATTTTACCCCTGCTGACTTCAGAATTTGAAAGAGTGTATTCCAGTCAACATTGTCAAATGTTTTCTCCAAATCTACAAAAGCTAAAAATGTAGGTTTGCCTTTCCTTAATCTATCTTCTAAGATAAGACGTAAAGTGAGTATTGCCTCCCGGGTTCCTACGTTCCTCCTGAATCCAAACTGATCTTCCCCGAGGTCAGCTTCTACCAGCTTTTCCATTCTCCTATAGATAATTCGTGTTAAAATTTTGCAACCATGACTTATCAAACTGATGGTTCTGTAATTTTCACACCTGTCTGCACCTGATTTCTTTGGAATGGGGATTATTACATTTTTCTTAAAGTCTGAGGGTATTTCGCCTGCCTCATACATCCTACACACCAGTTCAAATAGTTTTGTCATGGCTGGCTCTCCCAGAGACTTTAGTGGCTCTGAGGGTATGTCATCTACTCCTGGGGCCTTGTTCCGACCTAGGTCTTTCAGGGCTCTGTCAAATTCATCTCTCAGTATAGTATCTCCTATTTCATCTTGATCTACTTCCTCTTCCCTTCCTACAACATCGTCTCTAAGTTCATTTTCTTTGTAGAGCTGCTCTATGTTCTCTTTCCACCTTTCAGCTTTCCCTCCTTTGCTAAGAACTGGTTTTCCATATGAGTTCTTGATATTCATAGAGTTGCTTTTCTTGTCCCCAAATGTCTCTTTTTTTTTTTTACCTGTAGGCAGTATCTACTTTTCCCCTTCTTATACATTCTTCTACAGATTTGCATTTGGCTTCTAGACACTCCTGCTTAGCCATTTTGCACTTCCTGTCAATCTCATTTTTCAGTCGTCTGTACTCCATTTGGCCTGTTTCATTTACTGCATTTTTATATTTTCTCCTTTCATCAATTAAATTTTGTATTTCCTGTGATACCCAAGGATTTTTGTAGGTCTTACCTTTCTATCTATTTTGTCCTCTGCTGCCTTCACTATTTCATCTCTCAGTGCTACCCATTCCTCTTCTACTGTTTTATTTCCCCCTGTTTCTGTCGATTGTTGCCTAAAGCTCCCTCTGGAAGTATCCAGAACTTCACTTTCCTTCAATTTATCTAAGTCCCATCTCCTTTTTTTCCTACCTTTATGCAGTTTTTTCAGTTTCAGCCTACAGTTCATGACTAGCAAGTTATGGTCAGAGTCTATATCTGCCCCTGGGTACGTCTTGCAGTTTGTAACCTGGTTCCGGAATCTATGTCTTACCATTATAAAATCTATCTGATACCTTCCGGTGTCTCCTGGTCTCTTCCATGTATACAACCTTCTTTTGTGATTCTTAAACCACGTGTTTGTTACGATTAAATCATGTTCCGTGCAAAATTCTACCAGGCGACTTCCTCTTACATTCCTCCTGCCCAGTCCATATTCACCTACTATTTTTCCTTCTCTTCCTTTTCCTACTACCGAATTCCAGTCTCCCATCACAGTTAAGTTTTCCTCTCCCTTAACTGTCTGAATAATTTCCTTTAGCTCCTCATATATTTCTTCGATCTTCTCATAATCGGCAGAGCTAGTTGGCATATAAACCTGTAAGACTGTAGTCGGTGTTGGCTTCGTATCTATCTTGACAATGATAATGCGATCACTGTGCTGCTCATAGTAGTTTACCCGCTTTCCTATTTTCTTATTCATTATCGGTCCTACTCCTGTGATACCCCCAACTGATTTTGTATTTATAATCCTGTACTCACCTGACCAGAAATCCTGTTCCTCTTTCCACCGAACTTCACTAATCCCCACTATATCTAACTTCAACCTATCCATTTCCCCTTTTAAATTTTCTAGCTTCCCTACCCGATCAAGGGATCTAACATTCCACGCTCCGATCCGTAGAACGCCAGTGTTGTCTTTTCTGATAATCACATCCTCCTGAGTAGTCCCCGCCCGGAGATCCGAATGAGGGACTATTTTACCTCCGGAATATTTTACCCGAGAGGATGCCATCATCATTTTTCCATACAGTAGAGCTGCATGTCCTCGGGAAAAGTAACGGATGTAGTTTCCCCTTGCTGTCAGCCGTTCGCAGTAGCTGTGTGGCAAAGCCACATTAGCTGATGTTACAAGGCCAGCTCAGTCAATCATCCAGACTGTTGCCCCTGTAACTACTGAGAAGGCTGCTGCCCCTCTTCTGGAACCACACGTTTGTCTGGCCTCTCCACAGATACCCCTCCGCTGTGGTTGCACCTACGGTACGGCTATCTGCATCGTTGAGTCACGCAAGCCACCCCACCTCGGCAATGTCTGTGGTTGATGAGGGTGGATATATATATATATATATATATATATATATATATATATATATATATATATATATATATATTCCTCTGCTTTCTTTCATTCGAATTTCGATGACTGAAAAGTGTAAAACAACCTACACTCCTCAACTCACACAAAAGAAAGCATCTATATACCTCTGCCTTCTTTCATGCGATTTTCGATGGCTGAAAAGTGTAAAACAACCATTCCCCTGCAGGTTACATTAGATGTACATATTGTTCCAATTGCTACATGGTGAAAAAGCCTTTTCTGCTATAGCTTTTAGATGCCCTTTAACGCACGCTATTTTGTCAAAAATTTACCTTGTGAGAAACGTGCTTGTGGTAAGCGAAATAATTTTTGTCTATCCTAGGCCTGCGAAACCATAACAGATGCAAAACGAGACTCCAGCTGAAAAGCATCTATGTAAACCATCTGAAGATGGATTTGTGAAACGAAATTCGAAACCGGTCATAGTGTAAATAAATGAACATTTTATACCATACTTGTGGCTCGTCACTGTTTTTAAATACAAACATTATAGCCTTTAACGAAGTCAGCGTATCCGACGATGGCAGTTACCTATACCCATCGACTCACACACAAAAAAAGCAGCGAAAGTACCCCACTTCGCCGAAATAGGGCTCTTGATCTCGACTGAGAGCGCGGATTACTTCCAATTGGAACATTCAGCGAGACGGCAATTAGAAAGCGTTCGAGTGTGTCAGCTTTTACGAGTGCTTTAGAAAGCCCCCGGGGTTAATTACCGTACAAAGACGGCCGTAGCGGGCTCTTCAAAGCGTAATGGCGACATTATTAGAGGGGCTGGGTGGCGCCGCAGCAGCAGCAGCAGCAGCAGTAGCTACCTGACACTGTAATTGTTAGGGCCCTAAGGAGGGCTGCGGAAGCGTCTCTCCTTGGGAGGGGGAGGCCGGGGGGAGGGGTGCGGTCGGCAGTCGGCGCCCCGTGCTGTGAAGTTCTCCAATCCGCACCTGACTGACTTCAGCTTTCTGTGGGTCTGCTGATCTTACATACTTTTACCTTCAATCTCCATGAAGGATCATTATACGAGGCGCGTCCAGAAAGTAAGTTCCGTTTGGTTATACAAAACTAACGGGTACAGAAACAGAAGAAATATTGACTGTACAAAAATCTACAACTGTTAAACTACTTTTCTACATAGCTTCCGAAATTTTGTAGGCAATTGTCATAGCATGGCACAAAGTTTTGTGTGCCTTTTTCATAGAATGTTGCCCCTGTATATTCAACCATGTGGTAACATGTTCTTTCAGCTCGTCATCATCGCTGAAGTGTTGTGCACCAAGGACAGATTTTAGGTGTAAGAAGAGGATTACTGTCAAAAGATTATTTTTTTTCACGATAATGCCTGACCTCACACACTGAATGTGACCAAACAATTCTTACGGAAATTTCAATGGGATCTGTTTGATCATCCTCCATACAGCTCAGACCTCTCTCCTAGCGACTTTCAACTCTTCGTACACCTAAAATCTGTCCTTGGTGGTCAACACTTCAACGATGATAAAGAGCTGTTACCACATGGTTGAATACACAGGCGGCGACCTTCTGTGAAGGATGCATGCAAAAACTTGTGGCACGCTATTAGAAGTGCCTACAAAATTTCGGTAGTTATGTGGAAAAGTAGTTTAAGAGCTATAGAATTTTGGGCAATAAAAATTTCTTCTGTATCTGTGCACAATTTCATTTTATTACCAAACGGAATTTACTTTCTGGACGCGCCTCGTATTATGTGAATACGAAAATTGAAGTACTGATACGTAATTTCTATACTTATAAGACGCATTTCTTGTCTGTCTGTTCTCTTATAAATCAAGATACAGACAACCAAATAACGTGAAATTTCGAACACGTACACAAAATTACATGGGAAAGGTCCTTAAACACGTTTCGTTCCATTTTTTGGGAAAACCAATCGGAAAATTTGAGAAAAATTGAATGTGCGCGCCGGCCGCGGTGGCCGAGGGGACTGAGGCGCTCCAGTCACGGTCTGCACGGCCACTACGGTCGGGGGTTCGAATCCCCCCTCGGGCATGGATATTTGTGCCGTCCTAGTTAGTAAGTAGTTCATAAGTAGTTTGTAAGTTTAGGGACTGATGACCCCGTAGTTAAGTCCCATAGACTATACAAACATTTGAAACATTTGATTTGTGAAAGTGCGTTTTCAATGTAGCGGTGTAAATCTATATCTTCGCACTGATCTTGATGAAATTTTGCACAATTGACCTTCAAAACAAGAGGAAGTCTTGTGTAGTTCACTAGTCTTGTGTAGTTCACGAACGAAATAGTTCGGAAGAGCGCTCCCACAGGCGAACCACGTGAACTAGTTCGCAGATCCCTCGCCTCTTAGTTCGTCCGCTCCTTTTCCGAAGACTGACGGGGAACAGCGAGAGGACGCGAGAGCGTGCAGAATCGCGTGATTCCCTACTGCCAGTTACCACCATTTCTAGCTGAGATGCAGTAGTTTCACAGTTCACTGCAACAAATTTTCTTTTCTAAGGTATTCAGCATATTTAAATAATAACTGGTCTATTTCATAAAGTATCGCTCTTGCGAAACACAGCTTGCCCTTTATTCACATGAAGTGTTAAGTGTCATCGACAAGAGACCTCAAATCGATTCCATATTTCTGGATTTCCGGAATGCTTTTGACACTGTACCCCACAAATAGCTTCTAATGAAATTTCGCGCTTATAGAATATCTCCCCAATTGTGCGATTGGATTTACGATTTCCTATCAGAAAGGACACAATTCGTTGTAATTGAGGGTAAGTCATCGAGTAAAACAGAAGTGATATCTGGCGTTCCACAGTGAAGCGTTTTAGGTCCCCTACTCTTCCTTGTGCTCATATACGGTTTAGGAGACAATCTGAATAGCTCCCTTAGACTGTTCGCGAATGATGCTGTCGTTTATCGTTTAGTGAAGTCAACAGAGGATCAAAAGCAACTGCAAAGCGATTTAGACAAAATTTCTACATGATGCGACAATTGGCAATTGACATTAAAAAAAAGTGTTTAGTAATACACATGACCACTAAAATAAATCCGCTGAACTACAATTACGCGATAAATCATTCAAACCTCAAGGTCGTAAATTCTACCAAATACCTAGGAGTTACAATTACGAACAACTTTGACTGGAGGAACACACAGAAAATATTGTGGGGAAGGCGAACCAAAGGATACGTTTCATTGGCATAACACTTCGAAGATGCAACTGCTCCACCAAAGAGACTTCCTACATCACACGTGTGCGTCCTCTCGTTGTGTACTGTTGCCTAGTGTGGGACCCTCACCAGGTGGGACTGACGGAAGACATTGAGAAGGTTCAGAGAAGGGCAGCTCGTTTTCTTTTATCACGTTACGGGGGGGCGTCACGGAAATGTTGCACGAATTCGTGTGGAAATCATTAAAAGAAATACGTTATTCATTGCGGCGTGATATGATTACTTCTGAATGTGAAAATATTTTTCTAGCACCAACCTACTTAGGGAGACATGACCATCCCAATAAAATAAGAGAAATCAGATCGAAAACGGAACGATTTAGGTGTTCTTTCTTCCCACGCGATATTAGAGAATTGAACGGTAGAGAAAAGTTAATGAACCCTCTGCCAGGCAGAGTATCTATGTAGATGTAGATGATTATGTGAATATGAAAATTGAAGTGCTGATACGTAATCTCTACACGTATAAGACGCATTTGTTATCTATCTGTCTGTTCTCTTATAACTCAAGATCCATACAACCAAATAACGTGAAATTTGAGAAAAAGTTAAAGTGTGTTTTCAATTAGCCGTGTAAATCTGTATCTTTGCACTGATCTTGATGAAATTTTGCGCAATTGATTTTCAAAACAAGAGGAAGGGCACTGTCTACATAAAATTTCGTTCTGTGCATGGTGGAGGGTACATATAGATGTCGCTAAATTCCACAGTTAGCCTCCGATCTTGATGAATTTTTGTCCATTTGACCTTAAAAACAAGATGAAGGTTACTGTGTACATAATATTTCGTTCGGTGCATGGAGGAGACTACTTTACTTAAAGACTTTCATTGCAATCTCTATTATTACAAAATGCATTTGTTGTCTGTCTCTTCCCTTATAACTCAAGATCCAGACAACCAAATAACGTGAGATTTGGTACACGTACACAAAATTACATTGGGAAGGTTCTTAAATAGGTTCCGTTCCATCCCAATTTCACTCTGGCCATGTGCCCGTTCTAAGCCGTGGGATACATGCAAATAAACGGTTTTGTACGCTTCTACAGACAACCTTATTTTAAACCCTGGCAAAGCCGGGTACTTGCAGCTAGTAGTAATTATAAAAGTAGTTCACTTTCTTAGAGTTTTCCAATTCACTCAAGGTTCATAGTTGAAATAGTGCATATGGAGGACATGAAATGTTAACAGTTATAGAGCAATACCAGAAGTGTTACTGTTATCAGATGTCGATTCATACAGAAACACACAGTAATAGTGGTTAGCCTTCACTGGCGGCAATGCAGGTGCAGATTATTTGATCAATTCGATCATACCACATTTATATCTGCATCTACATGGATACTCCAAAAATTACACTGAAGTGCATCGAACCACTTTTGTGATATTCGTCTACAGTTCCATTCTGTAATAGCTCGCGATTAAAAGTAACACCTCAACCTTTCTGTTTCTCATCTGATTTCTCTTATTTTACTATGAGGATCATGTGTCTCTGTGTATGTGGGCGCTAATAACACATTATGAAGAGAAAGTAGGTGAAAGACATTTCGCAAATAGATCTCGCCGCAAAAAATAACGCCGTTCTTTTAATGATTTCCACCTCAACTTGTGACTAATTTACGTGACGATCACTCCCAAATGTCGCGATAATACAAAACGAGCTGCCCTTCTCTGATTTTTTCGAAATCGTCCGTCAATCCCATCTGGTGTGGATCCCGCAATGCTCATCAAGTGTGGTGTACGCAGTTTCTTTAGTAGAACTGTTGAAAATTCTAAGTGTTCTGCTAATGAGACGTAGTTCTTTGTTTCGCCTTCCCTACAATATTTTATTTGTGGTTTTTCCAATTTAAGTTGTCTGTAATTGTCACTCCAGGGTATTTAGTAGAACTGATGGCCTGTAGGGTCAATTGACAATTTTTGCACCAAGCAGATATTTAAATCATTTTGCAGTTGCTTTTGATCTTCTGGTGATTTTGCTAACCGTTAAATAACTGCACCATCTGCGAACACTCTAAGAGAGCTACTCAGATTCTCTCCTACATCGTTTATAAAAATAAGGAACAGTAGCGGCCCTACAACAGTAACCCCAAACATCACTTCTGTTGCAATCGATTTGACATCCATTGTCGACAGTGCTCATCACATCATGGGAGTAAAGATCTACCTGTGTTTCGCAAGAATGATACTTTTTGATTCCGTGATGAGGTAGTTCATAATATTTGAGGAAAGCATATGTTCTAAAAACCTGCTGCAAACCGATGTCAATGATGTAGGCCTGTAATTTTGCGGCTCATTGGCCAAAACCGTCTACATGCTCAAGCTGTCCACTTAATACGGTAAGGGTAATTGGTTGACGGGTCACATGTGTCACTTGTCGTCACATAATTGGAGACCGGAGATTGTGCTGGCTAGCAAACTTGCTACATGTCTTTCAGCGCGAACGTAATTCTGTTCAAAAAACTCATCCTGTTTTGCATGAATGATCAAATAATATTTTGCATTTACCAAGCGCTGTTCAGTGATCCCTACAAAAACAGCAAAGATGACAAAGATGACGACAGTTCTAGCTGATTTAGCCCAAGAACTTAAGGCCTGGTGTAGGACTCGTGTAAAGTGAACGAATGCGTTCTAAGAGACATGCTTACGTCACAAGAACGTAAGCTTTACGAAGGAAGAGACAACACATTCTACGCAACCCATCCATCATTTTGCACGACACTGCGCGGGCGCATACAGCGCAAGCTGTGGCTGTTCTGTTCTTTCGATGGGACTGTGAAATACTATACCATCCACGATACTCCCCGCACTTAAGTCAGGGGCGGCTCCTGTATAGGTTTGCAGGTTTGCGCTACCTCCAGGAATAACAATATTGTAAAACTCCGTTTGCTGTTTAGAAATTCTATGCAGGGGGAGAAGTAACGCCTCATTTACCTCTTTTGAAACGCCCGGGCTGCTACGCACCGACCACTCCCGAGTGGACCGAACTTCGCCGATAGCGGCTGGGTTTGCAGCCGGCCTGCAAACGCTGACTATGGTATTTCAGGGGGTATGCGGGGTGCGGGGGCAACGCTTGGCAACAGTTCCCTATAGTCGCCTTGAGTGTATACACATCGCGGCCGAGACACCCTGTCAGCCGCAGAAACAGAGCCCCAACTCTCCCGAAGATAACCGTTCGTTTAACGTGTTTTGTAGTGAGCTTTGAGGCTCAAGTGAAGAGGTAAAATAATGAATTGCTTTCCTTGCTTTCTGAATGAATCAATTTGCGCAAGTTTGAATAGAAATTAGAAATCAAGAGGCTAGGTAGACCGATTCCCAGTTTGGCAGTTAAAACGAAAAGTCGTCACTTCAACATAAAATTTAACTCGGAACTGTACAGCAAGTATGAATGTGTATCTGCGATGTGAGAAACGCCTTGTTTTGTTTCCCTTGTTTATTATTTGGAGGAGAGTTTCCTGGACTAAACAAGGAGTCATTGACATTCAACATCTTCACGATAAAATAAGGAAACACGAACTTTCTTCGGTCAACGTCAATAATGTTTTGAATCTGTCAAGTCTAGGCAATGTAAATGACTTGATTAGTCAGGGATACAGAAAGTCCGTGCCATTTCACAATCAAAAGGTTACAGATAATAGGTACACACTAAATCTAATAATTAACTGTATTTGTACCTGTGGTTCTTCGGAACTTGCCATCAGAGAACACGATGAGACTGAATCATCTTCCAATCCTGGTGTTTTTCGCCTTGATTAATTTTAGTGCAGAATTAGATTCATTATTAAATCGCATTTGGAAAAGGCAACCGTTTTTAAAGGCACCTCAAAACGATCCAGAATGAACTATTCCGATGAATGCTTCAAGCCTGCCAAGAGGAAAACAGGAACGAAATGAAGTGTGCCGAGTTTCTGGTTGTAATAGCTAACGGCACCAGCGATGTAGTCTGTGTTTTCCAGATGGTTGTAGTATATAGGTGCATTATTAATGGAAGACGAGTTGAAAGATTTTGGGATTTTATAGCACAAGAAAAGCATGATGCCTATGCTTTGGCAACGCATATCATAGAACAGTTAAGTGACCATTTAAAGAATTGTCCACACAAATTAATAGCCCATTAGTCATGAGTAATTCGTCACGTGAGGTGCAGGCTCTTGTGAAGGAAAAGTTTTCCAATGCTTCATACATTCATTGCTATGTCCACCAATTAAATCTCATTATGCTTAAAGACACTTCTATTAATAAAGATATGCGATTATTTTTCGACAAAATTCAGAGACTTTGCATCTTTGCAGATTTTTATTCATCTACATCTATATCTTGGCTCAATAACTTTTTTTTCGGATTGCGTTGAGCTGCCATACTGGAGAGATGGCATCTGGTGACAAAAGTGCACTACCATCTTTTCTGGTTACCAGCCGCCACTGACTTCAGTCCTTGTGACTTGATTTCTAATATAAGGAACCACTTGGTGGCATTCGCTTCAGAACTGTTCCAGAGATTCGACAGGCAGTAGACCGCTTCATTCGCACCATCAACAGAACAGGCTCTACTAACGGTATACTACGCTATCGACATCGCTGACAAAGGTTTCTACAAAAAGCTGGTGACTCCTTCGAACGACAGTTACAAGTGCAAACTTAGATGACGTCTTCAAGGACAACGATCAACATACATAGCACAGACCCGTTGGGCATTTTGATCACAATAGCCATACATAAATACTATATCGACCTTTTCTGCAATTGGTAAACGGTCCATTTTAACATCAGTAATGTATCACAAAGCAAATACCCTCCGCATTGGCGAAATGTTACGCGATACCATGTACTTATACGTTTGTAACTATTACAGCGCCATTTATCACAAAGCGAAAAAATTGTTTAAAATAAAACATACATAGTTGTTTACGTACTAGACGAATTTAAAAATATGCAGTTGATTTCCGTTTGACCTTTGGCAGCGCCATCTAGCAGGCCAACCATAACGCCATCTGTTTTTCCCCTTCAAGCTAGAAAAGTTTTGTTCTTTGTAGTTTTCTCGTTTGATGCTTATTTAGTGAGATATTTGGCCCGGTCACTATCTATAGACCACACTGTATATCTCCATTCACGTCAAATTAAAGTGTAACTGTCCTCAAACGCAGCGTACTCACTGATTAGGAGACACGAAAAATCAATGCGGATTTACTCGTCAGTTGAAGAAGAACTGCCGTTTCTGTTCTGGGGGTGCTATTGGACATAGGCCCACTTTAACAGAAGCACTCCACAAATTAACATATAAAATGTATCACAAAAAATGACTGCTCATCTTTGGACGCTGGAGAAGTACAATCATTCCATATTTATGTGGTCCAAACCTCTGAGTAATTACTTCAAAGTTACCTTTACAGCCCGCGATAATTTTCAAGTCTCAATCAGTAAACTAGTCTTGAGGCACTGCGATTCACTGACTCAAGGTGTGGTCACACATCCGATGAATAGAGGCGCAATAAACGACGCGATAGATTAATTGTGCTTCGGCCAATCATATTTCTGACACGTGATATTGTGTTTATAATTCGCGGCTTTTGTCGGTGTTCTTTTGGCCATGTTCAAAAATGTTCAAATGTTTGTAAATCTATCGGACCAAACTGCGTGGTCATCAGTCCGTAGGTTACAAACTACTTAAACCTAGGTAAACTAACCTAAGGACAACACACACACCCATGGCCCAGGGAGGACTCTTTTGGCCATGACTGTCGGTAGTCGACAGTGTGGTAGTAACCTTTGGTCGTATCACTGACTGTGACACTTTAGATAAATCTCAATACAGCGCGACTGCACTCAAATGCCCTAAACCAACCTCTCGCTGTAATCACGGTAAGGCCGTCAGTTTTCTTCTAGGATGGAAGCTCGGCACTGGCCACAAATTCTGCTGTTCCTTTGGTAGAATTTGGAGCACCTCTTCTTTTTCATCCTCTTCCCCGGGCCATCCTCTTACCACAATCAGAAAGGGCGTCCGCCGCACAGACCGCCGCAAGCCACCGATTCGCGGTTGAGTGGCCGAGAATTCATTTACCAGTCCCCTGTCTCCTTCAGCGGCGACGAGAACAAGCAACGCATGTTTTCCGATGATCCTACCAGCACGACTTGCTCTCGCCAAGTTGCTATTTAATGGTAAATTATTTGCGAACGGTCCATTTAACGAACAATTTTCAGAGAGTTTGTATTGTTTCCAATTATTGATATGGTGTCTGTTCTTTATCGGACATGTCCGAAAGAACAGACTCCATTAGTAGTCAGTAAAGGTCTTAAATTTACGAAATCGAAATATTGAAACATTTCGACCGTTTCGGGGGGTTGAAATAAATTCAACTACAAAGTTGAAAATTTTTGCTGTACCGGTATTCGTTGCCGGATTGCCCGCTTCGGGCCAGCGGTCATCTTAACTAATTAGGCTATGCAGACACGCTCCACGACCAACTCAAATTCTCAACTTCTATCCCCCTACACTCTGAATCCTGATGATTCTCCTGTGAGATTCCTTTATTATCCCAGATAGCTTATTTACATAATTGCTTGATGACTAGTTTGAACTCATTAAAGAGCCATTTTAGAATCTGTAATATTTAAACAACAACTACAATGACATCCTGATATCTACAATAGATGTTATAAAAGGTGAACTAAACATGCTATACACGAGTAAATGTTGTCAATGTACAGTAATTGAGTACTATTATAAATTTAGATTACAAATGTAAAATAACGTATTTGTCATAGTCATACCTTAATCGTCCAGGCATAGTAAAATGTTTAAAAGATGCAACACTGTGACATTCATCTACATCTACATCTACATCGATACTCTGCAAATCACATTTAAGTGCCTGGCAGAGGGTTCATTAACCACCTTCATAACTTTTCTCTACCGTTCCATTCTCTAATAGCGCGCGGGAAGAAAGAACACCTAAATCGTTCCGTTTTCGATCTGATTTCTCTTATTTTATTGGGATGGTCATGTCTCCCTAAGTAGGTGGGTGCTAGCAAAATATTTTCACATTCAGAACTAAAAGTCGGTGATTGAAACTTCGCAAACAGATCACGCCGCAATGAATAACGTCTTTCTTTTAATGATTTCCACCCTAACCCGTGCAACATTTCCGTGACACTTTCCCCCCCGTAACGTGATAAAACAAAACGAGCTGCCCTTCTCTGAACCTTCTCAATATCTTCCGTCAGTCCCACCTGGTGAGGGTCCCACAAGGGGCAACAGTACTCCAAGAGAGGACGCACAAGTGTGATGTAGTCAGTCTCTTTGGTGGAGCTGGTGCATCGTCTAAGCGTTCTGCCAATGAAACGTATCCTTTGGTTCGCCTTCCCCACAATATTTTCTGTGTTCTCTCCAGTCAAAGTTGTTCGTAATTGTAACTCCTAGGTATTTGGTAGAATTTACGACCTTAAGGTTTGACTGATTTATCGCGTAATTGAAGTTCAGCGGATTTCTTTTAGTGTATTACTTCACACTTTTCTTTATTTAGTGTCAATTGCCAATTTTCGCACCAAGTAGAAATTTTGTCTAAATCGCTTTGCAGTTGCTTTTGATCCTCTGTTGACTTCACTAACCGATAAACGACAGCATCATCCGCGAACAATCTAAGGGAGCTATTCAGATTATCTCCTAAATCGTTTATAAACACGAGGAAGAGTAGGGGACCAATAACGCTTCCCTGTGGAACGCCAGATATCACTTCTGTTTTACTCGATGACTTACCGTCAATTACAACGAACTGTGTCCTTTCTGATAGGAAATCGTGAGTCCAATCGCACAATTGGGGAGATATTCCATAAGCACGCAATTTCATTAGAAGCCGCTTGTGGGGTATAGTATCAAAAGCCTTCCGGAAATCCAGAAATATGGAATCGATTTGAGATCCCTTGTCGATGGCTCTTAACACTTCATGTGAATAAAGGGCAAGCTGTGTTTCGCAAGAGCGATACTTTCTGAATCCGTGCTGACTATTGGTTAATAGGTCGTTCTCTTCGAAGTAGTACATAATATTCGAACAAAGTATATGTTCCAAAATCCTTCTGCAAATCGACGTCAATGAGATAGGCCTGTAATTTTGGGGATCACTCCTATTGCCTTTCTTGAATATTGGAGTAATTTGGGCAACTTTCCAGTCTTTGGGTACGGATCTTTCGCTGAGTGATCGGTTGTAAATTATAGCTAAGTACGGAGCTATTTCAGCAGCATACTCTGAGAGGAATCTAGTTGGTATACAATCTGGCCCGGAAGATTTATTTTTGTTTAGTGACTTAAATTGTTTTACTACTCCAGGAACATCTACTTCTAAGTTTCGAATGCTGGCAGCTGTTCTTGGATTATATAAATGGTATGCACATATTAATCCATCCACTGTGCCTTGGTGTCACGTTCTATTCTTGCATACGGTTCGCTTTCCCACATCAATAGGCAGCGTGTTATGCCTGCAAATGCCGTTGATAGACTAATGGCTCCAGTTGTAAACACTTATGTGTGACCTATCTGCCACCAGGTGGCAGTAAGATAGGGTTAAGAATCGATATGTCTAGTGCTCAATCGGATATATTTATGGTATGGTGCCTCATTTTCGTCTGTCTTCAGCTCTTTCTCTGTACGGATAAGCATACGAATAAAGAATAAAAGAATAAATAAAGCAGTAAAAACAAATTTCTTTTAATAATTATATCTCTTAAAAAATCGATATGACGTTTCGCGCATTACATCAAGTGATCCACCTGTGATATTATTACAATCATTATTATTGAATTTCGTGATTGGATTCTTCGAAACAGGCTATAAGGAATAATGTATGTATTATTTATTGTGAATCATTAAGCACTTCACATAATGTTATTTTTTTACTTCAATGTTGATTAAAAAAATTTGTTTCTAAAGCAGGTATTGTATTTCTTCCTTCAAAACCAGACTCATAGCACACTACTGAAATATAGCTTATCTACCATAATCAACCAACACGCGAGCGGAGCTGCGGGTTGATGCTAGTTCTTAATAATTGGCAAAATGTCAATTGACTAAACATTTAGTTTGGGGCAGACGATTGTGTCTTGTAGAAATGAACACCAGTATCAGAATCGATATTACGTAGAGATCCTCTCTTCGAATATTCACAATGAAGAAAATAACAATAATTTTCCCTTACTGAATATTGCAGACTGTTTCTTGAAATAGTCATCAACAAAATAAAAAGGAATATGGGTGAAATAATGATGTTTTTACTTTGTAAAATATGTGAATCTGGTGCCATTATATCGACATTGATAAGTATCGATTTATAAAGAACCACAATACTGATTCAAACACGAAACTACGATTCAAATCAGCTCAGATACAATATGTAGGTATCTGCCAGAGATGACATGTTTGGAAGGTACACAAGCCGACGAGGAACCATAATGCACGTGAGACGTAGAGAAATGTACTTTATTAATTAAAAACTAATATGAATAATTTTGACCAGGGTACTTCGTATATTGCACGAATTCAATAGACGAGAGCATAGCATTCAATGGTACGTCAAATCCGGTCGAATTATTCACTTTACTCAGCTTTATCTACAGATTGTACGTTTAGAGAGATTGTAGTAGGCCCATTTGTGATATTTCTAGCTTTGTCCCATCTTTTTCTGTATAAAATATCTCTCCAACTAAATGTTAAGTTGTACCCGCAGTTTGAGTAATCGTTGATCGGTCGACTGTGCCGAGGTGAGACGACTCTAAGAGAACTTTCTAATTAGTGTCTCTTCGACGATACTTGGAACTGACGCGGAGAAGGCCACAGGTATGATCGGTGCAGGCTGCGGACTTCCTTCTCGTGGTCGACCACGGATATCGGGAAATCTTGGAACATATTGGTATGCCAATTACTGATGAACTTGTCGACAGGCGAGATAGTGCTACACCGAGGAATCCACATTTTCCACATACTTCGAGGTACAACACTATTTGTAATCACTACACGAAATACTGCAAGTTTGCAATAGGTTATAGGACATGAATATGCAAAATTTCTCGTTTAAGCTTTCATTACTTAAAGGTATCGTATGACAGTTCTAGTTGATTAAAGAACACGGGTCATCTCAGCAAGCTCTTACCACACACGTACAAAGCATAGGATTAAATAACTCTGGCCTAAGGTTTACATAGTATATTTACACACACTCAAAAATTGTTCCGATGTATGTTAATCTAAGGATCTAAACTGCTGTGGTCACCGGTCCCTACGCATACAAACTAGTAATTCGTATCAATTATGGAAAGAAAACCAAGGTGCCATTTTGGATTCATATTTTCAGCTGCTTCACTGAATTAGCTGACTGGGCTGGTTATCTTACCACGCCGACGTACAGGACCAAGTTACCGACAGTTTCTTGAATATCGTCTTACAGCATTAGTCTAAGAGATTCCTTCCGTTACAAGAAAGCGTTTGTTCTTCCAACATGAAGGGGCTTCTGCACATTGTAGTCGTTATGTGACACAAGATAAACTAACATACTTCGGAAGATGGATCGGTAGAGGACATGTTTCTAAGCCATCTAGATCGTCGGACCTTATCCCTCAGGTTTTCTTTGCCTTTGGGGATGATTGAAAGGCAAAGGGTACAAAAAAATAGTAAACAAGAGCCGATAGAATAGTTCGAAAAATGAGTAGTTCATCCCTCACAAAAGAATGCAAGGACGAACTCAGAAGAGATAAACGTGGTGTTATCAAGAGAAGTCAAATAGTGCAGTGAAGTCGGTAGTTAAATTTTTTTTAAATTAATATTGAACTTCCTCATTTGTCACGCATTATGTTTATGTGGGTTTGAAACAACAGATGTATTACTGTAAACAATATAATTTGGATTCATGTTGTATGTCATTTTGATATTCGCCTGTGTCTTTTATATTTATTATTTATTCTGCAACATCCTGAATGCTAGAGCTGTAGGACAGCGTATGTACTCGGTAGTGAGTAACGAATACTTTGGCTGATACAAAATATTGAATCGTTTCTCATAAATAATTTCGTTTCTCGCATTTATCGTACCGATATGAACTTACTCATGTTAGCATATACCGTATCGATACGAACTCGGTAACGAAAACCAGTACGGAGAATGTATATACTCTGTAATACTATTAACAATTAGACGAGTAATTTATAGACACATCCGTGATTAAATGCGTATTACTTAGCTTAACGATTTTAAATATTTTGTTTTTGAACCTTTTGTATTATACTACTTGGCCCCTGTTTTCAGGTTAATCCTCGATGATCAGACGCCCGCTTTCAATGCAAACATAATGATATTTTTTACCTGTAAAGGTTTCAGTTTAATGATTAATTATATTTGATCTTGTCTACTACAAAATAGTTTTGTGAAAAGTACTCAAATGTTATCATCAACACAGTTTCATTCATGACGGTATTATCTCAATAATTAATGTCACAGAATATAATAGTCCCTCTGCATACATATGTACTGCTACGACTATGATCGATCACACTGGCATATGTCGGGACAGGATCCGGTTGATTCGACAGTCCATGAGGAAGCGTCTAGGTAGAGTGGGGTAACAGTACTTATAAATGGAAGTCGCAGGTGGCTCTCGCTGGTTTGGATCCAACTGTATAACAATTGCTCTTTAATCACAAGGGAAATGAACTGATCCTTTCCTCAGTAGTGTAAGTGCCTAAAAAGCAGGCATGGAGTATTTAAATGTTATATCAGTATTAAAAGTAACAGTTAAAATTTTTTCACTGTTTCAAAGACTGTATAGCGGCCATATTTCTGTGTGGTACTGGTAATAAGAGAAACTACTAACGATACGTTTGTAAGGAATTCTGTTTCTTTTGGTAATGGACACACACCTTTTTGTTACTTTCACAGCTGTACAGTATACCGGAGACCAAACAACCCAAAACGGAAGGCACATTAATAAGTTACTGAAGCAATAAGCCTATGAGAATTTAAATTCTATACCAGTAATTAGATAGTGGTAATCTATGTGCCTATGTAACGAAAATACTTCGTTTATTAAAAAAAGGAAAGTATTTCTGATCAATTAAGTGGACTTTCGACTTTATCTACTAAACAATCACGTCTTACAACATTCCTGTCTTAATTACATGACCAAATGAACACAAAATTTAGGTGTCTGGCTTTTCTGAAAATTGAACACAAGTAATATTTTTGATACACGTGGAATCACGAAGCTGATACCGAAGTTACGAGTTTTGCAAATGTAACTAAAAATGCTGCGCCAGGCTGTCAGGGCCAAGCATTGGACATTCACCTTTAAAGGAGAAAACGAGTGAAATGTGGTTGAAAATCAAAATGGGCTTTGTTAGTGAAACTGTTTCATTGCACGAATCGGACTCAGCGGGATTTTGACGCCTGTCCCTACAGGTACATCGTGGAATTACGTTGCCCTCGTACTAGGCCGCATTTTAGACTGAATATCAAATACAAACGTAAGTACACTACTGGCCATTATAATTGCTACACCAAGAATAATTTCAGAACGGGTATTCATTGGACAAATATATTACACTAGATCTGTCATTTTCACGCAATTTGGGTGGATAGATCCTGGGAAATCAGTACCCAGAACAACCACTTCCGGCCGTAATAACGACTTTGATACGCCTGGGCATTTAGTCAAACAGAGCTTGGATGGCGTGTACAGGTACTGATGCCCATGCAGCTTTAACACGATACCACAGTTCATCAAGAGTAGTGACTGGCGTATTGGGACGAGCCAGTTGCTCGGCCACCATTGACCAGACGTTTTCAATTGCTGAGAGATGTGGAGAATGTGCTGGCCAGGGCAGCAGTCGAACATTTCCCGTATCCAGAAAGGCCCGTACAGGACCTGCAACATGCGGTCGTGCATTATCCTGCTGAACTGCAGGGTTTCGCAGGGATCAAATGAAAGGTAGAGCGCCGGCCGCGGTGGCCGAGGGGACTGAGGCGCTTCAGTCACGGTCTGCACGATCACTACGGTCGGGGGTTCGAATCCCCCCTCTGGCATGGATATTTGTGCCGTCCTAGTTCGTAAGTAGTTCATAAGTAGTTTGTAAGTTTAGGGACTGATGACCCCGTAGTTAACTCCCATAAGCTGTACAAACATTTGAACATTTTTTGAAAGGTAGAGCCGCGGGTCGTAACACATCTGAAATATAATGGCCATCCATGGCGCCGATGCGAACAAGAGGTGAGCGAGACGTGTAAACAATGGCACCCCATACCATCACGCAGGGTGATACGGCAGTATGCCGATAACGAATACTCGCTTCCAATGTGCGTTCACCGCGATGTCGCCAAACACAGATGCGATTATCATGATGTTGTAAACATAACGTGGATTCATACGAAAAAATGACGTCTTGCCATTCGTGCACCCAGCTTCGTCATTGCGTACACCATCGCAGGCGCTCCTGTCTGTAATGCAGGGTCAAGGGTAACCGCAGCCGTTGTCTCCGAGCTGATAGTCCATGCTCCGGCAAACGTCGTCGAACTGTTCGTGCACATGGTTCTTGTCTTGCAAACGTCTCCATCTGTTGACTGAGGGATCGAGACGTTGTTGCACAATCAGTTATAGCCATGCGGATAAAATGCATGTCATCCCGACTACTAGCGATACGAATGCGTTGAGATCCAGCACGGCGTTCCGTATTGCCCTCCTGAACCCACCGATTCCATATTCTGCTAACAGTCATGGGATCGCGACCAACGCGATCAGCAGTGTCGTGATACGATAAACCGCAATCGCTATAGGCTACAATCCGACCTTTATTAAAGTCGTGATGGTACGCATTTCTCTTCCTCAGCCGCGCGGGAATAGCCGAGTGGTCTGGAGCACCACGTTACGGATCGCGCGGCCTCCCGCGGCGGAGTTTCTACTCTTTCCTCTGGCATGGACGTGTGTGTTGTCCTTAGGTTAGTTTAACTTCGTTTAAGTAGCTTGTAGGACTAGAGAGTGATTACCAACATATTTAGGTGCCATAGGATTAGAAAAATTTGATCATTTGAATCTCCTCGTTACACGAGACATGACAACACGTTTCACCAGGCAACTCCGGTCAACTGCTGTTTGTGTATGAGAAATCGGTTGAAAACTTTCCTCATGTCAGCACGTTGTAGGTGTCGCCACCGGCGCCAAGCTTGTGTGCATGCTCTTAAAAGCTAATCATTTGCATATCACAGCATCTTCTTCCTGTCGGTTATATTTTGCTTAGACAGCACGCCAGGAGTGTACTTTAGTTTGGTGGTCTGTACACATGGAAGTGCCAGTTTACTCATGCAACTTGTAGTCTTTAAACGTTAATGCTGTGACTTATGAAAATAATTAAATTTTATTGCTGTACTTTCGTGGTGCAATGCAGTACGGAATCAAAACACAGCAGACAAAATTCAGTGCAAAAATAAAAAATTATGAAAGGTAGAAAATGGATATCAATGTCTAGCAGAAACCTAAGGACCTGTAACTAACTATAGTTCATTGAAAACTTTAACAACACACATACAACATGACATTATGACTGATCTCGGAAAAAGAAAGTTTCAAATCTTTGTGAACCTATGGCACCAAATCAATCTCTAGAGTTACAGACTACTTAAACTTGCGCTTAGGACACCACACTCACATATCCATTCCCGAGGGAAGAGTCGAACCTCCCGCGGGGACGGCTGTTCACTACGTAGCATTACGCCTTAGAACACGCGGCCATTCCGCGAGACGACTGATCTCACAAGGTACATCGTTTCATAGTATACTGTACTCAACTATTTCTTTAAAATTTCTTGAGACCAATAGACGCCATATTTTCTTCACAAAATTATTAATTGAAGATAACTATTCTAACACTGAATACGATAGTTGAACAATTAGACAATAAACATATAGAAAGAATTGGTTTACCTCCAATGTCTACAGCTAATTGTCCATCTACAGAATGATATAAATACCATCTCTCTTACGAAAATATTCTTTACAAAGAGTCTATTATCCATTCTGTCTTCCATCCTTCATTACTACTTCTCATCAACTCTACGCACACACTCCTTACTACCACTGCTCTGATGTTAAATCCTGCAATTTTTCGTGCCTAATTTTTGCATACGAGTACCAACTAACATATACCGTTGATTTGAAGACTTTTATAGACATAGGTTAATAAAACAATTTTGCTAATGAGTGCCCAACGAGACAGAAAGCATGACTAAGGAGACAGACACCTTAAATAGGAATTATTTTAAATAGGGAGCACGGAGAACTGTATCAGACCACACCACACCAACAGTGGCAATACGTGTGGATGTTTAAGTTACTGAGCTCTGTGCAGTAAACAGCGTACTCTGCATGCGACAGAGATTTTCTCTAGATTCTGAACTTATATTCGTTATTAGCAAATTTCTCTTTCCGTTAAATACATTATATAAATTACATAATGATCGTTACTTACCTTACTGACCAAATAGCGAACCTGATTTGCTAATCTTAGTGTCTTACTTCCCATTCCTCTCTCTTTCTCCAGATTCTTGAATACTTATTGGTAATCTACAGCCCATACGGCGTATAATTAAGAGTCATTAAAAAGTGTATTTGCTGATCTTTCGGCAGCCACTCGATTAATATTCCTAATAGCTTCACAGCACAACTCATCCATTTTTAGAACTGAAAGAAAAGTGATGATTATAATTGCCTGACTATTGCAATTCAAGCTCCGTGGAACAGGTGAGTAATACATTACTTCATATGACCTTGATATGACCATGACGATAAGATCAAAGAAATATGTTTCCGCAGTGAAATTACAATCTGCAACAAATTATAGCCTGATTTTAAATCGTACTGTAGGTACTGTGCTAAGTACAGACAGGCCTCATGTCAGTATGCACAGGTAATTGAAACATAGGAAACAGAAATTGAATTTCAACCCTTCTCATTGGACCAAAGCTTTGGAAAGAAATACTGAAGGAAAATTAGATCAAAGGAAAGATAATGATGACGATGAGGAAGAGTCAGAGGAATTCAGTTCACTAATTGTAAGCGTTGGGCTGATAAGAGATGCGTGAAAAATGAAATCCGTGCACTATTTCACGAGTGTTAAAACTGTGCTGATCATTTGGAGCTGGACATTGATAAAAGTTGACTGGTTTGTATTAAGACACTATACATCGTAATAAGTTTAACCTGTCCTGTTTTCATAGTCCTCAATGTTAAGCATTTAACTCAATATTAAACTTGATATTATGCACATTGTAGTATATTTCTTGATAACTGTTAGTTTTATTTTGATTTCATAGTTACCAAAAGACTAAAGGGGTCAACGTGCCCCAGCCTCTGGGTCAACGTACCCCGAGGTAGGAGCAGATTGGCCCACATGACATATGTCCATTTCAAGTATTAGATTTTTTTTCTAATACTTGAACTGATATTGTCAAGATTAATAACCGCCAGATTCAGTAAAGACCTAGATAATATTTAACAATAATTTCATAGATTTAAATCTGTCAAATAAATTAATATTAAAAAAATGGCGAACGTGCTCCGGTCTCCCCTAAGTCTTTTCATTGTTCCCAATATTCGTCACACGAATAGCTGACGTCTGGCATGAAAATGCCGTGTACATAATATTGTTTGACTTGTTTAGTTGTATTAAGTGGATTGTACTAGTATGTCCATCTGAAGTGACATGATGCTTTAAGATCTCATAGCAAATGAATAATACAGGCATGTCTATAACGGTGGTTTCAACATCATACCTGTGTTGCTAATGAAACACGTTTTAAAGACGGGATACAATTTGTTGTCTCATATTCTGCTGCAAAAGCTGGAGATGATTGCTATATATATATATATAAAAATGTTCAAATGTTTGTAGAGTCTATGGGACTTAACTACGGGGTCATCAGTCCCTAAACTTACAAACTACTTATGAACTACTTACAACTAAGGACGGCACAAATATCCATGCCCGAGGGGGATTCGAACCCCCGACCGTAGTGGCCGTGCAGAACGTGACTGGAGCGCCTCAGTCTCCTCGGCCACCGCAGCCGGCACTATATCACCTCTAATTTACAGTATTCGCTAATACTGTGTTTCTTTGTTTCTCTTTAGCTGTTCTTCAACATATTGCAGGGTCGGCTTGTTAATACGGATTTGGCAAGTTAGTAATTACGGGGTGGCCGGATGCCCTTCATGCCACTACCTATACCCCCCTCCCCCGGAGGAAATGTGTACCCCAAATGTCTGCGTACAGTGTTATACGCGTGAAAGTGTAGTGTTACGAAATGTTTGCGTATCGTGTAACTGAGGTGGGACTTGGGTACCAGCCCTATATTCACCTAGGTAGATGTGGAAAACCGCGTAAAAACCACATCCAGGCTGGCCGGCACTCCGAATCTCTTCGTTAACCCTTTCACTCCGGCGTCGTGATTGTTGCGCCTTGCGCTGTCTACGAGCGCCAGTCGCACCCGGCCATGCCCGCTGTACGGCGCATTTTCCGCACTCCCCACGGCGCTACTCTGTCCTGCTTTCACACTCTCAGCGTTATCGCAATTATTGGACTTTATACTATACATTTATTAGGGAAATTTCATTTGGAATAGAAGCAGTTTTCTTCCTTCTTTCAGATTATTCGCGTAATGTTTTCGTAATTTCTAAAAGATCCAAGTTTCGGATTCAGCTCTGGTGGGGTAAGGACGTTATTATTATAAACGCATAATTCGCTTGTTCAATAATATTTATTAACATTTTCTTTACCTTACATTTCAGTAGCATTACATTACGATGTATGACATGAGGCGAAACTGCTACAGCAGTCCTCCGGCTGGGGGGCACAGGCAGCACTCGACTGCTGCAGCAGTCCACCGCCTGTGGAGCACATTCGCTCCCGACTTCTGCAGAAGTTCACCGTAGCGAAAGGGTTAATCCGCCGGACGGATTCGAACTGGGGCCGGTACGCCTCCCCGTCTCGGGAGACGATGCGTTAGACCACACGGCTAACCGAGCGGGTGGGATTCGCTAATACTGTAAAATCCATAATTGCTCAACATATAATCTAGTCATACATGAATAAGATGTAAAAATTTAGGATGTTTCAGGACTCCCCATGGCGCCTCCGTCCTGGTGTCCAATCTTTTTATGGAAGATTTGGAGGAGAGAGCACTTGAGTCAGCTACTTTTAAACCAACAGTCTTTTGGCGATACGTTGATGACACTTTTATAGTGTGGCCTCATGGCGTGGACCGTCTCCAAGACTTTTTCCATCATATTAACTCCTTACACGAAAATATAAAGTTTACTATGGAGATCGAGAAAAATGGTTATTTGCAAGTTTTAGATGTCTTCGTGCGACGCAGAAGTGTTGGGTCACTTGCTCATTCGATATGCAGGAAACCCACTCATACAGATTTGTACTTACAAGCTACTAGTTGCCACTATCCGGCACAAACAATGGGCGACCTCAAGACTTTAATACATCGAGCCCATACCATCTCTGATGCCGACAGCCTTCACGCGGAACTGGAACACCTGCAGACAGTATTCCTATAGAATGGATATTCAAGGAAGCAAATAAACCGAGCGATGCACACGGACAGAACAAGGAAGAAGAAGAGGCTTTCAAATCGACTGCTTATCTCCCATAGATTGGGAATATTTCATCGCAGACAGGCAGAATACTAAAAAAGTATAAAGTAAGAGACATCTTTTACCCTCCTCCTAAAATTCATCGCTATTGGGTTCTGTCAAAGACGATCTGGAGCTGCGTAAAGCAGGTGTTTACAAGCTTCCGCGCGAGTGCAGCAAGTCATATATAGGGCAGACGACGCGCACCGTGCAGGAGCCCATTGTGGAACACCAGCGACATACTCGGCTACTCCAGCCCACCAAATCCGCAATCGCCGAACATTATATTTCCACAGGTTATTCAATGAACTACAATGAAAACGAAAATTGTGGCCCCCACATCAAACTTTTGGAGCTCAATTATTAATTAAGCTGTGGAAATAAGACTATCTGACAGTGAGAATCTTATCAATCGAGACAGCGGTTTCCAAATAAATGCTGCATGGAATCCTGTCATTGAAAAACTTCATAGTCGACGTAGATCCCTGCAACTGAATGACAATGATAATCGATATGATATCGAAGCGGCAAGCCTCCACCACGGAGGGCGCTCGGAGCAGCGTACGTAGATATAGTGAACGCGCACGCTAAGTACGCGCATGCGCAATGTCGGCTGAATAGGGCATAAATAGCACAGCTCAGTGCATGTTCGCCAGTACTTCGGCGGTACTCACCTGAAGATGGCCGGAAGACTCTGCACCGAAATATAGTGGCAAGAAGTTACAGACATCCGGAAGTTCGCCCGAGATTTTTTTTGGAAATATCTATACCCCGGGAAAACTTTAAACATCACAACTGTTTAGAGACTTTCCCTCAATCTGATACTGCGCTCATACGATATCTTTAGTTGAATGCTCGTATATCTAAAGCGTGCAGCGGAAGACTTACGCAATGTAACTCGACGAATAATCTGTATATGTTTTTATTAGCAGCACAGGCTCGTCTGTTTATAATTCATTCCGCAGATAAGTCAATGCGAAAACAAATCTGCTTCAGCTCCAGCCCTCTCTCGTTCTCCCTCCCTCCGACACTATCTCTCTCTCTCTCTATCTCTCTCTCTCTCTCTCTCTCTCTCTCTCTCTCTCTCTCTCTCTCTCTGTGTGTGTGTGTGTGCCTCTCACAGCATTAACTACGTCTTTTCGTCGTTCATAATCATGAGAAATCGTAACAAAGGTGTTCTACGTAGATAAAGACATGTAATAGTGAACTGCAGAAGATTACTATATATTTTTCTCACTGCACAGACGTCTATATTTGTTAGTGTGATATAAGAACTGAATTGTGCGTACTTCCTCATACACCTGTTTACTCGGCAAACAACTCTTCATGGTTGTCTACGGTTTTTCCTATATTTACAACACGATGAAGGGAAAATGTACGAGAGCTAGCACGCATTTAAACCTGTGTAAACATTTTTTACATATAAGCAAATAATTTCAGCACTTCGTAGTCTCGTTAAATAACAAACTAAGATTCAACGAGAATATAACATTTTTTCTTCTATACATTATCGTATAGAAGAATCTTGGTGACATATTCCGATTTTCTCTGGTTCTGTAGATATAACTTTGAAATGCTTCTGTAAACGGTATATAGTAACTACTTCAACTACAAAACGCAAAAGTAATGTCCGCCTCAGTCTACTCGGCCACCGCGGCCGGCAATCTAATTTCCCTTCTGT
Source organism: Locusta migratoria (assembly GCA_026315105.1). Classification (NCBI taxonomy): domain Eukaryota; kingdom Metazoa; phylum Arthropoda; class Insecta; order Orthoptera; family Acrididae; genus Locusta; species Locusta migratoria. The sequence continues at coordinate 713,310,927 of CM048745.1, read as the reverse complement.
TCGTAGTATTAGACGTGGTTATTATATGATACCCTGAAAAGTTTACTGCTACACTTGGCATCTGATTATACAATGAAATTACACATTGTGGGCATCGTCGTTTATTTGTTCAATGTTTTAAGGAGAATCAATTTGATGAACTCGTGGCAACTGTTTATAGGGTGTTCCGTTTCCCCTTACAAATACCTAGCCGAATGGTCGCTACCTTCTGTTGAAGGAACCTGGATTCGACTCGAGGTCACTCTGCGTGGAGGTCTGGTACGGCGATAGTCCAGCTGTTATGAGTCCAAACGAAGAACCGCTTAAATAAAGCGGCAGTGCCTGCGTCAGTATTCCTGTACAGACAATAACGACTTCAGAGATTGTTGAGTTGCTGATCACATCTCCCACGTAGCCGTCCGGGCGTAACGGTTGTTAAGTCTTAAACCTTTGTTTGTTTTGCTTTCACTTACAGGAATAAAAAAAAAATTCAGGCCGCGGTGGAGTAGCCGAGCAGTCTAAAGCGTCTCTCTGCGGAGCGCGCGGTTGTTCGCCGTGGAGGTTCGAGTCCTCCATGGGGCATGGGTGTGTGTGTTTGTCCTTAGGTTAGTTTACCTAGGTTTAAGTAGTTTGTAAGCTACGGACTGATGACCACGAAGTTTGGTCCGATAGATCTACAAACATTTGAACTTTTTTTTTTTTTTTTTTTTTTTGAAAAACTTCAGAACGATGCTAGTCAGAGGTCTTAAATTATTTGTGGTCAATTAAACGTGTCGAGAATGTTTGTAATGGCGTCCTAAGCTTGAAATTTTGACGTCATAATTTTCCTTTCCAATCCTTATACATTCATTCTTATTGCTATGATGGATCGCAGTTATGTACAAATTGTTTAGCACGAGCGCCTGTCCAAAATATGGATGATAAGCTAATTTCTAACTACTTAATTCCTACGCTACTTTCTGTACTATAGTTGCTCACAGGCGTGTCGTGCACTGTAAAAGTCACTATTAACAAATTGGTTCTCAGAGTTTCTACTATCTTGCTAGATCATTTGCCGTTGTCACATTAATCTTTTAGATGGAAATATCCTGTGAATGTCTCTCTTTCTCTATTTCCTTACATTTTCTTCTTTTTTCGTGCCGCCCTTCTAACGATCACGTTAAAATTCCAATTCTTCTTTCTAAGTTGTTCTGTCCTTTATTTCCAGTGTTCTTTCACTGTTTCACTGTACTGTGTTTTCCTGTCTTTAGTCCAGTTAGCGCCTGTTTTCGTTTCCTTTCTCCCTTGGAATCCTTCCATTTGTAACAATCTTTCTGTCCATGTATTTTTCTTCATGTATGTTGTTCCTCTCCAGGGCTTTCTTGACTTCTTGTATCCAGATGGTATTTTTTATTTCTTTTCCCAAAGGCATCTGAAAATTCGTTCAGTTACTCTATAGTCATCCATTCTGTAAATGTATGCATGAAATACCAACCTCAATTTTCTTATTGTTTCCGATATGTTTTCTATGTTCTGGTAAATTTCATTGTTATTTCTCAATTTCCAAAAATCTGTAATTCCTATAAGACGTAATATTTTCCTTATAATTTTTCTTTCCAATATTTCTAATTTATGAAGCTTATGGTTCAGTGCTATACATTGCGTGACATAAGGTCACTCTGGTTTCATTACTGTGTTACAGTGCTCCGAGTTTTGTCGATAATCACTTTTTGTTGTATGTATTTTTAGTTACACTGCAAGCTCTTTCCACTTCTTTGCATCCTCTCCTATATAGCAGATTTTCCTAAACCATTTTCTTGAATTGTCTCACCCAAGTATTTGAATTTCTTTACCTGTTATATTTGACAAATATCTGTTACAAAGAACTTTGCGGAACTTTCTATTTTCGTCAAAAATTATGTTTCCTCGGCAGGTGTTTTCAAGACTGTAATATTCGCTGTCTTTTGAAAAATATTGACTTGCATTTCTGCATCTGTAAGGCTTACCAAAAGGATGACAGTCATCTGCAAATGCTAGTCAATTAATTGCAATACCTTTTTTTTTTTTTTCATAACGACTGAAAATATTTTGTAACCTTTGTTTTTCGCTGCAAATTCAAATTTCTCCACAACACAGTTGAAAAGGAGTGGGGATAAACCTTCACCCTAATTGACACCTGTATTTATCTTGAAAGGTAAACATATTTCACAAATAAATTTCCCTTTCTAGATAGTATGTGCTAGGTTTTCAGGAATTCGGTTCTACAAATCATTTTTAATTCCAAATTAGCGGTTTATTTTTTCTAGTATTTCCCTATCAACTGAGTCAAAAGCTTTTTTATAGTTAATAAATTTTACAACTATATCTTTATTGTTTGTCAGTCTGTGTCGAATTACAGATTTCCGTTTGAGAAGCTGTTCAGAACAAGATCTTCCCTGTCTAAATCCACCCAATTGTTTGTCCAGTGTCGATTTTAACCTGTTTCATAGTATTATTGGTTAAGAGTTTGTAAGCAACTGGCAACAGAGATTTACCTCTTAGTTGTTGACATCCTGCTTGTTACCATTTTTTGTATTGGGTGAATTTTATTTTTATTTTATTATGTTTCATTTATCAGAATTCCATTATCATATGCAGCGTTTACCCGCCTCCCTGTTGTGTTACCCTCCGAAAGACAAAATGATCGCCATCGAATATCTCCTAGATTATTTGTTCTAATCTTCTTCATATAGTTCTTTTCATAAATTTGGAGTTATTAGCTATTGAGTTCAATGTGCGACAGTTTTTGGGATTATGCGTATGATATTTCTCAGGCAGTCTGACAGTGTGTCTACAGCAGGGCCGCTCAAGGTGCATGCACCGGCGCATCGCACAGTGCAGAGTGCAGAAGATGGCTGCGCTGTGTTGACGACGGTGCAAACCCCCCACTGCTCGGCTTTGCGCTGCTCCTCTCTTTCCTTACGCTTGCGTCGCTCGCGCCGCCTGTCTCGACCTTCTCAAAACTTTTACCCTGTTTGCTTCTTCATTGACAAATACTTATGTACACTAGGCGGAGAGCTTAGTTTGGTGGAACACCATTACCGCTATAAAAGAGATTTAAATAACAGTAATAATTGTAATGATATCAATTTTAAATTTGGTTTCAACACAAATTTATCTCCTCTACGTTTTCTTCTTTTTATTGACAATTATGCTACTAAGATCTGGAACAAGAGATCGGCTGACAGCAACTCTGAGAGCATATTTTAAATTACTATTAGAAATACTTGCACGCAACCTAGTTTTCGTACAAGACAAAACAGAAAGAAACCTTTCACATACACATGTGGAGCCAAACATAGAAATAATCTTCGCTGCTTCTCTGTGTAACTTGGGAAATTCTTCCTTCGACAAATTCTGGTAGAACTGGGGCAAACCTTTTAGTGTTATAAAACAAATCCATTCGGTGAACATCGGTTTGCAAATCAATCAGTTCCAAATGTAAATCTGGAGGCGCACTTTCAATATCCATCGAAAAGGGTTTCACAAAACCATCGAGAATTGGCTGCAGGTTGGTAATTTCCTGAAACAATAACAAACCAACCTCGTTTGTAGATACAGAATTCTCTTCTGCAAGAGTTTTCAACTTCCTTAATTCTTCCTCTCTAGCATCCCCTGTGATATCACTATACTTTTCTAAATGCAATTGGCTGTAGTGTTTTTCAGTAGACGATTTTCTGACACACGTAATTAGTGTACAGCAGATTAGACATTTGGCTTTATCGTCACAAACGAACAAAAAAGTAAGAGAGTTCGCATTCCGGTTTAAATTGACTTTCGGGGATTTTTTATTTTTTTTGAGCGGGTGTTTCCACTATTGTAGTAATTGTCTTGCGTTTACTTAATCCAATGTTGACTAAGCCGTCTGGCAGCGCATTCGGCAGCGTACAGCGACGGCCTCATCCAGCAAGCCGAGTCGAGGCGAAGTATGCCGAGTTGAACCGATGCACTGTGCAAACACTCTCTGCACCTCGATTTGCACGCGTGCAGTTTTCCTTGTTTGTGCGGCCCTGGTCTACAGTCTCATAGACCACGAACCAACTTTAAGAATTCTTGGGTTGACACCTCAGCCACTTCTCACATTCATTTCATTTAAAATTTCTTCTTATTTCTCCCGCAGCCAATTTGCTTTGGCTTCCCTTCATCCTTATTTCATTACTCGGTGGCTTCTATTACATAATTTTCATCAATCAGTTGATTTATTTCGTCTGTTACACGATGATTGTTCGCAGTAGAGATGGGCAAAAGCGATAAATTTTAGGAATCGAGAACTCTGTCCTCGAGAACCAAGAGGAATCGAATACAAAACCGAGAACTAAAAAAAATTTGGTGCGTAGGCAAATCTACTAGATGCCAGTATTAACGCTCTGGACGAGTTCTGATGTGAAATAAGCGTTCTCAACATTTACTTAAAAAACATGGTTTGGAAACAAAGTGTGCAAAATTTCATATAGTTCGGAAAGAAACTATAGACTTTGTGAAAGTCCGTTGGTAAAGTACCCTCCGCCATGCACCATACAAAATTTTACGTAGAAGGGACCTTCCAGTTGTTCTGATAGTCAACCATACAAACTTTTATGAAAATCAAAAACCCGTAGATTTTGTCGTTGTCTGTAGCTAAAGAATCCTCCGCCATGAGGCTTAATTCGACCCTAACGCAAAATCCTTCTTCGACTGATCTAGTCTACCTATAAACAACATACCTGCCTAATTTCAGCTTCATAGGTGTAGTTTTCGTGATTCCGTGTTCAGTGAGTGAGTGAGTGAGTAATCATTCACTTTTACGCACACAGAGATAAGAAACATTTGCGTAATTTAATAGATACTCAAATTAAACCTTCCAATTTGTTTGAAAAATGAGGATATTAGTGACAATGCCTGGATATAATAAAAGATAGCAGCCGCAAGAATGAAACATACAAACAAAACCGAAAATTTTCGTTTCACTTTTCTCAAACAGAAACAAATACCATAACCGAGAACCCATAAACGAGAACCATAAAGCGAGAACTCAAAAGCGAGACCCGAAAACCGAGACCTTAGAAGCGAGAACTGAGAAGCGAGATCTGAAGCGAGAACTAAGAATCGAATTCTAAGAAACGAGTACTGAAAAGCGAGTTCTGAGAAGCGGGAACTGAGAACATTTCTTTGGTAATCATCATATAAACATGTTAAACTGTAATTCTTTTTTCATTACGAGTATAATAACGAAGATCGGTTACATTGTATAAATATAATTAAAGTGAAATGAGGAATATAAATAATAATTGCAAGAAACACAAATATAAAATGATAAAGCGGCATAAATTATTTTGAAGTTACTGCAAAACAATAATTAAAATCTCATAGACGAATATTCCAGATAAATAAAGAACAATAAGAAGCAAAAATGAGCGGAAATGGAAAGTTAAGTTACTATGCTGATTAAAAAGATGTAGCGAATTAAAAAAGTTACGTTAAACCAATCATGTCAATAAAACTAATGATTGATCGTGTTTCAAAAAAGATTTTAATGTAGTTCTGATAATATGTTAAAAAAAATCTTATTTGCACGGTCAGGATTCGATTCCTTGCTCTACAGCATAGCATCATAATGATTTAACCCACTACACCACACGATCACGGGCACAGAGAACAACCTGTGTGGCTTATGCTACAAAACATAACTAAATGTTACATTACTTCTAAATATGTCAACGGTAGGACAATAAATGTTTGTATCGACAATTTCCTAACACTAAAAAGCGAATACTGAAAACCGAGAACCGACTCAGGTTCTCGAGAACAACGAGAACTCTTTGGAATCGAGAACTTTGCATTCTCAGTACTCGGTTTGCCCATCACTAGTTCGCAGTTATATTTGGCGACGTCTAGCTGTTGCAACGGGATTGGTTGTAAAATTTGTAACGAGGCTACTTAATATGTGTGTGTGCGTTTGTTGCCTTCAGTACTAACAGGGGTCTACAAAAATGAAAGATCGTGTAGGGATACTGAAATTATGGATCTGACTACAACACTACTGAGAGAGTAACTTGACAATTGGTGCGCAAGGTAACGCTGACCAACGTAAGGCAAGTTTGGGAAATCGAAACTTACGTTATCTGACTGCAAATTAGAAGGATTAAAAAGGTGCAAAATCTTGGTTGGCTGATAGTCACATTCGAGAACAATAAAAGAATGTCGTACTGTGTTGTACTTGTTGGCCCAGTCTTAGTTTTACTATACAATCAGTCTGCAAGAAATATTATTTTGTTGAAAAAATGGGAAGTGATACCTCGCTTCACACCAACACACATACCTCACTTCATATCGTTCATGTCACCCACTTGTTACAATATAGTTACTTACCATTAACTTACAATCACTTTCAGCGTCAAGAATAATCACAAACAAAATTAAACCAATCAAACGGAATAAATCTGTATTAAAGAAAATTAGAAAATTAGCAATCAGCAAATTTGACACGAGTAACATAAACTGTAAAAATTAAGAATGTGCATATTATTGCGAAGTCGTGCAATGAGGCAGTTTCTAAAACAGGGATGTAGCCCTACCCTCAGGAAAGGAATAATTATAAAAAATCAAAATGTCAAAAAGTGAATGGGAACTGCTTTTATATTATAACGTTTGGTTAATGCCCTATCCATGTTATTACAACAATTACAGTGACGAGCCACAAATTAATCAAGGTTGTGTATAGGTTCCTACTGAATGGAAAGTGATATAAAGTGAAATAAAATGCAATGAACGACCTTACGCAATGCGAAAAACATTTAAAGTAAATTACCAAAAAATTAGCAGCATTATGAACTCCGGGCTGTGTCCACCGCGAGCTTCAGTGCAACCGTCACGTACCGCTACTACACTCCCACTTTACGCACAGCAACACCGAGCAAACCCCACCTAACGGCCACCAAAGATAATCATTGCGGACCCAACAGAGATGTTTATATATATGTTGTTGCCAACATGTATAATCCCAAAACTTAAGGTAGAAAATTTCCATTCAGTAGCCACCTTACACTGTTCAGCCTGTGTCACTGGCTTTGTCAGAGCTCTCCAGCCTTCCTCAAAGTTCACCTACCATGTTTTACATTTTCTCCGTATCTACAGCCTTACAGATTTTCAAACGCATCACTGTACTTTTCACTACAAATCAACGAATAGAGATCAAAAGCTACGCTTATCAGCAGGAAAAGGAAATGTTCCTCATCGACACTCGGAATTTTCCTGAATAATAAGGTGCTTAAACAAGTAGATCACTAAATAACTGGGCGTCATCATCGACAATACGTTTACATTCTACACACGGTATTAATTAATGCTCATTAGAGATCATCTAGGGGTCTGCGGGCTGCAGCACTGCGCACAATTTATAAAGGAGCAATACTGCCTATATTATCGTATGCTCGCCGATGTCGATACACTCACGGGATCCACGATACAACCGTACCAAAATTACTAGAGTAGAGTAGAATGGGGTAAGTCTGCGCAGCGGGTTAGAGAGCACAACGCATATATCTCAGTTTTCAAGATCCAGCAGTTGGTTCGCTGCAGGGCCATCGTTTGGTTGTTGTCCTAGTGCTAACAGCTGTGCAATGCGGTAAGAAATGTTTAAATAATTTTCGTATAAAATTTGTCTTGCGAAAATAAGCTCTACCTAAGACAATAATGAGCTCCCGATGTTTAGCTTTATATTAAAGGGAACTACGGTGCCGGCCGCGGTGGCCGAGGTGACTGAGGGGCTCCAGTCACGGTCGGCATGGCCACTACGGTCGGAGGTTCGAATCCCCCCCTCGGGCATGGATATTTGTGCCGTCCTAGTTCGTAAGTAGTTCATAAGTAGTTTGTAAGTTTAGGGACTGATAACCCCGTAGTTAAGTCCCATAAGCTTAACAAACATTTGAACATTTGAATTTGGAACTACGGTTTATTATCAGTCTTGTGATACACTGCAACATAGAATTTCGTGCTAAGCGTTTCCATGGGCAGACAAAAGCTGTAACGCCATATTGCGGGGCTAGCTTACCCGTTTTGGGTGGGGTTAAACTGCGCATTGCGTAACCTTATCCCATCAGCTAGAAACGTTTATGAACATTACAGGTCGATATTGTACGTTGATAGTGGTCTTAAGAGAGATACTTTTTTACTATTGTAGCGTCTTCAAAAGACAAACTGAACGGAATGCATGCAGTCCAGAAATGCTGGAAGCTGCCAAAGAGGGCCTGAAAAACGAAAATTCTAAACGACAACTAGCAAGGGAGTTTGGAATAAGTGAATATGATGAAGCAAATAAAAAGAAAGACAAGCAAAACTTAAATACGTTGACGGAAAGTCCACATACTTTTCACTGTACCTGCTGTACTGAAAATTAGAATAATCCGCCAACAGATGGTTGGATTCTAAAATACGAGGAGTGGTGGCACGAATCCTGTTCTTGTTACGAAGGTACAGGACACTTCATTTGTGACCTCCGTTAAACAGCATTACCTCCAATTGGAATATTATCCTTTAGGTTCTATTTCATAAACTCCATAATTATTCGATTAAGCATATTTTGTACTAAAACTCATTATTATACGCCGAGAAACAAGGGGCATTATATTCATGTATACGATGAATTAAAAAAAAAAGAGTGAGTGACACTTAAGTTTTTATCATTTTAATAACAACGCGCAAACCTACCCAACTGGAAACGCACTCTTACCCCACGGTTGGGTAAGTCTGCGCATTTGCATTTTTTAATATAAAATACGAAATACAGTTTAGATTTTACATATGACTTTCGGATTCTGTTATACAACAGGAAAATGTCAGATGAATTGTCAGTTAAAATATGATTATAATTTGTGACTTTTCTCCATTATATCGCTAATTAAACCTCAAGTCGCAATCTTGCCACACTTTACAACGTTTAATCAATTTAATGGCTTTGAAAGCTTACAGAATGACATCCAGTGAACTTACTTTACTTTTTCGTCCCTCAGATCACTATCGGCCCAAGTCCAATGCTTCTCTCTTCTCAAGTCATCTTTCAGCAAGAGCACAGCTTGTGGGACAGATTGAACACTGTAGAAGATGTTCCATATCTTGAACTTCACCGCAATCGCACTTGTTGTCTCCTCCTTTGAAACCCCATTTGAATATGCTGTGATTGGTGATACGCTTGTTCTGATACGATTCAGTGTTCTCCAGATCTTCCAGCTTGTTGTACTGCCGCTGGGCATTTCTCGTGAAGCAGGGTAGTCCTTCTGGGGTTCATTCACCCTAGTGGCAAGGAATCTCTTGCAGGATTTAAGTCTGCCACGTCTGCATGAGGAACCATGCAGCGGATGGCGCTCGTCGAAGGTCTGTTTGAATTTTTCAGTGTGTTCCTGAGTAGTTCTTTGGCTTTCAAATGTGAATCCAGCTGCTTCATATATTTTCTTAAGTGGTGCGGATTTCATGAATCCTCTTGTTAGTCTGCATGTTTCTTTTAGGGCTGTGGTCACTTTTTTGGCATGTGTGGATCGGGACCATACTGGGCATGCATACTCTGCCGTGGATAAAGCAGAGTGCTTGAGCAGTTGTTGGTGATACAGTCGGTCTGGCTCCCCATTTACTGTTCGTCAGTTTCCTAAAGATATTGTTCCTGGCAGCAACCTTTTGGCAGGTCTCTTCGCAGTGATATTTGTACGTCAGTGATCTATCCAGCACGACACCCAGGTATGATTGTCTGTCCGAATGTTCCAGCTTGTTGTCATTCCAGGTAACATTCAGCTTCCTGTTTGCCCGTTTTGAACGAAATTGGAATGCTATAACTTGAGTATTCAAAGGGTTTGGTTTGAAGGAGTTCTCTTTATCGTATTCGAACATTATGTTTAGCGAACATTTTAGTTTCTCTTATACTTCCTCGAAGCCATTTCCTTGTGCTGTAATGGCCAGGTCATCGGCGTACAGGAAATGGGCAGTGTGTTCCGGTGTTGGTTCATCATTGGTGGATATGTAAATAGTAGGGGGGCCAGAACACTGCCCTGGGTGAGACCGTTCTTCTGTCGACGCCATCGGCTTTTCCTACACTCCAGCTGTTTTTTTTTTTTTTTTTTTAACAGAGATTCAATTATTTTTGAGAGATAATGATCCTTGAATGTAATGTATTGTTTTTTTTAGAAGTCTATGGCTGACGATGTCATATTCAGAACTTAAGTCCACCAAAGCTACACCTGTTATTTTCAAAACATTCCTCTATGTGTTCTGTGAGGGCTAGTATTAGACTGGTGCATGATTTTCCGGGTCTGAGTCCAGCCTGTTTCGGAATGAGCTTTTGGTCTGCGATATTTGCTATGCGGTTTAAGATAATTCGTTCTTACAATTTGTGCAAATGGCATATTGAGCGGTACTTCTTCGGCTGGCCTGCGTCTTTCTCAGGTTTTATTAGCGCCACTATCTTTGATTTCCTCCTTATCTTTGGGATGTTATATGTTTTTAACCAACGGTTAACGAGCTGTAAATCCATAGTTTGGCACTAGGCCCAAGCTGTTTGATCTGTTCCACATATATATCGTCGACTCATGCTGCTTTCCCATTTTTAATTGAATTTATTCCACGATCATTTACGAAATGTTCAAATGTTCGTAAATCTATCGGACCAAACTACGTGATCATCAGTCCTTAGCTTACAAACTACTTAAATTAAGGTAAACTAACCTAAGGACAACACACACACCCATGCCCTAGGGAGGACTCGAACCTCCGACGGCGAGCAACCGCGCGCTCCGCAGCGAGGCGCGTCAGACCGTTCGACTACTCCACTGCGGCGTTCATTTACGGTAAATGGCGTTTCAAAAGTGAGATCCAGAGAAGCGCTCTATGTTTTATCAGACCTCATGCTCATAATCCTTAAGGTGCAGGAAATAGCCAGATGTTATTATCGCCTGGTCAAAGCCAAAGACGCCAGACATACAGCTGGTTCCATTGCATTTTTTTTTTATTTCCTTGCATGAAAAGAGGCTTGAAAGTCCACCGGTTTGACAACACTGAAAAAGCCAAAAACGAAAAACGTGGGAGGAGCGGAAAGCCACTTCTAAGATAACTATAAAAAGTATTTCGAACAGCGGAAGTAACCGTGAGACCGGTGTATCAGTTGTAATAGAGAGTATTTTGAAGGGATATGGTAGTTTTGGTTGCATTTAAAATAATTCAGTTTTTTTTAATATCCCATAGTAGTTTCCTGGACAGAGTCTGGTGAGATGTAATATGCTCCACGTAATCAATTTTCTAAACAACAGAGATGAGAAATGAAGACCATCGTTCCCAAAAATTGGATCTAATTTTATGCGTTACAGCAGCAGAAATTTGTCGTTAGAATAATCTGAAAATAACACTCGTTTGTGTGTGCCCCGTGCTATTTTCATTAATTTATGATAACGTCAGAGATAGTACAGTTTGAAAGGAACAACAGTTAGTGATAAATACAAGCATTCCTTCCAGAAATCCTAAAAATTCCTAATTGTCTAACGTTAAACACCACTTTCATTTGTGGGAGTAATGAGTTTTCGTCAGTCACATATAATCACTTTCGTGGAGCTATAAGTACTGCTGGAATTTAATTTGCGGCCACATTGAGCAACGCTATTAATTACAGGATAATTTCGATTCATTCTGCTAAGCGTGTATATCCTTTAGCTTAATGCGATTTTGCGAGATAAATTGTCTCTGCTCTTCTGAAAGCGCCGGCCATTATTTTTCAACCTGGATAATTGCGTCGTTTCACACAATTGATTATTGGAGGCTCTGCAGATGTGACTCAAATTTTAATCCCTTGTGCATATTGTTCGGGCGTCACGCGTTATTGATGGTTGGCTGGTCGAAGTAAGATGCATTACCGAAATCTCCTGCAAATGACACGGTATGTTTCATACACGGGGATAACTGCAGCCGTGGAACCGTACAGATCGTATGAATGGAATGCCTAATGCGGTACTCAGAAGAACTTTTGCCATCGGCAGAATCCACTAATTACGTAGCAAGTCTTTCGATACTGAAACGTTAATCAGTTGAGCTGCAGATAGATGGAGAAATTTTTGGACGTATTTTGTAGGCGATGGACGGTGAGGTATCCGGAATGCATGTAAATTTACGTACAGTTTATATGAAAACATATCGAACTGGTTGCGCAGGATATTGTGTCTTATACGAACACACGGGCAAAAGTAGTTCATCATTATTTAGAAGAGACGGAAAGCAGGACGAAATTAAAATTTTAATAACCTGCAGCGAGGAGTGGCTGATGCCTAAATTGACTACTAGGTTCACTATTTTTACCTCATTATGCAATTTAACTTACGAAAAAAAAAAAAAAAAAAACCGGCAGCCGCACCTCACCATACGCTTGCTCATATGATGCTCTTCCCAACCTTCTCAAACAACTATATATTTGTGATAATGAAAAATATGAACGTCATTGACCTTCTAAATCGCGACATGTTATGTAACAATACGATAGTCATTACCGGCTTCAGAATATGTTATAAATACAAATGTGAAAGGGGAGGGGGGGGGGGGGAGTGATAGCTTGAAGCCGAAGATGAATCCTATTCCTGTCACTCCTTGATGTCGTGTTTTAACCACTCGACCATTATTACCCTCTACTTACAACATATTATTAGGCATCTGAAGATATTTTACAGCAGATCTATATCTACATAAGCACTGAGCATATCAAAACACTACAATGGTCGCGTAGGATATCGCAGATACATTTTTCCGGAATAGGCATTCCGCGAGTCAGCGCAACTAAGCTTTCTACAGTGAATTTTCAAAAACATGCTACTATTGTAGTATTTACTTATCTTTTCCCTAGTTTTGTTTATTTATCAAATGCAACATCTGAGTTAAATTAAAGCAAATGGTGCAATGTTGCCTCTGTATTCCACAGATACAACGCGACCACCAATGTTTCACCACGTGACGCGACCATGTCAGTGTTCAGTACAGGGCAGCGGGTTCACCGAACATCTTCCGTGATATTCATCTACCTTTCCATTATCTAAATAGCAAGCGAGAAGAAGAAACATCTAAATCTTTCAGTTTTCAATTTGATTTCTCTCATTTTATTATGATGGTTTTGTCTCTGTATATAGGTGGTTGTGAACAACACACGTTAGCATTCTAAGGAGAAATTTAGTCAACAGAATTACGGATATAGATCTCGCAGTGACGAATGAAGCTTAGATTTTACATTTCTGCAGGGTTACTTTATTAGTAAGGCTGAAAATGTTGCAGAAGTGGATGTCACCAACCCGTAAAAGTGTATCCCTTTTTACAAACCCTTATTTAAACTATGAAACATTTTACAATATTAGAAGTGTCACTGACGTAGCACTACAAACACATTTCATAAAAATTATATACAAGAGAACGGCAACTGACTGAGGAATAATTTTAGCAAACATGCAGTTACTAGATTTGACCACAGCCATATATTTCATTGAGCGCTAAAGAACAATTAAACATAATATTTCAGCCAACTCGTTTTAATTGCTCCGACATGCTCACAATTTACATTAAATAATAAAGCAAAACCATCATACCCCTTTTTAATTATTTAAATTCCACACTAACAAATACAGCGAAAGGAAGCCCTGCATTTTAAAAGATTTGACAATGCCCACATGAAAACAACCAGAAATATATGCCTCTAAAATGAAGAACAAAGTATTCCCAATTGTGTCTTACAGTGACAAGCTGCTACATACAGCACAAAGAAAAAGCAAATAAGACACTTGAGTTTTTAAATGACAGTTACACTGAAATGAACATCACTATTGAAGTTGTCTTTACCCTGATGTTCTAACATAACAGCATACGACGCCATGGTCAGGCCACAAGCTCGGATATTTAACTCGACTAGTTGTAGTCAGTGGTGCAGCCTAAAGAGTGCCTCTGCAACACACATAAAATCACTGTTATCACAAGAAAATGCGAAACAGTAAAATAACGCGCAAAAGAACTTAAACGCGACCAGACTCTACGTTAAAACAGCAAGAGTATTACAGCAATGACCTTTTAACACCTTTATAAAATTGCACACACGTTTTGAAATCAAGCATGAACAACCTGGACCTATGGCCCCAGCGGAAGATTTTCTATTTACATATTCATGGCAGTACGAACAAACCGTAGCGGTACTCAACGAACAACAAACATTGCTTTAGATCAGTACCACAGAGTACACCTGTAGCATTTCATTAAATACTTTTACTAAAATTATATCTGCGACGCTTGTCGCTTGCGTATCCATTGTAGCTACAATCTATACCTCGGACTTTTTGTTTTGCTAGTGTAAGAAGATTGCCTGTTGGAGGTCGTCAAATAATCTCAAAATTTAGAATGCGTAATAATATACTCTAGTAATAATAATTTCGTTATTGAATGTTGCAGCAAATCACAACTAATGGGTCGCAACAACACTTTCGCAGTGAAAGTTAAAATTTTGAATTTAAAAAAAGATATTAATTAACTTGAAACAGTCACTGTGGTAATTAATTAAGCTTGGCCCTATCTGACTTAGCATTGACTACAGCCTCCAACTAGCACCTCTTACGATTCACGAACAGCACAACTTCACAAATAAATGTGTCAGAATTCATGTAGTGGTGATGACGTGTTCGTGTTATAATTAAAATTGTAATAGCAGATAGACTCTGATTACAATGATAATAGCTCAGTGCAGTGAAACTCCGTGGTGCAATGAGCTTCACAAATACTACAGTCAAAGTTCCCAATAATTTTGATAATATTGTTTAAAGCATTCAAGTTCCTTATAAAACTTTACGTGAACTATTTTTTTGGTAAATTATTATTATTAATTGGTTCCAGGGCCTGGGTAGCGTACGCGTGTAACTGGCTGAACAGAGTTTGGAATTTAATGTATTTCATGAAAATTACTTTCGTCAAGTCTGGTTAATCAACTATAATACTTTGACTGCTGTTAGCCTGGTTACTTTCTATATAAATAAAACCAACTTTACGTGCAAACTCTCTTGCAAGTTAAAATCTTTTGCTTAATCATTGATTGCCAAACTTAGAACAGCACTGCACTTTAATTACTAGTCTTTGTGTTGTAACACGTTTAGCAATTCTTTAACTCGTCTAGCAATTTCTTTAAAACTGAACGTAATTACTTAAAAAAATGATTGAACTGGTTAGTCAATGTACAGGCTTGCTTAATCAACATAATCTAATAATGGTGGTAATGGGGTGACTACAACTACTTACAAAATTAAGACTAGTTTCAAAATAAGTCATGTATAATTGAACCAAAATTCTGATTGGGTTGACACAACATTTACATGCATACAAAATAAAATGTTACAAAAGTACTCATCTGCTTTCGTCGTCTTCGTCGCGAAGTCCATACAAGTCAGATATGATTACAATAGGTACTCTTACTGCTGATTCAAAAATGTTTTTATCGACAACTCTTTGTTCAGCTCGTCTGGCTGAAATCTCCATGCATTGATATCACCTCAATATACCTTCTAATCTTCGTGATTACAACAACGATCACTCTCGGTGACAATAGACTTGATAACCAAACAGTTACTTTTCTTGCACACATGAAAAAATATTACATTGATCACTTTCAAGTATAAATAAACTTGTTTTGCACTTCCTTCAATACGTTAAACAGTACGTCTCTCAGGCTTCTTGCAATTGCATTAAACTCGCGCCACACTGCGCCTACCGTGCCTCTGCACCATCAACAAAACATTTATGTGTTTACTGTAGCGAGTCCGCTCCGCGACTGTTTCAGCAGCGCGACACTCACAGCTACTACTTCTGTACCAAAGACAGTCTTTACAACAGGTTCAACATTTTCTCTGGCGCATTTCAAACTTACATCATAAGAATGTCCGTGCATTCATGCGGGTTTACACATACAGTAAATGTTTACACTAAATGATTCAGTATAGAAAATGACGTTACATAAGAAATATATCTAGCATACAAGAAATGAAAAATACATGAAATAAACAAATTTAAGACAATATATACATTACGTTAAATCAAACTGTAAGATACAGCAACAGGTGTACTCTTACACTAGTACCAATTTTTGCAATCAGCCTGGAGAGAGAACGGAAGCGCTCTTCGTCTTTCTGTTCTACACTCGTGTATCGCTTAGACGCCTCTTTTTACTCTCTGCAGGGAATATGTAAGTGTGAGCTTTATTCATTCTTATTGTAATAAACCATTTATTCTTATAAACCCACAGTCTACTTCAAACATTTTTGAATTCAAAATTACGTTCTCCTACTCCCAATAACTTTTTATTCATTGTTTTCAGCAAGCTGCGTCAATCTTAAAGAGATGCTTGGTAATTATTCCGATTTTTATATTGATTAGATATTTAGAACATGCAGTTAATGTATTTATTGAGAGAAGTCCGATAATTTACGATTTTATTTTTCTATTGTGTCAGTAACTGGACCCTTCATCGCGTGGTGTTGGTATTTGGCAACGTAAATTTTTGTTACATATTTCAGACGTACTTATTGGCAACAGCATGCATATTCTAAAAATTAGAGTCTTTTCTAAGCACTTAGTTGATCGTTATGTCCATCGTTGGCAGTGCAATCATGAACTGAGGAGAAATGCAACAAAGAGCACTCCAGGAGATTTTACTCACTGTTGAGCGATACAACTTCTATCAAATGAAGAAATTTTATCATGTTACAGTTTTCTAATAGGAGTAGAAAACTCCTGGAGAGTGAGTTATGTATAAATGCATGATGTTGGCAAATAGCAAAAGATAATAATGACTTTCACATTGTTAAGTGAGTTATATAATTTTTTCAATATTTTTCCCCTTCATTGGTGAAGATTTTCTACTATATATATATATATATGCTAAAATAAAAATTCATGCAGTGTAGGGTTGATGCTCTCGTGAGAATTTGTGACTCGTAGTGTAAGATTTCCAAGCATCGATTTATGGCGGACAGTTTAATGTTATTTCCCATTCCAGCACAAAAACATGTCTGCAGCTGATCCACGCCTCCTCCTTTGCCGACTTTCTTTTGTAGTGGTCCTTTCAGGTGTTGTCTGACTTCAACAACTACTACCGCTATTTTTAGCGTCTATATGATCCTCGCTGTAATCTGACATAATTAAAAAAAATAATTCCTGCAGATATTACGAAGTTCATTCACTTTCATAAGCGGTAATTAATACAAATCTTTACAACCCCGAATCGAAGTACGAAAGAAACACTTCACACCTTTCTATCAATATGCCCCAATACGCCCCTTGGGCGGTGAAGGGAGCGTCAAACGTTCAAAGCGTAATCCGGCAGCAGGATTTATTAGCTAATGCCCAGGCGGCTCACCGTTAGTTCCAGCAGCGGCAGATACGTGGAACCAGCCGGCACGGCAGTTCAGCGCCCGCGCTTCCAGGAGACGGACTCGCCCAGTAGCAACACAGGGGGCCCCTCCAACAGCAAGCAGCCGCACACCGATCGCGGAGTGCTCCAGTTCCGCGTCAGTCACGCTGCTCGTCGCAGCACGTACGACGTCCACACACACCGCTGCCCCTTCCGTCTTCCCGCGGGTTCCAGTACAGCGGGTCCGTTACGTCACAGCACACCTGTGTCTCGCTGCTCGCTCGCGTCTCTCCCTCTGTCGGCGTGTGCCGCGGCGGAGCTGCCGAGCGAACACCGTCTATACCGTTCACCGGAAGGGACTGTAAACACAGCGAGGCGCGTGACCCGGGGTGGACAAATCAGGGGCGCTCGCTCAGTGTGGACCGCATCCGTTCAGGTGTGAAGCGTGTGTGTGTTTTGTGACGGATGATATAAGAGGCTGGCTACAAATTTCATCTTAAAGGACCTATTGCTGAATAGCGGGGTAAGTATTAAGGTTTCATATTCTATCTCTTCTTCTCTTTCCTGTCTGTATAAGTGTAAACTCATTATGTCATCCTACATAGATCGCAAGAGTCGATCAAAGAAGAAATCACTTAGTTGTTCTTCTGTATAAAACGGAGCTGTTGTGTCAACAACAGTAAATGACAGATATTGTTATAAAACAGCTGCAACTACCGGTGATGGCCGTTTGTCAGTTTATCGTTTGATAAGTGATTACAAGGCCACACACTGTTTGAAGTCTCCAAAAAAGCATCACGACAGAAGCTTACAGAAAGTGTTGACGACTTTCACAGAAATGTCATACCACGAACAGTACATGAATTGTTGTTTTATTGATATAGATTTTACTGTGGCAAACGAAAATCCAGATTTGAGCAATTTTCAGAGATTCTATGAATTATTAAAAGAAATGAATTTTGGCTATCTGTGGCGTCTGATATCAAAACGCACAACCGCTTTACACCTGATACACAGGTTTTAATTTCAAATTATTTACTTATCCACCAACAGCGTAAAGCTGTTGCATTAAATTGCAAATCGGTGTTATATCCGTAAAATCACGATGTACGTATGTCATACAAAATATAAAGAATCATTAATGTAATACCTAAATCAGTCGTAAAATAAAACAACATGAACTTTACGGCTGTTGGTGGGTAAGTTAATAATTTGGGATTAAAACTCGACCAACAGCCGCAGTCCCTATTCCATTACATCGAACCACATCGATTGATAAGTAGCGAGATTGAGCGAGCGCCAAGGTTTTATCCCTCCCAGCTCACGCGCTTCGGTCTGTTTTACAGTCTGTCTCTTTTCGGTGAACGGAGTATAGATACAAGGCCTCGCAACAAGTCCGTGTTACGCCACACCGATAGGCAGCCGTCGCAAGCTCACTGGACGGCGCTACGAGGCCGTTCCTCGTCGGGGGTTCGGACCCCTACTCGGGCATGGATGTTTCTGCTGTTTTTAGTATAAGGTAGTTCATAAGAAGTTTGTAAGTTTAGGGACTGATGACCCCGCAGATAACTCCCGTAAGCTTCACAAACATTTGAACACTTTTGTTGGAGTGTGCCTCTCTTAACACGTGACGCAGCCAACCACACGGAGGCTCGTCCTTAGGTTAGCTGAACACAAATCTCTAAGGCTGGTTGCATACACGCCGATTTTGGACGGCCGGTAAAATAACGGCCGTCCATATTCCAGCAGTGATCCATTGGAGGGCATCGTAGCTTGCCCAGTGGTCGAAATCGGACTGGCACTGGCAAAAAGCTGGTCAGCTGCCGTCGACTGCCACTGCCGGCCATACAGTAGCGCACGTGGACAAATGGCAGCTTCGTAGCGCCAGTCTCTTTCTATGGTTGGTTCTGGAAAGACAGAAACGAGATTATGACTTAATCTGCCTGACTTCCGCTTCCCATTTACCTGTTAATCTTCTGTTGCTGTGACCGTTGCCAGCATCGGACCTCTTCTCTTCTAGCAGGGGTTTCTATTATTTTGTTAATGAATAAAAATGCTAGCAACAGGGAAAGGCTACAGACAAGAAGTCGGACAGTTCATTGAAATAATCTTCGTATTCTGAAAGTATCATATAGAATTATTAAACGGATACTGATTCTTACTGCAGGACAAGGCATACAATAGAGAGCAAACATCAAAAGTAAAGCACATTCAAATAGTTTGACCAGCCTTTAACGAGAGAGAAAGAGAGCGTATTGAGTTCCATGACAATTTCCGTTGGTCATGAGAACAGTAGACTGAGACCGAGACAGGGACGGCACAAAAACTAAAGGAAATGCTTCTTACAAGGGGAGGCCGCCAATTGTGAAATTCAGATTCGGTTCAAACTGCGCGTAATAAAACCTCATGGCCAGATGTGTAATTTGGCAAAGCACGAAGATGCACTTCTCAGCCGTTGTCGATGAAATCGACAATTAAAAAAACCGTTGCGGTGAAATACTCTCTACGATTAATAATTTTCTACAGTGTCGTGGCGCAGCGGTAAGCGCTCGGGTTCGTAATCCGAAGGTCGCCGGATCGAATCTCGGGGCATGCAACCTTTTTTTATTATTCGTCAAAGGCTGTCCTGGTAACCCAACACGACATGAACAAGGTGAAGCATTCGTATACGGCACAATATTCAATCACGATGTCTGAACGATTCTTTCCTCTTGTCCACAGGTACGTTTGGACCCAGATTAAAGAAGGCAGTCGACGAGTCCGCCAAGAAGTATACCGACGTTGTTATTACATCCTCCAAATCCAAACAACGGCTTTGTTCATGGACTTCTTGGGTAAATCTTTGAAGCCATGTGTCCAAAAGAAAGAATTTCTCCTTCTGATTGAGTCTTGGGGTGGGCAAACGAACCCGGAGTTACACGATGAGATGTTCCAGGACTATAATAAGTTACCAACGTGCACAATAAAAGTCATTACTCCAAAGTGCACTCCTCTCTTCCAATCGTGTGTCGTGTATTTTTACCGGCAGGTAAAAAATTTGATGAAGTGACTTCAAAATTGTGCTTTTTTAATCGAGCGAAACCCTGAATCAACTCCAGAGAGGATTGTATAAAAATCCAATCCATCGTCCATCACCAATTGTCTTCTCCGATTTTTGCCGATATGATACGATACGCGTGGTATGCATCAAACCTGACGAACGAATGTCAATCAGGTGTGTTTCCCAACAGATAATCTAAAAATAAAAAATAAAATAAATAAAATAAAATCTTGTATAAGCGCATCGTTTATCAGATGTGCTCGATGTCGTGCTGTTTTCTGCTTTCCATGTTTCTATGATAACTATCACTCTGGTTCGTGCGATGCGCCAGCTACTTCTGTTCAATAATTGTTAATTATGTGCGAGTGTATATCGAACTTTCCAATAAATTGTATCCACTTGAATATTATTTGCGATATTAATTCTTACTTCAAGTATTATTTGTCTACGACAAACGACATTCAAACAACTTACTATATGCATAATTGTTGAAACTGACGGCCATATATATAATTACAAAAAAATAATAATAATAAAAGTTGCATCCGGCGACCTTTGGATTATGAACCCGAGCGCTTACCGCTGCGCCACGCCGCTGTAGAAAATTATTAATCGTAGAGAGTATTTCAACGCAACGGTTTTCTTTAACTGTCGATTTTCTCGACAATCGCTGAGAAGTGCATCTTCCTGCTTTGCCTCTTTACACCTCTGACCACGAGCTTTTATTATGCGCAGTATGAGTCGAATCTGAATTTCACAATTGGCGGCCTCCCCTTGTTAGTAATCATTGCGCCTAACGCCCAATATGCAGACTGTTGTATATTTATTAAACTCGCGACCGAATGCAATTACTTTAATTGCGAATACCTGCTCGGTGGAACTGTGAACTTCCTGTCGATCAACGAAATATCACCAAGACTGAGCTTTGCGGCTTTTGTACAATAGGAGATCGCGGACATGTCCTCCTAAGAACTGCAAGCATCTGAAGCAACTGCCGAACTGAGAGCGGCCACGTCGCTCACGCCAGTTTTGTTAACGCGAGTTTCGCACCGCTGATTCTTCCGCCGGATAAACTAATGAAGTGTTACCAACCTGACCCAGAGTACAGTTCGTTCTGGCCCGCAAGGCCCGGTTTCACGACTCCTAGGGTGGCGGCCTGTCTTGGAGGCAACTCGTCAAAGACGGCGGGAAGTGTCCTTCCGCGAAGAAGGTGGCTCTCCGGGTTTGAAATTAACGGCTCCGGTAGCCTGTGTGTGGCTGATCGTCATCTTGCCAATTTAGTATATTAATTAATGCAGGCCACGGAAAATTATTTCGTCCCACGTGACGATGTTCGTCTGGCCAAACAAGCAAATGGTAATTTTAGATTGTTGGGGAAAATTAGTTTTATATGATTATATTGACGATTAATTTTACCAACTTTTTGAATATTAATCGGACCTAAATTTGTAATATTTCAAACGAATCGTCATTTTTCATTAGATTGGAATCAGTCTTCAGAAATTTAAGAATTATTTTATTTATGCCCACTCTCTTTGTCTTAAAGGCTGACCATGAGGTTCATGACACCTTTGTGCTGGTCGGTGAAAAGTCTTAAGCTCTACATCTTGTACACGCACCGATTTTTACCGGCCGTCCTGCCTGCTCAGTTCTGGCTGTGCCATCTCGCCATATAGTCGGCTTTGCTCGTATATAACCCAAATGTAAAATATCGATTCGGCATTCAGTTCTCTATACAATAAATTACAAACATTTCAGCTTCTCGTCTGTTTCAGGGCCCTGCATCAAATGCAATGGCCTTCTTGAAATTTTAAGCCAGGCTCGGACCCGAACGCGGTTTTATGTGTTTTTTTTATTGTTGCTCGGTTAGATCGTATTTTTATTGTGTGATGTTCTTGAGGTCTTCGCTCTGTTTTATTACGGAGGGCTAATGGCTCTCTGAGCGATCGGCTGTCCAGACACGTTTCTCATCGTGTCCAAATCATCAGCTTATCGCGTACTACGAGTGTTCAATATTCCACTTTCTCGCAGCTTTATTTCTATTCCCGCCAGTGGCGGATTTTCACATTTGCTGCCACGACCGAACCTCTTCAATTCGATACTACTTTTAACAATAATACTAATTACAATTTTTGTCAACGAAATTTTATCTTTGTTTTGTGCACTATCGACATAATTTTACCAACTGTTTTCGTATTTACTACGACTAGAGATTAGTGGATCCAAGTGTCACGATTATTTTTACAACCCAAATATTTGGTTAAGGTTGAGGAAATGCATTTTACACTTAGCTGTCATGTAAGATTTATTTATTATGCAACCAGTTTCTGGAATATCCCATCATCTCGGCATTTAAAATTACATAAACAGTTCCGTTTCATACATTTCGAGAATCAGTTAAAGATGTCTTGATTCAGGAAATGTATGAAACGGAACTGTTTATGTTATTTTAAATGCCGTGATGATGGGATACTACCGAAACTAGTTGCATAATAAATCTTACATGAGAGCTAAGTGTAAAATGCATTTCCTCAAGTTTACAATCGCCACAAACAAATGGTAAAGGTTGCACAAGAATAGATTTTGTTTACATTTCTGGGAAAATAAAAGCACAATCACATAGTATTAACATATTAACAATGTCACGTTAGGTATACCTTAATACTCTTTACACAAAAAAATGTATATTTGGAAAACGTAATTAAATTTCCTTTATTCAATTACTTAAGGTTTAAACACTTTTGCCCCCAATTTGGCGCCCCTAAAATCTGCTACCGTAGGCTCCAAAATACATATCCGCACAGAAATGGGCTTTGCTTGTTTGATGCATACATACCATTACATATGTATACGTTTGCATTCGATGAAGAGATTAAGAGATAAATGATGATATACCCATTACGATAGTGGAAGCACAACCATTTTTGTGAAACAAAAGTTTGCACACATTTAAAGATGAAAATGCGACTAGAGATGTAGGGAGACACGTTTCCTACGAACCGAATGAGGGTTTTGAAGAAATGGAGAGCAAAGATAAAAAAAGTGCATTTCGTAAGTGGTACACTAGTGTCTGACATGGTACTTTATTAGTTCTTATATCAAGTTAGAATTTTTTATAAAATGTTACGCAAAATCGTTTGGGATTCATTAATTTATGTTTGGAATAAACTTCGCTCGGCAACGACAGCTCGTTTGACCGGTAAAATTCCGGCGTGTGTGCAAGCAGCGTCCACAGATAAAATACCAGCCGTCCGAATTCGGTGTGTGTGCAACAATTTTTCATTTTATATTTGTAGGTTGAATAAGACTGACCATTCTAAAGTACAGGCTACTGTGCTTTACATATGAAGTATTAAGAGTGAAAATTTGTTTCAATAACAATCTGTGGTTTGGAATGTATTTGTTTTCCCTATCACGTAATTTATTCCATTCGCTTTCCTGAATTACGTTATGTCAGATTATAATAATACATAGAGTGGTTAAAACTCACGTACATACAGTATTAAAACTCGTAGATAAAAATCACTCATGGGAGACAGTAAACTAAGACGTGAGCACACACTTAAAATCACATGGCAACACAATATTATCCCTATTCCGTGGCAGCTGAAGTTTTAAACTGGAGACACTGAAGACGAATACTGGCAGTGTCACTGTAACACAGACGATGCACTGCTAAAATCTGATGGTACAGGTCCATTGCAGGGGATGAGGACAGGAGGGGAGGTGCGGTGGGGGATGAATGGGAGGGGAGTGGGTGAGTTGGGGAATGAGGGAGGATATCGCAAGGACTCCTGGGAGCAGGGCGCGGTGGCCGAGGGGACTGACGGACTCCAGTCACGGTCTGCACGGCCACTACGGTCGGAGGTTCGAATACCCCCTCGGGCA
This sequence comes from Locusta migratoria, assembly GCA_026315105.1. Lineage (NCBI taxonomy): Eukaryota > Metazoa > Arthropoda > Insecta > Orthoptera > Acrididae > Locusta > Locusta migratoria. The sequence goes on along the minus strand of CM048745.1, from coordinate 713,286,637 downwards.
TGGATATTTGTGCCGTCCTTAGTGTTAGCTAGTTCATAAGTAGTTTGTAAGTTTAGGGACTGATGACCCCGTAGTTAATTCCCATAAGTTATACAAACATTTGAACATTTCTTTGACTCCTGGGAAAGGGTAGATAAAAGCCAAGCGTGGTGGGGGGGGGGGGGGGAGAGAAGGTACGGGAGGGGAAAGGACAGAGCCCCCTCTGGGTAGCATTGGTAAATGCGCGGCGGAGGGCGTCTTCTGGGAGGGGGAGAATGTTTGTTTTCTCGGAATATTGAACGAATACGAAATTTTGAAATGGAGAAATGGAGTACCATGCGTCTAACTGAAAGCATAATTCCGCTTTCAAAGTGTGTTAATTTCAGTCGATCTCCATAATCACCACGGAAACCTTTTCACATGAATCACACGGGTACAAATTGCACCGTCTTTTTATATCCTATTTCCACGACACTACCGCCACCTGTCTTTATACATATTGCTATTTGTTATCTCATGTCTTTCTATACGACAACTGGGTGATAGCTACAAAGAAATGACCTTTCCTCGAATGAAGTGTGTGATGTCTTGGTGGCTAAATGGCGACTCGTCAACACCGTGTGAAGATGTTAGCACGCCAGATTTGTGGATGACAGAGGGGGTGGCTTTCAGGCATATTGCATCCCCACGATGGTTGGCGGGCAGCATGCAGAGGATTCGCGCAAACGGGATCGTCTGACTGGTTGTTCAGACTACAGTAGCCAGGAAGTGTCGGCACCCTGATGCCGCCAGTATGATGTCTGAAACATTCGGCCATTGACTGACCACGAGAATGTGCCAGTCCAATGAACGATCTCGCTAGTTGAGTCAGGAGTACGGCTGCTCTTCACGTCAGACGTGTTGTAGGAGACAGGGTCCTGTCACGATACGGCTGCACAACGTATGAGTGAAGATTTGCTGTTAACATCGACAGTGAGGTCATTACTGACGAAAAGCGACGTCCGACCGGGAAGGATATCGGTCCATCTAAACTGCGTCAAATGGAAGTTGATAAGAACTTCCAGATACTGCAATACTGTTTGGGGGCAAACCGTACTGGTTTCTAATATACTGAAGGAATACGCTTACAAGCAATTTTCTGCCGCTTCCACGTGTGGTCCCTCTATTGCTTCAGGAAAGTAATTATACAGTGATCATTTTATTCGGCATTATTGTCAAGGAGCGGGACAAACTGATATTTTTTTATAGACCACATATATAGTGGTTAAGCTATAGCCACAAGGAATAGAAAACGCTTTGCTTCACATAACGTAACTAGTTTCGATTATCTTTGTCATCTATAGCTACATCTGCATGGTATACTCCGCAAAGCACATTTAAGTGCCTGGCAGACGGTTCACCGAACACCCCTCATACTATTTTATCTCCCATTCCATTCTCGAATAGCGCGCGGGAAGAAAGAACACCTGTATCTCTCCGTTAGAGCTCTGATTTTCGCATTCTGAGGAGAATGTTGGCGATTAGAGTTTCGTAAGTAGCCCACGAAACAGCGATAAATGCCGTTGTTGTAATGATTTCCATCCCAGGTCCCGTATCATTTCCATAACGCTGTCTCCCTTGTATCGCGACAATACGAAACAAGCTGCCCTTCCTTGGACTCCTTCGATGTCCTTCGTCAAACCCACCTGATAAGGATCCCACACTGGACAGCAATACTTAAAAAAAAAGGACAGACAAGCGTAGTGTATGCTGTTTCATTAGTAGTTCTATTGCATCTTTTAAGGGTTCTGCCAATAAAACGCAGTTTCTGGTTCGCCTTTCCCACGACATTATCTGTTCGTTCTTTCTAATTCCTAGGTATTTCGTGGAGTTTAAGGCCTTCACTTTTTATTGATTTATTTTGTAAACAAAGTTTAACCGATTTCTTTTCTACTGATGTGGCCATCTTCACACTTCTCATTATTTAGAGTTAACTGCCATTTTTTACACCATAGTGATATCTTATTTAGATCGTTCTGCAGTTGGTTTTGGTCTTCAGATGATTTTACTAGACGGTAAATGACGGTGTCATCTGCAAACAACCTAAGAGAACTTCTTAGGTTTTTCCCTAAATTGTTTATGTAAATAAGGAACAGCAGAGGACCAATAACACTACCCTGTGGAACGTCCGATATCACTTCTGTTTTAGTTGATGTCTTACCATCGATTACTACGAACTGTGTCCTCTCTGACAGAAAATCCTCTATACAGTCACAATTTTGGGGCGATATACCATAACCATGCAATATGCTTAAAAGCCGTTTGTGAGGTACGGTGTCAAAAGCCTTTTGGAAATTAAGAAATATGGAATCAATTTGCGAACCCTTGTCGATAGCACCCATCAGTTCTTGTAAATAAAGAGCTAGTTGTGTTTCGCATGAATGACATTTTCCAAATACGTGTTGACTTTGAGCCAATAGATCATTCTGTTCGAGATAATTCATAATATTTGAATACAGGATATGTTCCAAAACCCAAACGCAAGAATATCACAAATTGCAAGAAAGTAAGCATAAACTGAGATTATCATGTTAATAAATTATGAAAAAATGCAGTTTGTTCAGAAACTGGAGCCAGACCACCTATAGGAGTGAAATTGTCTCACAACTGTCACAGCATACGGTATGAAACCATTTGCGGCCATATTTTACTCCATACCATAGAGCAGCAGAGCAAGCTGTGGAAATAAATGACAATGAATTGCTGTGCTGCCTCAATCGTATAATATATAGGGTGCACAGACAAGACTTTCGGAAACCTGTAATATACAGGATCAGTCCAAATCAATCTACTGCAAAGTAGGAACATGTACTGTGTTCTAAACACAACACAGTACATGTTCGTACTGTGTTCTAGATTCATTGTGACTATGGCTTAACCACTATTTATGCGGTATATAATAAAATGTACGGTGATCTTTGCTGGAGTGTACTGTGAGCTACATACCCTTCAAATATATTTATATTAATGAGAACGGTGCTAATCTGTTCCTAAATAAAGGAATGCCCCTTTGTGCTCGCCATAAAAGCGGTTGCCGCTGAGCGGTTTTTCGATACCCCTGTGAGCGAAGTGATACCTAGGGGCTCATGACCTGCTACGATTTAACGGGTGTAAATATCACAACATGGTAATTACTGGTTACTTTGCTTTCATGCATACGTCCAACTCTCACATGTCACTATTATGTCTTTATGAACAAGTGACAGTACAACCGTTACACACCATATTTCCAACGACGACCAACCATAGTACCTGCACGTCTTTTATTTATTTTGATGATAATGCAGTTGCTGGGTTTCCATGGATAATATTGTGTATATCCAACAACACTTCATCGATACAACTAATGGACATCCTTAGGTGGTTGTAATTGCTGTTCTCATTGCTGCAAGATGCAAATGATCTGTAAGCACGCGGAGACATCGAAATTTATCGGAACATAAGTAGTAACACAATGATCGAGAATTCGTTCACAGTTGGATGACAATGGTACCCATAGAATCGCTTGCTGCGGGGGTGACTTTGGCAGTTACTGTCTGCCGAACGCTCCTGTGGTTAAAACCTGAATTAATTTTTTTCCGTGCACTGCGTCCCGTCTTCTACCGAATTTTCTCGTTTCTCCACGATTAATTTGATGGCAGACAATATTAGATAACAAGCGGTTATAGTAGAAAACATGCTTCCTTGTTTGCAACATTATCCTGCATTAGGATATGTATGGCGAACTTAAACTATGTGTGATCTATCCTTTTTTGCTCATTTATATAGGCTGGGTCCACTGGATCAGTTATATTTAATACTAGAATTTAAATGAAAACAAGTGTTTAATACATATTATCATGACTGAAAAATTTTATTTGATAATTTGTGGATATAAGAAAACTGTAGCAATTTTTAATAGTTTTAATAAGTTAAAAATGTAATTTCATTCTGAATAAATTTACTTTAGGAAATTGCAATACGAAAACTAATACATGAGCCACCAGTATTATTTTTCATGACGTGTTCAATAATTGTTGATCTTAGCACCGACAAGTAACAAATCATTACACATCAAAACATTACATCAATTTTTATAAATGACGCAAATGGAGTACACCACACTGCTGTGGTCATGACATCCATCTTGCGCACGTACTGCACGCTATGTTTTCTTTCTGTCCAGTGAACACCTTTTCGTCTGTGGGTAAGAGCGGTGCTGTTGCCGACATTTCTTGGCATTCATGCCAGTAACCCCTATCTTCGTGCAGCTCACAGTTTCAACCACAGTGATTACAGGAAAAGTAAATACCATGCATCTTTTTTGGGTTTATGTGATTGTACTGGTAAAAATTTCACCAAATCGTGAGCAAGCGTTTAGTTCTTCACTGAGGAGTTTCACTCCATAGCATATGATTTGGAGCAATATACACATGAGGAGTTTCAGTACATATTCGTCCTGGGTTATTATTATCTAATTCGTTTTTTCTACTTCTTCTTCTTCTTCTTCACTGCCACCACCTCCATTACATGGTTTTTCATCCAATGTGATGCATGACTGCCTGAGAAACAACTGCATGGATTTCATCAGAAGCAGAAGATATATCTGATAGGTTATCGTCATATTCAGCTACCCATTCATAAGATGGGTTTGAAAATCGTATGCTATCCTCATTCTTGCTCATGATTTTAGATGCAGATTATCAGACTATCTGAAAAATACAAGAATGAATAAATAACCACATTATTTTTTTCTTCTGTGGACTGTAGGATTATAATTGATGTACATTTTCTTCTTTAGAGTTATAAATAACCCAACATTTTTTTGCGAAACACTGCTGTGTTGTACACCCCCATACATTTTCTGTACTGTTACACAAAGTCACCATAACCATCCACAGCGATATTTTGCTCCTTACGATTGAATAGTTTCGAGGTGTAACAATACGTTTACTGATATCACAGCAATGTACTTTTGTGGCAGTAAAATATGTTCTAAACTGTATTTCTGAAATGTATTTTATTTCAATCCAATCTAATTTAATGACACTTTCACATAAACCACAAGGTCCATAGACCCCAAATAATATAAATGTTGGGTGTAAGGAAAAAATTAAAATATCTCTCAAATTAATGGCACAGACTTCTAGTAGTACATGTAATGAAGTATTGAATATTGCCTGATGCGGTGGGGCTCAGTTTTAAGTCTTTCACATTGAAATAAAATTTAAAATGCGGTTTCTATGTTTAAGGAGGACATTTATATCAGTACACTGGATAATCTTAACATTTAGGGGTCTCCTTATTCAACCATATCTTGTATCACCTTGCTACATTTCTTCATCCAGTGAATTTACAACTATCAGTCTTTGCACAGCCAGGAATGTAGCACTGATTTTCAACACCAGGAGAATATGTTATTGCCCAATCTGGTCCCATTTTATAATGTTATTGTTGCTAACCATTGTCCTATCACCAGAGGAAGGTGGCGCAGTGCTTAGCACATTGCCCTCTCATTCGGGAGGACGTTTGATTAAACCCACAACACTGATTTCCTATGGAATTGCCGACATGTTTCTTTCAAAGGGCTCGCCCGACTTCCTATCCCGTCAACAAAATCAATCCGACCTAATCGTCGGTCTCCAGTGACCACGCTATGGGTCATTAAATTCTAATCTTTGTTCCTTCCTTGTCATGTTATTATACTCATTACTAACTTTTTGCCCACGACGTCGTTTCCGTGCATCTCAAATTCAATTACTTAAATAATAAAAAAAATAAAAATAAAAACAAAAAACAAAAATAAAATAAAAACCGCAATCATATGCTCGATGAGAAAAACTGATACAAAAATCTGAAAGTGAAGTCGTCTGAAGGACACAACGGCAAAGAATTGTTTTGTCTATCATCAGAGTTACACATATCTGAAGTATAAAAAAGAAACAGACCTGGATGGGGAAATAACCCAGTTTTACATTTAAAGAAATTAGGAAAATTAAAGTTTTTCTTTCGTATATTTGAGGTTTTGCCCATAGGATCTACTATAAACATGTTACCTTCTTAAATAGTGGTCTGCGACCACGATAAGCAGAGTCTGACCATGCCAAAAACTATTCGTTCTGTGTTCGACACTGTTGTCCTTGTGACTTGTTGAATGTCATGGTGGAGGATACCTTCGCGGAAACTGCACAATTTTGAATTGCAAATTTTTGGGAATGTAGGGTACACGTGCTATGAAAACTATTTCACAGCGTCCACAACCCATTAGAATTTCAGCCTTTATAGTAAATACTATTATAAAGTTGCACCACTTTAAATCAAGAGTGCCGGCCGCGGTGGCCGAGGGAACTGAGGCGCTTCAGTCACGGTCTGCACGGCCACTACGGTCGGGGGTTCGAATCCCCCCTCGGGCATGGATATTTGTGCCGTCCTTAGTATAAGGTAGTTGATAAGTAGTTTGTAAGTTTAGGGACTGATGACCCCGTAGTTACGTCCCATAAGCTTAACAAACATTTGAACATTTTTTTAAAGCAAGAGCCACTATTACATTGTGTGAATTTTTTTTTCTACAGTTTACAAATTCTAGATACTGATCAATGTAATGACGGGGATAACAAAACGCCTAACGTTCTTTCGTCCAAAAAACTCTATCTCCATTCACTGGTCTGCGCCACTTGCTGCATCTCCCTATCTGTTTGTGCCGTTTCCTTTTCGGCTTGCTCTTGAAATTATGTAATATATAATATCTTGGAATGCGCATTCGATACTCATTTTCACTTTAATTACACACGCTCTGTCACTTTATTTGCCTTCAGGTTTTATTTTCTCAACGTACATTAGAAAGAGAAAATTTTGCTACAGCTTCAGTTTCAACAATTGACATTACCATTCAGCGGCAGTTCGAATATAGTAATAGCATACTTAACTGTTCAGTTACTCATGTTTTGGTCACGAGGTATTCATTAATTTTTGTGATATTTCACATTTTTCGCTAACTGACAGTTACTTACTCTATATCATCGAAGCTCTTCACTTTCGATATTCCCGCACAGAAACATGGTGGTGAGGGTGATGGGGGAGGAATAGATAAAATTAATTGTGGAATATGGCAGATTGAAAATCATACCTTTATATTTTCCTCTTTACATTAAGTGATGAGTAACTAAATTTGATTCTAACAAAAGAGCAATACTCGTTCAAATGTTTGTATAGCTTATGGGACTTAACTACGGGGTCATCAGTCCCTAAACTTACAAACTACTTATGAACTAACTAATACTATGGACGGCACAAATATCCATGCCCGAGGGGGGATTCGAACCCCCGACCGTAGTGGCCGTGCAGACCGTAACTGGAGCGCCTCAGTCCCCTCGGCCACCGCGATCGGCAGCAATATTCGTGATGTACCTAATTGCTTTAATTGTGTGAAATGCACAGCTTATAATTAAAGTGTTCTTCTCAAGGTGAGTCGCAAATGGTACATAGCTCATTGTTTCATGATCTTTAGCATGCCAATTTAAGTAGTAAGGAACTAGTTTGAAAAATAAATGGTGTACTAAAAATCTTTGTAAGGAGATGAGACTTTGATTTTATTATTATAATTATTATTATTGCACAGATATGGAGAAACTGCACACAGCTACGTACAGCTCTGTTCTGAATTACACTGAGGAAAGTGAATATGACGGTTGCAAGACACAAATATCAGATAAGGACTCGTGAAATCAGGCTCCCTTAAAAATGGACAAGGAGAAGAAGTGATTCTGTTTTATGGCTTGCTTGTTCACCTGATCTTACTCTCTTGATAACGACGCTCTTGAAACTGGTTCATGAGCAACAAACCTTACGTTGTTACTTTAAGGAGAGCTCGATTGCTGAAGAACCATTTTCTGACTATTCATTACATAAGCTCTATTTTTACTTTTGATAAAGGCTTCCCTAGACGTAGCCGAAACCATGGTCAAGTAAGTAATTACTGGCTTTTCAGCCGATGATTTGTGTTTTGTGTTAATCTAATAAGTGAATTTATTTATTGTTCATTCTTGTAATATACAAACTCGAAGAACTGGAAATAACTATTCGGTATCTATTACACTGAAATATCATAAAGGTTATTATTACACTTCAAGATAGAGTATCAGCAAATCGTAGAACATCCACCATTTTCTTTTCATTGTTACATGTTTTTAATGTTATTCGGTCTTAGAACTACCGTAACTAAAGAAAAATCAAATTGTGTTAATAGTTTTGATCTGAAGTAAGTACTCATAAGGTATGATATAATGGCCTCTCCCTAAATTTGTAGGTGTGATGTGTTTAAGGAAATAGGAAAATATCATTTAAATCAGTCAGAATATCATTCTTGACCTCCTCATCACTGTACCAGCAGTCACTACTCCTTCACAGATGTACAATGGAATTTTCTAAACAATCTTCAACAGCCCCTTCAATTTTGGATGCGTCTCTGATAACGCAGTGCTGTTCACCATTTTCGAGCACATCTCCCTTGTCACTCAGTTGACAGCTTTCTCTAGTTTATCAATTTGAGAAGATGTGAGCATTTCATTGCATTTCAGTAGATTAGTCTGTGTGTTTGTAATTCTATCGGACCAAACTGCGTAGTCATCGGTCCGTAGCTTATAAACTACTTGAACATAGGTAAACTAATCTACGGATAACACACACACCCATGCCCCAGGGAGGACTCGAACCTCCACGGCGAGCAACTGCGAGACGCCTTAGACCGTTCGGCTACTCCACCGCGGTCATTTCAATAGAACTGACGTCATAATGTTAGGGAGGAAGCCGAAGGATTTCTTATTCGCCTCTTAGAGCAATTTCATAAATTACGAACATTGAAAAATATGGTATGTTGCGTGCAACAGTTTTCGATCAACTCCGCCTTTGTCAAATCAAACTCGAAATCCCCTCTTTGTCGCTTCAGCCACTGAATAATATGGTCTTTTGTAATTTCAATAGTTGATGTCTCGTCGTGCAATTCGAAATGATGTGGGGCCTTATATGTTGCGTGCCGCGCGGGAGTAGCCGAGCGGTCTGGAGAGCCATGGTGCGGATCGCGCGACCTCCCGCGTCGGAGGTTCGAATGCCCCCTCGGGCACGGATGTTTGTCTTCATTATAAGTTCATAAGTAAAGTTTAGAGACTGATGACCCCGCAGTTATGTCGCATAAGCTTGAAAATTCAAATGTTTGTAGAGCTTATGGGACTTAACTATGGGCTCATCAGTCCCTAAACTTACAAACTACTTATGAACTAGCTAATACTAAGGATGGCACAAATATCCATGCCCGAGGGGAGATTCGAACCCCGACCGTAGCCTTTAAGCTTGACAAACATTTGAACAGCCGGCCGCGGTGGCCGAGGAGACTGAGGCGCTCCAGTCACGGTCTGCACGGCCACTACGGTCGGGGGTTTGAATCCCCCCCTCGGGAATGGATATTTGTGTTGTCCTTAGTCGTAGTTAGTTCATAAGTAGTTTGTAAGTTTAGGGACTGATAGCACCGTAGTTGAGTCCCATAGACATTACAAACATTTGAACATTTTTTTTGAACTTTTGAACATCTTGTTATTCGTTGCGATCTTTGATAGATTTGCGAAAGTTTCGAATCGCTTTTGAAGAACTGAACTGTTCGTGGAGACATTTTGATTTCAAGGAGTATCATTGAAGATGTCATCCAGTGGACGTCTGTTGTACAGCAGACGCGGTGACGGGGCCCCAGCTGTGGCACTCTGACATTTGAGTTGGCCCATGGCGACGCCTGCGGTGTCCGCAGCCCGTGACGCGTCCTCCTAGTAGACAGGTGTTGCGCGTTGCCTGCCTCCTCGGCGAAACGTCCACTGACAGCCGCGGGCAACGCGCAAGCTCCAATTCACAACACGCTGCGCAGTGGCATACGAGATGTGACATCTGAATATTGACTGTCACCCACCGGCAACGTTAAGTCTGACGCTGCTATGTCTTTGAGTGTAGAGGGAAGATGAGATTATGTTCACGTAAACAAGGAGGAAGAGTAACGATATAAGACCGTGGAATGATTCGTGTTGAAAACAACTATAAAACGGGGTAATACCGATAAAGTGTGTAATACCGATTATTTGGCCTGTATGAAAATCTCCCGCGGAAATGCGACAACAATGGAGTCGGTAAGCTATGTATTAGTGAAGGGGACCTGGACATTAATAGGCTGCATTTTCATAATTTGCTTTCGGCGCACATTACTCTTGATCGACTATGTGGAGGAAGTTGAGATTTTGTACCAACATTGAATGACATTATCTCAAGCTGTAATAGGAAATTTATTGAAATACCTGTTACAGTTTAAGAATTACAATATTTTGCCTAATAGATGTTTTTATGATACACGTTCGCATTTAGGAACCATTTTCTGGTGCACCGTCACTCTAATAGCATTTGTCAACATTCGTAGGAACATATTACGCCTCTTATTTTGTAATTTGGGAATGAAACAGAAAAACCCTTATTGTTGTAGTTGTTGTGGTCTTCGGAGACTGATTTGATGCAACTCTTCACCCTACTCTATCATGAGCAAGTCTTTTCACTTCGTCATAAGAACGGCGACGTAAATCCATTTGAATTTGCTTACTGTATTCATCTCTTGGTCTCCCTCTGCGATTTTTATCCCACACACTTCCCTCCAAAGCTAAGTTTACAATTCCTTGATGTCTAAGAATGTGTCCTACCAATCGATCCCTTCTTTTAGTCAAGATGTGCCAGAAATTCCTTTCCTCCCCAATTATGCTCAGTACCCCCTTACTAGTTACACGATCCACCAACCTAAACTTCAGCATTGTTCTGTAACACCACATTTCAAAAGCCTCTATCCTCTTCCTGTCCGCACTGTCTATCGTCCATGTTTCACTCCCATAAAAGGCAACACCCCATACAAATGTCTTAATAAAGAACTTCCTTATGCTTAAATTAATATTCGATGTTAACAAATTTCTCATTTTGAAAAACGCTTTTCTTCCCATTGCCATTCTGCATTTTAAATCCTCTGTAGTGCGACCATATTTTATTTTACTGCGCAAGTAACTCATTTGCCACCTTTATGGATTCGTTACCTAATTTATGTCCTTCAGCATTGCCTAATTTTCTAAGACTGCATTCCATTACTCTTGTTTTGCTCTTGTTAATGTTCCTCTTATATGATCCTTTCAACATACTGTCGATTCCGTTCAATTGCTCCTCCAGGTCATTTGCTGACTCTGACAAAATTACAATATCAGCAAAATGCAAGGTTTTTATTTCTTCACTCTGAACTTTAATTCCTGCTCCAAATTGCTTTCCTTTCCTTTATAGCTTGTTCAGTGTAGAACCCTGTCTTATTCCCTTTCCACTCTCTGCATCCCTTTCATGCCATTCAACTCTGATAATTGGTTCCCTTTGCATACATTACACCTGCTGATTTCAGAATTTGAAAGAGTGTATTCCAATCAACATCGTCAAAGGCTTTCTCCAAATCTACAAAAGCTAGAATTGTAGGTTTGCCTTTCCTTAATCTATCTTCTAAGATAAACCGTAGAGTGAGAATTGCTTCCCGTGTACCTACATTTCTCCTGAATCGAAACTGGTCTTCACCAAGATCGGCTTCTACCAGCATTTCCCTCCTCCTGTAAATAATTCGTGTTAAAATTTTGCAACCATGACTTATTAAACTGATGGTTCTGTAATTTTGGCAACAGTCTGCACCTGCTATCTTACGCACCAGGTGAAATAGTTTTGTCATGGCTTGCTCTCCCAGAGATTACAGTGGTTCTGAGGGAATGTCGTCCACTCCAGAGGCCTTGTTTCGATTTAGGTCTTTCAGTGCTCTGACAAATTCTTTTGCCAGTATAGTATCTCCTATTTCATCTTTATCTACATCCTCTGCCCTTCCTACAATATTGTCTCTAAGTTCATTTCCTTTGTAGAGCCCATCTATATACTCCTTCCACCTTTCAGCTTTCCATTCTTTGCTGAGAACTTGTTTTCCATCTGAGTTCTTTATATTCATACAGCTTATTTTCTTGTCTCCAAATGTTTCTTTTAATTTCCTGTAGGCGGTATCTCTTTTTCTCCCATTTGTACATTCTTCTACTGACTTGCATTTGCCTTCTAGCCACTCCTGTTTAGCCATCTTACACATCCTGCCAATATCAAGTTCTTAGTCGTCTGTATTCCGTTTTGCTTGTTCCATTTACTATATTTTTATATTATCTCCTTTCATCAATTACATTTCATATGTCCTGTGATATCCAAGGATATTTTTGTAGGTCTGGCATTTCTACCTATTTTGTCATCTTCTTCTACTGCCTTATTTCTCCCTGTTTCTGTCAAATGTTGCCTAAAGCTCCCTCTGAAATTCTCAAGAACTTCAGGTTCATCCAATTTATCCAGGTGCCATCTCCTTATTTTCCTAGCTATTTGCAGTTTTTTTCAGTTTCAGCCTGCAGTTCATGACCAATAAGTTATGGTCAGAGTCTATATGTGCTCCTGGGTATGTCTTACAGTTTAGAAACTGGTTCCGAAATATATATCTTACCTATAAAATCTATCTGGTACCTTCCAGTGTCTCCTGGTCTCTTCCACGTATGCAATCTTCATTCATAGTTCTTAAACCGAGAGTTTGTTATGAGTAAAGTATGTTCTGTACAAAATTCTACCAGGCGATCTCCTCTTTCATTCCTTTTGCCCAGTCCATATTCACCTAGTATTTTTCCTTCCCTTCCTTTTTCCTACTATCCAATTCCAATCTCCCATCACAATTAAGTTTTCCTCTCCCTTAATTGTCTGAATAATTTCCTTTAGCTCCTCATATATTTCTTCGATCTCCTCATCATCGGTTGAGCTAGTTGGCATATAAACCTGTACTACTGTGGTCGGTGTTGGTTCTGTATATATGTTGACTATAATAATGCGATCCCTGTGCTGCTCATAGTAGTTTACTCGCATTCCTATTTTCTTATTCATCATCAAATTTCCTCTGTAATAGCCCCAACTGATGTTGTAGTTATAATCCTGTACTCGCCTGACCAGAAATCCTGTTCATCCTGCCACCGAACTTCACTAATCCCCACTATATCTACCTTCAGCCTATCCATTTCCCTTTTTAAATGTCCTAACTTCCATACCCGATTGAGGAATCTAACATACCACGCTCCTATCCGTAGAATGCCAGTATTGTCTTTCCTGATGACGATATCTTCCTGAGTAGTCCCCACCTGGAGATCCGAATGGGGGGCTATTTTACCTCCGGAATATTTTACCCGAGAGGATGCCATCATCATATGTTCATACAGTGGAGCTGCATGTCCTCGGGAAAAGTAACGGTTGTAGTTTCCCCTTGCTTTCAGCCGTTCGCAGTAACTGTGTGGCAAAGCCACATTAGCTGATGTTACAAGGCCAGCTCAGTCAATCATCCAGACTGTTGCCCCTGTAACTACTGAAAAGGCTGCTGCCCCTCTTCAGGAACCACACGTTTGTCTGGCCTCTCCACAGATAAGCCTCTGTTCTGGTTGTACCTACGGTACGGCTATTTGTAACGAAAATGTTCAAATGTTTGTTAAGCTTAAGGGACTTAACTGAGGGGGCATTAGTTCCTAAGCTTACAAACTACTTATGAACTATCTGATACTAAAGACGACACAAACATCCATGCCCAAGGGGGAATTCGAACCCCCGACCGTAGTGGCCGTGCAGACCACTCGGCCAATGCGGTCGGCTATTTGTAACGTTGAGGCGCGCAAGCCACCCCAACTCGGCAATGTCTGTGGTTCATTATTATTTTGTATAACTACAGTTACAACTATATGCAGAATGACAAAAATAGATCATTTCTGCAATTAATTAGGCACAATACAAAGATACTGTCCCATTCTTCAATTGAGAGAAATCTGGTGAACATAGATGAAACCATTATGAACAATTATATATCTAATTTTCTAAAAATGTGGTTTCGAGAAAATGAGAAAAGAATGTTCACAGTGTGTGACACAACAAAACAGTGACCAATGCCACTTTTCATTCATGTGTACATGCAGCATGTAATGGTCTGAGTTTTTCTTGTTATTTGTACTCATGTAATGAAGTATGGATTTCTTCCACTCATCTAACACGCATCCCCAATCTGTTTATAAGGGCGAAAGAATGCGACGTCAAGAGGCTGGTCAAGGTGCGTTGCATTTGGAGGTAGAAGGACAAATCTGATGTCATATTCTTCACAAAGCTTGATAACATTTATCGGGAGTGGACTGAATATACCCCCTATTATAAACTTGCGTCCTTGCAATTTCTTGTCATAGGGCAAGAAAATTTTCGTGAATCATGATTCACACAGGTTATGATGAAACCACCCACTCATATCTTCGTTGTAATCAGCAACATCGACACTTCCCTCAGTCCAAGTAGGGTTCATGTGCTTACTTTTGCAAACAGTAAATGGGGGCAACAATGTTCATTTCCAACTGCTGTCATAATAACACTGATAATAGTTGTAAATGTGTGTCAAATTCATTTAGGATCCTCCACGCATCTTTTGACCAGCACATTTGCCTGTCCTTGATCGCGGTAAAAATTTGTTTCATCGTAATTTATTATAGTAGAGTCACGAACTCCACCCGGTTTGTCCCTGAGATTACTGAAATATTCTGTTACGATCTCCCATGAAACAGCTACTTTTCGTCTTGGCTCCATCTGTTTGTTCTCAGAAATGCACGAACATTCTAATCCTGGACGATTATCATTAATTCTCTTTTCAACTTAGACTTCATGGTTAAGGTAGCCTTGTACGATGTTACGTAGTACGTGTTTCCCAGAGGAAAACCCCCACTTGACACATACCCATAAACTCCCAACAAGTGTTTTCTCCTATATCCTGTTTAACGCTGTTGGTGCATCCACTGTGTTTTATATTCATTCTTTAACTTATAGTTAAGGGTTGTGTATGGTACAGCAAACTGTTCTAATGATAATTTTCCCCTGAAATTGCACAATAGTTTTACTTAGCAATTTATATAAACATTAATATGGCACACAATTAACTAGGAACAGTTAACGGTATTATTTTTTCTATTTGTAGAGCCTGTGAAGTTCTTCATCGGAACTTTTCACCGTTCATTTGCTTTACGCAATTTAGCACAACAATTACTAGCCGATTGTAAGCGACAACTGAGTAAATCCTGTCGTTCAGCCAAGTAAATAACAATGTTATCTTCAGGGGACCTGGGCGTGAAAATGACTGAAAAATCAGAAAAAAAGATTTTTGCTTCCATCTGAAAGACAAATTTCTTCCGTTTCCAAAAATATATTGTTTATTTGAATAGTTATAATAGTCATAAACGCTATTTGAACAAATGTCTGCACACTGGCCACGCTGATGCTTCAGGCACGGAATATCAGCATAAACATTCCATGCCTGCCACAGTTATGGAAGCAATGAACCATTATACAGAGACCCTTCCGATAAAAAAAAATTCTGAACAAATGTCAACATGGCCGTACACAAAATCGTAATTAGAGTTGCAGCAGTGAGTGGCAACAAGTTCAAATGTTCAAATGTTTGTTAAGCTTATGGGACTTAACTACGGGGTCATTAGTCCCTAAACTTACAAACTACTTATGAACTACTTACGAACTAGGACGGCACAAATATCCATGCCCGAGGGGGGATTCGAACCCCCGACCGTAGTGGCCGTGCTGACCGTGACTGGAGCGCCTCAGTCACCTCGGCCACCGCGGCCGGCGGCAACAAGTACGAAAACAATGTTTGTTGGATGGACAGTACTTAGGAATCGGTGTGATGAATGCTGTTGTTTCAGTGATGGTGTAATTAGCAGGACAAACTAAAGAACAGCTACAGAGTTCTGCCATAATGTATCATCAGAGCCAGTTAGGTTCAATGCGAGGTAACAAACAGGCAAATACGTGATAACGGTATTATAGGACATGCAAGGAGTGGCTTATTTGAAATTCTTGTTTGAAGGCCTCACAATAAACCCTGAAAGGTACTGCGACACTCTCAGAAACCTTATAAAACGAACTAGAATAGATCCTCCGCGCACTAAGTACTACTCCTTCAATATCACAATAACAGACCACACACAATCGCTACGAAAATCTACAACCGTCTTGGTATCACTGTCGTCGTCCATCCTCCTTACACTCAAGAGTTAGTCCCATCTAATGTTCAGCTACTTCCGAAACTAAAAATACATTGTATACGAGTTCGTTTTGATAGTAATGAAACTGTGATAGCAAAGATGCTTTTATGGCTCCGTCAAAGACGCTACAGTGATGATATCAATAGACAAGGAATAATTATGTAGCCATAAATAATAAATATTTCCAATGTTAATAAACTTCGTTTCTTTGAAAAAACTGCAAGAGTGTTTCGATAAAAAATTCGTCGGGATCACAGTAAAACGGGGTAATACCAATTATTTTTGGCAGTTTTATATTTAAAATATCTGACTCTTTCTTACCCGGTTGATAACAGTAGAAAATTGGAATGAGCGAATATGGAAAAGAAATCGCCGATCCGTGTTACCCCAAGGTGTGCGGTGACTCCGATCGGGGGTTCATTTTGCTTCATTATCGCTGTTGCACTTTTCCAGACGTTACAACGATCAAAATTTTACGTTTCTGTAAAAGTACAAGCACTGCTGTAGTTACAAAATAAATAGACTTACACATTTCAAATTATGAACAAGAAAAATAAAAAACAAATTAACACAAAACTCAGATTTAAATATTTGTTTCATTACAGTCTGACCTATAACACACAGCTTAACATCAATGTCAGAGACATCGGCGCCATCTCTTTGTCGATTTGTTCTTTTTCTATGTTCATTAAGTTACGTCTGTAACATCTGGAAATACAAAAAAAGTCGTGGCACAAGTGTTCCTTTTAGGATGAAATTAGCTTGATAGAGTCCTGAACTTCTCTTTCTCATTATCTGGCAATGAGATGTGGAATACTTTTCTTCCCTGGTAATGCGGAAAGAACAGTAGCACCACTCAGTAGCAGCTGTACCTTTTCTGTTTCGACTGAAGTTGAATCTTTGAGGGAGCAGTCACATGATTCTTGCAATTCAGAGTTGTATTACTTGTTTACAGAATATTTTCATCTTCCTATGACACAAACAATCGAATAATCAGTAACCAAATCCTTAACCACAATACATTTCGCGGGACGTACAGTTGGGCGGTTTGCACGACGCTCAGGTGTGCTAGTATTTGGGTCACCAACTCCGGCTTGCTGGAGAGTTTCTTTAAAGGAGGCAGTCTAGGAGGGTTTATCTCTCATAAAGACGTTTTCATTTTTAGGAATGTAGGAGCAGTTTTCCGGATAAAGCTATTGAATATTGTGCGGTGTACGAATGCGTCACTTTTTCACGAAAACTGTTTTACTGCCTTTTTCAGTTAGAGTCCTGTTAAAAAGAGATTGCTATTGGCATACTGATAGAATAGTATTTTTAATATTAAGTAATATTCGAATGTGTATGTAAATATCTTTTTCTATCATTAAATTTGAATTGATATATTTTACATTGGTGAAAAACATTTTGTAGGCAGAAAACATGTTTATACCTGTTTGGTCAGTATTTGTCACATAATCGTCATGGTACTGAGGGATTGAACGGCACGTCTGCCGACGAAAGGTCTCCGAAGATGCTTGGAAACCCTCCACTGACGCCGCTTCTTTTTTCGAAACCAGTTTCGTGATCTTGCGTTGTGAAATTCTGTGCTTCTGCTTAAATACCGTGACCCATCGGACGCCTTGAATTTGAAATCGGCGAATTGTGCAGCCGCAACTAATGTCCATTGCTATAAATCTCTTGTCGTTACTTGCTGATATTCTGTGTTCCTTCTACAAAACGGTCGCAGGTCCACGAACCTATCGCCTCAAATTTATCCATTCACATACCATCACTTTTAATATCTCTCTCCCATTGTGAAAGATATTCTTTTCTCTTCAATTGGCGGCATCGTTTTTTTTTTTTTTTTTTTTTTTTATTTATTTATTTATTTTTTTTTTTTATTCAGGATAGTAGTAAGGCTTCATGCGAAGGATGTGAACAATGTCTCTTCGTTTTTGTGGTTTCGACAACGGCTCATAATCCTCAACTTCGTATGTGACGTCTGACAGGTGGCGTATGACACGATACGGACCAAAGAATCGCTTCAATAACTATTCTTACAGTCTAACCTTCCGTACAGTGGTAAAAGTCCATACAAGATCTCCTGGGCTGTACACAACATGTCGGTGCCTGTCGTTATACCGTTGACGGTCCTTCTCCTGGGCGTCCAGTGTTCGTATGCGAGCCAGCTGTCTTGCTTCCTCGACCCTGGTGATGAGCTGTTTAACATAGTCATCCTGAGTGTCGTCCGGTTGGAACAGAAACAGCTCTGCTTAACGGCCATGGAGCAGGAAAAACGGCGTGAAGCCTGAGGTGCCTTCTCTTGCGGTATTGAAGGCAAATGTCACGACTGGCAGAATTGTATCCCAATCCTTCTGCTCAACATCGGCGTACATCGACAGCAAATCGGCTAACCTCTTGTTAAAACGTTCCGTAAGGCCATTTGTCTGAGGATGGTATGTAGTTGTCATTCTGTGGGCAATGTCGCACAGTGACATTACCTCTGATACTAGTTTTGACTGGAATACTTTTCCACGATCACATATCATGACACATGGTGCTCCATGATTCAAAATAATGTCTTCTACAAGGAATTTTGCGATCTCTGGCACTTCTGCTGTCGGCACAGGTTTGGTGACAGCAGAGCGAGCGAGGTAGTCAGTGCAGACTATCATACAACGGTTAACGGTTGTCGACTTCTGGAACCTCCCTAAAAGGTCGATCCCAACTCGGTGGAATGGAGCTGCTGCCGGCGGAATCGGTACGAGATGCCCTGGAGGTAATTGCGGCTCATGCTTCCGTCGCTGGCACTCTTTACAGTGACTCACATAGTGCTTGACAGATCGATAGAGACCTTTCCAGAAATACCTGCGTCTGATTCTGTCTAGGGTCTTCAAGAATCCCAGATGACCGGATATTGGAGCATTGTGGAAATATTTGAGAAAAGCTGACTGCAGATCAGCTGGAACGACCAGAAGCCATTTGGGGCCCAGTGGTTGGTAGTTGCTCTTATACAGTGTTCCGTTTATAAGTTGGAACTCTCCATTGGTCGGTTCTCCTTTCTCCAAGGCCTCTATCATTTTTAATAGTGTTGGATCTTCCCTCCGTTCAGCTGTAAACTCATCTAATTCAGTGAGGCCTGAAATTTCATTCATTCTGTTGTGTTCCACTAATTGATTCCTCGAAGGGCAGTCGGTATCCTTGTGTTTGCGCCCGTTCTTGAATACCACTGTGACATCGTACTCTTGGAGTCTTAGTGCCCATCTTGCTAGTCGACCTGATGGATCCTTCAAGCTAGTAAGCCAACACAAAGAATGGTGGTCTGTCACGACGGTGAATGGTTTGCCGAATAAATACGGCCGGAACTTGTTGATAGCCCAGATAACTGCGAGACATTCTTTTTCGGTTGTAGAGTAATTTATTTAGAACATTGAGAGTACTCTTGATGCATAGGCTATCACTTTTCAGCACCTACCTGAACTTGTACAACCACTGCACCAATCCCATGACCACTGGCGTCTGTGTGAAGTTCCGTTTCTGCATTCTCGTCGTACAAGGATAGCACTGGTGCGGAAGTTAGAGCCTCCTTAAGTGCCTGGAAAGCTCTTTCTTTTGACTCATCCCAGAAAATCTTAGCATATCCCTGTAGAAGTTCTTGTAATGGACGTGCCTTGTTACAAAATCTTTTTATGAAACGTCGGTAGTATGAGCACAGTCCGAGAAAACTTCTCACATCAGGAATGCGCTGAGGAGTTGGAAATTCTGTGACTGCCCTTACTTTATCTGGATGAGGACGGAAACTATCTCCGTTGACTAGATACCCCAGGATTTTTATCTCTTTGGCGACGAATAGGCACTTATTTGGATTGAGGCGGAGTCCTGCAGTCTGAACACACTTCAGCACAGTTGACAGGCGACTCTCAAATGTTTTCGAGAAATAGCAAATACACGTCGTCCACTTACGGTGTCGAAGCAAGCTGTCCATCATGCGTTCGAATGTGGCCGGAGATTACATAATCCAAATGGCATTACTTTAAATTCATAGAGGCCGTAAGGTGTAATAAAAGCCGTCTGTCAGCTTCGTCAACCTCGATTTGCCAGTAACCTGTCTGCATGTCCATAGTTGAGAAGCATGTAGCTCCTTTCAAGCAGTCTAAACGTGTTGTCAATGCGCGGCAATGGGTAGACACCTTTTTTTGTGATTCTGTTCAGCCACCGATAGTCGACGATAGAATCGCCATGTGCCATACTTCTTCTTTACGAGGACCACCGGAGACGACCAAGGACTCTCCGAAGGTTGAATAATGTCATCTCGCAACATGTTTTCCACTTCCTCCCGAATTATACGTCTTTCAGCTGGCGACAGTCTATACGATCGCTGGCTAATTGGCGAAAGATCCCGAGTATTGATACGGTGCTTTATCGTGGGCCGTTTCGTCTGACTTTTCCCCTGCTGCGGTGTGAATGCACCCGAATGCACCTAACAAGCTGGCGTTGTTCCTTGGTCAGTCCGGGCCCTACTGGCAGTTCTACGTTTGTTTCCTCCAGCGTGTTGTCTGTACTAACAGCAGGGACTTCATTGGTGACGTTGGGATCACCGTCCTGGATTGGTTCAGCTGTCCCGATACACATTCTCTTGGGGATATGTTGTGACTGCTCGTGGAAATTTGTGATCCATATCTCTGCTTTACCACCGGTAAAGCTTATGATAGCGACGCGGATATGTAAATTTCTTTTGTGAGCCTGATAAACTTCCACAGTCAATGATAGCTTGGGATGCTTGAAGGAAATCCCATCCGAGGATGACATTATGACTACCTTCAGCACAGTTGCCCCCGTATCACAGAACATTGTCTTCTTTAGTGTTCGGCGGTAATTATCCGACAATACAGAGAAAGAAGCTCCGGAATCAACCAGTGCCCAGACAGGTTGGCCGTCGATTATGACGTCGTTGAGATTCCCCAACATCTTAGCGACAGTCGTCCATGGAGGATTTTCATCTGCCGTGGCCTCACCTCCGAAGATGGTCGCCTCGCTTAGTTTTCCTGGGCGCGGCGGCTAGGGGAGCGGCTGGTACCTCTGTATGGCGACGGTGAACGGCATCGGCACGTCGGGGACCTCGTAAAGGGTACGGCGATGGTCTCTTTCCTTATAGGTCGACTGAATTCATCAGCAGGTTACTGCCTGGGATAGAACTACTCCGACGGCTGACGTCTTGCGGCAAAATAATCGTTGAATACTCGCTTCATCTCTGTGCAGTAGCGTACGACATGTCCAGGGCGCCCACAGTGGAAACACAGTGGTGTGTTGTCTTCTGTCCTAAAGACGTCTGTTCTTCTGCGGGGCGTCATAGTTAACGGGGGAGTTGGCTGTGGTCGCGTCGGCTGGTTCATGGGCTGCCGTTTGGCGGCTGCAGCTTAAGTCATAGCAGGGCGACGCCTTTCTTCACGTCGGTTGCGATTGACGGGACAGACAGGAGCTAATGTTTGAAATACCTCTTCCTCAGCGACGTCGGCTCCCTCGTGACTTACAGGGTTTACATCCATGGCCATAATCTGATGTTCGCTCGGTCTAACAGTCCCGGTTGCCATAAATTGTTGTAATTCGTCCCTCACAATTTGTCGTATGAGAGAAGCGAAGTCCTGCTGGTCTTCCACAACGGCCATAGGGACTACATTGGGGAGTCTGTCGTACTTTTTGCGTCCAACCCTCCTTTGTTGCATCTCTTCAATACGCTGGCACATTTTGATGAACTCTTCTGTCGTAGCAACGTCTTTTATCAGAAGCGCTTGGTACATGTCTTCTGCAGTACCCTTCATCACGTGCGTGATTTCGTCCGCCTGAGTCATGTTCGGATTGACTGTGTTACACTGGCCCAAAACACTCTGTATGTACGATTGTGTCGGCTCACCATGTCGTTGTGGCCGGTTCTTCAGTTGTTCTTCCTCCGAACGGATTTGTAGCTGGCGGTCTCGAAACGTCTTCTTATGTTCCGTCTGGAACGTTTCCCAGTCGTTCAGCTTGTCTTCGTTGTTCTCACGGGTGTCTGATGTGCAGTTGGCTTTACCGATGGTTTCGTGTCCATTGTTCTTCTGATGATACGGACTTTTGGAAGGATTTACTCGGTATATCCCTTGTATTCCGCTTGTACTCCGTGTAAGCGACGGCTTTTACGTTGCCTAATCGTAGCCACGGTGATGCAGCTGTTGCACAGGGTACCCGGCGCCTCCACCAAACAATGTCGCGTTGCAATGGAACCAGGCTTGACTTCTAAGACAACTGAACACACCACTTATACTGAAAGCTGGTTTATTACGAACTCAACATACATGCAGCACTAACTGCCTCTAGGGCAGAGTGCTCTGCTATTTATACACAGACAGAATTTACCAGAAATTAGAAGAACAGTTAACATAAGAAACAAAGAAATACATTTTTGCCGGTGGGTTGGACTGAACCAGCGACCTTCAGCACCGCAGCCCGTGACGCTATCCCCTGCGGCAATATTACAGCAGTGTTAGCAGAGGTTAGTAGCTTTTACGGTTTTTTTTCTGTTAACAGATTATATATTTAGTGATTAAATAAGCATTTCCTACCTTTAAATTACAGAATTTGTTTGTAGAAGTTCACAGCGGATACCTTCCTAAAGTTCATGTTTTGTATGCTGGAAATAAAGAATGTGAAAAGTACATTTGAGTAAAATATGCATGCATTTAAAGTTAATCGTTGGTCTTTTGAGGCAAAAGATACACACAGTGTTAGACCGTAAGCGTATGTTAGTAATTATTAGTTCTGGGACACAGTCGTTGTTTTTCTAGAAAACGCTCTTATGTTATAAATGAACTGTGACCACAGTACATTTACATCTACATATTTACTCTACAAATTACATTTTAATATTTGGCATGGTAAGTCTAAATATTATGCACGAGTGAGCGCAGTTACAGTTTTGACGGAGAATAAACCGCGTGTATATGGAAATTAAACTAATGCAGCTGTTCCTTTCACAACTAATTCATTATGCACATTTTACGGGCTCTTCCGTTACAAAGAAAGCTGTCATGTTTATTCAAAACTTGTGAAGTTAAATGGTAAAAATAGGAAGGCGTCTATTTTGGCTTAGGTGCGATCACCCAATATTTTCTAAGATAAATGGTTGTTGAATTATTGAAGTGGTTTTGTCTGACCAGCAACTTGGACAAAAGTTACTTTAAGGTGCGACGGTCAGCTGCTTACCATGTAAATATTGCTTCTCATGTTAAAACTGAATCATTATCTTATCTGTCCCTAACGTTTGTGGACGCGGATTAATGTGATACTGGGAAATTGAATTTATTGATGAAATAAGTAAGTACTTCAAAATATTATTAAAAACATATTCAGTAGATGCTTCCAAAAGGAATTTTGATACACAAGTCTTTGATGTATCCACCATAAATTTAAGCCTTACATAAGTGATGTTTAAAGCTTTCCCGGCGTATAGATATATCCATAAAATCGCGGGCGAACTGCAGGATGTCAGTAACTTCCTGCCACGATATTTCGGCGCAGAGTCTTCTGGCCATCTTCAGGTGAGTACCGCCGAAGTACTGGCGAAGACGCACTGAGCTGTGCTATTTATGCCCAATTCAGCCAACATTGCGCATGAGCGTACTTAGCGTGCGCGTTCACTACAGCTACGTACGCTGCTCCGAGCGCCCTCCGTGGTGGAGGCTTGCCGCTTCGATATCAGATCGATTCTCATCGTCATTCAGTTGCAGGAAACTACGCCGACTACGAAGTTTTTCAATGACAGGATTCCATGCAGCATTTATTTGGAAACCGCTGTCTCGATTAATAAGAGTCTCACTGTCAATCTTATTTCCACAGCTTCATTAATAATTGAGCTCCAACAGTTTGATGTATGGGCCACAATTTTCGTTTCATTGTATTTCATTGAATGACCTGTGGGAATACAATGTTCGCCGATTGCGGATTTGGTGGGTTGGAGTAGCCGAGTATGACGCTGATGTTCCACGATGCGGTCCTGCACAGCGCGCGTCGTCTGTCCTATATATGACTTGCTGCACTCGCACGGAATCCTGTAAACAGGAGTTGCAGAGACAGGGGAATAATTCCAAATTTTGCCAAATTTGTGCATTTTATAAATACCGCTGCTGCAAATAACATTAAGCGCAAAGCAAGCATGGCATTGTTAAGAGAGAGGATTCGTTTCAGTCGACGTGAGTTGGATGCTGTGTCTAAGGACATGTACCATCTGCACTTAGAGGTGGCAGCAAAATTATCTTCCCTGTCTTGGGACTGGGTGGATGGTGTAACGTGGTTTAAAGCAAACTGGAGCCATGACAAAGCTGTGACGAGGCAAACTGCCAAGATTGACCGTCTTTCTACACAGAAAATGCAGGAAGTTCCAACTCGACGATCCGTCATCAATTTGACGGGGAAAACTATAGATGACGCCACTGTATCTATGCTGGCAAGAGGTCTTAACTTCGCTCCAACACCTGTTTCACCGCCACTAGTGGACTTTGTTAGCTCCATCGAAGAAGCTGTGCGCCGTCTTCCTACAGATGAAGCGGAAGAAGTTCGTCGAGAGTCTTGTCGTGTATTGACGAGAGCCACACCGCCGAAGAGCAATATTTCGCCTATGGAGAGGGCTGCCCTCCGTAACTTACGAACAGACGTGGATACAGTAGTACTCAAATCTGACAAAGGTAGCGCTACTGTTCTCATGCCACGGGAGGACTACATTAATAAGATCAACGTTTTATTACGTGACTCAACGTATCGCAAAGTTGACAAGGATCCAACAAACCGAGTGGTGCGAAAAACAGCTGAACTTCTATCAAATAGTTCTCTACCGAAGGAGGTCATAAAGAGACTGAAACCAAGCAGTTCAGTTCCACCTAGGCTATATGGACTGCCTAAGATCCACAAGGAAAGTGTGCCATTACGTCCAATTGTGAGCAATATTGGAGCAGCCACTTACGACCTGGCTAAATACTTGGCGTCTTTGCTCAAACCTGTAGTAGGCAAATGTCCACATCATATAAAGAATTCCAATGATTTTATCAGCAGACTTCAGTCACTTCAGCTGCAAAGGAACGACTTGTTGGTCAGTCTTGATGTGGTTTCACTGTTTACAAAGGTGCCTCTTGTGGACTCACTACACCTCATTGGCAACATGTTTGGTGAGGACATTACAGCGCTATTTGAGCACACGCTCTCCTCTACATATTTTTTATTTAACAACGAGTTTTATGAACAATCCGACGGAGTCGCCATGGGTAGTCCTTTGTCTCCCCTGGTGGCCAATCTTTTTATGGAAGATTTTGAGGAGAGAGCACTTGAGTCAGCTATTTTTAAACCAACAGTGTTTTGGCGATACGTCGACGACACTTTTATAGTGTGGCCTCATCGCGTGAAACGTCTCCAAGACTTTTTAAATCATATGAACTCCATATATGAAAACATAAAGTTTACTATGGAGATCGAGAAAAATGGTTGTTTGCCATTTTTAGATGTTTTCGTGCGGCGCAGAAGTGATGGCTCACTTGGTCATTCTGTATACAGGAAGCCCACTCATACAGATTTGTACTTACAAGCTACTAGTTGCCACCATCCAGCACAAACAATGGGCGTCCTCAAGACTCTAATCCATCGAGCCCATACCATCTCTGATGCCGACAGCCTTCACACGGAACTGGAACACCTGCAGACAGTATTCCTAAATAATGGATATACAAGGAAGCAAGTAAATCGAGCGATGCACGCCTCCAAACGACAGAACAAGGAAGAAGAAGAAGAGGCTTTCAAATCGACTGCTTATCTCCCATATATTGGGAACATTTCATCACAGATAGGCAGAATACTAAAAAGGCATAAAGTAAGAGTCATCTTCCGCCCTCCTCCTAAAATTTCATCGCTGTTGGGTTCTGTCAAAGACGATCTGGAGCTGCGTAAAGCAGGTGTTTACAGGATTCCGTGAGAGTGCAACAAGTCATATATAGGACAGACGACGCGCACTGTGCAGGACCACATCGTGGAACATCAGCGTCATACTCGGCTACTCCAACCCACCAAATCCGCAATCGCCGAACATTGTATTCCCACAGGTCATTCAATGAAATACAATGAAACGAAAATTGTGGCCCATACATCAAACTTTTGGAGCTCAATTATTAATGAAGCTGTGGAAATAAGATTGTCTGACAGTGAGACTCTTATTAATCGAGACAGCGATTTCCAAATAAATGCTGCATGGAATCCTGTCATTGAAAAACTTCGTAGTCGGCGTAGTTTCCTGCAACTGAATGACGATGAGAATCGATCTGATATCGAAGCGGCAAGCCTCCACCACGGAGGGCGCTCGGAGCAGCGTACGTAGCTGTAGTGAACGCGCACGCTAGGTACGCACATGCGCAATGTCGGCTGAATAGGGCACAAATAGCACAGCTCAGTGCATGTTCGCCAGTACTTCGGCGGTACTCACCTGAAGATGGCCAGAAGACTCTGCGCCGAAATATCGTGGCAGGAAGTTACTGACATCCGGCAGTTCGCCCGAGATTTTATGGATATTACATAAGTGAACTAATAATGATAAATTTCATGTGTAGTCGTTACTTTCATCAAAATGATACTAACAGAAGTAAACATTCGTTGGGATCTTTACGATCTACATGCAATCTTATCTTCTCGTACTTTGATACACTACAAAACTATTTTAAGTAGTTTGTGTTGATGTTTTTCTACAATGTGATGGTACGCACATTATTTGTAAAGGACTCTTCAAGACGTAAATTCCAAAATAGGGCACCATTTTGGATGAGATTTACGATGAAGCCAACAGCGCGATGAGTCGTGACATCACAGATATCACGTGACTCTAATTAAGCGTTTTGCGGGCTTTCAGTATACTTGAACTCCATTTTTAGGTCTTTTTAAGGATAAAAGAACTTTACGCGTAAAGTAGAATTGATGACACACACGATGTATGTTCCTTTGTGTAAACATACTATGAAACATCTTGATGGTAAGCGATTGTATTCAAATTCAATCGAATTCCCGTCTACCCAACCAGGGGCTTATGAATGTACCACTTCAACCGTGTTATTTATTTCACCATTTTACATCTAAAGACGGGCCAAAGCGACGTGAAAGGTAGTTAATGTTATAATAAAAATCAACAGTATTCAAAACTGCAACTGACAGTGAATTTTTAGCTTCCCTTTCTAATGGTGTTTGATAAATATAGCCATACATCGCCTGATTTTCGTCGTTCAATGGTAGATCCAGTAGCTCGCCTGCCTGTACATTATTATGAAACGACGGGTTCTTCAATATCAATGGAATTACAAACTGTGTACATGTTGTTGAAAATAAGTTTATTTTTATTTATTATCAAATAATTGACACACACAAAGACTGACAGACTGATTAATGACTTCATCCCTGTAGAAAGACTAAAGTAAGACTGACTGAAGTACGACTTAAGACTGACTGTTACCGCCAATTCCCGCGTATTAATTGGGAGAAAGGTGGTTCAAATCTGCCTCGGTCTCTCCAGATTTAGGTTTTTCTGTGAATTTCAGAAGTATTCCAGGAAAATCTTTGGATTGTTCCCCTTCATTAACAAAACCACAGGGCCATCTACTCCGTCTGTAATGACCACGCCGGCGATGGGACGTAAAATAATATTTTCACAATTTTCTACATTGTCGTAAATTGATCAGTAATCCAGCAATGTAAATTTACTCTCTTTATTCAGAACAATGATCATAATATGTAATTAGACAATGACTAAATATTGCGACCATTCACATGTATAAGGAAAATCGGTAATACCCCAGCCTGCCTCTATATTATTTATATAGTAGCTGTAACTAAACTAATCGAAAATGCTCTGTTGTGAAGCAACGATCATAAAGCGAGAAAAAAATAATTAGCGGTGATAGCTTGAAAGTCAGTGTTCACGAAGAGGGGCTCCCCAAATTTGTTGCTGTTAGGACACTCATTCAAATCACTCACAAGGAAAGTAGCTGGGCTCGAACAAATATATCTGTATGGACGTTTCGTTACAGTATCTCCACCTACACCTCAATGTGGTGGTGGGTGTCCTTTTTATGCAAAACTTTGTAATCATGCTCTAGATAGCACTGTAGATGTAATTGTACACGCCATACGTAATGCAGATATCTTAACTATAACTTATGTAATAATCGTCGTACATGTTCTCTAGCGTATTGTCATCAAAAGCCGTTGGTATTCACTGCCAATGCTTCGATCGCCTCTTCCTGCACTTACCGTAACACTACCGCTAGCAATGAGTTGTTCGTCATTATCATCCCTATTATCATTAATATGAACTGTAACAACAGTATCTAACTTACGCTCATATTTCTGTACCATCACAGATACGAGAAAGCATGCGAATGATTCATCTTCTACACTAATACCATCTTCATGAAGAAGGGTTCTTCGTAACTTCATCTCAACTAATCGCAATACATTAGCAGGATTGATTAGCAATCGCCGCTCCATCTGACGCTTCACCACACAAATGTCACAAAACACAACTTCGGAGGCACACTGCACCGTCCCTACTGGCGAACCGACAGGTGAAAGTGCAGAGGCCTCTAACGGACGACTGCAGAGTTTAGCAGATGCGGGAGTGTCACTAGTGCAATAAGTGATCTTTACATTATATCTCGTACGATTTTGATGTATATGTGTTTGTTCGAGCCCAAGTACTTTCCTTGTCAGTAATATTGGAGTGAGTGCAACAATCACTTCTTAGACGTAGATTCGGCAGTCATAAAGAAGGTCGTACTTTCATGTAATTGCGCAAAAACTGATTTCAGGAAATCTTTAAAAATCTAATTTTTGTTCTTATAACACTGGCTGTATCTGATGTTCCTGTCCTCATGTGTTACTTTCGATGTCCTTGTATGTTTTCCGTTTTCCTTTTTGCAGTTTATAGAAACATTGAGTTAGCTGTAGTATATATATATTAAAATTACCGCCGATAAACATGTAGGTGGCACTCTGCCGATTATCTTTGCTACACTGTTGAGACGTGGTGCTGTTATGTGTTGCAGTGTGTTGATAATAGGGTTATCGCTCGCGCCATTAGACCCTGCGGCTGATGCAGTCAGCTGTGTGTGAGTGTGTCAGGCGGCGCCACGGAACAGGAAGCGGTCGACGCCGGTGCCGGCGCCCTTCTGTTCACGCTCGGCTGCCCTGCCGCAGCTTTTCTGCGCGCCTGCCTCGCAATCCCACCTCGCGTCGTGCTGTTCAGTTGCGGAGCCCGAATGAACCGAACTCATCTCACCCTGCTATTTCGCCATTACTGAGGTAATAGCTCCTTTGTCTTATAATCAACTCTGCACGTAGAAAAGGTAAACATAAAGTGTGCATCTTTCCCGAATCAGTACAACATTGACTCACAGGACATTAACGTACTGTACTGAACTTTAAGGTACTGTATTGAATGGGACATAGCAAATTGTGCGAAAGTAGTCGTTGATAACTAATCGCTAAAGCATTGTAGCTGTTTTACGATGGGAGGGGAGAAGAAAAGTTGAGATCTTGGTGTTTAAAACCGTTACAATATCTGTGTTACTGTGGGATATGTTACAGTACATAAGTAAAGTCTGAACGACGAAGCAGGTTTGGCGTTCAGCCAAATTGACGAATGCATTCAATCCTGTTGGAAAATATATTTTCAGCTCTCATGTGCAGTTGATGCCATATCTCCTGTGAATATGAAAGAATAACAACTGCAGGATCAGAAGTGACGTCTGTTCTTTCGGAATAGACGCAACATGTATATATCATTTAGCCAGAAATTAAGGCTTATCCAATGGCACAATTTAAATGTGAACATATCGTCTTTAATTTTATTTTGTTTACTTTTTTAACGAAGAAAGAAAAAAAACATTTTTCAAACATGTCACTTCTATACTTCCAACTTCCACTCATCGTTCCTGAGACCCGAAAGTAGATAAAATCAGAATAATCTTTTATCGAATAACAATAGTCCTTCCTAGAGATATCACAGTTTCATATCCAATCGTGTTGTGATTCACAGATGTTCAGACAATGGGCAACTTGATACTATTTGTCAGTTAAGTGTCGTTTCGTTGTGTAAACGTTAACTGCCGTAATATCTTGATTGTAAACTCTAATTTCTGCCCGAAAGTGCTCGAGAGGCCTAACAGACGCCGTCTGGCCATCGCCTCAACTACTGAGTTTTACAAAGAGGCGTTATCCGGGCCCACACTTCCAGTTGGTTCGTTGGTTTTCTTAATCGGAGATGCTACGTCTAAATTGAGAGCACTCTACGAACCAAGAGCGCTCGGAAGAATCGGACGATGACCCATACAAGTGCTTGCCAAGCGCGACAGTGCTTCACTTCGATGATCTAGCCGCAACCGATGTATCCACTACCGAACGGCCGTTTCCCTTTAAGCTTTACTGCTCGTCTGGGGGGAAAGTTGAATACTGGGTACAATGAAGGAAGGTATGCAGTTAAGATGAACAATAGGCAAAAGCCAGACCGGTCTACACAGCCCTTCCGGCCGCTCCTTGTGACCGTATGAGGTATGCGCACATACGAAGCCCATCAGCTTCTAGAAACTTCCCACTTGAGGCCATGTCACTCATTCTGGTTCCATTTGTGAGCTTCCTACCTCGCCTAAACAAACGCCCTTTCTGAGGCGCTGTCTTTGTACCAAGCGTATTTTCTACAGGAATTAGTCGTTCGCATTAAACCTATGCAGTTGATTAATCACAGTGACACTCCTACTATATAAAAAGTTATTTTCACTATAGTGGTCAAGGATTTTTCACGGATATTTTTGTACATTTCTGTTTAGTAAATTATTAACCTGCCAGGAAGTTTCATATCAGCGCACACTCCGCTGCAGAGTGAAAGTTTCATTCTGGAAACATCTCTGAGGCTGTGGCTAAGCCATGTCTCCACCATATCCTTTCTTCCAGGAGTGCTAATCTTGCAAGTTTCGCAGGAAGAACTTCTGAGAAGTTTGGAAAGTAGGAGGCGAGGTACTGGCGGAATTGAAGTTGTGGGGCAATACTGTGGTAAGGTGTTGACACCCAACTAACAAGGCTCTTCGAGTTTGTTCTTACGTCTACATGCTGTTCTATGGGAATTAATATGAAGAGACAGATGGCGTCGCAATGGGTTCCCCAGTTTCACCGTTTGTGGCGAACTTCTTTATGGAGGATTTCGAAGAAAAGACCCAGGAGAAAATCCAACTAACACCAACTTGTTTCTTCCGCTACGTGGATGACACGTTTATCGTTTAGCCACATGGACAGTTTAGACGAATTCCTCAAACATCTCAACTCGCTACACCCTAGTATACAGTTCACGATGGAAGTGGAGCAGGATATCGCCCTTCCGTTTCTTCACGTCCTGGTGAAACTGAAACCTGATGGCAAATTGGGACACAGTGTGTACAGAAAACCTAGCCACACCGATCTGTATCTGACTGCATCTAGTTGCCACCACAAATCCCAACGTGAAGGCGTTTTACGCACACTGGTACACAGAGCAAGAAAGCCTTCCATCCGAGCTACAACATCGAAAAATGTTCAAATGTTTGTAAATCTATTCGACCAAACTGCGTGGTCATCAGTCCGTAGATTACAAACTACTTAAACTAAGGTAAATTAATCTACGGACAAGACACACACTCATACCCCAGGGAGAACTCGAACCTCCGACGGCGTGCAACCGCGCGCTCCGCAGCGAGGCGCCTTAAACCGCTCGGATACTCCACCGCGGCGCTGCAACATCTGGAGACAACGTTAAGGAGAAACGGATACAACCCCAAACAAATACGACAGGGCGTTCAAAGAGACCGCATCGAAGAAGGAACAAGAAGAGAGAGAAGAATTTAGATCATTGGCATGCATCCAATTTGTCCGGAAACACTTCGAGGAAAATCGGCAGGATTCTGGAGAGACATACAATGTGTTTCTCGCCCCCAGCAAAAACTTTGATTCTCCTAGCATCTGTGGAAGACGAGCTAAGCCGGCGAAAACCGGGCGTTTACCAAATTCCCTGCCAGTGCGGCAATTCATACATTGGTGAAACAGTCCGCACGGTATAACAGAGGTACCGTGAACACTAGCGCCATTCACAACTACGCCAGACTACTATATCAGCCGTGGCCGACTATTGTATAAGGACTGGACACACCATGGAGTACGAAAACACCAAAGTACTCAGGCAATCCTCCTCCTCCTAGGATTGTGTTACTAAAGAGGCCATCGAAATACGACTGCAGTGGACCATCTTCTGATGGACTGTCCCTTTTTAGCCGACGTGCGGCGATCTTTTAATATTCCAGACGTGCTATCTTTAGCTTTAGGAGACGACGCCTCTATGGCTAACGTAGTTTTAAGTTTTATCCGCGCTGCTGGTTTTTAACGGCGGGTGCTGTGGCCTGATATCTTAGGCCATCACCAATTCAGCTTTTTACCTTTTCACACACTTAGGGGTTCTTAGTATGTGCAGTGTGGCTGGCTCATCCTGTTTTTTCTTTGTGATCAGCCAGCCAAGGTACTCTGCTAGCCGGCCGCGGTGGCCGAGGGGACTGAGGCGGTTCACTCACGCCCTCACGGCCACTACGGTCGGGGGTTCGAATCCCCCCTCGGGTATGGATATTTGTGCCGTCCTTAGTTGTAGGTAGTTCATAAGTAGTTTGTAAGTTTAGGGACTGATGACCCCGTAGTTAAGTCCCTTAAGCTTAACAAACATTTGAACATTTGTACTCTGCTATCCAGTTTTATTCGTGACTTTTATTTTACCAATTCTGTGTGTCTTCGTTTTGCATTGTCAGTGGTTTGTCCATTGTCAAACTGTCCCTTATGTGCGTTGTCATTTTCAGAGTATTGTTTTATCTTTACGTTATTGACAGCTGACTCTCAGCTAGGAACAGGGGACTGATAACCTAGCTGTTTAGTCCCTTTAAAACAACCAACCTTCAACCAACAGGCTTGGAACCCTGCACTGAGCATGGAAAAGAAAAAAAACGTTCTCGCAGACTGAGGTCCGCGCCCAACAACGGCGGCGCGGAGACTGCAGGCCAGAGTTCGTGCCCGGGCGCCGCTTCCCCCACCACTACCAAGAGCCGAAGGCGTCACGAGAGGAGGGCTGGAGGGGGTAACGGCGAGCATATATAGGGCGCCGAGAGGAGCTGCACAGCGTTGCAGCTCTGGCCCAGGTTTCCGTGGTTTCCTGTTGGCTGTAAGGTGAATACCGGAGCTATTCCCATGCCCACGGAATATTTCCAATTGGGAAAAACCTCCCCCCCTCCAAAAATCAAGAAAATAAGATAATCAAAATACAGTAAAATATAACCTATTTGCACCAAGCGAAACATATGAATCAATCAATAAAGGTACGATGCCGCCCACACGTGTGGGTATCTACCTGCATCTATCTACATATACATGGGATACTCTGCAAATCAAATTTAAGTGGCCTGGCAGAGGGTTCCATCGAATCACCTTTTATACTATTTATCCCCCATTCCGTTCTCGAATAGCGCGCGGGAAGAAAGAACACCTGAATCTCTCTGTTCGAACTCTGATTTCTCGTATTTTTATTCTGATGATCATTTCTACCTATGTACGTGGGAGTCAACAATATATTTTCTCATTCGGAGGAGAATGTTGGAGATTGGAGTTTCGTAAGTAGACCACGCCGCAGCGGTAAGCGCCGTTGTTGTAATGATTCCCATCCCAGATCCTGTATCATTTCCGGAACGATGTCACCCCTGTATGGTGACAATACGAAACAAGCTGCCCTTCTTTAGACTCTTTCGGTGTTCTCCGTCAAACCCACCAGATAAGGATCACACACTGGGATGCAATACTCCAATAAGAACGGACAAGTGTAGTGTATGCAGTTTCTTTTGTAGTTCTGTTGCATGGTTTAAGGGTTCTGCCAATAAAATGCAGTCTCTGGTTCGCCTTTCCCACGATATCATCTACGTGTTCTTTCCAATTTAAGTCTGAAGTAATAGTAATTTCTATATATTTTGTGGAGTTTACGGCCTTCACATTTGATTGATTTATCTTGTAAACAAAGTTTAACGGAATTCTTTTCGTACTCATGTAGACGACTTCACACTTCTCATTATTTAGAGTCAATTGCCAATTTTTACACCAGACATATCTTATTCAGATCGTTCTGCAGTTGGTTTTGATCTTCAGATGATTTTACTAGACGGTAAATGACGGCGTAATCTGCAAACAACTTGAGAGAGCTACTTAGATTTTCCCCTAAATCGTTTATGTAAATAAGGAACAGCAGAGGACAAATAACACTACCCTGTGGAAAGCCCGATATCACCTCTGTTTTAGTCGATGCCTTACCATCGATTACTACGAACTGTGTCCTCTCTTACAAGAAATCCCCTATCCAATCACAAATTTGGGGCAATATACCATAACCACGCAATTTGATTAAAAGCCGTTTGTGAGGTAAGGTGTCAAAAGCTTTCTGGAAATCAAGAAATACGGAATCGGTTTGCGAACCTTTGTCGATAGCACCCATCACTTCGTGTGAATAAAGAGCTAGTTGTGTTTCGCATGAACGAGATTTTCTAAATCCGTGTTGACCTTGGGTCAATAGATCGTTCTGTCGAGATAATTCATAATTCCCCGATGTTTGGAAAGAGCAAAAGCAAGCTCTCAAGCAGCCCGCCTCGCCCCTTCAGGGTGAGGAATGAAAAAAAAAAAAAAAAGCGGCACAACATTCTTCAGATACCAGCTGAAGATGGCAACGTGTACGATTGCCGAAATATCGTAGAAGTATTACGATAAAACCCAGTTGGATACACGAGAACTGTTTAACAATAGCCAAGCGGTTCTACGCTAGTGTGTGTGTGTGTGTGGGTGTGTTTAAGTGAGTGTGCTGTCCTTAGGTTATTTTAACTTAGTTTAATCAGTTTGTAAACTTATTATTGATGACCACAGTAATTTGCCCCCACAGATTTACAAACATTTTAACATTTCTATAATCCTACTTCAGACACACAAAGCTCTAAGCATTGTCAACAGTCGGAAAATAAATCAGAAATGTAATCCATGTGACCACTACAAGCTTAAAGACAATAATAAATATAATAACGCCGATTCTATTGGATGACCACCAATTTGTGGAGGTGATGTGTCTCGTCATATCGTTTGTTATGGAAGAAGACAAAACACAAGAACCAAGATCGAGAGACAAATGGTCGGCGGTATTCCTTTAAATACTTCCAGAATCCATGTAGAAGCTAAACCTAAGCGTAAATGGATTACAATAAGGGTTCTCTAGAACACGAAGCACTTGTTGAAAATGATGGCAATTGAGGATTTTTTTCTTGGGTCATTATAAAATATTGTCTCGTGATAGTTTTTACAGACATCAGATCCTAAAACGATGAGATTTCGGACCACAGGAGGGCAATATTAGCAAATGGGAACTGTTTACTGAACCGTATATCTCTGCTTTTGTGGTAGTTTTTACAGACATCAGATCCTAAAACGATGAGACTTCGGTACCACAGGAGGGCAATATTGGCAAATGGGAACTGTTTACTGAACCGTATATCACTGCTTTTGTTTTCGAGGCTGTATTGTACCAGCAATGCCACTGCGTATCTCTGACCGACTACGAGATTTAATTGCAAAGTACTCTCTGCTACATTTAGCAACTCCATCTAACAAACGAGGATATAGTAATTACTCTGATCGAAAACATTGTCACTGTGATTGAGTGGTCAGTCAACGACGAACTGACGTTAAATCACGAAACCTGTCATTACGTGAAAGCTAAACTTCTATTAAACAAAAAATGAAAAACCATGCCAGACTGCACCAATTGTTTGATTTCATTCAACACATTGGAATAATGATGAAATGTTCTTGGCTGGTGACTATATTCGAGGGTTGGAACCTAAATAGTGGCAACTATTTATTCACAAACGATACAGAAGCGTTGGTTGTTTGCACCCGTTACCGACCTTCAAAGTAGTCACTGGCGTTGTGAAGAAAGGGTTGACAGCGATGTGGATGGCGTAGTATACCGTACACAGAGCCTGTTTTCTTTATGGCACGAATAGAGCGGTCTAATGCCTGTCGAATCTCTGTAACAGTTCTGAAGTGAATACCACAAAGTGGTTCCTTCATCTTCGGAATCAAAACAGACAACCCAGTCCTATCAACCGAACAGAGCAGCCACAGCTAGCACTGTATGCGCCTTGCGCATTGTCGTGAAAAATGATGTGTGGGTTGTGCAATAAATATTGTCGCTTCTTTCGGAAAGCTAGTCGCAGGTAATGCTCCAAAAACCATCAGTAATATTGTGAATTGACTGTCGCCGTGGAGTAATGTAATTGTATAACCCCCCCTCCCCCTCTACTGGGGGGTCTGAAGACCTTGAGGATACTCAGGTGTTGTACGACCACTGGCTCATTCAGTCTTGATCCAGATCCGTTGTTCCTCTTTCGAAACTATAGTGACACCGTTACGTTAGCTGCTCGCTCACAAGTGGCTGTGTTTCCCTTGATTGTGCATACACCGGTGACGTTGGGACGGGTGTGTCCATTTGCTGGGACTTAAGGTATGTATGTCAACAACGTGAGCTATCAGCGGAAATAGTAGATTAAAATTTTATTGTATTAAGTTCTGAGACTGGGTCGTTGCATTTCTCCTCGTCAGTCAAACAGTAATGCCTCTTTTTCTCTGCAGAAACTAGATAAGTCCCCATCTTTCATCTACAGAAGTGAATAGACTTGGTGTTAAAATATTCAAATGTTTGTATAGCTTATGGGACTTAACTACAGGGTTATCAGTCCCTAAACTTACAAACTACTTATGAGCTAACTAATACTAAGGATGGCACAAACATCCATGCTCGAGAGGGGATTCGAACCCCCGACCGTAGTGGCCGTGCAGACCGTGACTGGAGCGCATCAGTCCCCTCAGCCTCCGCGGCCGGCAGACTTGGTGAACCTAACAAATATGTGGTAAATATTTGACTTTAAGCCGGAATTCGATAAAAAGTTTAGAAATGATTAGAAATTTTATTTAAGGGTTATTAGAAGTCACTAAATGCTGTCGTTGTCAAACATTTGTGAATGTAGGGTAATTGGCGCTTCACTGTGGGCAGAGGCTGATTATTCGCGA
The DNA here is from genome assembly GCA_026315105.1 of Locusta migratoria. Classification (NCBI taxonomy): domain Eukaryota; kingdom Metazoa; phylum Arthropoda; class Insecta; order Orthoptera; family Acrididae; genus Locusta; species Locusta migratoria. The sequence goes on along the minus strand of CM048745.1, from coordinate 713,249,276 downwards.
ATCTCCATCCTATTGCCCAGTCTGTAATTGTAATTGTTTTCATACACAGTGCCTCAATTTCACTGTCACTGTGTACATGCAGATCGCTCCCACTGCATCTCTTCATCAGCCAGCGTCACTTTTTGATGGTTACCGTCACAATCTTATCTCCTTACCATTACCGCGATCTCATTATTTGATACTGTCACTTTCTTTCTCACAGTAAGTTGTCTTTTACACTCCATTATCTCCTCCCTAAGTATGATATTGCGGATGGTCCGATTTCGCTTCCATTTCTCTCTAAATATATAACTGCAGATGGTTGGGTCAGCCAAGTATCCCCTGCTGAAACTTTAGCATTTTGGATATATGCAATTAGTGCAGTGAACTTTATTTTTTATTTGTATTTAAGTTCACCGTCTTGGAGGATCCAGAGACCAAAAACCGTATCTATGGTCTCCACTCGTAGCTATTTTATATTTTGACTGTTTTGACTACCTACTTTGATTAGTTCAATTAAGATTCGACAAATTCTGAATAATCTTTCAGAAATTTATATAATGGGTGTAACGAACAACAAAAATGTATTCATCATTTATCAAAATAATATATCGCACTGCACGATGTCCAAAACAAGTTTTCTTCAAAGAATAGTTTCTTCAAAATAATATCAAACTAATATCTGATTCAAATGTTCAAATGTTTGTTAAGCTTAAGGGACTTAACTACGGGGTCATCAGTTCCTAAACTTACAAACTACTTATGAACTACGTACAACTAAGGACGGCACAAATATCCATGCCCGAGGGGGGATTCGAACCCCCGACCGCAGTGGCCGTGCAGACCGTGATTGAAGCGCCTCAGTCCCCTCGGCCACCGCGGCCGGCCTAATATCTGAAGAACTCAGTGAGATACAATTGTGCCCTAAATTTCATACACAATTTAGATATACCCACTGAATTTCATACGCTGTTATACATGAGTTAACATTAAACATATGTTGCTCAGCATGTTTTATTTCTGCAAACTGTAATTTAATGCAGCACTGCACAGAGAAGAACAAAGAAATCCCTACATCGGGCGAAGATAAGAAACTTTAAAATGTGCAAAAATTAAATTTTCTCTGGTAACTGAATGTAGTTTAAGAACTTCAGGCGATGCAGAAGGAATTAAATTAGGTAATGAGATAATAAAAAAAGAGGCTGAGTTTTGTTAAAGAAGATATAAAATGCCGAACTGCTTTGGGAAGGAGAACATTTGTGAAGAAGCAAAATTTGTTGACATCTAAAATTAAATAATAGAGAACTCTATCTGAAAGCATTTCTAAGGCTTGTACCATAGTAAGGGTGTGAAAGCGGACGATCAGGACTTAAAGTCTTATGCCTCGTCTGTGCCCGTAAACACTGACATTGGAATGTTAATCATGGGAAACATCTTGCCTAGTCTGATTATCTCGTTTCCAGTTGTATCGGGTGGATGGACGTGTACCGGTGTGGAGAAAATCTCATCAATCCACGGACCCCGTATGTAAGTAGTCGATTTTTCCATTTGATGGAGGTTCTGTAATAGTTTGAGACGTGTGCGTTGGAGTGATATGAGAACCTGATACGTCTCTGACATGTGCCACGTACGTATGCATGCTGGGTGATCAGCTGCATCCACTGATGTCCATCTGCGGATCGGAGCATGGAATGTTCGATCCCTTAATCGGGTAAGTTAGGATATTTGAAATGAGAAATGGATAGGTTAAAGTTAGATAAGATGGGGAATAATGAAATTTGGTGGCACGATGAACAGAATATGTGGTCAGGTGAGTACAGAGTTATAAATAAAGAATCATTTTGTGGTAACGCAAGAATAAGTCTGATAATAAATAAGAAAACAGGTCTGCGGGTAGTATTGTGAACGCAATATCGTATCAAAGACAGATACTAAAGCCGGCCGCGGTGGCCGAGGTGACTGAGGCGCTCCAGTCACGGTCAGCACGGCCACTACGGTCGGGGGTTCGAATCCCCCCTCGGGCATGGATATTTGTGCCGTCCTAGTTTGTAAGTAGTTCATAAGTAGTTTGTAAGTTTAGGGACTGATGACCCCGTAGTTAAGTCCCATAAGCTTAACAAACATTTGAACATTTGAACAGATACTAAGTCAACGTGTGTGCACTATTCTAGCAGGATAATGCACATGTCCAGAATTGCTACAGAGTGGCTCCTGGAAGACTCCTCCATCTTTGCTGGCCACCAAATTCCCTATCCATGAACATTACTGAGCATGTCATCCAGAAGAGTCATTCAATGAACCCTCCGCCATGCACTTCAATGTGATTTGCAAATTATCCATGTAGATGTCAATGTAGATGTAGAAGAGATCTCCACAGTATTAACGGATTTGTGGACAGCCCAGAAGGAGCGTGTTGTCAATTCTCCTAGACCGGTGCATATGTACTATATCTACATCTACGTAGATACTTTGCAAATCACACTGAAGTGTCTGGCAGAGGGTTCATTAACCACTTTCATAACCTTTCTCTACCGTTCCATTCTCTAATAGCGTGCGGGAAGAAAGAACACCCAAATCGTTCCGTTTTCGATCTCATTTCTCTTATTTTATTGAGATGGTCACGTCTACCTTTGTAGGTGGGTGCTTGCAAAATGTTTTCACATTCATAAGTAAAAGTCGGTGATTGAAATTTCGCAAATAGATCTCGCCGCAACGAATAACGTCGTTCTTTTAATGATTTCCACCTTAATTCATGCAACATTTACGTGAAACTTTCCCCCATGTAACGGGATAAAACAAAACGAGCTGCCCTTCTCTGAACCGTCTCAATTTCCTCCTTCAGTCCCACCTGGTGAGGGTTCCCCACAGGGCAACAGTAAACCAGGAGAGGGCAAACAAGTCTGATGTAGGCAGTCTCTTTGGTGGAGCTGTTGCATCTTCGAAAATTACATTAAAAACTTTCAGGTTGAAAAACAGTTTGTTTTCAACCTGAAATGTGAAACGTTCGAAATTGTATCACAGTACGACACGTAGTTCATGAGATATGAGGACGTTAAGAGTAACGTTCATGGAAAACCGCTCCATCAAGCATTACGTTTTAATCTATTACTTCTTTACTACTAACCATATTCATAATAGATTTTACCGACATACAGCACTTATACAAATAAATATATTCCTGCAAATTTTACAGTTGTACAACACATCTATACTAATAATAAATCTGTAAATGTAGGCCTGTCGCTGTTCGCTTCAATCTTACTGGACGAATTTTCATGCAGTTTTCACAAGAAACATGAGCAAAGATTAGTTCAGGATCTAGGCATGATTTCATCAAAAAAGAATCACGAAGTGTTTTCATTGACCGTCGTGTCTGTCTGTTCATCTATTAGAAACCACTTCTCCAAAACGAATTCGCATGAGGTTTTCACACGTAACTTCAGCGTTCGTTGGAGAAACATATAGACTTCATTTCATGAAAATAGATCAGGGAAGATATGGTAATTTGAAACCTTAGGTGTATTAAGCTTGGAAAGAACGGCGTAATGCAGCAAAGAACCAATAGATAAAGCTGCGGGTGTTCGTGTGATGTTCGGCGCAGCGATCGGATTATTACCCTTTGAAAATACTTCTTACTCTACTTATGTCTACGAATACCAACAAATATTGAACGTAGTGTTACTGATTTGTGTATTAAATACCTAACGACATTTCTTTGCTTATTTTGGCACGTTTCACTTTTGGTATCAAAAACTTTATGAAGATACATCGTTTCCGACAATCAATTTTACTTACATTTCAAATTTTGACTAGGACAACTGAGTTTATTGACAGCGACCCAACAAGGATTCTATTTTTATTGACTGAGGTCCGGAACCCTAAAAAGCCATAATACACACAGGCCGTCCTTCAACAAGTTATATAATGTGAAACCCACATCTATAGATCACACCAGTATAAGACATCTTTATTTCTATACCAAAGATAATTCGTTGGCAATCGCACCACAAGGTGATTACATAAGAATAATCTACTGGTTCTATTGGTAAGTAATCGCAAACAGTGCCTAAACGGACATTGTTCAGAGATCACATGTGTGCGTGGTACTTTCGTCAGTCACAAGTCTGGGCGAATTACATATAAATTTAATCTCGACTTTGGTGGTTCCAAAGTTCACAAATCTGAAATTTCCATGTCATTACATTGCATGTCAATACGTTACAGTGCGCATGACAGGTCATTGCCTATGTTATAGACAGAAATATGTCTATTCTTCACAAGGTCACTATAAATGTTGGAAGTAACTAATTTATGTCAAAATTTTTGAATAGATGCTTTCATAGATACTAACTGAAATGACAGACTTGGTTCTACAAGAGATTTCACAAATGTTATGGTGAATTGAATGCGTCGTGAAACTTGCATTTTACTTCTTTTTTTTTCATACTATATTTTCGATGAGATCTGATTTCTTTTTTGTGGGCAGTCGTCCCTTCTTTTCTCGGATAACATTTCTTGTAGGTCGTTTGTTGATTTTTTTAAATCCTACTCCCTATCTTCTTATCTTTATCTCAGAAATTTGTTGTCACATTTTTTGGCAAGTCTTGAGGACAAGCACTTGTAGGTCAATCAAATTCAGCGATTTCGAAATTATGAGCATCGATAACAATGAAGTCGACATTAATAAGGTGAAATCCACAAAGACTTGTCGCTCTCCAATGTGCTCGTACGCTTGAACGTATGTTAACACTGAGGAACCTATGCCAATTTGTGCACTATTCTCATTTAGCCCCCTGGTTTAGTGTTTGGTAATAGCACAGAATAAGAGTAGATTAATATTCGCCTGTGCAACGCTGGATATCAAATATAATATTTCTATCCTGAATAACACTACTTCTTTGAAACCTGATCTTAGCACAAGGAGGACTATATTAGAATATGGCATGTAACCACATGTTTGTTTACGTTCCACAGTACGCCGAAAATTATTATGCATTATGAAGCCAATCGCATTGCATGGAGGTCTTCCGACTGCTGATCGAAATGGTTTGGTCTACGTCGTCATGCTGCGGGCAGAGCGGCTTTTCCCGCTGGAGTTTCGAGTCCTCCCTTGACATGGGTTTGTGTATTTTCCTCAGTGTAAGATTAAGTGGTTTGTACGTCTGGGGACTGATGATATTGACTCGAATGTGACATACTCTTATAAATCATAGGAACCATCCCAGGGTTGACTCAGTTTAACTTAGGAAAACCGTGGAAAGCAAAAAAATGTTCAAATGTTTGTACAGTCTATGGGACTTAACTACGGGGTCATCAGTCCCTAAACTTACAAACTACTTATGAACTACTTACGAACTAGGACGGCACAAATATCCATGCCCGAGGGGGGATTCGAACCCCCGACCGTAGTAGCCGTGCAGACCGTGACTGGAGCGCCTTAGTCTCCTCGGCCACCGCGGCCGGCCCGTGGAAAACGTGAATGACCTTAGCAAGACAGGGTTTGGCTTTTATTCCAAGCGACTCTGGACACACGCAAGGTATTTAAAACTTCTTTTGAATAAGTTAGTCCATAAGGAAAGCATTCAACGTTGACAGTTAATCTTCATCGTAAATATTACTCCATTAAGTCTTTGTCAAGGTAGAAAACATTTTAGGCTTTAAAACAATAAACTAGTTTTGTTATACAGATTTTTATTAATTTTTTACTTCTATCCCGCTTATTAGGCCATTTCAGGAAACAATTAACAAGCGCCCTCAAGATACATAAATTACTAGGTTTATTCAAAACATACATTGGCCTTGGAAATAAGCGTCGTCGCACACATACCACACATTCTAAAAAGTTACCTTGATCCATAATAGTTCTTTATAAATTCGGTAATTGATAGCCATCACCTTGATTTCCTAAGACACACGCAGCACTCATTATCAAAATCGCAACTGGCATTATATCTTAATTTATTGATCCCAATAAATAACAAATACTTGATCTAATATAAAATGAGTAATATAAACGTGAAAAATAACTTCCCTTTAAAAATGTGTCAATCTTCTATACAGATAGAGTGGAGATTTGTTCTTCTCTTTGACTAAGAAAAAACTTAAAAATTGGATTCAGTTAAAACTGCAGACAGAACATTTAAGAGATAAACAGAAGTTTTCAACTGAGGAATATTTCACTTTTGTCTCTAGAATTTTACTCCGAAGAAAGAATTTTCTCTCGGCATAATAAGATCTTACTCGCAACGACTTCGGCGGAGGGGAAACGGAGACAGGAAAATTTCCGAGTGAGAAAAAATTGAGGCAAAATAAGAAATGTCTTGCGTTACGCTCATCATTAACTAGCTACGTAGGCTATTACGTGGAAGAGGGAAACAAATTATTCGCCTCGTTGAAGACCTTCAGATTTTAGGAAAATCCTTTTGAACGATAATTAACTGTAAATTTATAAAAAGATGTCAACGGAAAGCATTCCAAAGCCATTTAAATCACTCTCAATATTTGGAGTTGGGTCATGTCGTTTCTGATATCTGGATTAACGTGTAATTTTTATTTCAGATGTTTAGGAAAGCGTAAAATAATTACTGAATGTATGTTAAAATTTCCGGTGAGGTGTTGATAATGAAATTATGAATAAGTTACCTTTTATGATTTACTTATGATATGAGCTAAATGGGAGAACTTCCCCTGTATGAACGTTTTTGCTTTCTTATTATAAAAATTATTGGCGAAGTTAACTTGAATTGCCACATTCAGATCATTCACGTATGTGCAACAATAAGCCATATTATTGAAATGAGAGGCCATTTAGTAAAATTCATGTCTGGGTAAAACGCGCATATAAATCTTTCCTCTATATTTTTTTGTCTTCATATGAAAAAGAGTGATTGTGTTATTCATGTGCAATTCGCAACTAAATACATTTGGAATGTTTGACATGCCGATGTTGATAGTTCACAGTAAACCGTGACAGCTATTAACACAGGAATAGCTAACAACATAATTCTAAACAAATGTATTTCATCAGTAGCCAATGCTCACAAATGGCACAACCACTGTTCTACCAGAATGTAAATGCTCCTACCACAACACAACACAAGGCGAATACGTCCCACGCAGAGTCAAATATGTAAAATAAGCGAACTAGCTATCCAACCTATTCGCCAACTTCAAGAACATGAACATAAAGAGTTCTTCATAAATTCGTGCTTTTTACAGGTCAAAACTAATGATTCGGAGCTGAGGTGCTCGATAACTATCCAATGTTGAAAGCCAATTGTATCGTGATTGGAGGTGGCAAAAAGGTCAGTTACGATCTTTTCCTGTAGTTTGTATTGCTTTAACAGATCCTAATTCATCGAAGAATCACTTTTTGTCCACCTAGAGGGCAAAGATGTACTGGTTCTTTCATAAGTGTTTATTTAAAGATATTACTATGCAAAGCACTTTCTTTACGTATAACAATTTGATATGGTGTCTCAATGATGTGCTCATATTCAGACTTCATACGTGGTTATTATACACACACATACTTTTTAGTGGAATTAATTTTGCTTGAAATGCGAATGTCTCGAATATTCTTGCCGTTTGTGGATCATTTGTTTATCGTTTGTGGGGAAACATTATTTCCTTTTTTCGTTTATTGCCACGTCTGTGAAGTTTTCTCTTCAGATACAGCTGTGGTTCTTTATTTCATACATTAAATGATATAGCTACTGCATTACATATACGTTTTCTACGTTCAGAAACCATGATTTGTTTGGAATTCGATGTCAGAAGTGTTCGAAAGCAAAAGAATTCCACGCCAAGATTTCTAAGCCAGAATAAACCGACCTCCTTCTGACCTTCACACAAAACTGAAGATTAATAAAGGTAATACGCATACATACGCAGATGTATTCATGAATGTAGCATAATTGGGTGAAGCTCATTAGTCACAGATGTCAAAACTTATTTATTTTATGTTACCGTAATCGCTGAAAGTCGTAACATAAATATATAAACAGTATACAGGGTGAGTCAACTAACATTACTGCTGGATATATTTCGTAAACCACATCAAATACTGACGAACCGATTCCACAGACCGAAAGTGAGGAGAGGGGCTAGTGTAACTGGTTAATATAAACCATAAAAAATGCACGGAAGTATGTTTTTTAACACAAACCTACGTTTTTTAAATGGAACACCGTCAGTTTTGTTAGCACATATGAACATATAAACAAATACGTAATAAGTGCCTTTTTTGCATTGTAAAATGTTAATTACATCCGGAGATAATGTAACCTATAGTTGACGCTTGAGTACCACTCCTCCGCTGTTCGATCATGTGTATCGGAGAGCACCGAATTAAGTAGGGATCCAAAGGGAACGGTGATGTACCTTAGGTACAGAAGAGACTAGAACAGCAACACCTTTATTGGTCTTTTTCACTGACGCACATGTACATTACTATTAGGGGTGAGGTACACGTACACACGCGATTTCCGTTTTCAATTACGGAGTGGAATAGAGTGTGTCCCGACATGTCAGGCCAATAGATGTTCAAAGTGGTGGCCATCATTTGCTGCACACAAATGCAATCTATGCCGTTATGAATGTCGTACTCGCCGCCGCACATCTGGTGCAATGTCGCCGCAGGCTGCCACAATCATATCCCGTGGGGTTGTAGGCACATCACGGTACACATTCTCCTTTAACGCACACCACGGAAAGAAGTTCAGAGGTGTAAGATCAGAGAACGGGCTGGCCAATTTATGCGTCCTCCACTTCCTATGAAACGCCCGTCGAACATCCTGTCAAGGGTCAGCCTAGTGTTAATTGCGCAATGTGCAGGTGCACCATCATGCTGATTCCAGATACGTCGACGCGTTTCCAGTGGGACATTTTCGAGCAACGTTGGCAGATCATTCTGTAGAAACGCGATGTATGTTGCAGCTGTTTGGGCCCCTGCAATGAAGTGAGGACCAATGTGGTGGTCGCCAATGATTCCGCACAATACATTTACAGTCCTCAGTCGCTGTCGCACTACCTGTTGGAGCCAGCGAGGATTGTCTACGGACCAGTAATGCATGTTCCGTAGATTCACTGCTCCGTGGTTTGTGAAACCCGCTTCATCGGTAAATAAGTAGAACTGCAGCGCATTCTCTGTTAATGCCCATTGACAGAATTGCACTCGATGATTAAAGTCATCACCATGTAATTGCTGATGTAGCGACACATGAAACGGGTGAAAGCGGTGACGATGCAGTATGCGCATGACGCTACTTTGACTCAGTCCACCAGCTCTCGCAATGTCCCGTATTCTCTTTTGTGGGTTCAAGGCAACAGCAGCTAACACACCAACTGCACCCGCTTCTCCTGTGACGGGCCTGTTACGGACCCGTGGGCGTGCTACGATCATACCAGTTGCATACAGTTGGCGGTAGATGTTTTGAAATGTGCGGCACGTTGGATGCTCTCTGTCCGGGTACCGTTCTGCATACACCCTGCAGGCTTCAGCTGCATTTTGCGACACTCGCCATAGATGAGTATTATCTCCGCCTTTTCGGAGTTCGAATACACCATGGTCACAGTTCCTACAACACTAGACTATCACAGACGTCTGGTAACACAGTGTACTACTGTTAGTCTGCGTGCAAAGACGAATGCAGAATAACAATAGCAGCAAGCGCTACATGCGGACACTGCGACAGCTAGACCAAACCACAACAGTGCACTACAGCGACATTCGTAAACACTGTCGTCATCGTAAACATGTCCCTGCAAATGCTGATCGTCGACCGTGGCCCGTGTTTGGTATAACACGCAACTGAACGTCGGAGGTTTCAAGCGTCAAATTTAGGTTACAATATCTCCGGATATAATTAACATTTTACAATGCAACAAACGGCACTGATTACGTATTTGTTTATATCTGAAGATGTGCTAACAAAACTAACGGGGTTCTATTAAAAAACGTAGGTTTGTGTTAAACACACTTCCGTGCATTTTTATGGTTTGTATTAACCAGTTACACTAGCCCCTCTCGTCACGTTCGGTCTGTGGAATCGGTTCGTCAGTATTTGATGTGGTTTACGAAATATATCCAGCGGTAAAGCTAGGTGACTAACCCTGTACAATTTGTGCACTTACTCTTATGACATGTTTTCGATAAGGAAAATAAAAAGCTAATAATGTTAAACTACAAGCCGTGAAAAGAAAGTTCGGGAAATAGACCTGTAAAATTAACGTAGATGATGAACTACAATTACCTTACTGTCCTTTTATAACGGTGCACCATCGCTGTTCTGTGATACATGTCTTCCAAACTTTCTACGAAATCATCCTTTGCGATGGTGCTCATAAGCCTTGTCACGTTTCGTTGGATGACAAGCATATCGTAAAAATCGTAAAATCTCGTTCCTTTCAAAGCGAGTCTTGACGATTGCGATCTGGTGAATATGGCGGACATTTAAGTTGCATCACCTCATTTTTGGTAGGAACGGTTTGATGATATTGGCTGTGTGTTGGCGAGCGTTGTAGACAAAACACCAGCGACCTTATTTTGCGTATTGGAGCCGTACCTTGCGTGTCTTTGTATAGCTGAAAACAAAACTTTTACGTGATTCTATACTCGTTCATTGTCCTGTTCTCAGATCAGGAACAAAGTACTAATTAGCACTTCGTTCAACAGGTCTAATACGAAACTGACACGATGCTCAACTGAAGTACGGGGGGGGGGGGGGGGAGGTTGTCAAATCCTGAAGCTACGCAGGTACATCGCTCTGATTCGCCTGCGTTGTCCTATGGAGCGTTTTGACTTCATTCACCGAAATTTACTGTCAGAGTTTATATGAATATTAAAGCTTGGGTCAACAAAATGTCAAAAAATTAACCATAATCCCACTTATTATTTTCTGTGGCTATGTTCACGATTTATTTCAAAAGAGTCATTGCTTGTGATGTTATTCACCATATACCCAAAAAGACTCAATTTTAAGTGCATTTTCACTAAATCATATCGGGCACTGTAGTGCGCGATATTAATATCTTCGTAAACGGCCCGTGAACATTCAAGATTCTTCAGTGGTCCATACCTCCGGTTCTGTTGCTCACGGAATTAATGTTCAAATTCTTCTGGACAGCCCGTAGCCTAGTATTCATTTCTATAGATAAGAGTCGAATGGCAATACCGTAGCTATCATACAGTACAGCGTAAAATTTTCGAGGCTACTCGCTTCTTGGAGCCCATCCAAATTGAGTAAATCGTTTAGTGTTTGCACGCAAGGTGTGATGTATGGTGGGATAATACGGCTTACGAAAGCACCATTCATTCATGGGTGGTTCCTACAAAATCACGAAAAATCATAATTTGTTTAGGTACCCAAAACAGGAATTGTAAGAATCGTCGAATTTTTTACCATACATTCATATTTTGATAATCTCAAAACACATTCAAATCGATGTCTCCATCCGTTACTCGCTCTTTTTATTTTTTATTTTATTTTTTATTATTTATTTATGCACGCTTTTCCTCATCTCCAAAACCAACGTGTTAGTCGATCAAGGCGTTAGAATACCAAGTAAAGCATCCGCTAGGATAGGCACAAAGATGAGATAATCGTGATTCAAGAAACAGATATCAGACTCTGAAAGGAAGAGACAATATCAATGTAAGAGAAAAAGAATGAGACATAGACGATGGCAGAATAAGACGGGCAAAATGGAGAGAAAGGGGTGAAGTCAGAGGCAGTGGGAGACACAAACAGAAGGAAGTGATAATGAGAGGAAAACGATACAGTGGGAGAGACACAATTAGACATTGGCTCTAAAAGGGAGTTATTGCGTATGTAACCTTACTTACTATGAGAGACTGGGTAAAAGGGTTTAGCATGTTCTGCGTTAAAAGTGCGCGAATATACATACAAAAATTTGGCGAGGAAGGCGGAATTAGGACAGGTTGCTGGCTCTCCACTTTTCTGTCGTTCTTGTTTAAACAGGAACATATTTGCCTTCTTTTGCTCTGACAGGAGCATTTTTCAGATGGTACTATTGGTGCATTTTCAGTGACGAAAACCACGAGGCGGTATATAGATATAACATGAACCTAGATAATGTATATTAAGGTGACCTGGACGTGAACGGGCATTTTCATACCTTGCTTTCGGTGCACATTACTCTTCATCTACAATGTGGAGGAAGTTTCGGTTTTGTACCAACACTGAATGACATCAACGCACATTGTAATAGGACATTTACTTAAAATATCTGTTATAGTTTAAGAATTACAATATTTTGCCTAAAAGATATTTTTAATAGACGTACGCATTTTGGGGCCATTTTGTGGTACGTCGTCTGTTTAATAGCAATTAGACGGTGCCAGCCTGCTGTCAACATTCGTAGGAACACATTATGCCTCTTGTTTTGTTGTTTGGATTATATCTGTGGAAATAGGAAAACCCTTATTACACTTCAGTTTTTGTGCACTATAGCTAATCTTGTAGACTAGATGGAAAATTCAACAACTGATTTGTATACATGCACATATCATGTAGATTTTATTGATTTTTCTAGATTTCATGTAGATTTTCTTTTGTATATACTAAGCAGTCAATATGTAGTGCCTAGGCGCTGTCATTATACCAAGACATTTAAAGTGGCTCCTTCTGTACCTCCAGGGACTCCTGCGTTGGTAGTATGTGGGTGGCAACCACGTAGCATTACTTCCACTTACTTGTGTCATGCTTCCCCTGCATTCTTTCTTATCGGCCTCCCTTGTCCAACTCTTGATTTTTCCTACCCCGAGGTTTCGAGGCCCGATGGAGTATTCCATTTCCCTTCTGCTACTCTTATTGCCAACTGATGCCTTGTAGTTAGGAAGAAACACCGACAGAAAATGAGTAGACCTGGCTACTTAGAAGAAAGCCCCTTCACCACGCTATGCGTGCTGAAGACTAATAACCTAAACGCCCGAGATTAAACTATTACATCAACATCATTGAACTGCAGCTGGATGGATAAAAAGGATTTGACCTTTAACATGAAATCAGATACGAGAATTGGAATGTATACTCAAGTAGGCAGGCAGGAAGATTGGCTGAAATATCAAGGGAGATGAAGAGATACAGGTTGGACATCTAGGCTTAAGTGAGATGAGAAGGACTGGGTTCAGTGAGATAAAGACGAAGAAGGGGACACGCTGCTATACTCGGGAAGAGAGGAGTAACATAGAGGGGGTGTTGAAGAGTTTAATGGAATGGTGCCCAGTCTCAAAAAGGGCTATAGTAGCTCGCATTGCATCAAGAGCTAGACCAATTACTGTGGTGCAGTGTTATACACCGAGAGTGGCAGGAAGCGAAGAAAGCAATTTTATGGTCAGCTACATCGAACCCTGTTAAAGGCAAGGAAAAAGGATATTATGATAGTTATGGGAGACTTGAATGCGAAAGTTAGCAATGATAACCAAGTAGTAGAAACTATAATGGGAAAACACGGTATGGGTAATAGAAATGGCAATGCTAAGAGACTTATTGAATTTTGTAGTAATCACATGCTGGTAATAGGAGGCACTATCTTCCCTCACAAAAATTGCCATAAAGTGACGTGGGTTTCTCCAGACCATAAAACGGAGAACTATATCGATCATTTCACTATTAGCAAGACATGGCGGATTTCCCTGCTGGATGTGAGGAACAAGAGGGGGGCAGATGTGGGAGGTGACCATCATTTAGTAATAGCTATGCTCCGACTGAAGATTGCAAGTACTAGGAATACACAGCGAAAGAGGAGAATAAACTGGGACAAACGGAAAAATAAAGAGGTACAACAATGTTTTTCACTGGAATTGAGTAACCGATTCCAACAGCTGAGAGAGGATGAAGGACAGGATATTGAACAAAAAAGTACTTAAATTGATACCTTTGAAAAGATACTAGGCAAAAGGGATAGAGGATGAGAAGAATGGATTACTTCTGAGATATGGGAAGCCGTGAACCAAAGGAAGGAATGTAAGAAAAGACTTAATATAGCAAGAACACAAGAAGATAAAATACAAGCTAGAACTGAATTTAATGAACTCAACAAAATGCCCAAAAGGAGACGTGACAAACGAGCAGTTATCAATAACCTTGTAGCACAAGCCAAGATGACAGCACAAAAAATGACAGTAAGACCATTTACGACATTACCAAGAAACTAACCGAAAAGTGTTTTAGATCTGAGAAGCCGGTGAAATCCAAAGACGGGAAAGAACTGTCCTCACAAAATGAACAGCTAGAAAGATGGAGAGAACACTTTCTGGAGATCTTGAATCGTCAAACACTTGAGGAAGTGGTGACCAAGACAGTGGCATAAGAAGAGAAGGAAGATGTTGATAGTAGTATAGAACCAACATCAAGAATAGAGATCCAAAGGGCCATTCAACAACCAAAGAATGGCAAAGCGGCAGGTATGCACAACATCACACCGAAGTTCTTGAAAGTGGATGTGAGTACCTCAGTCGAGATTCTGTTCCCACTTTTCAGAAAGATTTAATTTTAATGTTTTATTTAATGTTTGTTAAGCTTATGGGACTTAACTACGGGATCATCAGTCCCTAAACTTACAAACTACTTATGAACTACGTACGAACTAGGACGGTACAAATATCCATGCCCGAGGGGGGATTCGAACCCCCGACCGTAGTGACCGTGCAGACCGTGACTCAGAAAGATTTAGGAAGAAAAGGAGATCCCCACAGATTGGAAAAAAGGATTGCTGATTAAGCTTCCGAAGAAAGGAGATTTATCAGAATTCGATAACTGCAGTGGGATTACCCTCCTTTCAATACCAAGTAAGGTACTGTCATGAGTAAGTCTAAAAAGGATATAAAAGATAGTTGACTCAAGGCAGAGGAAACAGTTAAAAAAACCTCGAATTAATGAAATTCAAAAGAAAATTATCTGATAAAAATTTATAGAGTAGGTCTTTAAATTCCTCCGAAACTGGGTTTCTTGGGAATTTAGTGGGACCAATTCTGATTATTCCTCACGGCACTCCACAGGCCAGTTTTAAAGTGAAATATAACTAGAAATTATTTTTTATTTGTTTATTTTATGAGGGATTACAGATATCCATTGAGATTTTCTTTGCCTTCTATTTCATGTTCCTTGAGGGCATTGATCTCTATGCTACCTGGCTCTTGAACTAAGGAGTTCTGAGCGTGCCAGCTAAGGGTATTCATGTTCTGTACCTTCCATAATTACAACGTGACTACTATGAAGTATCACAAGTAAACCAAAAGAGAACACTTTTAGAATTCGCAACGATTCCAGCCCGTTACATTGCACCTTGATGTAAATTTCAAAACAAGTGGAAATCAAGCAATTATTTCTCACATAGTAACTGATGGAAATTCGTTTAGTTAATCACAACATATCATGCAATGTCAAATCGTTTGCAAAACATATGGAAGTGCAGGCACAGTGAGGTTCTATGTTCAGACACCACAGTTTAAATAATGATTAACGATACTGCGATTCCAGTTTTTGAATATGCCCTGAATAAGTGAATAAAAAGTGTTCATTTTGTGACTCGTTGCCGCCGGTTGTCCTAAGTGTCGGTGGCTGAGTAGAGAGAGACCCACACTGGAAAATAGGATGCACGCATGTGCGGCTACAGAGTCTGAGGTGACCAGCCAGTGGGACAGCAGAAACTAGAAACATTAAGCTAGATTAGAACAAGATATATATTTCGTAGAGATAGTACAATACTTAACTTTGGCCGGCCGCGGTGGCCGAGGGACTGAGGCGCTCCAGTTAGGTCTGCACGGCCACTACGGTCGGGGGTTCGAATCCCCCCTCGGGCATGGATATTTGTGCCGTCCTTAGGATTAGCTAGTTCATAAGTAGTTTGTAAGTTTAGGGACTGATGACCCCGTAGTTAAGTCCCATAGACTCTACAAACATCTGAACATTTGAACTTAACTTTGTTAACTGCAGCCTAGTCGAATTCAGAGACATAGTTTAACTAGGTAGAGGCCTGCCTACTGATGAGACTGTTCTTGTGCCTGTCTTGATGCCAAGTGCCCGATGCAGTTCAGTGGTGGCCACTAGCGGGGTTGCAGCAGAGTGCCCTCGTGGCTGACGTCGTAAGAACGCCGCGCCGTGCTTGCATGGCGGCGTGCGGCGAAAGTACGTGGCGCGCACTTCAAGCTTGTGCGACACCACAATTCAATTATTTGTAATCTTAACTGCGGGGTCATTAGACTTTTTACTTGCAAACTACTTATGAAGTAACTAATACTAAAGACAATACAAACATCTATGCCCGAGGGAGGATTTGAACCACCGACGCGGGAGGCCGCGCGATGCGAATGAGTGAATCCTTGTAAGATTTAAGCATTTCGATAGTAGTCGACTTTCGAGATCGGCTAATTCGAAAGTGTCAAGAGAATATGAGGAATATATTCGACACGAATTCTAGAATTTTCCATATAAATTTCAACTGAAATTATCTTTCCTATTTAGTGGAACCTGCAAAAGCTAATTTTGTAGCTTTAATTTTATGAGGATTGTTGAAAAGTAATTTTTTCCTTTTATTGGGTTTGTGGCGGAGGGGGGCAAGTTACGATCGAAGTCCGATATACACGTCAACAATTTCAAGCAAACACGATTAATAACTTAATCACAAGTTATTTATTCACGACTTTGAACATGAGTCAGCATCGGCTGTGTGATTTAATGGTGACATATGGAAAATGTGTGCCGGGCCGGAACTTGAACCCTGATTTCCTAGTTTACGAGAGCGTCTCACGCGTCTTGGTCTGGCTCAAATTTTCATATGCAATACATTGCCCACTGCCCTAGACTGCTCGTGCAGTTCATTCTCTAAGTAACGCACAGGATTACTATATTTGTCACAATCCTTACTGCTCATTAAGTACGATGTGCTGTTTTCGTGTTTATCGATGGGAGCATACATGCATTCATGTCTACAGGCCATTCGTATTGTACCATCAGTAAACACGGACACTGCACATCATATTTACTAATAACTAGGCCACCCCTTTATATTAACCATGTGGAATCAATACTTAACCATGCAAGCGGGAAAATCATAAATAAAAGCCTATGTATTTACAGCGTTATTGCTATAAAATGAGACACATTAACAGTATGTAACAGTCATTCTGAAAAAGTTGATTAATAAAAAATCTTATACATCAAATTATATAAGCTTCTTAGATAATGGATTTCGAAGCCTATTATCTATTATATTGAAATTTGGTCATTGTGCAAATAATTCAGTCGCCAAAGAATTGCCCAAGATCGTTTCATGGATATGATAGGAAATCTATCAGGTTAGGTATATCTACTAAAGTACTTAACAATATGTGAAATTTCTTCGTAAGGAAACGTCAGTTTTCTGAACGATGAAAATAATATTGAATACAGAAAAGACTTAATCAAAGAGATGAAAGAGACAATGAACACAATATTGAACCTATTCCTCTGCCATTGGTGTTTAACAAATAGGTAAACTGATAATTTCATTTAACATAGTTTCCTGTCAAACACACACATTAAAGATTCAGCACCGACTCTAGACCCAGCGTGTAACTACAGAGTGCGTTTTAACTTTCCATCATGGAAGGAAGCAATCTTAGGGCTTAACGTCCCGTCGACTTTCCGTCATGGATGTTCATTTTGCCACAATGCTAGTCCTACAGTGAAGTTCAACATTGCGATAGTAGTAGAGTTATAAAAATGGATCGAGAAATGATTGATCGTAAAACATAGTGGTCCATGAGTAGCAGTAAGATAAAACTAATCTGATGGCAAGTAAAGTATTAGATCGGTTATGGAAACTAAGCCTGCCAAAATTCAAGCATATCACCTTTCAACAAGCGTATCACATTTTAACATACATACATACATGACAGTTTTGCTTTAGTTTTCAGCTATCGGTATCCGAATTCGCGTATAGTGTGCCTTGTGTAGGTGCTAATAAACGAAAATGGGGAGGATTCTCAGTATCTCACTACAGACAAAGCAGAGGCTGGGACTGAACTAGGAAGGTACAGTGAATCTGTTATCATTGAAGTTACTATATCGGCTTACAAGTGTATAGAGACACAGTATTTGGAAATGAGCGTACAGTTTCTCGCCTGTATTATGTTTCACATCCGGTTGGCATTTTTTCACAAACTAAAATTTAACGTTTTACTTTCTACTAAAGACGACTAATTGAAGCCAGATATTCATCTCACAAATGCATTCACGCGAATGCATGCAAACATACATACACACACAAAATTGGCTTGTGGCAGGGGGAGAGAGAAAGAGAAAGCCAGAGAGGCTGTCACTTCATGTCGTATAAACTGGATTAAGCAATCACAAACGCACACACGGCTGTTAGTGCGGTAACACAGTGCAGTACTCCGTTAGAGATACAGGAATTCAGTTTCGGTTTAAATGTAATTACAGCTTTGCACTGCAAACCACTACCTCGTAAATTAGCGCAATCAGATGCTAATGACATTCGTCACTTGCCACGCTATTTATTTTGTAGGCCCGAAGAGATCCAAGCATCGATCTGTTTGCTCGTGCGAGCCAATAATTAGTCAAGCTTAAATTGTACACCGACCCCGCTATGTTTGCCGTAACCGTCCGTAGGGTTTTCAAATGTTTCGTATTTCGACGTGAAAACCTGTAGACAAAAATAACTGGTATTTCTTTTCCCCCCTGCTCTCATGACCTCCCATTTTTCTGCAACTAAGCGTAGGTTGATAGTTTGATGTTCAATTCATATAACTCTGAAGTAATCATGTTAGCTCTATTTTGCTTATCAGTGAATAATAATGATTGAGTCCAACCGAATTTCTAACATTTTATGACTCTAAAACTACCAGGTTACATGTGTACAATATGTATCATAATTTAAGTAGTGTTTGCTTCATGAGCCATATAATAACATTCACTCTGTTTTTATGGCGTTTCACAGGGTGGTTGTTACTTACTATCCATGTCCAACTAGATTATTTTCCCAACAGTATCACCCCTTTAGAGAGTAAATTTTCGGGCTTAATACAGATTATGAGTGCTTTACCCAAAGCAGTGTACTTCCTTCATATTATGTAATTATTTTATGATTGATATATATATGTAACACTAATCTGTTAGCTTGTGGCGCGGACGGTAACGGACTTATTGTCCGTTATTGTGCTCGAAATAGCAGTAAAATGAATACCGTAAAACAGTGAAACCAATCTGGATGTAACAGAAACTAACATTTGAACAAAATCGTATTTAATTTACTCTTTAGACCATAACACCAACTATTTTGACTGAAACGTCTATCAGATACTTATTTTTTGGTCGTAATTAATTCTTGGAAAACACCATGAGTTCATCTACCCAGCAGAGGTAGGTCTTATTGACACATTCGTGAGTATGTATACAACACATGATCACGCAGTCATAGACACGTGTGAGTACAGTCACCAGAGCGTGCGCAGTGTCGACGCTAGTAGCGTGTATACCCTCCTTTCTCAGCAATGCAAGCTGTAATTCTCCCGTGGAGACGATCGTAGAGGTGCCGAATGTAGTCTATCGTAATGGCTGCCAGACAGATTCCAACTTGTGCCTCAGTTGCGCCAGATTTCGTGCCTCTCATGCTCACTGCGTAACTTGACGTTCCATCCGGTCTGAACATGATCGCTGGGGGACAGATCTGAGGATAATGATAGCCAGGCTAGTTGACGTACACCTGCAGCGAAATTTAGGTAGATACTTCCTGTGAGTTGGTATGGGTAGAGGTTATACCTGAGAACCCGGATAAATTAATAATTGGATATTTTTATCGGCTCCCTGACGTAGACGTTGAAATTGCCAGAATGTTCAAAGAAAGCTTGAATCACATTTCAAACAGGCACCCGATGCATGCTGTTATAATCGGTGGCGACTTTAATTTACAATCGATATATTGGCATAAATACGTACTCGAAACCGGAGGCAAACATAAAACATCGTCCGACCTAGTTCTGAATGTTCTGGAAAATACTTAGAACAATTAGTTATTAAACCCACTAGAATAGTAAATGGATTCGAAAATACCCAAGGTAGAAACCTTTGATGTCCTAGCAAAAAATAATCCTGAGATAGTAAAGAGCATCAAAACAGATACAGGGATTAACGAACGTAGAGTTGTAGTTGCGAGACTGAATATAGAAATTCCCAAATGTACCAAAATTAAACGAAACATATATCTATTCAAAATAGCAGATAAAAATTTGCTTCACGCTTTCCTGAGTGATAGTCTCCAGTCTTTCAAAACTAAAAATGCGAGTGTAGATCAGTTGTGGCTTACTTTCAAAGACAAAATATCATTAGTAATCGATATATTTATACTAAATAAATTAATAAAGAAGCAAAGAAAAATGCACGCAAAATTTAAACAGACACAGAATCCCCATACTGGCAATCTTTTTCACAAACTCGCAATCTACCGCGGACTTCAATCGAGAAGCTTATAATAGTTTCCACAACGAAATCCTGTCTCGTAATCTGGCAGAAAATCCAAAGAAATTCTGGTCATATGTGAAGTACACTAGCGGCAAAACACAAACAATACCATCACTACTCTGCTGAGTCGACGAATACGCGGTGTTCCTTTTTCATATTCCAGGAATGTGTAATGTTGGAAATGTTTCATGTTTGTAATGTCTAATAATTGTATTTACCCATATCTTCATGCATTTACATTCACTTTCAACGGTAGTAGTCGAAAATGAATCTGAACTAAAATCACAATTTCATATATCATTCACAGAAACACACGTAAAGTCGTGATTTGAATCCAATATCAGACTGTCGAAACAATAGCCGACGGAAGAAACAATCTGAAAGATAGTTAATCTCTTTCGCAATAACAGTATTGTTCACCGACCTTCAGATACAGGCAGTCAGTGGCTAGGTACCGAAATCCTTAATGGTCTGACCAAGGCCCCACAATCCCGTAAATAGTCTGCTGTGAATAGTGAAAATTTTGAAAAGCGATCAATTTGGTGGTACCTTTACGCTCTTTTATTATACCATAAGCCCCTTGACTTATTTCACAAACATAGTACTTCACTTGAGTAAGCCAAGAAATTTTATTTATATGCAAATAACAACCATTGCTGTCTAATAGTTTTTTACCTTTTTACGAAAACTTCCACCAACTGTTTATTCAACAAATAAATGCAACTTTTTTCATTAGCATGAGCAATGTAGAATTTCGCGGTTTGTTGTACGCTAGATTGGAAAGGAAATGTATTTTGCATTGCTTTATGAAACGTTTGGCAGTACTATGAAGCATAACAACTATTCTGAAAAATAGTATGACTGAAAGTCTTTTATGTAAAGTATCTAAAGATATCCATGTACCTGTAACGGAAAGATTAGTTCCCTTTCCGAAGTTGCTCGCGAAATTGAAAGTGTAAAACTTTTCACTATTTTTCGTCTTGGCCTGTGTAGATAGTGCGACTACAACTAACAAAATAGATTGTATGTCATTACAAGCCACAATGGCCTTCAGCTTACCAGAATAATCACTGCAATGTTGCTCAGCAGTTTGTTCAAGATTCTCATAGCTGCAACCTGGTTTCCACATGAGTTCTAAACAGTCTTTAGGTCTGTATATATTAGATACTGAAATAATTTATTATCTTATCAGGGTATTAACCAATAGTTCCGAGTTGTTTTCGTTACGGCTAGATGTTTCAGTCCATATGGATAATTTTCAGAATCTTTTAGTTGCGTATGTAACCCGTATCATCTATGTTGTGACAAGTGCAAGCAGTGACAACGAAGACGAAACGGGTTGCAGACGATGCTACAAGATGCTGAAAATAATCCAGAAGAATTGAAACTTGTAAAAGGAAAAATGGCTGATAGTAAATTGTTTCGAACGTTAGTGGAGTTGCTGACTCTCGCAAATCATTTATGCCAACTATTGTAAGACTAAATACTTTGAAAGTAGCCAACTGCTTTCCATAAACTAATAGCACTTTTTATCCAGGTTTGCATCTCTTAAAATCTCGTAAAGTAAGAAGTAGGGTACAAATACTGCCTCGAATGATCCTGAAATGCTTATTCCAGGTTTCCCATTCTGTCAGTATTTTTGAACCTCAAGTTTTTAAAGGGTATAGAAAGGTGAACAAGTGGGTTTAATAGCTTTAAGATAATTGCAAAATGATGTGTTGGCCATAGCTATTTATTTTTAACTGAATGCTACCGGATTCGGTTAGTTTACAATTTTCAAGAACTAGCAGAGTTTAGCCAATATCTTAACATGTAATACAAAATTACAAAATTGAAAATAAATATTTGTCATCAAACTAACACGAATTATTTACAGACGAATGGAAAACGTTGTAGAATCGAACCTCGGGGAAGATCAGTTTTGATTTAGGAAAAATGTAGGAACACGGGAGGCAATACTCACATTGCAAATTATCTTAGAAGATAGGCTAAGGAAAGGCAAACCTACGTTTTTAGCGTTTGTAGATTTGGAGAAAGCTTTTGATAATGTCGACTGGAATATATTCTTTGCGAGAGTGAAGATCGGGGTGAGAGTTTAAAATTGGGAATGATTAATTTTTAAAACTCACAACCACCAACTGCGAACCAAATTCCTAAACATGCAAAAACACTGGAACTGTGATTGCGACTGTTTGACTCGTTTTCTAGGGGATGATATCACACGTTTGCAGCTTTCCTTCCCTGCATATGATTAACAAAACAATTCATAATAAAGTCAAGTTCATGTGAGAAAAGGGTGTACTAACTACTATTTTTGAAAACACGTAAAATTTCACTTGATGTTGTTTATTTCACAATATTAGAACCCTGTGGCTGATACGTCTGTACATCGACACATTTATCAAATAAAGTTATAGCTCGTGAGCCCCCAGACAAAATGAATATTTGTCTCAAATTGTTTTCACACCATGTGGCTGTCTCAAACACCGTTTATGTTCATGCTTATGCGACTACACGTGTTACATTAACAAATCACAGTCACTTTAATTCAATGCGATGCACACCTTGTTCCACTGGCTAAATATTCACAAACACACAGTAGCACTCGATTTAACTTGGTGCAGTCTACGAAGAGCAACCACACGTGGCGATTGCCACACACAAAAAATCTAAAGTCTCCACCTCGAGATACACATACCGACCGATGCAGCGTGACGCCGCCCGTCTAGCCACCCCACGTGCTCCCGCCTCGTCACTTCCTGCCCACGCGCGCGCGCATCTCAACTGCCGGGGTTTTTTCCCTACGTCATCAACTTCCCCATGTGAGCTGTTCTAACCGATTTGCCAACGTACAGCGCTCAGCCAATACATTTATAAAACTTTACTTAAAATCAAAATAATTACACTACACATTAAACAAATTTCTTCTTAGTTTCTTTATATTGGTATAAACATCCTTTGTACTATTTATTATAATCGTGCAATGTCTTATATCACAGATAAGTGATTTAACTGAATACTTCAAGATAAAATACACAAGATTAATAGAAAATAAAATGAGAAATAGTTAATATATTATTTTTATAAACAAACATTGCCATGCTAGTTGTGTAACTGTCTTGTCTTCGTTGGTAATTTATTACTTTTCATTGTCAAACATATTACGCCAGATGTGACTATATCAGCTAATGTATTGTTTATTTATCAACAGGGTATTTTGTAATGAGGGTCTTAAAGGTTCCTAACTGCAACGTATTACTTCAAATGCCAGTAGCATTATAATATTTTATTTCACGCTGTGCACTGCACTGTGCCTGGCACTCGCCATTGTCCCTCTCTCCCCTCACCGGAAACGATCTGGAAAATCCTAAGCTGGAACTAGCCACTAACGTCAGCCTGCTCGCTGGCCTCCCGTCAGCTACAAGCACACAGCAAATCTCAATGTGGAAAATTTCTACCTATGGCCTAACTATAAATGTTGTTACCCAACTGTGTACATACATTGCTACCATAATTAATAAGATTAAAATTGTGTAACATTTAGTGCATTGGCATGGTCAATGTTTGCAGTGAACTTCATACTGTTTAAATATCAAATGCTATTAATTACCAGTATTTCTATTGGGCGGTAATCTTACATCTTTCAAATTCTGAAGGTAATAGTGGCAAACTATAGAGAGTTATATTCAACCTTTACAAAAACCAGACAGCAGTTATTAGAATCGAAGAGCAAGAAAGGGACGCAGAGGTTGGGAGGAGCGTGAGACAGGGTTGTAGCATTTCCCCAATGTTGTTCAATCTGTACATTCAAGAAGCAGTGAAGGAATGCAAGGAGAAATTTGGAGAGGAAATTAGAGTTCAGGGAGAAGAAATAAAGTCTTTGTGGTTTGCCGATGATATAGCAATTTTGTCAGAGACTGCAAAGGATCTGGAATAGTAGTTGAATGGAATGGACAGTGTCTTGAAAAGAGGGTATAAGATGAACATTAACAAGAGTAAAACGAAGGTGTTGTTGTTGTTGTGGTCTTCAGTCCGGAGACTGGTTTGATGCAGCTCTCCACAATACCCTATCCTGAGCAAGCCTCTTCATCTCCATATATGAAAGGCAACCTACATCTGTCTGAATCTTCTTAGTGTATCCATCTCTTGGTCATCCTCTCCTGTTTTTACCCCACACACTTCCCTCCAACGCTAAATTCACAATTCCTTGATGTCTAAGAATGTGTCCTACCAATCGATCCCTTCTTTTAGTCAAGGTATGCCAGAAATTTCTTTTCTCCACAATTCTGTTCAGTGCCTCCTCATTAGTTACGCAATCCACCCACCTAATCTTCAGCATAGCAATTTTGTCAGAGACTGCAAAGGATCTGGAATAGTAGTTGAATGGAATGGACAGTGTCTTGAAAAGAGGGTATAAGATGAACATTAACAAGAGTAAAACGAAGGTGTTGTTGTTGTTGTGGTCTTCAGTCCGGAGACTGGTTTGATGCAGCTCTCCACAATACCCTATCCTGAGCAAGCCTCTTCATCTCCATATATGAAAGGCAACCTACATCTGTCTGAATCTTCTTAGTGTATCCATCTCTTGGTCATCCTCTCCTGTTTTTACCCCACACACTTCCCTCCAACGCTAAATTCACAATTCCTTGATGTCTAAGAATGTGTCCTACCAATCGATCCCTTCTTTTAGTCAAGGTATGCCAGAAATTTCTTTTCTCCACAATTCTGTTCAGTGCCTCCTCATTAGTTACGCAATCCACCCACCTAATCTTCAGCATTCTTCTGTAGCACCATATTTCAAAAGCCTCAATCCTCTTCCTTTCCGCACTGTTTATTGTCTATGCCTCACTCCCATACAAGGCAACACTCCATACAAATGCCTTCAGAAAGGACTTCCTTAGGCTTAAATCAATATTCGATGTTAACAAATTTCTCTTTTTAAGAACGCTTTTCCACCCATTGCCATTCGGCATTTTATATCCTCTGTACTGCGACCATCATTTGTTATTTTACTGCCCAAGTAACAAAACTCATCTACCTCCTTTATTGCTTCGTTTCCCAATCTAATTCCTTCAGCATCACCTGATTTTCTACACTGCACTCTTGTTAATGTTCATCTTATATGCACCTTTCAGCACACTGCCCATTCCGTTCAATTGCTCTTCCAGGTCCTTTGCTGTATCTGACAGAATTACTATGTCGTCGGCAAAACGCAATGTTTTTAATTCTTCACCCTGAACTTTAATTCCTTCTCCAAATTTCTCCTTGCTTTCCTTTATAGCTTGCTCAATGTACAAATTGAATAACAATGGAGAAAGACTACAAACCTGTCTTACACCCTTTCCAACCACTGCAATTCTTTCATGCCCTTCAACTCTGACAACCGCTGTCTGGTTTTTGTACAAGTTGTAAATAACCTTACGCTCCCTATATTTTACTCCTGCTTGCTTCAGAACTTGAAAGAGTTTATTCCAATCAACATTGTCAAAAGCCTGAAGGTAATGGAATCCAATGTCAGAAAATCAGGCGATGCTGAAGGAATTAGATTAAGTAATGAGACAATAAAAGTAGTAGATGAGTTTCGTTATTTGAGTACAAAGAAAACTTCTGATGGACAAAGTAAAGAAAATATAAAATGCGGAATGGCTATGGGAAGAAAAGCGTTTCTAATGAAGCGAAACGTATTAACAACCAATATAAATTTAAATGTTAGGAAGTCCTTTCTGAGAGAATTTGTCTTGAGTGTAGCACTGTATGGGAGTGTAACATGGACGATAAGGAGTTCAGACAAAAGGTGATACAGCCTTTTGGAATGTGGTGCTACAGAAGAAAATTAGATGGATAGATCACGTAACTAATG
The DNA here is from genome assembly GCA_026315105.1 of Locusta migratoria. Lineage (NCBI taxonomy): Eukaryota > Metazoa > Arthropoda > Insecta > Orthoptera > Acrididae > Locusta > Locusta migratoria. The sequence goes on along the minus strand of CM048745.1, from coordinate 713,222,954 downwards.
AGGAGGTGCTTAACCGAATTCGGGAGAAAAGACGTTTCTGGCATATCGTGATTAAATGAATGGATAGATTCGTGGGACACATTCTAGAGAGCAAGGAATCGTCAACTTAGCATTAGAGGGAAGTGTGTGTGGTGAAAATCGTAGAGGGAGACCGAGGGACGAATACAGTAAGCAGATTCAAAAGGATGTAGGTTGCCGAACGTATTCTCAGATGAAGAGACTTCCAAAGACAGGGTATCTTTTAGAATTGCATCAAACCAGTCTGTGAACTGAATACCGCAACAAGATATAAACTACTTGTCGATATTTTCCCAGTGGCTAATTGCTACAAACTGAAGCATTCATTGATGATTGATTTGTTCACTACTATCCTCACTTGGCAGAATGTACCTTATTTGCAAATGGAATTAATCTGCGCCGCGGCGGATCAGCCGTGCGCACTGGGGCGCCGTAGTGTGGTGCGCGCGGCCGTTTGCAGTCGGGGATTCGAATTCCCCGTCGGGCTTGGGTGCGTGTGTTATCCTTAGATTAATTTACCTCAGTTTAAGTAGTTTGTAAGTTACGGACTAATAACTACCCAGTTGAGTCCGATAGATTTACAAACATTTGAACATTTCAGAATTAATCTGCCGGAAATAAAACAGTACACATGGCAAGACGACGACGATTATGATCCGATGTTGGCAGATGGCACAGCGGGACAGCGTATTGACATGGCTGCCAGAGCGGCACAGAGAATATTGTCAGCTACAAAATATCAAAGTGTGAAGGCAATAGGTGCCATACCACAGCAGAGTGGGATTAAATGGTTCAAATAGTGTCCATTCGGAAAACTTTCAGACACGCTGGACGAGTGCCGTCAGTTGTGTTACAACGCTTTCTTCAATGGGCACGACCACAAACTCTTAAGAGACGTTCTGGACGTCCACGCAGCACAGACGTCCACCGAGATCGTCGTCTTGTAAGGGCAGCAGTGCGAGGTTGTAAAGCAACGACAGCATAGATCTGAGGGTTTGTGAGCCTAGAAGTTTCAATGCCGTTGTCAATAGGCTATTAACAGTGGTACTTCGGGCTGCCACACCTGTAGTCTGGCTTCCATTCTCACCACGGCATCAACTTCCGTGGCTCGACTGGTGCCATCAGAGATTCACTTGGGATGACGGGCCGTCTCTTGTGCGATGAAAGCAAATTCTGCCTGCAAGCAGTTGATGGTGGTACATGCATATGACCTAAACCTGATAAGCGCTATGTTGTAGTGTGTATTCGTTGAAGACATCAAAACTCCACCACGGGTCTCTTTCATCTTTAGTGTTTGTGGAGGGAGCAGTGGCCCGCGATTGGTATGTTTAGAATGGTATGAGACCTTGTTCTTTTCCCATTCTTACAACGCAAAGTAGATGTGCTCGTCCAACAGGATAATGCTCGATGAAAATGCGCATGTAATTTAACATGCTTGACGTACAGCAATTTACGTGGCCAACACTATCTTCGCACTTGCCTTTAATTGAGAATGTCTGGGATGTGGTAAGGTGACAACTGACACATGCGACTTACCGATCTACAGCTCTTGCACACCTAACATCATTTCGAGTAGGTGAGGAATATTGAATCCTACGACATTATTAGTCATCTGTACGAAGTACTGCATGCCAGAATCGGCTCCTTCGTTGCCACTTGCTGAGTCTACGCCACGTACTAATTGTGGAAGTTTCAGGGCAGTTCGACACTTGGCACCTGAGTACCGCTCAGTATCCGCAAACGTAATCAAAATCCACTGTTTCAACAATATATCTCGCTACAGACGGGGCTTCGAATCCCCCCTCGGACTTGGATGTTTGTGTCGTCTTTAGTATAAGGTAGTTCATAAATAGTTTGTAAAAATGACCCCGCAGTTAAGTTCAAATTCAAATGTTCAAATGTTTGTACAGCTTATGGGACTTAGCTACGGGATCGTCAGTCTCTAAACTTACAAACTACTTATGAACTAGCTAATAGTAAGGACAGCACAAATATCCATGCACGAGGGGGGATTCGAAGCCTCGACCGTATTGGCCGTACAGACCGTGACTGGTGCGCCGCAGACCGCTCGGGTACCGCGGCCGGCCGCAGTTAAGTTTCTCAAGCTTCACAGACATTTTGAACAATGCATCTTGAGTGAATGGGTAACTCTATGAAGGTTATTTCCGGCAATGTATTCCACCCTTCCTATGGCGAGTGTATTTCGCCTGTATCATATATCTTTAAAACCAAGTGAAGTACTTTTCTGTGCAAGGATCTAACTGGTTACAAGGGAATGTCGTCTCTTCTAGGGTTCTTGTGGCTACTCAGATGATCTGTCAAATTCTACTCGAACAACACTGTTTCTTCCTATGTCACTGATTTTCTTTATATGTTTGTTTGATTGAAGACTTATACCCTACTTCCTTCCAATATTCAGTTTTCCTTTATTTGCTTTTTATCTGTACAACATCGGTGCGCTCTGTAGTATAGCGCTTGAGCGCGAGAAGTTGTAAATTGGTATAATTGTAGGCTACTTTTGGTACAATAAAATGGTGGAAAAAAAGTTATGCCGAAACAGAAATAAAGGCAAGTCACCCTTAATTGAGAATTATTTGCCGACATCAGGACAAATATATGCCATATTAAATGAATTTGTCACGTTTGAATGTCGGGCATGCGAACTATCACATTGGCAATTTCTTGTTCGTAGAGGAAGAGAGGGCCTGTCACCACCGTGTAATGAGGAGGAGACACCGCAATGGGAAGCTTCGTCGTCCAATGAAGATGAAGAAATGGAGCTGGTCTGGTAGCCTGAGTGTTAGTAGTGTACACCTTGGTAAGACGTGCTGGTGGTATACACAGTTTGTGGAAACATTAAATACTGAATTAAATTAAAGTGGTCCATACAAGAACTCGCAATTTGACGTTTAGATGTTCCTACAGCTGCTTCTCTCTTCTTTACTCTTAATTTTTTCTGTGAGTCACGACTATTAATTATTGACGTTTCTACGGCCATGGGTGTGTCCTCAAGTCATTTCTACACTCGGCGTCATGTACGAAGGCGGCCCAGTTTTCAGCCGTTCTGCGCATCCCCCTCCATTACTGCAATGCCAGCCAATAACGTTCATTCTGTAGGCGCGTGGCTGGCCGCGAGTTACGCAATGTGTCTCCCACAGGCTCCGGTGTTGGCGCTCGGCCGCATCTCCTGCCATTCTCGCTCCCTCTATCGCTCCGCTTTTATGCGCGCAAGCGCCTTCTTACCGGACGCCAGGTATAATGGCTATTTTCTTATTTTCCCAGTGTCATCTATCATGTGTCTGTTGTCCCTAACCTCAGATTCAATTGATGTGCCTCTGTATTTTCTCCTTATGACAACGAAATATCAAATCTCCCGTGCATCATAAGGATTTCTACTAAGTTTTTTCATACCTATATGATTCTCTGCCGACATCTTTCGAATGTAGGATTTTGTCGTCAAATGTATTACTGTACATGCTTCAGTCAAATGCTACCTTTGACACTCCAATGTCGAGTTCTTTTAATCTAACCTGATCACCTTTAATTTTAACCTTTTTGAAAATTCCGTAGTTTTAATCTGCACTTCATCATCAATAAATTGTGGTCAGAAAATACATCTGTTCTTATCCACTACACACACACACACACACACACACACACACACACACACACACACACACACACACACACATATATATATATATATATATATATATATATATATATATATATATATATATATATATATATATTCTTCTTTTGAAACCACCCCAAAGTCCTGAAGGTTTCTTCCATTCTTTATAAATGGAAATACATAATTAAGACACTTTCGCACAGTTAAAATTAGGTGTTAAAAATGAGGATGTTTGAATGAAAGGCCTTGGTCCAGGTCAAGTGCACCAAGGCCTTTCATTCCGATATATTCATTTTTAACACCTACTGTTAACTGTGTGAAAGTGTCTTAATTATGTATAAATATTTTAGCTGATTCTGTATAAAGACAAAAATTAGGTAGCGCAGTTGGAAGGAGGAACTGAACTTCATATATGCTCCGTTATAGTATTTGAGGTCGTGAAGTTCAACTATGTGAGCCAGCCGCAGTAGAGTGGACGAGCGGTCCGAGGCGCCTTGCTGCGGAGCGCGCCGCTGCTCGCCGTCGGAGGTTCGAGTGTTTGTTGTCCTTAGCGTATACTAGTTTAAGTAGTTTGTAAGCCTAGGTACTGATGACCAAAGTAGTTAGGTTCCTTAGATTTACAAATACTTGAAAATTTCTTATATGTGGGTCAATAAAATGCTCTCATTCAGCGAAAGAGGGCAATAACGATTAAACCCTTTAGTTTCGCTTTTATTGTTAAACTAGCAAACCCGGCAACGCTTCGCAGTAGCTAATGTGTATGGGTTATCTACCCCAATCTCTCCTCTTCTTCTCCCTAAGTCTATCCCTTCCTCTATTTCCACATCGCCTTCTCCCCCTTTTTTCCATCAGCTTCACTCCCTCTTATCCCACACCATATCCATATCCTTCACCCCCTCTCTGCGTCTATATCATCCCCCCTTTTCACTTCATTCCTAATGTCAATCTCCTCCTCCACCTTCTCTGATCTTGTTTATTGTTATTGGGACCCTGATTGGTAATATAAGTCAAAATGGATGGGTAAATAAATTGGAAACGGGTTATTAGAGAAACCTTTCGAGTTGCTCTATCTGTGAAGTTGTAGCTTTAATGTCCGTACTTTTAATGATTTTATTGTACGGACAGGCGTGATTGTTCATTGAAGCGTAAAACATTTTCCTGTTTCGTGTTACAAATGACTTAAAAAAGGAAAACAAAACCGCACATTTTTACAGAACAGCTTAGCAAGGTTTTCTCGCAGCGAGCAGAATATAAATGCATTTTATAACTTGTTTATACCTTCTTGAGAGCCTATGAGTTGAAAACAATGTGATTACCGTATGATCATACTTTGATGATAGATAGTCCTTATGAAAGAAAATAATTAACTAAAATGCAAATACGTTTCGGAATCTTGTGTTGCGTTCATTGTAACGCTTGCTGATGAACTATATTTATTTCTTTCCGTCCGGAGAGAAAACGAATAGTGCAGATGGTTTACCAACTCTCGAACACGTTACAAACTTCCAGCGACTGGTCATGCGCTTTATTAATGGTCATTGCGAATGCAAGGCGAACGGTAAACAGGACACGCTTATATTGAAACGGCAAGTCGGTTGGAATCAGTGGCATTCTTGGAATCAGAACATCCCCTCCTTTGAACTTTCCTGTAATTATCGTTGCTTCAAGCACATTGTGCATCAGCTTCTTGTTCCATTGCATAGTTTCGGGTGGCTTAGATTGCGTAACATGAGTATCACAGACCCAACCTTGATTTGCAAATCGTGCGGTGGCATTCCTAGCAAATCCAATGAATTCATGAAATTTGTTGGATAATTGACGACTTCAACAGGTGCGGAAAAGGAAAACATCGAAGTAAATGAATGCAAATATCAACAATAATACATTTCCTTGAGACAATATTAATAAACGTATGTTATTGGAGAGCGATTTGGCTTTGAATTTTTATATTCAAATCGTTTACGTCCTTATTTTTCTCTGCAATATTCGTCTGTTTGTTTCCTCACCTGTAAGTGAATAATGAACTCTTATTAGAAATATAATTGAAACGCGATTAACAACATTGCTATATACCGGTAAAATTTTACTATCAGCGACACAGGCATGGTATAGCTATGTTGGCAACACCAGCTGGATCGTGGGAATGAAGCCGACCAATCGCGGCGAAGCTTGAGATAGCTAGTGAAATTTTAGATGAGAACAGTTGTTTTTTCTTCATAGTAAATAATATTATGTTGATAATCCGCATAATAATTCAGTGTCTGAGGAAGACGATGTTTATCATGTATTCTCAGCACTGATAACGCCGTCTCCCTTTAATCTAACCTCCTTGGCGTGTTTGTTTGCTCCGATGCATAGTATTTTGTCGCTAGTCGAGTAACGAAATAATAAGCTGATTCTTGGAGAATCTAGAAATAGATCCGATCTGGAAGCGTACTTTCAGTTTTACGTCACGTAACACGGGAACGCGGTCGAACGGGACAAAAAGTATCCTATGTCCGTTTCCTGCTTCTAAGCTACTTCCCCACCAATTTTGAGCCAAATCGGTTGAGACGTTCTTTAGTTATAAATAGTGTACCTAAGAAGACTTTCTTTATATATATATATATATATATATATATATAGATGGATATGCCAAGGTTTAAGTTATGAGAGAATCATTAATTTTATTTACATCTTTATTTTCAAATTAGTACAGTTTTGAGAGCTTGTTTGATAATAAAAACAATATGAGCCATCCTGGTTCCTTTTTCTTCGGTTGACTGTGTCCTTGATTTAATTACTGGTGCAAGTACCATCGATCTCTCTGTGCTTTCACCGCTCGTGGCGCTATTTGATCTATCGAGCGTCAATTGACTGGTGTTTTCCTTTGCGTGTGTCGCTACGGTGGCTGCGGAGACAGAGAGAGGAATGAATCGGTCGCTGCGGGGATAGCAGAGAAGATATCATGCAGTCTTTTGATACGTTGCATGTTATCGCCAGGGTCGAGATATTTTGATTGAACTGTCTTGTGACGCCCTAACTTTACCAACCGACTACCCACCTCTCCCGTAACCTACCATCTCACAATATTTATTTACATTGCTATAGCATTATATAAGGAAATGGGAGAGAAAATTGTCACCAGAACGTTTCAGTATTTTCATCAATAATTAAAAGTTAAGTGTTCGCGATATATATGGATACCGTGCTTATATCTGAGAGAACGTTTTTTTCTGTTTCAGGGAATGTGCGACCCAACAAATTGCTTTACAATAATTACACTTATTCTAGAATTCAACAGCGTCTATGGGTGTTTACATCAGAAGAATAAAATTACGACATGAGACGTTAACACTTGGAGCATATTAAGCGGAAGTGTTACAAAATAAAAGGATTGTTTATAAAAAAGTATACTGCTTGAATACTAGCGATTTAAATAGATTAAAAGTGAAGTTGCAGGGCACTGTAGGCTGCTGGCTTCAGAGCAGCCTCTACGGTTGCTGCTGTAGACAAAAGATGTTTAAAATAATGTGCGTAAAGGTCATTTCCAGAATTTCAATGACAAACTTCGGTTAGTAATATTTAAATACAGCTGCAGGAATTAATCTCATTTGAGAGTCACCGAAAATAAAAATTTCGAAAACCTACGACAGCAATAGTCTCTGAATTCTGCCTCATTATTTAACTCCAGTTTCGACGTTCGAAGTTCGCATTGACAACCTTTTCATAAGCCATAGCGAGTCGTCGCCATCGTCTATTGTGGGAACTACTGAATGGCAAAGCCCGGTTTGCGAACGTTTGCGTATCCTCCGGCGATAGGATTTCGTCTGGAAGTAAAGCCTCTGCCGCCCCACGGATGAGTTTCGCGTGGCGGCGGCTGTTGGCTGGCGTTGCCGGAAATGAGAAGTAATGCACAGTTGGTGGAACTGCGCGTGCACGCTCCAGCGGGGGCACGAATGATACCAGTATTCGCTCTGTGCCCTGAGGGATGGGCCTCCTTCACAAACCTCGCAACTCGACACTACTTTCATATCGTGTAACGAACTACATATTTCAAACTAAAGTAAACCCACAAAGGTGAGACTTATAACTATCTCGAGCCTGTAACAGCCACCCTTTCTTTCGCATTTTAAAATTACTTAGACATTAATAAAAATTTATGACGGAATTAAGTGAAAAAAAAATTACTTTGACTAACATTTCTCCCTACAGTTACGTATTTAATGTCATGTACGATATGATGTTTAGAAAAGAATTTTTATAACATATGAGAGTGTTAGTCTCATTCAGAATGTTTATTTTGTTGCGTCCCTGTCCTCTCGAACGGCAGAGATGAACGATGATGAACGATGTTGAAGCAGGTATTATTACCATTTTCTATAATTATTGTAATTTCTGGAAATAATGGTATTTCAAATAAAATTTCTAATGTATTTTACACCATTACCTGTGTTCGTATTTACTGCTACATTTTCATGTTTAAATAAAATTTTAATCGTGCTCTATATAAATTAGCATATTTTAAAACGTGTTCATTGGACTTATATTACTAATAATATTGTGCCTTGTAATATCAGATGTTGATTCTCTTCAAACAGTGATGTTTGTGAAATAATTAAAATTAATGCAATTACGTTATTCTCAAAGTAGTTTATATAAACACTCAAGTTTTAACCACAGAACATCAGTGAAATTTGAAAACGATTTAAAGACCCATTTGTTATTAAATTGTTCCTACATCCCTTGTACAAAGCAGCAACATTTTTTTTTTTATCTTATCTGTATGCTGACTGTTTCAATGTGGTCTGCTACGACTTTCTCACTTGTGTCAACCTCTTAATCTCAGTCTCTGTACATAATGTTCTAAATTATTTTGTGTTTGTAACAAAACGCGCCAAGAGCTACACTGTGAAACCTGCGAAATATTGCTTAATTTCAGTTTTTTGAAAGTGCACAAACGGAAAAATCATATTATTAACCTGATTTCAATCTATTAAGAATATTTCAACCATTCATAAAACATAAAAAAAACTAATGGGAATATATTTTGAAAGTTTAAGCGACTTTAAGAAATTCCAAACATGGCACTTTTTTTCCATTTCCCACTATGTTTAAGTACGACGTGCGAACGTAAGATTTTCACCGATTTTAATTTTTCTTTCTTGTGTCGTATTTCTTCTAATGCCAATCGGCAACTTTTTCGCACTAAAGGGTTTCGAAGGAAGTACAATCTTTCTTTCTTTCTTTTTTTCTTCGAGGCAGCACATCTTACATACTAGAATACATTCTTTTCATTGAAATGCTTTCGAATCTCTGAGTTCATAATCTAGTGTTCCTTCCTTACATCTTTGTCTTTGGCAAAAATGTATTTGATTTTTCTTTTAGCTGTGATAGCAGCAAATTTTCACTGATTTATCATCCAAATGACAGTGGTACTACCGTTGTGTTTTTAAAGATTTATTGTTTTACATTTGTATCAATTTTTATTATGTAACCTACGTATACGTCAAATAGCAGTGAAGTTTTCAGGAGTGTTTGCATGTAATTCGGTAGCGCTAGTCTCTTGTACACAACATGCTCCATACGCCATGCCGGTCGCGGTGGCTAAGCGGCCTACGGCGCGACAGTCACGGTCTGCACGGCCACGACGGTCGGGGGTTCGAATCCTTCCTCGGGCATGGATATTTGTGTCGTCCTTAGTATTAGATAGTTCATAAGTAGTTTGTAAGTTTAGGGACTGATGACCCCGTAATTAAGTCCCATAAGCTCTACAAACATTTGAACATTTTTTCCATACGCCATATTGTTCACCTTCCCATTAATAACAGCAGTGTCTCTTAATGGTATTCAAATGCATGGCTCATATTTTTTGTATTGAGGGTACTTATTCGCCACGAATACTACAGCAAATATTCTCTTGGAATGTACGATTTTCACAACAACGATTCGTACTTCTAATTTAAAATCTATAGTTACGTTATATACCTACCAACAAGAGTGTAATAGAATGTGACGATGATGATGTTTACAGATTCGCTACAAACAGATATTCTTACTCTTGGGCAGTATCTCAACAAAGGCACTGATTTAATTGCGAAACGGCACAGCATCGCCAGAATTCTGTTCCTTCATATAATGAATATTAGTGTGTCCTGTGATGATAAAAGTGAAGTAAAGTAAAATGATTGACATTATTTCTCGTCCCATTAAATGTAATCTTGAAGTACTGTAAAGACTTAAGAAACATAGAATACGCAATAAAAATATTTAGATATTCAGGACCGTAATCATATGTCATTCGTTAGGGTGGTTCAAACCTGCTGTTTCCCACATTCTGTGCCCTAGTAAGTGACAAGACGTAGAATCTCGCTACTTGTCTCTCTCGAGTGGAATATGATGGAACGTCAGCTGACACATGCGACTTATCAACTCTCACTCTTGCAGAACAAGACGATATTCACCATCTGTATGATAGAATGGATTCCGGAATTCGCGCATGCTTTGTCGCCCATGGAGGCTACGCTACGTAGTAATATGGGTTTCTGAGCATGGGCTCACACCTGGTGGATTAGTATCAATTGGCGTACTGATCTGTAAATGTAATCATTCCATATACGCCATATACACTTTGACAACATTGAATCTGTAGTTAATTGGAAAACTCTAAGACGATGCACTAATTCGTATTTTCGGCAGTGTGGTACGAAAACATATCGTTAAAGCTAAAATCTCTTGGGGAAGGTGTAGAACACATCCTATCTTCTTGTCGCTTTTTCTTATCAGATTTTTCATATGTTCTTCATAAATTTTACATAGAACTTCTCATTCATTATCTCACTAGTCCACCAAATTTTCAAAATTAGTTCTTAACAGCGCTGTGTTTTACATCCATACAAATATGATAATCCCCAATCCAAAGAAATCAGGAACAGACTGGTGTAAAAATTACAGAACCATCAGTATAATAGCTCATGTTTGCAAAATTATGACAGGAATTATTTACAGTATAGAAAGGCTGATAAATGCTGACCTTGGGGAAGACCAGTTCGGATTCAAGGGAAATGTAGGAACGCGGTAGGCAATACTCGACTTGCGACATAATCTTAGAAGACAGATTAAGGAAAGGTAAACCTACATTTTTCTAGAGAAAGCTTTCGTCAATTTTGATTGCAATACACTTTTTCAAATTCAGTGGACATCAGGTGTAAAGTACAGGGAAAGGACGGCATTTACAAATTGTACAAACGTCAGACCGCAGTTATTATAGCCGAAGGGCATTAAAGAGAAGCGTTGGTTGCGAAGGGAGTAAGACAGGGTTTTTGCCTTTCTCCAATGTTATTCAATTTGTACAATGAACGAGCTGTAAAGGAAAGCAAAGAAAAATTTCGACAAGGAATTAAAGTTCAGGGTGAAGGAAAAAAACTTTGCGTCTTGCTGATAACATTGTAATTCTGTCAAAGACAGTAAAGGACTTGACAGATCATTTGAACGGAATGGACAGTGTGTTGAAAGGAAGGTATAAGATGAATATTAAGAAGAGCAAAACAAGATTAATGGAATTCACTCTTAGAAAATCAGGAGATGCTGAAGGAATTAAATTAGATAACGAATCAATAAAGGTGGTAAATGAGTTTTGTTACTTCGCCATTAGAATTACATATGATGGTCGCAGTTCAGAGGATATAAAATGCAGAATGGCAATGGGAAGAAAAGCGTTTTTGAAAAAGAAAATTTTGCTAACATCGAATATTAATATAAGAATAAGGAAATTTTTTGTGAAGTCATATGTGCGGAGTGTTGCCTTGTACGGGACTAAAATTTGGACGATAAATAGCTCAGATCAAAAATGTTCAAATGTTTGTAGAACTTATGGGACTTAACTACGGGGTCATCAGTCTCTAAGCTTACAAACTACTTATGTACTAGCTAAGACTAAGGACGGCACAAATATCCATGCCCGAGGGGGATTCGAACCCCCACCGTAGTGGCCGTGCAGACTGTGACTGGAGCGCCTCAGTCCCCTCGGCAACCGCGGCTGGCTAGCTCAGATAGGAGGACGATAGAGGCTTTGGAAATGTGGTGTTATTTATTTTATTTTTTATGGTTTTCTGTTCCATAGGACCCATTTTAGGAGTGGGACCCCACGGTCATGGAACAAGGCAATAAATGAATTCTAAGACAAGAATGGTAATAGAAAATTTAAGTAGTCCTATGCACATGACAATCTTAAGACAAAGTGAACAGAATCAATAAAGAAAAAAATGAATTAGCTTAATTGTTTAACTTTTCTAGGAGTTCCTCGAAAGAAGTGAGCCATGAGGTAACTCTTCAATTTAGATTTGAAAGCGCGTGGATTATTGCTAAGAGTCTTTATTTCTTGTGGCAGCTTAATGAAAACGGATGCTGCAGAATACTGTACACCTTCCTGCACAAGTGTCAAGGTGTTGTGATGCAAATGTAGATTCGACTTCTGTCTAGTATTCACCGAGTGAAAGCACTAACTCCTGGGAATAAGCTGGTATTATTAACAACAAGCGACATTAAAAAATGTATTGTGACGCCAGTGTCAAAATTATCAGACTACTGAAAAGGGGTCGACGTGATGTTCATGAACTTACACCACATATATGAATATTAGTGTGTCCTGTTATGATAAAAGTGAAGTAAAGTAAAATGATTGACATTATTTCTCGTCCCATTAAATGTAATCTTGAAGTACTGTAAAGACTTAAGAAACATAGAATACGCAATAAAAATATTTAGATATTCAGGACCGTAATCATATGTCATTCGTTAGGGTGGTTCAAACCTGCTGTTTCCCACATTCTGTGCCCTAGTAAGTGACAAGACGTAGAATCTCGCTACTTGTCTCTCTCGAGTGGAATATGATGGAACGTCAGCTGACACATGCGACTTATCAACTCTCACTCTTGCAGAACAAGACGATATTCACCATCTGTATGATAGAATGGATTCCGGAATTCGCGCATGCTTTGTCGCCCATGGAGGCTACGCTACGTAGTAATATGGGTTTCTGAGCATGGGCTCACACCTGGTGGATTAGTATCAATTGGCGTACTGATCTGTAAATGTAATCATTCCATATACGCCATATACACTTTGACAACATTGAATCTGTAGTTAATTGGAAAACTCTAAGACGATGCACTAATTCGTATTTTCGGCAGTGTGGTACGAAAACATATCGTTAAAGCTAAAATCTCTTGGGGAAGGTGTAGAACACATCCTATCTTCTTGTCGCTTTTTCTTATCAGATTTTTCATATGTTCTTCATAAATTTTACATAGAACTTCTCATTCATTATCTCACTAGTCCACCAAATTTTCAAAATTAGTTCTTAACAGCGCTGTGTTTTACATCCATACAAATATGATAATCCCCAATCCAAAGAAATCAGGAACAGACTGGTGTAAAAATTACAGAACCATCAGTATAATAGCTCATGTTTGCAAAATTATGACAGGAATTATTTACAGTATAGAAAGGCTGATAAATGCTGACCTTGGGGAAGACCAGTTCGGATTCAAGGGAAATGTAGGAACGCGGTAGGCAATACTCGACTTGCGACATAATCTTAGAAGACAGATTAAGGAAAGGTAAACCTACATTTTTCTAGAGAAAGCTTTCGTCAATTTTGATTGCAATACACTTTTTCAAATTCAGTGGACATCAGGTGTAAAGTACAGGGAAAGGACGGCATTTACAAATTGTACAAACGTCAGACCGCAGTTATTATAGCCGAAGGGCATTAAAGAGAAGCGTTGGTTGCGAAGGGAGTAAGACAGGGTTTTTGCCTTTCTCCAATGTTATTCAATTTGTACAATGAACGAGCTGTAAAGGAAAGCAAAGAAAAATTTCGACAAGGAATTAAAGTTCAGGGTGAAGGAAAAAAACTTTGCGTCTTGCTGATAACATTGTAATTCTGTCAAAGACAGTAAAGGACTTGACAGATCATTTGAACGGAATGGACAGTGTGTTGAAAGGAAGGTATAAGATGAATATTAAGAAGAGCAAAACAAGATTAATGGAATTCACTCTTAGAAAATCAGGAGATGCTGAAGGAATTAAATTAGATAACGAATCAATAAAGGTGGTAAATGAGTTTTGTTACTTCGCCATTAGAATTACATATGATGGTCGCAGTTCAGAGGATATAAAATGCAGAATGGCAATGGGAAGAAAAGCGTTTTTGAAAAAGAAAATTTTGCTAACATCGAATATTAATATAAGAATAAGGAAATTTTTTGTGAAGTCATATGTGCGGAGTGTTGCCTTGTACGGGACTAAAATTTGGACGATAAATAGCTCAGATCAAAAATGTTCAAATGTTTGTAGAACTTATGGGACTTAACTACGGGGTCATCAGTCTCTAAGCTTACAAACTACTTATGTACTAGCTAAGACTAAGGACGGCACAAATATCCATGCCCGAGGGGGATTCGAACCCCCACCGTAGTGGCCGTGCAGACTGTGACTGGAGCGCCTCAGTCCCCTCGGCAACCGCGGCTGGCTAGCTCAGATAGGAGGACGATAGAGGCTTTGGAAATGTGGTGTTATTTATTTTATTTTTTATGGTTTTCTGTTCCATAGGACCCATTTTAGGAGTGGGACCCCACGGTCATGGAACAAGGCAATAAATGAATTCTAAGACAAGAATGGTAATAGAAAATTTAAGTAGTCCTATGCACATGACAATCTTAAGACAAAGTGAACAGAATCAATAAAGAAAAAAATGAATTAGCTTAATTGTTTAACTTTTCTAGGAGTTCCTCGAAAGAAGTGAGCCATGAGGTAACTCTTCAATTTAGATTTGAAAGCGCGTGGATTATTGCTAAGAGTCTTTATTTCTTGTGGCAGCTTAATGAAAACGGATGCTGCAGAATACTGTACACCTTCCTGCACAAGTGTCAAGGTGTTGTGATGCAAATGTAGATTCGACTTCTGTCTAGTATTCACCGAGTGAAAGCACTAACTCCTGGGAATAAGCTGGTATTATTAACAACAAGCGACATTAAAAAATGTATTGTAACGCCAGTGTCAAAATTATCAGACTACTGAAAAGGGGTCGACGTGATGTTCGTGAACTTACACCACATATTGCTCGAACCGCCCGTTTTTGAGCCAGAAATGTCCTTTTTGCATCAGGCGAGTTACCTCAAAAAATAATGCCGTACGTCATAAGTGAGTGAAAGTAAGCGTAATAGATTACTTTTCGTGTTGAAAAGTCACTTATTTCAGATATTGTTGCAAAGGTAAATATAGCAGAATTTAATTTTGGAACAAGATCTTGAACATCGGCTTTCCACGACAGCTTCCTGTCTATCTGAATAACTAGAAATTTGAAATGTTCAGTCTCACTTATCATATTCCCGTTATGTGTAATCAATATGTCAGTTTTCGTCAAAATATATGGTAGAAATTGTAAAAACTGAGTTTTACTGTGACTTAACATCAACTTGTTTTCTACAAGCCATGAACTTATCTCTTGAACTGCATTATTTGATAGTGTGTCAATATTACGAGCAACATCCTTCACTACCAAGCTGGTATAATCAGCAAACAAAAACAATTTACAGTCACCTGTTATATTCGAAGGCATATCATTTATATAAACAAGAAACAGTAACGGTCCCAAAACAGACTCCTGGGGCACCCCACACTTAATTGTTCCCCATTGCGATTGTTCGTCATAGCCATTTTCTACACTGCGGAGAATTACCTTCTGTTGTCTATTATTAAAGTAAGAGGTGAACCAGTTGTGGGCTACTCCCCGTATTCCATAATGTTCCAACTTCTGTGACAACATTTTGCGATCAACACAATCAAACGCTTTTGTTAAATCAAAGAAGATGCCTAATGTCCATAGCCTCTTATTTAACCCATCAAGTGCCTCATAGAAGGATGCTGAAGATTAAGTATGTTGATTGCGCAACTAATGAAGTAATGTATGGAATTCGGGAGAAAAGGAATTTTTGGCATACCTTGAGTTGCATCAAACCAGTCGCCGGACTGAAGACCACAACAACAAATCTGTGTCGATAGGTACATAAACTGATGTTGTGTTCCTCAAATGTTCAAATGTTTGTAGAGCTTATGGGACTTAAGAACGGGGTCATCAGTCCATAAGTTACAAACTACTTAAGGACTAGCTTATACTAAAGAAACACAAACATCCATGCCCGAGGTGGGATTGGAACCCTCGACCGCAGCGGTCAAGCAGACCGTGAACGGCACGCCGCAGACCGCTCGGCCACCGCGGCCGACTTGTGTTCCTCACCTTTAGGCCAATGTTTGACACAAGCGAACTCCTTTCGGCCATGAATGCTATTGTAACCCATCCCAATATACTTTTTATGTCCTTCTTTCTCTCATTGCAGTTTGTTTTCCTCCCAAGACAGCAGAACTTCCTCATTTCATCGACGTCGTGATCACTATCATATTAGTTCCTCACTACTATCATTCGGTTGCTTCTGTTTTTTTTTGTTTTTTTTTTTTTTTTTTTTGTTTTTTTGTTTTTTTTTTTTTTTTTACGGCTGACTCTGATTCCATGCTCCGTATTCATTAGACTCATTCCATTTTGGAGTATCCTGTAATTCTAATTCTTCTTTACTTTTACTGAGGATAGACCTATCGTCAAAGAATCTGATCATTGATAGGCTTACTATCTCAATTTTTATTCCACTCTCGAATATTTCTGTTATTCCATCTTTTATTCTTTGAAGTATGTATTGCACAACAGCAAGATAATCTGCACATCTGTCTTACTCTCAAGTTAATGTGTGATTTTCCTAGTCTGGCTTCCAATGCCCAGCTTAATGGTGGGACTGATTCACTGGTTCATTTACCTTTCATAAAGCCAGGCAGATTGTCATGTAACAAATCTTCAACTTTTCTATTTTTCTGTATACTGTTCTCGTTAAAAGTTTGCATGCCGTTAGCGCTGTAGTCTCATACTGAATTACCCTCGCTACATTCTGCACTATGTGAATAATATATTTCTCGGAAAGACAAATGATGCTTCATTAATCTCATGTTCTATATATCAATTTGAACAGTCGTTTGGTTGCCATTTCTCCCAACGATATTAGAAATTGTGAAGGAATGATATATATGCCTTATTTAATTTCAAGTCGTCCAATAATCTTTTGAATTCTGACTCTAATAATGAATCACTTATATCTTCCATTCTTCCATACGAACTCCAAGCTCACGTTAAGTCTCCCTCCTCCCGCAATAGAGGCCGTCAATAAAATCTTTCACCTATCCGGCTCTCTCATTTGCGTCTGATAGTGGAATTCACAATGCATTCTGCAGGTTGACGCTCTTGCTTCTAAATTTTTGTTTTTCTATATGCAGCATCAGTTCTACCGTCAACCATTTTCTTTTCGATTTTTTCACATTTTTCTTTGTAGCTCCATCGTTTTCGCTTACTTTTACTTCACTAGTTATAACTTTATTCTGAAAACAGAGTCAAAACTAATAATAATGTACTACTTGAAAGGAATTAAATTCTTGACAATAATACATACTGATTTGTATCGCAAGAAAAAAAGTAATTAGAGATATATTGTAGGAATAACCAGAGATGATTTGGAGTGGAGAGTCGAAAAAAATTACTATTAGAAGGAGATGAATATGAAGGAGATGAATATGAAGGAGCTGATCCCCGAAATGTAAAATTTGTTTTATTTTGGGATGTAAGAGATATTTTGGACCTTTTCATAGTTATAAGGTACGACGAAAAGGAATGTAGTGGAACACTGAGACGACATTACTTGTATTTCTATATTCCCGAATTTCTCTGAACATTTTTGTACTACCTCCTTTCGTTGATCAGTTTCCTCCCAGATATCTTCCTAGTGCCCACGCTTTTCCTCCCAACGTTTGTTGTTCCTTTTTTCCAGAAATATCCATTTCTTCTTAACTACTCTGTATTCATTATTGTATAACTACATCTCAACTGAACTTAAAACGCGACATGTGGTTCTTCAGTTCTGTTACATCTTCCACGTTATTTCAGTTTCTCACAACTCCTACTCTGCTCTTCCTTATTACTATTGTGATCCGAGTCTGTACCTGCTCTTGGGTACACTTTACAATCCAATATACGATTTTCAAATATGTGTCTGACTATGATGTAATTTAGCTGGAACCTTCCCGCGTCTCCTGCTCTTTTGCAAGTGTACCTTTTCCATTTCAGATTGCCATATGCAACTTATTACTGAACTTAATGCTCTTTCTCTTATCTGATTCCTATTACATCATCCAAATTCATCCACAAGAATTCTTTCTGTTCTTTCCAATCCGACCATGATTATTAGATTGTCTTCTATCCAGTTAGTTATTTAAACTACCTTTCCTGTATCCTCATTTTCCTTCTCTACCTCTTTACATTCAGCTTGTGACATCGGCTTGTACACCTGAACTATCGTTGTTGGTGTCAGTTTGACGTCGAATCTGAAGAGAACAACACAATCATCCAACCGTTCACAGTAGCTCACTCTCTGCCCTACTTTCCTACTCATAGCGAATTCTACGACCGTTGTCTCATCTGTCAAATCCATCTTCCTTCCATTTGTTTGTTCCTCGGTATATCCGCATTGAACCCTTGCATTTTCACTTTCAGAGTTTCTAGCTCTTTTTCTCATGGTTCCCACCACCTAGGCTGTGTTGTCATGGGTATCCGAATAAAGGACTACTCCCGAATCTTTTGCCGAGAGATCATCATGGCACTTCCATTGTTTTTTAATTTACCAGCCACATTTGCTGATTATAAAAATTGACCTTTAATGTTATGTGTTCCATTGCCTTCTGCATTCTGTCTGATTCTTCCGCATTTTTGGAGAAGTTTTGCACCCGAAAGGCAAAAGACTGCCCTGGATCTCTAAACATTTCTTCGCCAACTTTACGAGGTCATTGGCAACACAGCTCTATTTCTAATTGTATAATATACACGTCCCACTTCAGCAAACACGAAGGATAGTTATCTCTTGGCAGAAACATAACGTGTCAAATGATCTTTGGCATATTTTTAACAGCCTTTTTCCGAACATTAGGTGCTAAATTAGATGTAAAACAGAGACAGGAATAGTTCAGAGAGTGACTGTGTTCTCTAGGATTTATCAATCCAGAGGTTGATAGAGTAAAATTGGCGCCGCGGTGGAACGACGGAGCGCATTGAGGCGCTATGCTACCATGAGCGACACCGTTCCCAGTCGGAGGTTCGAATCCCTCCTCGGGTATGGATGTTTGTGCCGTCTTTAGTATGAGCTAGTTCATAAGTAGTTTGTAAGTTTAGGGACTGATGACCCCACAGTTAAATCCCATAAGCTTTACAAATGTTTGACCATTTTAAAACTGGCCAGATATGACGTCGTAAACTGCCCCTTCATTCGAAGAATTTCCGTCAAGATAATTTTATTGGACCTTTCCTTCCTTTCTTGTGTCCTTGTGTTCCATTGTGAAGTCCCTATAAATTCTCTCTGGAATTTCATCGCAAAAGTACACTTGGAAGGCTTGCACGTATTCTATCTCGGCTGGGGCACAATTCAGTGATCGCAAATCTACTGCAGAGGATACCGCAGTCGGAACTGCTGACTGCAGATTCTTTTACTTTCCCCAGAGAAAAAGGAAAAAGGAAAAGAGAAAAGAAACTTATCCGATAATACGCAACGAATTTACTAGCGGCAGAATAATGACCCGTGCTCGAAAACAGTTCCACAGCTCCAGGTGGGAAAACCCTTATCTCTCCTTACAAGGAAACGAACAACAGACATATTTTCCTCCGTCGCAAATTTCCGTAACATAATTCTTTCTTACCGCGGATTACGCAGTTCCTTTCTTTCCAGTGTTCCACTACATTCATTTTGGTCGCGCCTTAGAACTATGAAAAGGCTTAAAATGTATCTTACATCCCAAAAATGAGATAAATTTTACATTTTGTGGAGGAGCTCCGTCGTATTCATTTTCATCTACCGATAAGTTTCTTCGACTTTTCACTTCATATCTCTGCTTATTCCTACAATATATCTCCAATTACTTTATTCCTTGTGATACAATGAAGCTCGTATTACTGCCAAGAACTTAACTCCGTTTAAGTAGCTCATTATTTTTAATTTTTCACTTTGTTTTCAAGATAAAGTTATAATTAGTGAAGTAGCATGCACTGAATAGCAACGAAATAAAACAAAAGTAGATCTAAATTATTTCGACAAGTCGGTCTGATGTTTTAAGCAGTTCAACAAATCGACCGCGAAATTTATAATCCCATAATGACGTCTAACGTTAGCAGACGGAATGAAATTTTGTTTGGACTCTGTAAGCGCTATAATGACCTTCAAAATATTCATGAACGGAGGAAACAAAACAGCTACACTTATGTCAATTTCATTTATTATGCAACTAGTTTATACATTGTAAAAAAGCCATCTCCTGTGTATAAGCAAACCAGTTGTCTCCTCAATTTGCCCTGCATATAAAATGCCGGAATTTCTAGTTAGTGATGTGTTTACACATTCATCCCACAACAAGTCCTTCATCTGGTTATGCATTATGGGGTTACGATACCTTAAAGTAACGCCGGAAGTTCTTGCGAAATAAATTGAACATCACGCAGCTGTTGGTTTCCTCAGTCTGGCTGCAGTCTTACATCCATTTTGGATGAAATATAACAATGGAAATTATTTTTTTTTTGTTTTCAGAGCTGTTATTTTGTTACATGTTATTGTAAAGGCTTCCAGTATGGTAGAATGATTGCATGTTTCAGAGTGAAATAACAGATAACTTGTTTAAATACGGAAATGCTCAATTTTTTCCCTTGCAAACCGGGTTTCGGCTTATAACATGAAAATTTACTTAATAAGTCTTGAGCTAGATGTAACAGCAAATTTAGTACTGAAACTGTCACAGTGTCATGTTGGCTCATTGAAAAGTTATGACTTTTTAGAATTAAAATGACCATCTTCTTTAGGTAATGGAGCACCTTTATTTGTTTTAGTAAATACGTCCGATAATTTGGAATTGGTAGTTTGAGGAATATTGCTTTTTTAAATATTTGTTTAAACACAAAGGAAGCAGACTGATAAGAGGCTACAAATCGAATGAAATAGCTCGCGTTGTACTGAGTGTGAAATGGAGCAACCAAGAGCTGAAGTGCTTCGTAACGTCTGTTTTTCTAATACACTTTGCATTATCAAACGGACGTAACTTCATGACCAAAACTATTTTCCTGTCTCTATTCCGTACGAACATGTACACGCCTGTATGAATGACACAACCATTCAACATGCAAAGTAGAAAGGACTGTACGAGAACACAGTGTTTACGTATAAAGAGGCGCGCATGTAACAGTTTGAAAATTGTCTTAATAAATCACGGAGAAAAATATTAAATGTTTGTTATGAAATCTTCACTATTTCGTTTTTTACGACAAACGTATGTGACTACGATTGCAGCACTGTGTCTAATAACCAGATCACTATCTCTCCACCAAATTACCGTGATTAATCGTAACAAAGTCCAAATTATCGGAACCTGAGTTGACTTGCTGGTACAGTAAAAATTGAGTATATGAGTGGTCGAAACAAAACTGCAACTAGCACGTACAGCAAAAATGAACAACAGCTGACTATAGGTGTGAGATTAATTTTCATTGTTGGGGATTATTTGAATTAACTTGAAAACCGATGTATTAAGAATGTGTTCTGTTCACGAAAAGATCGAAGAAAATATTTGGGCAACTTTGCCCACTGAAATCTTTAGTTGTGTCACCAGTGGCGGATCCAGAACGGCCTTCTGACGGTGGTGGTGGTGAGGGGGGGGGGGCAGTGGAATAATTCTTATTACCAGCTAAACTCTGGCTCAGTAGAAACACTCCAGTACCGGCCACCCCTTTTTACCCCACGCCCGACCAAACACAAAAGTTTTGAAGACTCAATGCAGTGATAACATGCTAGATTTGCATACTAATAACATGAAAAATAAATGAATAAAAGTAAAAAATAAAAACAGAGCTCCTGGGGGGGGGGGAGACCCTTCGCCCCCTCCCCCCTTAGATCCGCCTATGTGTGTCACTGCTTCTTATAATGTGTCGATATCCAGCTGATGGCTGTGCAAGCTACAATGGGAGTACAACTAACTACTTAGAGCATTTCTTCCAACTTTCTACACCCTTCATAAGCATCTGTGATAGTTATCGGACACTTACTTTACTAGTAATGACGTGTGTGAGGAATAAATTAACAGGATTAATATGAATTGGATATTAAATAATTATTTTGAAAACACTAGGTTTTTTTAACTCAAATCGTAATTTGTATTTTCAGAGTTCCTAAAGTAATACTCACCTCACAACACAGTACCACTGATTATTACTGTATAAACGTTACTCTCGTTAACAGAGCAAACAAAATTAAATTGTCACTTTAATCTTGGGCATTTCTGTGAAACACAGTGTTAATAAAAAATAAATAGAAACACAAATTTCTCCTCTTGAATGTCTGCGTCAACCAACTTAGAACAAAACTACGCGCTATAGCTAATAATGAAATGGAAAAAAGTTTCATAGTGCATCCTTTTCCAGAAGATAATCATATTATTTAAGGCTCATTAAAACTTTAATCCTTTCACTTTTCTTTATTCATATAGTAATTCATTTTCACAATGTAATGTTGTCTCCTCTCAGCTGCGAACCACTGCTTCACGGTTATATCTTAACTGCACTTTTGCTACAACTTAAATAGTTGACTGTTTCCGATCCAGTGTAAAGATATTTACTGCGACCAACAACAGAGGAACTCTGATAGTGTACGCACGCATGTCAGAACAACTCAAATAATTCCTCCAAGTTCACAGTCGTCCAGAATAAAGAAGATCCCATTAAACTCCTAAGAGACATCTTATCTCCCTTAAAACACATGTAATCTTCGTTATAAAATTAATTTTTTTTCTAAATGAACTTCTACTTTATTGACATTTACTATGCCCAACAATAAGGAATTGACGAATTGTTTGATGATTAAGACGTTTCCCTTTTTTAAAAAATGGCGTATAGTTTGCATTCCTGCCATCCATTACTTTTCATTTAGGGCAAGCCTTCCGTTTATCGGAAATATTTCTTCCTGTGACTGCCTCTGCAGACCAGCTGGTCCTTGAGCACAGATGTTTTGCTGCGGAGCGGAGTCCTGGCCAGAAGCACCTACAAGCCGCAGGAATGTTGATCAAAACGTCTCATTAAGGGCAGCGCATTCTCGGCCACGAACTCAGTCCGCTTTATTACACAAAGCGGCAAAACATAACGTGCGCATGTGAACTGTTTCACTGAATTTCATGGGAGGATCACAAGTAACTACAGCCTCCAGAGAGCGAAAGTTGGAAGAATTAAAAAAAGATACTAGTGAAACCGTTAGGAGAGGCCTGGTATGCAAGATGTATGAGACAGGGGAAGTACCCTCAGACGTTAAGAGGAATATAGTAATTCCAATTCCTAAGAGGGCAAGTGCCGACAAATGTGAAAATTACGGAACTACCAGTTTAATAAGTCATGGTTTCAAAATACTAACAAAACTTATTTACTGAAGAATAAAAAAATCCAACCTCGGAGATCAGTTTGCCGGCCGCGGTGGCCGAGGGGACTGAGGCGCTCCAGTCACGGTCTGCGCGGTCATTACGGTCGGGGGTTCGAATCCCCCCTCGGGCATGGATATTTCTGCCGTCCTTAGTTCATAAGTAGTTTGTAAGCTTAGGGACTGATGACCCCGTAGTTAAGTCCCATAAGTTCTACAAACATTTGAACATTTGATGATCAGTTTGAATTTAGGACAAATGTTCTAATTGTTCAAATGTTTGTTAAGCTTATGGGACTTAACTGCTGGGTCATCAGTCGCTAAACGTACAAACTACTAATGAACAAGTTTATACTAAAGACGGCACAAACATCCATGCCCTAGGACCCCCGACCTCCGACGGGGTACAGCCTCGCGCATCGTAGGAGAAATGTAGAATCACGCGAAGCAATACTCGCATTACAACATATCGTAGAGGATAGGTTAAGGAAAGGAAAACCCACATTTTAAGCATTTGTAGATTTGGAAAAAGCTTTCGCTACGATGCACTATGCTACGACGCGCGAGGCCCTTCCCCGTCGGGGGTTCGAATCCCCCCTCGGGAATGGATGCTTGTGCTGTCATTAGTATAAGTTAGTTCATAAATATTTTGTAAGTTTAGGGACTGATTACCCCGCAGGTAAGTCCCTTAACCTTAATAAACATTTGAAGATTTTTTTGAAAAACCTTTCGACAATTTTACTGGAATACACTATTTCAAATTATGAAGGTAGGAGCGAAGAGTAATATTAATCTTGTACAAGTACCGGAGAGTCGATGGGCATGAAAACGTCGCAGTGGTTGGTAAGAAAGTAGGACAGGGTTTAGCCTTTCCCCGATGTTGATCAATCTGTACATTAAAAGAGGTGTTAAGGAATGAAAGGAGAACTTTGGAGGAGTTAAGGTACAAGTAAAAGAAATAAAAGCTTTGCGGTTTGCTGATGACATAGTAATTCCGTCAGAGACAGTCGAGGACCTAGAACAGAGATTAAATGGAATGGACATTGGGTAGAAAGGAAGACATAAGGTGAACATTAAAAAAATAAAACCAGGGTAATTGAATGTAATGTCAGAAAATAAGACGATACTGAGGAAATTCCATTATTCAATGAGAAAATGAAAGTAGTAGATGAGTTTGGTTAATTGGGTAGCAAATAGCTTCTGATGGCCGAAGTAAAGAAGATACATATATTGCAGAATGACTATGGGAAAAAAGGCATATCTGAAAAAGCGAAATTTGCTTACATTCATTATTAGTTTAAATGTTAGTAAGTCCTTTCTGAAAGCATTTGTTGCAGTTTAGCATTGTATGGGAGTGAAACGTGAACGATAAGGGGTTTAGACCAAAAGACAATAAGATGATTTTGGAATGTGGTGCTACAGACGAATGAATAAGATTAGATGGTTAGATGACATACCTAATCAACAGAATTGGGGAGAAAAAAAGGAGCCTCTGACATATCATGTCTAAGAGAAGAGATAGGTTGGTCACATTCTGAGACATCGATGAATCGTCAGCTTACCGTTAGAAGGAGATGTGTGAGAGAGATACCGAGGGACGAATGCAGTAATCAGATTCAAAAGGATGAAGGGACTTGTACACTACAGGGAATCTAGTATTGTCGCACTCGAGGGAAACACAGTCACTTGTGAGCGAGCGGTCTAATGGTGTCACTATGTTTTCGAAACAGAAACAATCGATTTGGATCAAGGTTGAATATGTCGGAGGTAATTGAATTTTTAAGAAGATTGGCCGTATTTTACGAAAATATGGCGTGATTTAAGTGCTTCGACCACCTTGTAAAATTAAGGCGCTGTTAGGATCCGTCTAAAAGTCAAGGAGCAAAATTAATTCCGCCTCACCCACTTAAAACTAATGTTTATTATTTAATATTGTTGTTGGGTTTCATCTTTGGTCGTGTGATGGCGCTGTAAGCTTGTTTCCTCAGTTTTCGTTGTCTTTGTGTTGTCATTCAGAACCGAAGTCTTAAACGTCGTAGCACATTGCCTCCTCGCTGTAGTATTGCCTTGAAAATGGCAGCGTGTACTCCTACCGAAACATCAGCCGACGCCGACTTTCCCACCTGGCTGCATACCCGTAAGGTTTTCAAATACGCCATAAGCGGGGATAAATAATGTATCACAATAGTTGCAGTGCTTTCCACTTCAGATAGTCACTGAAATGCAGAAAGAAATGTTCAAATGTTTGTAGAACTTATGGGACTTAACTACGGGGTCATCAGTCCGTAAGCTTACAAACTACTCATCAACTAGCTAAGACTAAGGACGGCACAAATATCCATGCCCGAAGGAGGATTCGAACCCCCGACCGAAATGGCCGTGCAGACCGTGACTGTAGCGCCTCTGTCCCCTCGGCCACCGCGGCCGGCAAATGCAGAAAGAACCTCTGCCAGTTCAAAGCGAAACAAAGTATTTGTGCCGCCACGAGCCCCCACCAACAGATAGCTGGATCGCGTTCACTTCATGGTATTCCGAAGGTTGTTGTTGTGGTCTTCAGTCCGGAGACTGGTTTGATGCAGCTCTCCACAATACCCTATCCTGAGCAAGCCTCTTCATCTCCACATAAGAACGACAATCTACATCTGTCTGAATCTGCTTACTGTATCCATCTCTTGGTCTTCCCCTGCGATTTTTTCCCCACACACTTCCCTCCAACGCTAAATTAACAATTCCTTGATGTCTAAGAATGTGTCCTACCAATCTATCCCTTCTTTTAGTCAAGGTATGCCAGAAATTCCTTTTCTCCCCAATTCTGTTCAGTACCTCCTCATTAGTTACGCGATCCACCCACCTAATCTTCAGCATTCTTCTGTAGCACCATATTTCAAAAGCCTCAATCCTCTTCCTGTCCGCACTGTTTATCGTCCATGTCTCACTCCCATACAAGGCAACACTCCATACAAATGCCCTCAGAAAGGACTTCCTTAGGCCTAAATCAATATTCGATGTTAACAAATTTCTCTTTTTCAAAAACGCTTTTCTACCCATTGCCATTCTGCATTTTATATCCTCTGTACTGCGCCCATCATTTGTTATTTTACTGCCCAAGTAACAAAACTCATCTACCTCCTTTATTGCTTCGTTTCCCAATCTAATTCCTTCAGCATCACCTCATTTTCTTACACTGCACTCCATTACCCTAGTTTTGCTCTTGTTAATGTTCATCTTATATGCACCTTTCAGCACACTGTCCATTCCATTCAATTGCTCTTCCAGGTCCTTTGCTGTATCTGACAGAATTACTATGTCATCGGCAAAACGCAATGTTTTTAATTCTTCCCCCTGAACTTTTATACCTTCACCAAATTTCTCCTTGCTTTCCTTTATAGCTTGTTCAATGTACAAATTGAATAACATTGGAGAAAGGCTACAACCCTGTCTCACTCCCTTCCCAACCACTGCATCCCTTTCATGCCCTTCAACTCTGACAACCGCTGTCTGGTTTTTGTACAAGTTGTAAATAACCTTACGCTCCCTATAATTTACTCCTGCTTTTTTCAGAATTTTAAAGAGTTTATTCCAATCAACATTGTCAAAAGCCTTCTCCAAATCTACAAAAGCTAGAAATGTAGGTTTGCCTTTTCTTAATCTATCTTCTAGGATAAGCCGTAAAGTGAGTATTGCCTCCCGTGTTCCTACATTTCTCCTGAACCCAAACTGATCTTCCCCGAGGTCGGCTTCTACCAGCTTTTCCATCCTTCTGTATATAATTCGCGTTAATATTTTGCAGCCATGACTTATTAAACTGATGGTTCTGTAGTTTTCACACCTGTCTGCACCTGCTTTCTTAGGGATGGGGATTATAACATTTTTCTTAAAGTCTGAGGGTACTTCACCTGTCTCATACATCTTACACACCAGGTGAAACAATTTTGTCATGGCTGGTTCTCCCAGAGACTTCAGTAGCTCTGAGGGAATATCCTCTATTCCAGGGGCCTTGTTTCGACTTAGGTCTTTCAGGGCTCTGTCAAATTCTTCTCTCAGTACAGTATCTCCTATTTCATCTTCATCTACATCCTCTTCCCTTCCTACAATATTGTCTCGAAGTTCATTTCCTTTGTAGAGCCCCTCTATATATTCTTTCCACCTTTCAGCTTTCCCTTCTTTGCTGAGAACTGGTTTTCCATCAGTGTCCTTGATATTCATAGAGCTGTTTTTCTTATCTCCAAATGTTTCTTTTATTTTCCTGTAGGCTGTATCTATTTTTCCCCTATTTATACATTCTTCTACATCCTTGCATTTGCCTTCTAGCCACTCCTGCTTAGCCATTTTGCTCTTCCTGTCAATCTCATTTCTTAGTCGTCTGTACTCCATTTTGCCTGTTTCATTTACTGCATTTTTATATTTTCTCCTTTCATCGATTAAATTTAGTATCTCCTGTGATATCCAAGGATTTTTTGTAGGTCTTGCCTTCCTACCTATTTTGTCCTCTGCTACCTTCACTATTTCATCTCTCAATTTTACCTATTCCTCCTCTACTGTTTTATTTCCCCCCGTTTCTGTCAATTGTTGCCTAAAGCTCCCTCTGAAATTTTTAAGAACCTCAGGTTCCTTCAATTTATCCAGGTCCCATCTCCTTATTTTCCTACCTTTTTGTAGTTTCTTTAGTTTCAGCCTACAGTTCATAACCAACAAATTATGGTCAGAGTCTATGTCTGCCCCTGGGTATGTCTTACACTGTAGAACCTGATTCCGAAATCTATGTCTTACCATTATAAAATCTATCTGATATCTTCCGGTGTCTCCTGGTCTCTTCCACGTATACAACCTTCTTTTGTGATTCTTGAACCAGGTGTTTGTTATAACTAAATTATGTTCTGTGCAAAATTCTACCAGGCGGCTTCCTCTTTCATTCCTTTTGCCCAGACCATATTCACCTACTATCTTCCCTTCACTGCCTTGTCCTACTACCGAATTCCAGTCTCCCATAACAATTAAATTTTCCTCTCCCTTAATTGTCTGAATAATTTCCTTCAGCTCCTCATATATTTCTTCGATTTCCTCATCATCGGCAGAGCTAGTTGGCATATAAACCTGTACTACTGTTGTCGGTGTTGGCTTCGTATCTATCTTGACAATGATAATGCGATCACTGTGCTGGTCATAGTAGTTTACCCGCATTCCTATTTTCTTATTCAATATCAATCCTACTCCTGTGATACGCCCAACTGATTTTGTATTTATAATCCTGTACTCACCTGACCAGAAATCCTGTTCATCCTGCCACCGAACTTCACTAATCCCCACTATATCTAACTTCAACCTATCCATTTCCCTTTTTAAATTTTCTAATTTTCCTACACGATTAAGGGATCTAACATTCCACGCTCCGACCCGTAGAATGCCAGTATTGTCTTTCCTGATGATCACATCCTCCTGAGTAGTCCCCGCCCGGAGATCCGAATGGGGGACTATTTTACCTCCGGAATATTTTACCCGAGAGGATGCCATCATCATATGTTCATACAGTAGAGCTGCATGTCCTCGGGAAAGGTAACGGCTGTAGTTTCCCCTTGCTTTCAGCCGTTCGCAGTAGCTGTGTGGCAAAGCCACATTAGCTGATGTTACAAGGCCAGCTCAGTCAATCATCCAGACTGTTGCCCCTGTAACTACTGAAGAGGCTGCTGCCCCTCTTCAGGAACCACACGTTTGTCTGGCCTCTCCACAGATACCCCTCCGCTGTGGTTGTACCTACGGTACGGCTATCAGTATCGTTGAGGCACGCAAGCCACCCCACCTCGGCAATGTCTGTGGTTCATGGGAGTGGATTCCGAAGGATCCGTTCCAAATCTGGAATGACTCCAACCCGTATGGACAAGGAGTTCACATTGGCCTTCTTCGACCCCCGTTCCCAATGTCCACTTGTGCTGCCGCAGTAGAAAATTATAATTACATTGTAAAATTATAATTACGTTGTGATGTAATACAAACTTACGTTTAAAAAAGTCTTCGGGAGGTACCAGAAAGGGTTCCGGCTGTAATTAGGCCCCGGTTGAGTGATCTAATGTTCTGTCTCCACAGTGTAGGCCTATATAAGTCTGAAGAAGGTGCGACTTTTGTGCATTCAAATCTCACACAGACGCACCAAAAATCCATTTAATTAACGAGGGAAATAATAATTAACGGACTAATGTCAGGACGTAAATCATACTTCAACTCACCACCTTCATAAGACATCTTACGCGAACAGTACCCAAATCTCGTCTTGATAAAACTACAAACATTTCACTTTATGACCAGAACCACACGGTGCATAAAATCTACATGACATGTTCAAAACAACGACGTACTACCCAACACAGGAACAAAATGTTTCCATATACAATGAGGAACCCTCGCGAAAGGAAAGAACAGTACGCATCGCACATTCAGGGCTCACGTTATCAACTGTCTGAAACCCAACGACAGGAAAAATGCCCAAAGAAATTTCTTGTAACAGCGCTATATGAGTACAGGAATTATAAATAAGCTGATACTCATCAGTTAAAATAAGAGTCAGCAGGTATGTGCAATAACTTAACACATTTCACCCCTGTACCCTCACAGTCCACCGTGCCTTGTGGCGCGTCTTATGGAATAGGTTTTCTTTCCATTACTACATCCTAAATTTGTTTCTTACAGTGGCTATGCTGCAATTAAGTACCTGCTGTCATTGTCGTGGGCGTCCAACATCGCTAGGCAGCAAAATGGGGCCCCTTTCTGAAAGCGTCTCTCGTGTACAATACAGTCACTTGATAGACCGAGCGTCACGCGACATCAGTGAATCGACACCTGGCGTTTCTTATAAGATGAAAATAGAGATTCCCTTGGTAGAAAGAAGTAAATAAACATTTAGGAGCTCCGTATAAACCGTTGTTATCAAAGCAAGAAGCAACAAGGGAGTAGACTCTTAGCGCCCAAGTAAGGGCCATTACGTCAACACTGTTCTAATCTTGTGTAAAGCGCCTCTTATTTTGGATAATTTTAATACCTATTCGAGGTGTCACAGATCAAAGGTATTCGATTGTGATACTGGTAGATCACTTGCAGAAGAATCCAATCCGTTCCGTGGGTGTTAGTGATAGAAGGTCTTACAGCCCCCTATTCAATGTTTTAGAAACAAGATCCACCAGCGTTATCTTACTCCTCTTTCCAGGAAAACATGGCAGAACAAAGACCTGTAGTTTGTGCTAAGAAGACCACTAGTTACACAAAATGTACTTTCCCTTCTAACCACTATATATAAAGTGTATGCTGTGTCCTCTTACTTGTAAATAAGGTCACAAATAAAACTTAAACTCCATTCTTCGGAATGTATTCTTCTTTAACACTGGTGTCTTTGCTTAGGGAGAACATCTTTCAAGGCAAGTGTTTGTTCCCCGTAGTTCACCAAAATGTATTTCAACGTTATCTGCGCCGGGAGGAAAGTTGTGTACACAAACCTGTATACGGCGGCATCCTTCGCCAGAATTTTACTGAAACAGTCGTCTCGGAGAATAATTTTGCGACTTGAAACGGATTCACAAATCTAAGATAAAACACACAAAGTTCGGGTCAAAATACGCAGTGTATAGGAAGTGAACTTAACCCTACTACCAGCAAATCATGAGATTCCAGAGATCTAGACATTGTCATAAAAATTCACTGCACCCTCACGTGAAATAGTGCTGGATGCTGTGGGAATTAAAGTAGCGGGTAACGTTGCTACCAACTGCACTACAGTATATTATACAAACACTAAGGCCAAAAGCACAAGTCCTCTCTCAAACAACGAATTTCCTATACATATAGTCCTGTGATGCAGCCAAAGTAAATCAACTACCTGTACAACGTCGCAAACGGAACTCCGGAGCTTGATCGGTAACCAGTCAGCTACATCTCGGAATTGTCTCAGTAATACGCTCTCCATCTTTTGATAATGGACTACTAAAAGAGCACGGAGTTTGAAGTAAATCCGTCATCCGAACTTCGTGGTTTCACAGCCAATGTTTCTTTCCTGCATTTCTGCTGTCAAAACACATCGTTTCCAATAATCCTTTGCTTAGAATCACTCTTGTAGACACCCCTTGGATCACATGAAAACTGAACACTCTACAGATTATTTAATTATTTATTTTATTTTATTTTTTGAAAAAGAGATTGAGCTGTACCACCAGGTGCCATTGTAGTTTCGTAAATACCATTGATGTTATTTTAAAAACATTCCATATCGTGGATCACCTCTAAGATGATCTCAGGACATGCATTGTTACTTTCGAAAATCATGTCTCTTAGTTTAGAAATTCCAGAGATAAGTGCTACAAAGGAACGGCATTCACCTCGTGTAGATCTCATGCGTACTGTCATAAACAGCATCAAATATCGCCGTTTAACCTGTTTTGGGAAATGGGGCTACGTTTTAGAGCTCTTGTTTTTACGTAACCAAATACAAACGCCGTACTTTGTACGAAACAGTGTACATTGTGTGAAGTCATGTATCCTTACCTTTGTACCGAGCCTGGCAGGCAGCAGCAGTTGCTGTAAATGAAATTACGTCGCTACTTAATGGCAGGTAATCTGTGAATTCGTAGCCATTCGCCCTAACGAGTGCGCATAAAGCGACTCAGTGTTCTTATGGAATAGGTTTTCTTTCCATTACTACATCCTAAATTTGTTTCTTACAGTGGCTATGCTGCAATTAAGTACCTGCTGTCATTGTCGTGGGCGTCCAACATCGCTAGGCAGCAAAATGGGGCCCCTTTCTGAAAGCGTCTCTCGTGTACAATACAGTCACTTGATAGACCGAGCGTCACGCGACATCAGTGAATCGACACCTGGCGTTTCTTATAAGATGAAAATAGAGATTCCCTTGGTAGAAAGAAGTAAAGGTTACGAAATAAATGCTTTGTTATGACAAGGTGCAAATGGGTGTTTCCATTAGACTCATGACCGTGTCACGCCGTGATAGCGTGCATTTGTACAGCACTGCATTACGCTGAAAAATGGTTCATCAGCGTTTGGCCTTTCGTTGACGACGCTGGCGCAGCTGTTAGCATACAACGCTGATGTGACTGGCAAAAGGTGCAAAGAGCGTCATGGGGATATTGATCTTCTCATAAGGCGACTACTATGATATAAGACTGCAATACAACGAATGGCATGTTACTTCATATTCTCGTGGATGATTTAATTTCTATATTGATTCGTATAAGGTTGTTTCCAGAATCAGTTCGCCAGTATTTCATACTCATACGTTATGTTGCACAAGATATTATCAGTAATATGAAGAATAATCGTCGTGTAAGGAATATTTCCTAATGATCCCAAACTTGACAGGACATAAAATCCTTATACAGGGTGTTCCATTTATCTTGATCAGCCGAAATTTATTTATATATTTATTTATTTATTCTGTTCCATAGGACCCACTTCAGGAGTAAGACTCCATGGTCATGGAACAAGTCAATACATTAATTGTTACAAAATAATGGTAATAGAAAAAGTGAAAAGAATCAATAAAGAAAAAATAAATTAGCTTAATTGTTTAACTTTTCTAGGAGTTCCTCGACAGAATAAAAGGAGTGAGCCACGAGGTAACTCTTCAATTTAGATTTGAAAGCATGTGGATTAGTGCTAAGATTCTTAAGTTCTAGTGGCAGCTTATTGAAAATGGATGCCGCAGAATACTGCACCCCTTTCTGCACAAGTGTTAAGGTGGTGCGGTGCAAATGTAGATTAGACATCTGTCTAGTATTCACCGAGTGAAAGCTACTAACTCGTGGGAATAAGCTGATATTATTAACAACAAACGACATTAAAAAAAACGCATTGTGACGCCAGAGTCAAAATTCCCAGACTACTGAAAAGGGGTCGACATGACGTTCGCGAACTTACACCAGATATTGCTCGAACCGCCCGTTTTTGAGCCAGAAATATCCTTTTTGCATCAGGCGAGTTACCCCAAAAAACAATGCCGTACGTCATAAGTGAGTGAAAGTAAGCGAAATAGACTACTTTTCGTGTTGAAAAATCACTTATCTCAGATATTGTTCTAATGGTAAATATAGCAGAATTTAGTTTTGGAACAAGATCCTGAACATGGGCTTTCCATGACAGCTTACTGTCTATATGAACACCTAGAAATTTGAACTGTTCAGTCTCACTTATCACATGCCCATTATGTGTAATCATAATGTCAGATTTCGTCAAATTATGTGTTAGAAATTGTAAGAACTGAGTTTTACTGTGATTTAACATCAACTTGTTTTCTATTAGCCATGAACTTATCTCTTGAACTGCATTATTTGATACTGTGTCAATATTACGAGCAACATCCTTCACTACCAAGCTGGTATCATCAGCAAACAAAAATATTTTACAATCACCTGTTATACTCGAAGGCATATCATTTATATAAATAAGAAACAGCAATGGTCCCAAAACAGACCCCTGGGGCACCCCATACTTAATTGTGCCCCATTGGGATTGCACGTCATAGCCACTTTCTACAATGCGGAGAATTACCTTCTGTTGTCTATTATTAAAGTAAGAGGTGAACCAGTTGTGGGCTACTCCCCGTATTCCATAATGTTCCAACTTCTGCAACAATATTTTGTGATCAACTCAATCAAACGCTTTTGTTAAATCAAAGAAGACGCCTAATGTCCGTAGCCTCTTATTTAACCCATCAAGTGCCTCACAGAGAAACGAAAATATAGCGTTTTCGGTCGTTAAACCACTTCTAAAACCAAACTGTACGTTTGACAGGAAATTATGTGAACTGAAATGATCAATTAATCTTGAATATACAGCCTTTTCAATAACTTTGGAAAAAACCGATGGCATAGAAATAGGTCTATAGTTGTCTACATTATCCCTTTCACCTTTTTTATAAAGCGGTTTCACTACTGAGTACTTTAATCTGTTAGGAAACTGACCATTCCGAAAGGAAAAATTACAAATATGGCTTAGTACTGGGCTAACATATGGAGAACAGTACTTTAGAATTCTGCTAGATACCCCATCATATCCACAAGAGTCCTTAGTCTTTAGTGATTTAATTATTGACTCAATCTCACCTATGGAAGTATCATGAAGGATCATTTCAGGCAACAGCCTCGGAAACGCATTTTCTAAAAACGTTATATGATTACCTGTAGAAACTAGAGTTTTGTTTAGTTCCTCTACTATATTCAGAAAGTGATTATTGAATATTGCACATATATCTAACTTGTCAGTAACAGAAACATTCCTACTACGCACTGACGTTATATCTTCTACCTGCTGCTCCTGACCAGACACTTCCTTCACGACTGACCAGATAGTTTTAATTTTATCCCGAGAGTTTGCTATTCTTTTTGCGTACCACATACTTTTTGCATTCTTAATGACGTTTTTCAGAACCTTACAGTACTGTTTGTAATGAGCTACTGCATCTTCATTCTGACTGCTTCTAACATTTTGATACAACTCCCGCTTAGTTCTACATGATACTCTTATCCCCTTTGTCATCCACCCTGGCTGTCTGTTACTGAAAGTACCCTGTTTTGAGCGTTCTAGTGGAAAGCAACTTTCAAATAGCATAATAAATGTGTTCAGAAAAGCATTATATTTATCATCTGCATTATCAGCACTATAAACATCCTGCCATTCTTGTTCCTTAATTAGGCTTAAAAAGGTCTCAATTGCAACTGGATTAACTTTTCTGAGTAGTTGATATTTATGTTTAACATTTGTTTGAGAACAAATACTTTTTAGAATTAAAAGTTGGGCATCGTGGTCTGATAGGCCATTTACTATTCTGCTGACAGAGTGCCCCTCTAATAATGAAGAATGAACAAAAATATTGTCAATGGTAGAACTGCTATTTCCTTGCACTCTCGTTGGAAAAAATACTGTTTGCATCATGTTATAGGAATTAAATAGATCTAACAGCTGACGTTTCCTTGAGCTATCACCTACACAATTAATGTTGAAATCTCCACACACAATTAAATTTTTATACTTCCTATACAGTGAACCCAGAACCAATTCCAGCTTGGGCAGAAACATTTTAAAATCTGAGTCAGGGGATCTATAAATAACAACTATTACTAGTTTAGTTCCATTAACATTAACAATTCCTGCACAACATTCAAATATCTGTTCTGTGCAGTGTTTAGAAAAATCGATTGACTCCGATCGATTGAAATATCTCTCTAACAACAACACCTATTGTAAACCGACTTTTACCGTTATGAGTATAAGGTAGGTGCTCATGAATGCACCTATTTTGAAACATTCTAAAACGAAAGCATAATTTTTTAACACAATGACGTGTTTTTAGATGGACACCATATATTACTTTATCAGCAATCTGTAGCATTACAAATCACATAAAATGGCGTTGATAACATTTTCTACATGCAAAGATACACATCTACATGTATACCTTAAAACCGAAGATGCGTTTCATTTTGATGAATTACGTAGTACGGCATTATGACTATTTGCTTCCATTGTAGGTGTGTTTGACATTCAACCGTGTAGGAGTCGTGTGAGTGCTTTGTTGTATATTACGAAAAGTGATCCTGTTCCCCTTACGAATTATAATAGTCTATCATTTAATGTTAAATTGTATAGGTGGGCGTCATGTACAAAGGAACTTGATTTATACGGATCCATTTCTGGTGAACAATTGGTCCAAAATACGGTTTATTGAAAAGTATTTCGAGTCATTTAAGAAGAAGACCGGTGTTTCGTGTTGTTTGAAGTTTTCCGATTTTAAGTATTATGGCTGCGCGGGGAAGGTCGTACGCTGGTACAATGCTTTCTTTCAGTCGAACAAGGTACGTAAGCCGCAGCTGTATTTATTTGGTGATATTAATATAGGAAAAAGTAGTCTAATGGAGAAAATGATTAGTAGAAGGCAAGAGGTAGTTATGCCGTATCCGTCAGACTTCGGATTTGGTGGGTAAAATTCTAATATACATAACACATAAGTTTGTGTTAAAAAACCACATATGATTTCGTTTTAGAATGTTTCAAAATATTTCACCCGACCTTACATTCATACCGGTGAAAGTCTTTTACAATAGATTTTGTTGTTCCAGATATAGTTTTGGTGCAAGTTAAACGGGGCCCTTTGTTTATCTTGCGGTATATAATATTTGCGTATAATACGTAAAGTATTTCGATAAACGTTGATTGCAAATGTACCAGAGCTTACACGTAACGTTTTTTAAAGTTCTCAAACAAAATGTTTACTCAAAAATTAAATTGCTTCAAGGCTGATTCATTGTAATAATATTTCTTTCTTTTCTTTTTTTTTTTTTTTATCTGAAGTAGTTTGGTATGTTACGTAAGCATCGTCTTAAGGTTTCCTCGGCAAGACTCATTAATTGTGTGCTTCTGGCTAATCAGTTGAAATGTTGTTTCCATTTGATGAATATCTTGGCGACCGATCCAGTCATATTCGTCAAGTGCATCGAATCTATTGATCTCACCGAGGTCTGCTTCTACAAATTCTCTCCGTTTCCTTGTAAATACTTAGTGTCAGTATTTTGTATTCCTTAAACTGGTGAATATGAACCTTTCTGTCAGCACCTTTCTTTAGAAATAGAATTATTACATATTACTTAATGTTTTGCAGTGGATATCATTAGTTCTTTCAGTGCTGTGTTAATTTCTTCACGCAGAATTCAAATTCAAATTTCTTCTTTATATATTTCGCATTCCTTACATGACGAGGATTGGAACTTCAATAGTGTCATCCACCATTGTCGCTGATAGCACACGTTGCAGACATACCCATCTTACCTCCGAGAAATGAACTCGCTCGTTCCACCCAACCGCGCTCACACAATCGAGGCAACTACAGTCACTTATGAGCGAGCGCTCTAATTTAACGGTGTTACTATGTTTTCTAAACAAGAATAACGGAGTCGGTTAAAGATTATAACAGTTCGTTTTTAGAACAACACCGTGGCTAACCTTACGAAGGAAGCGGCAACATCATCCGCGCAATCCACCCATCATTTTGCACGACAGTGCGCGGACGTATACGTCGCACGCTGTAACTGGTCTATTCGGTCGATGGGACTGGGAAATACTGTACCATCCACGATATTCCCCAGACTTAAGTCCTCGAAACTTTGATTCGATTCCGAAGATGATTGAACCATTAGGTAGCATTCGCTTCAGAATTGTTCCAGAGATTCGACAGGTAGTACACCGCTCCATTCGCACCATCAACAGAACAGGCACTGTTGAATGGTCTACTACGGTTTCCACATCGCTGACACAGGGTTCTACATAACACTGGTGACTCCTTTGAAGGGCGGTAAGAGGTGAAAACATGTAACGCTTTTGTATCGGTTGTGAATAAATAGTTGGCACTGTTTAAGTTCCAAAGCACGCACATTAAATTTTATTTTCCTTGTATTGTTCCTATGCGTATCCCTTGCATCTTCCTGCATACATTGTGCACTGATTTTCTATTTCAGTTTGGTAACAACTTGTAACTAATAATCTTTTTGCAAAAATCTCCTTAATTATTTCGTAGGTCGTATTTATCTTTTCCCTTAGTTACAAATAGTTCCACCAAGCCATTTTGGTCTTTCTGCGTATCTTCTTCTTTACACATTTGTAAACCGTATCTACTCCGCCATTTTCTGTGCCTTTATACTTTCTTTTCATCTATTAAATAATGTTTCTTGTAGTATCCAAGGATTTGCCTTAACATTTATCTGAGCCTCTGTCGCGATTACAATTCCCTTTCTAGAAAATACTTATATACTTATACGTTATTAGATGTTCTCCAACGCACTCTTTGATATTCTTATGTTTCTTTCACTTAACGAAAATCAAATTCATTCCATGTCCAAGCTACCTGTGATTTCTTCATATGTCACCTTCAATAATCATAACCAAAATATATTGGCCAGATCCTTTATCTACTCCACTAAATATTTTTAGTTTTTAATATATTTCAATTTCTTTTACCAATAATAACTAACTTCAAATCCTCTCAATTGTTCCAGGTATATAACCTTCCTTTTTGACCTCATACCAGTTGATGTGTATTGTACTCCCAATTCCAGCAGTGGGCTTCTCCATTCTTTTCCCCCCGACCATATTCCATTACTATCATTGACGACTCATCCCCAATGCAATTAGTTTTCGATCACCCTTAACCATGTAATTATCCTCTTTTATTTCATCATACTTTCTTCCATACTCTTCTGGATCTGGAGATATTATTTTGTTTACAAAACTGTACTACAGAATGTGCTCGTTGGTTGCGATGATTCGGTCACTGTGCTACTTCAAATGTTCAAATGTTTGTAAAGCTTAAGGGACTTAACTGCGGGGTCATTAGTCGCTAAACCTACAAACTACTTATTAACTACCTTATACTAAAGACAGCACAAACATCCGTGCCCGAGGGGGGGATTCGAACCCCCGATGGGGCATAGCGCCTCAATGCTCTTTGCCACTCAACCGCGGCACTGTGCTAGTCATAGCAGCGTATCCACTTTTTCTTATTCGTTATCATATCAACTCTAGTATTACGTTTACTTTTTTTTATTTAGTGCAATAACCATCGACTTACCTGACTACAGTATCGTTCCATCCACTGCACTTTGCTAATACCTATTATATCTAATAACACCTATCTTCCTTCTTAAATTTTTTAGCCTGCAAATCCGATTGAGGAATCTAACATTCCACACTTCAAGTGGCAGAGTGCTTCTCTTCCTATTTCAATAATGAGAGTCTCGTCTACCCCTGGAGTTTGGGAAGGGGTAATATTTTTCCTACGGATTATTTTACCTAAGAGGATGTAATCATTACTATACCATGCAGTAGAGGTTCATGCCCTCACGAAAAGTAACAGCTGTAGTTTTCACTTGCGTTCAGTGGAGTCATAAACGTACTTTTACGAAGTAACTATCTCTCCGTAGCAAATTCTTTCGCTGTCAACCTTCGTGAAATGATGTCAGATCACTGTGTTCTGTCACACGTGTCTCGTGGCATTTAAATATAGGATAGA
Organism: Locusta migratoria; assembly: GCA_026315105.1. Classification (NCBI taxonomy): domain Eukaryota; kingdom Metazoa; phylum Arthropoda; class Insecta; order Orthoptera; family Acrididae; genus Locusta; species Locusta migratoria. Next base: position 713,183,686 of record CM048745.1, on the reverse strand, counting down.
AACTCTGCATACACCCTTATTTTTGCAATTACGATTTGTTATGAGAAGGTTAGGGTTCGTACTGAAGTTCTTTCCCATCAGTAATAGCCAAGTAGTTTAGTATTTGACGGCTGATGTAGCATGGAAACTACAAAGAAAATTTCAGTTGCAATTTTAATTAACAGTGCTTTATTGACACTATATGTGCTATAAGTGAAAGTCTGTGACGGGAGAAAAAGAGTTTTTAGATATACGAGTAGTTTTCAAAATTTTTAAAACTATAAAACGATCAGCTCGCCTCCAAACCCGACTATGTCAAGTAATCTTAGTTTCTAGATAAATCAACAGCAGTACGGTCTAATTTCATTCAGACCGCTGCACTACGTATTAATCTTGGATAATTAATTAGACCATTTGTGGGAAAGATTCAAATCGGGTACAACAAGTAAATACAATAAGGGTAGTTAAATAATCAGACGAAATAGTAAATTTGGTGCTCCTACAAAGCAGTTTTGTAGTTGGTTACTGTTTTCAGTATTTAATACTATTCCAGTGTATTACGTTGGAGACTATCATCCTATTCATTGGCTACGTAGTTGTCTACAAAACGTGTTCCTCGTCCAAGACGTCCAGACCAAAAGTATGTCTACCGGTTGCCTGATCACCCGAGCCTGAGGCGTCTTCCATATGTGGATGTGATCATCTCACTGCACTACCAGCTGTTGTGTAGGCATTTCAGTTTGTGGTCTTAATTCTACCCAGTCACATAGCTTTTATTTCGCAATATGGGAAAAAATGCATCTCATTCCGGTCGTCCTAAGTAAGCATTCCATGACATTGTTTGAAATCAAGCGGAGGACATTCGCATCACAACATCTATACTGACAAGATGTTTTCCACTTTTTTTTTATATATTTCTGAATTTCCTGTCCTGTTGTGTTTCAGATGATAACATAGTGCGACGAAAAACAACAAGTGTCAGTTACCATGTCTTCTTCGGTCAGCTGTAGGTTGTTATATTATTTGTAATCTTATTTGTTTAGAATTGTAACATCAAGTAAACGAATGCAACCTTTTGATATGTCTGCATTTCAGTTACTGCCACTACGAAGAAGTATCCTATGAGGCCTTTTCCTTTGGTACTGGAATTCACTTTTCCTTTTCGCTGTTTTCTGTTCTGATTATTTTCTTTCAGCAGCTGAAAAGCTGTTAAGTTCGTATCGTCTTTTATCTCATTTTCATTCCAGTGTATTTCCATTACATTGTTTTTCTTGCTCCTAATTCACTTTCATTTCTTCGTCATCTTGAAACTTTACACTCTCCAATTCTTTGAGCGTCAATAACTGCTTACATCAAGTTTGTACAAGTTGTCCTGCAATTCAGTTTGTTATGACATGTGTATAAATTTCCCATGTACTTCGTTTAATATTTCAGTGAGAGTATTTTATTACCTGGCCCTTCAGCCAAGTTCAAATGTTTGTAAATCTATGGGACTTCTTTGGTTATTAGTCCCTAGATTAACAAACTACTAAAACTAAGGTAAACTAACCTAAGGACAACAAACACACCGTTGCCTCAGGCAGAACCCGAACCTCCGACGGCGAGTAGCCTGCGGTCCGCACCAAAATGACAGACCTCTCGGTCAGTCCATCGCGGCAATTTACGCAAGTCACGACATTTCTATGTGTACTGCGGTTTAGCTCCTCTTCCGAAAACAGTAGGCAATTATAGGTGAATGTTGACTAAGACGTGCTTTAGAAAAATGCTTAGAGATTTCCATCCGTCTCCCTTATGTCATGCACTGCTCTACATACAAACTGGTATCCATTCATCTCCTGCACTCTACAAACTGCACAGGGAAGACTCTAATAAATGTGTGGCATTTGTAGGACGCTTTCGACTGACAGTGTAATACCACCTCTTTACACTGTCAATTCGAAATTACTTATACAAAATACGTTTTATTACAATAATACCTTCTCGGCCACCGCCAGTGCTGATCAGATGACCTCTCTTTACGACACTGAATACTGCAGTATTCGTCTCTGGCCAAATAATGACCACTGCGACAGTCTAACATACACAGCCACGACATTTACTGCTGTAAATTATCAACTGGCAGCTGCAACGACAGTAGCGCTCCTAGTGGTGGACAAGGTGCCGTAAGAATAATGTTTGTATATAATTGATTTTCTATGTAATAACAAAATAGTTGCTGCAATGTTTGCGCTTCAAGCATTATTAAAATAGGGAGAGACATAAATAATCGTGAGATCAATGTAAAAACAGCCGTAATTTACAGATTCCATTATACCGGGTGATCAAATTTGAAACTTAATAAATGACGGAATAAAGTAGTTGGAGAGGTAAACATTGAGCACCAGCATGGAATGACATGGGGTTTTATTAGGCAAAAATAAAACAAAAACTTTAAAAACGTCTGACAAATGGCGCTGGACAGCAACACGTCAGTGACTGCGCATGAAAGTTGTGAATAAAAGGATCCATAATGAGAATCAGATGCACCAGCAGTCGCAGCATTTTGACGTTACCTGAAAAGGCGCTTTTAGTGAAGATTTATTATCAGACTGGGGCCGGCCGCAGTGGCCGAGCGGTCTGCGGCGTGCCATTCACGGTATGCACGGCCGCTGTGGTCGGGGGTTCGACTACCCCCTCGGCATGGATGTTTGTGCCGTCTTTAGTATCAGGAAGTTCTTAGGTAGTTCATAAGTTTAGGGACTGATGGCCCGCAGTTAGGTCCCATAGGCTGTACAAACATTTGCTAGTTCAGCGTTACGATCCTATCGCCATAGGAAGGGGATTCGAACGGGTAAAAGTCCGTTGCCGGCCACGGTGGCCGAGTAGACTGCGGCGCGCCAGTCACGGTCTGCACGGCCACTACGGTCGGGGGTTCAAATCCCCCCTCGGGTATGGATTTTTGTGCCGCCCTTAGTATAAGGTAGTTGGTAAGCAGTTTGTAACTTTAGGGACTGGTGACCCCGTAGTTTAGTCCCATAAGCTATACAAACATTTGAACACTTTTTTGAAAGGTCCGTTGACAAAAGCAGCTTTTGCGAGAATGATTTAGAAGTTCGAAGCCACGGGTTGTTTAGACGATAGACCATGTAATGGCCGACAGAGCACAAGGCGTAATGTTGCTGAGACAGTTCAGGAAGAAATGGAGACTGTAGCGGGTTCGTCTATGCACAAGGAAGTCAGCGCTCGTGCGCTGTTTAGTTGGCACTTAGGCGTACCCTCCGGTCATATCCTTACAAAATCCATCGGCATCATGAACTGTTATCTGGCGATTTAGTGACGTAGAGGGCATTTGCGTTGTGGGTGTTTCAAAAGATGGTGGAAGATGACGATTGGTTAAGTAACGTGTTGTGGACCGACGAAGCTCATTTCAAAATCCTAGAACTATCGTGGAAACTCCATTGCACGACGAGAAAGTCACGGTATGGGTTGGGTTTACCACATCTACCTTTATCGGGCCTTTTTTTCTTCGAGGAACTGCGTGATTCTGGTTTTGTAACTGCTACCGTGACGCTTGAGAGGTACGCCGATATGTTACAGGATCGCATCATCCCCAGCCTGGCTGATAAAATCTGATGGAACGTACGAGTTTTATGCATATTTCTAGACGCGTGAAAGATCTCTTGCACGCGTCGTTTGCTGGTGATTGTGTGCTCAGCCGCCACTTTCGTCATGCTTGGCCTCGCAGGTCCCCAGACCTCAGTCCGTGCGATTATTATCTTTGGGGTTACCTGAAGTCGCAAGTTTATCATGATCGACCGACATCTATAGGGTTGCTGAAAGACAACATCCGACGCCAATGCCTCACCTTAACTCCGGACATGCTTAACAGTGCCGTTCACAACATTATTCCTCAACTACAGCTATTGTTGAGGAATGATGGTGAACATATTGAGTATATCCTGTAAAGAACATCATCTCTGCTTTGTGTTAATTTGTTATGCTAATTGTTTCTTTTCTGATCAAATGAAGCACTATCTGTCGGACATTTTTTGATTTTTTTTTTGTTATAATAAAACCGCATATCTTTCCAAGCATGTGTGTCAATTTTTACCTCTCTATTTACATTATTCCGTGATTTATTAAGTTTTCAAATTTATACTAACTTTTTAATTACCCGGTATAAGCAACAACTTACTCAGGAGGAAATATTGACGAAGAGGTGTATGTTTTCCACCATACTCCACTGAAAGTAAGGTAACATAACTAGACGAGAAACATTAATTCCTGTTGTGGTCTGTTGTTATATGACAGACACTTACTTTGACGTGCAAAACTTCCACTTGGAGTGTAAGGATTCGAATATTTTTCCACTTCACGCGACTTTGTAATAAACGCATATATTTTTAGTATAATCTACTGCTTATAAACGAGTGTCTTGAAGATTCTTGCCGTTTGTAGTTAAGAGGTAGCGGCAATTGTGGAATAGCTTTCTGCTGTGTTGGAAAACTTTTTTAGCCTTCGATGTTTTATTGTCACGTTTGTGAGGATTTTCCCTCGGATACAGCTTTACGGGATAATCTGGTACATTAAATGATGTAGGTATTGCATTCCATATACCCCTCAGGGGCTCGCATTAATTTGCTGAGTACGGGCTTGGTGAACCCGGGGTCCTGAGCCGTGGGCTGTGTCGCGCCAACAGTCCGCTACACCGTAAGCTCTGTGTGCTTCAACGACCATCGTTCGGTGCGACTGTGGAACGTTGTACGTTTCAGAGCCCGGGGATCTTGGCTTAATCGCCCGGGTCGCGAGGACGATTCAAACCTCTATAAAAAACCCTCAATCTCAAGGTGTGCTACGTGCCGAGGAGATGCATGGCTGTTGAGGTTGAACAGCCGCTAGCGAACAACCTCTGAGAAACATGCCGCACCTCAGATGTATAAGGCTTACCCAGGCAAGCGGGGCTCTGCCTGGGTGGACCTTTAGTTCCCTAGCTGCTCGTGGGGCGGAAATGAAACGAGCTAATAAAAGCATGGCCGGTCGTGAAAATGGCGTAGAAGATTTGCTTATAATGCAGCGACGTATGATCCCAGAACGTTCCCTTCCCTGGCCACCCAACGGGAGGAACGGCGGGCCGAACAAATGGGGAAAAGTTCATGACGACTAAGCCACTTTTCTCCGTTGAAAACCTTGAGGATAAGTTTGGTGAAGTCTCAGGCATGTCAAAGATGAGAAGCGGTTCGGTACAGATCGAAACAGTGTCATCCGCCCAATCAAAAGCATTGCTTGCTTGTGATAAGCTGCGTGACGTTCCGGTCAGTATAACACCCCATAAATCGCTTAACATGATCCAGGGTCTGATCTATCACAGGGACCTTCTTTTACAGTCGGATGACGAGCTACCCGCCAACTTAGAGCGACGGGGTGTCCACTTCGTCCGGCGCGTGATAGGGTAGCTTTCATCTTGGTCTTTGACGGCGATACATTGCCCGAAAAGGTCAAGGTCATGGTATACCGGTATGACGTAAAGCCTTATATCCCTCTACCCTATGCGCTGTTTCAAATGCTGGAAATTTGCACATATGTCCTCCAGATGTAGCTCCAGCCCCATATGTAGGGAATACAGGCGTCCATCACACCCGGACGCTCCGTGTACTCCTCCACCTACCTGTGTCAACTGTGGGCAGCAATATCCGCCCTGTTCTCCAGACTGTACTGTGCTCCGTAAGGAGCAAAAGATTATGGAATACAAGACCCTGGATCGACTGACATATACAGAGGCACGTAAGAAATACGAACGGCTTCACCCAGTTTCCATTACGACATCTTTCGCTGCAGTTACGTCATCGCCACCATTTCTGATAACACCTACCGTGCAACAAACTTCTGTGGACCCAAAAGGCCGTCAAAGTTCATCTGCCCCCCCCCCCACTACCACCAGCGGGGGCACCTCCACCCCCTCCACTGGGCACACCAGTCCCCACCTCCCAGCCACGGGAAGAGAAGTCTCCTCCGGTTCCCCTCGCTCGGAAGGGGCACTCCCTTTTGAGGCTTCTCCTAGTGATCCAGCGGATCCCAGCCAATGGCTGAAGGATCCAAAACCTGTGAGTAGAAGGGCTTCCCGCTCTTCTTGTACCCCTGGCGTCACTATAGAGAAGCCGTCCCGGCCCTGCAAACCTAAGGGCCAGCGAGAGGGACGGAAGACGAAGACAAAACACTCTTCGGTGGCTCTGAAGCCACCTGCTACCTCATCTTCTACATGAGACCATGGTGGAGATCCTCGCATCACGTGAGGATCTCTCACTCACTGAATCCCCATAACTACTGGTTTTGGATTCCGTAGGTTCTCAGTCAGCTGCAGCAGATGAACCTATGGAATAATATTTTTTATTTTTTGTATCATGGCCTTTAAAGTCATTAACCACCATATCCTCCAGTGGAATTTCGGCGGTTTTTCCCACCATCTGGCTGAGCTGCAACAGCTAATGAGCAACTTCCATGTGCTGTGCATAGCGATATAGGAAACGTGGTTTCCTGTGCAGAGGACCCCGGCCCTCCGTGGCTACCGGGGCTATTTCAAAAATAGCCCTTCTGTGACAGGGTGTCTGGAGGTGTGTGCCTCTATGCCCTTGCCACTGTCCCCAGTGCAGCTGTGCCCCTCACCACGAATCTCGAGGCAGTGGCTGTTGGATAAGAGTAAGGCAGGAACTAACGATCTGATCCCTCTACCTTCCTCCAGATGAGGATATTTCTCTTGCTGACCTTGATGCCTTGATCGCTCAACTCCCCCCGCCGTTTCTCCTTCTGGGGGATTTTAATGCCCACCACCCTAAGTGGGGTTGGGATGCAGATCTCGGCTCTTGACACAGCGATACCTTTGTCTTCTTAATACGGACGCTGCAACACACTTCAGCGTAGCTCACGGCACATATTCGGTCATCGACCTATCTACCTGCAGCCCGAGTTTTCCTCCCTCGTGTGAACTGGAACGTCCATGATGATCTCTGTGGCAGCGACCATTTTCCCATCTTTGTGTCGCTTCCAGAGACTCAAGCCGCAAACCGGCTACCTCATTGGTCGCTCCATAGGGCTGACTGGCCGGCATATGCTTCAGCTGCAGTGGTACGAACTCCACTTCCAGCCGGCATTGACGTGGCTGTCCAGCAAGTCACTAAGGCCATAGTTTTCGCCGCTGAGAAAAATGTCCCGACAGCGTCTGCGTCACTTCGACCTTGGTGGACGCAGGAAATCGCTGAAGTCATTCGGGAACGTCGGTGTGCACTTCAGCAGCGCCGGCGACACCCTTCTCTAGTCAATCTAATCACCTTTAAGCGGCTTCGTGCAAGAGCTCGGCGATTGATTCGGCAGAGTAAGAAGGATTCCTGGGAGAGGTTTGTAGCCTCTATCGGCTCTTGCGCCTCCCCTTCTCGGGTTTGAACCCAACTACGGCGCCTCTTTGGATATCGCCCACCGGCAGGAATCCCAACGCTCACCATTCAGGGTGCACTCTGCACTGACCCTCAAGCCATAGATGAGTACATGGCGGATCACTATGCACGCTGCTCAGCAACTGAAACATACAGTGCAGACTTCCACAACTTCAAAGAGAGGGTCGAGCGGAAGGAGTTATTATTCCGCTCACGCCGCCAGGAACTTTACAATGCCCCATTTAGCGAGTGGGAGTTTGAAACTGCTCTGGCTGCATGCCCCGATACTTCTCCAGGACCAGATCGTATACACAGCCAGTTCCTCCGTCACCTTTCGGCTGAGTTTCAACACCGACTCCTCTCCCTGTTTAACCGTATCTGGGCAGATCGGGGTCTTTCCACCACAGTGGCGGGAAAGAACCGTCATCCCGGTGCTGAAACCTGGAGCAGATCCATTAGTGGCTGACAGTTACTGCCCAATCAGCCTTACCAATGTGCTCTGCAAGCTGCTTGAACGAATGGTGAGTAGACGGCTGATGTGGAGCCTTGAAGACCGGTAACTTCTTGCCCCACAACGAGGGATTTCGTCAAGGCCGTTCAGCCATTGACAACCTTGTTTCGATGGAATCGGCTATTCGCACTGCCTTAACCAGGCACGAACATCTCGTTGCGGTCTTTTTTGATCTTCGAAAGGCGTACCATACAACCTGGCGCCACCATATTCTGGCTACACTACATGGTTGGAGTCTGAGGGGGCTCCTCTCCAATTTTTATACGGAACTTTTTATCGCCCCCCTCTTTTCAGGTTCGTGTAGGCACCTGTCTCAGCTCTCCTCATATCCAGGAGAATGGTGTCCCACAGGGCTCCGTTCTCAGTTTTCCCCTCTTACTGATTGCCATCAATGGTCTCGCAGCATTGGTGGGGTCATCAGTTTCGTTTGCAGACGATTTTTGTATCTACTTCAGCTCCGCCACCATTGGTGTTGACCAACGGCGGCTGCAGGGAGCCATTAGAAAGGCACAGTCATAGGTCTCCGCCCTCGGTTTCCACTTCTCGGGCTCTAAGACCCGAATAATGCACTTCTGTCGTCGTCGGGCACTTCACCTCGATCCAGAGCTGTACCTGGATAACAAACTCCTTCGAGTTGAAGAAACACACCGCTTCCTCGGTATGGTTTTCGATTCCCGGCTGACTTCGCAGCCACACCTCCGTCAGCTGCGACAGAAAGGCTGGAAACTTCTTAATATCCTTCGCTGTCTCGGCCACACGGATAAGGGAGCATCGAACCCAACACTTCTTTGGCTCTATAAGGCTCTCATACAATCGCGCCTGGACTATGGGAGTATAGTATATGACTCTGCAGCGCCGTCATCACTACAGGTATTGGACCCAGTCCTCCATAGTGATGTCCATTTGGCGAAAGGGGCTTTTCACACAAGTCCAGTGACAAGTCTGCTAGCTGAAGCAGAGTTTCCACCCCTGCATTTCCGCCGGCAGCGCTTACTCGCTTCCTATGCTGCCCATGTACATGCCTTGCCCAATCATCCAAACTAGAGGCTTCTCTTTCCGGATGTTGTCCTTCCTTCCCCACGACGGTGGCCAAGGTCGGGTCTTCCAATCGCGGTCCGTGTTCGTTCCCTTCTCACTTGAATCCCTTCCTATTCCTCCTGCTTTCCACTACCCTTCCCGTGTTCCTCCTTGGTCTGTACCACGTCTACAGTTTAGGTTGGACTTGTCACGTGACTCTAAAGCCTCTGTTGCACCAATGACTCTCTGCCGCCAGTTTCAGGCGGTACTTCGTTCGTTCCATGGCGCAGAAATTGTCTACACCGACGGGTCCCTAGTTGATGGCTGTTATGGGTATGCCTACAGCCACGATGAGCACATTGAACTACACTCCTTACCCTGTGGGAGTAGTATCTTCACTGCGTAGCTGATAGCTATCCGTCAAGCACTGGAGCACCTTATAGCCTGTCCCGGGGAGTTGTATATTATCTGTAGCGACTCCCTGAGCGACTTGCAAGCCCTTGACCAGTGCTTTCCAAGACACCCACTGGTGCGGTCAATACAGGAATCTGTTGACCTTCTCGTTCAGTCTGGCTGCACTGTGGTTTTCGTTTGGACCCATGGCCATCTACTTCGACGGGAGAATCCTCCACAGTGTCGCTGTGGCACTTTATTGACAGTGGTCCACATCCTCGTGGACTGTCCCCTTTTACCTGCCTTACGACAGTCCTTTGACCTGCCAGCTGCACTTCCTTTTATACTTGTTGACGATGCTGCTACAGCTGATTATGTTTTTATCCGTGCAGCTGGGTTTTATCATTTGATCTAAAGGTGGGTATTTTAGCCTGATCTCTCAGGCACCCATCTTTCACACATCTTTACTCTTCTTATTTTGTGCTGTCTCCCTGTTTTTACTCGTATGTTTTAGAATGTGAGGAGTGGCTGGCTCATCTTTTATTATCCTCGCGATCAGCCAGCCACGATTTTCTGCTGTAACATTTTAGTACAATTACGTTTCTTTCCTCTTTGGGTTTTCTTCTTTTTACGCTTCTTTCCTCTTTGGGTTTTCTCCTCTGAGTGTCCTGAACTCATTGTCCATCATTGCGTTCCAGATCACCATGATACTGTAACATTCGATAGTTAAAAATCTGTGCCAATCACTTCTTTCCGTATGGAGGTTAAGGACAGTTCATATCTAGAGAAAACTGAGCTAACACGTTTAGTATGTGATACCTCTGTAAAGGGGGAAGAGCTACTTTGATGGTTTAGTGGGTTGTGGAATTCGACTGCTGGGAGTTGGAGGTACGGAGTTAAATAGCGGTTCCTTTGCAATAATTAAAGCATCTTTATATCATTATATCAGGTTGGCCTTTTCTTGCGTCATCTTGTGCTTGTAATATTCCGAGCGTGGCCTCCCGTTCGTCGGTGGGAGTTGTCGCCTGACAGCCACTGTACTCGCTCAGAAGTCGAGTGGAATGGGCCATTGCGGTCACCGGCAGATCCGGTGTCAGAGAACCGTAGCGTGTGTAGTGCAGCCCAGCTGTGTTAGACGATGACGCGGCGTCAGTCATCGATGAGCCTTCTGTGGGTTGTGACGTCGGCTGCTGGGACGACCGTATCGCATCTCTGGCGGCGCCGTGCTGTCTCGCGACGACCTGGTCATTTCGCGGCTTACGGTGGCAGCGTGAAGAGTCGGCCAGTGATTATGTCGGAGTCCGGGGCTCCAGGCTCGGTGTTGGACGACATTGAGACGTCAGGACAAGCGCCAGAGGTAGTTTGCGCTACCGCTGACCACCGCACTCCATAAAAAAATGTCCAAATGTTTGTTAAGCTTATGGGACTTAACTACGGGGTCATCAGTCCCTAAACTTACAAACTACTTACAAACTACTTACGAACTACTTACGAACTAGGTCGGCACAAATATCCATGCCCGAGAGGGGGGATTCGAAACCCCGACCGCAGTGGCCGTGCAGACCGTGACTGGAGCGCCTTAGTCTACTCGGCCACCGCGGCCGCCTTCCAAGATCCCCTCCCTGTACTGAGCTTTCTTGAACGTATGAAAGCCTAATCAGGTATCCGTAGAAAATGGTATGGGGGCCGGCCGCGATGGCCGAGAGGACTGCGGCGTGCCAGTCACGGTCTGCACGGTCACTACGGTCGGGGGTTCGAATCCCCACTCGGGCATTGATATTTGTGCCGTCCTTAGTGTTAGCTAGTTTCTAAGTAGTTTGTAAGTTTATGGACTGTTGACCCCATAGTTAAGTCCCATAAGCTGTACAAACATTTGAACATTTGAACTAAGCATGGACTTCCTTAATTTGAAGCTGTAGTGCTTTTTTGTGAACATAGAGATCTTTTAGTAACATTCCTCCAAAGTGTTGACAGATAATGAGTGCGATGGAGAGAGCGACGAAGCAAGGTGTCAACCTGAGGCCACGCGATCCACCACACCGACAGAAGCAGCCGGCACAAAAATTAATAGCTCAGCGAGGTGCCAGCGGAGATGTAAGCACGGGCTGGGACGGGTCCTGCCCCAGGCGCACAATGGGCCGCTGCCGGCGAGCAGGTAGCCCAGAAGGGTCGCCGCTACTCATCGCCTGATTAGCACAGCTCAATGGAACGAGCGGCTGGCCGCCGCCGGCATGAAAGTGGGGGCGCAGGATCCATTCCTCCCGCGGTCAGAAAAATAGGACTGAATCCTCCTGAGCCTGCAACGGTGTGGAAAAGAAGGGGGCTGAATCCTCCGTAACCTGTTTAAGCAGGTAGTTGGTGGCGGTCCGAGACCAGAGTGTGAGGCCAGACCTTTATGAATATTCCAGGCAAGCAAAGCTATCTAGCATATGTTCCAGTGTATGTTCCTTCTTTACAGTAAAAGTAAGATTGATAATTAAGCCCCAGTCAGAGTAAACATACAGTAACATCACTTTGATTCTTACAATCTAAGGATTACGTTTTACTGGCAATTGATAAATCTGTGCAATATTTTCAGCAGTTGGTATACAAATTTATTTGATACAACGTTGAATTTATAAACAGACGACGAGGCAGGCTGATGTTTTTCCTAAGGAAGAAGAAAAAAATTCTGCTTTCAACGGGAGGGGGGACATGAGTCCCATTGAACTGGCTTGACTTAACGTGGATAGAAGCAAGTTATGAACATCTGTAGTTTCTAATAAAACTTGGCTTAATAGGAAATCGGAAAATAGGAAATACTCCTGAAAGACTTTCATGGCTATTGTATGTATTATGAGCAATACTCTTAAATGTGGTGCTGGGGCATTGTAGACAAGCGAACAATCTGCTATTTTTGCGACTCCGGTTCGATTCCAACTAGAAGCTTAATTTCATTTATTAAATTTCTTGCACTTCTGCTTGGTTGTATTCTTCATGAATGTCCACAACATCCGAGCTCCTCAACAGAAATTTATTTAATAAAACTTTTGCAACCCTTAATGTCGTACTCCATCGCGCTACACCACTTTAGAACAATTTCTGAAATCCGAAAGTGTTACCTTTCAGAAGTAACATTTTCCCTCCCTTTCTATACACTGAAACTTCAAGGGCGTCGGAGGACATCTTCACTGTTAAGCGATCTGCCGTGCACTGAAGTGACAAGTAAGGCCGGAAACGGCTTGGGGCGGTGGTGGGGGCTGGTACCTGCTGGAGGTGCTGCTGTGCCAGAATAGTTCGGGAGGATTTAGTCCTGTCCCCTGCTCGCCTACCTGCCGTTGGGAGGATTCCGTCCTGCGCCCGAAAGAGGCTCCCGTGCTAAATGCTCTGTCGCTGGCTACCTGGCCGGGTCCGCTACGGCGAGGGACGGCTATCTGTACTGTCAACCTCCGAAATAGTTTAGAAGGGAGAACAACCTGTTTATCAAATATTCAAATGTTTGTATAGCTTATGGGACTTAGCTACGGGGTCATCAGTCCCTAAACTTACGAACTACGTACGAACTAGAGCGGCTCAAATATCCATGCCCGAGGGGGGATTCGAACCCCCGACCGTAGTGGCCGTGCAGACCGTGACTGGAGCGCCTCAGTCCCCTCGGCCACCGCGGCCGGCAACCTGTTTATGTTTTGCACACCCAGTGTGTGTGTGTGATAGGCTACCCACTCGTGTCGAGTTAGTGGCATGACGAGGTAACCAAAGAATTTTTCTTAACTGACTGTGACGCTTGCATCCGGTCAAACATTTGAACGTTTTTATGGCATGGGAGACGAACAGGTTTAGACAAATCGATGGTAATTTCATTAAAGTACTTACAAATTGTGACATTTTCTACCTAGAAAACAAAAATTAAAGGAAGTTACACAATATTTCTCAGAATTAAGAATTTTCCATAAATACGAGCGTCATAAAGGAAACAATAATTTCGGGTATATTCTATCTTCACGCGAAGTAAATAGTGAAAAGACATTAAAACTTACACTGGCAATGTAAATGACCATTTAAAAACTTCGTTTTAAAAATGTCATATTTTGAAACTTCCTGGTAGATTAAAATTGTGTGTCGGAACCGGGGCACGAACCTGGGACCTTTGCCTTTGCCTTTCCCGGTTCCGGCACACAATTTTAATCTGCCAGGAAGTTTCATATCAGCGCACACTCCGCTGCAGAGCGAAAGTTTCATTCTGATGTCATATATTTATTTACACGTATTTTCTATTCAAGGTCGATTTTCTTCTTTTTCACGCGTACATTTCGACAGGGGGCTACCGCAAATTCCACAGTTCTGCGAACCTTCTTGTAGGAAGATAGTCTTTAAGTACACAACAAACATGCCAAATAGATATTACGAAATGACAGAGAAGCTCAAAATACAAAATACAAATTACGCAGAAAGTAATCATTTTCCTGCTTCCATAGTTAGCCTTTACGACTCTGTTTTCGAGAGCGCTAGCTTTATGTTGCCATCTTCACCTCCGTTTCTTGTAATCGAGAAACAACTTTATACATCTCCCTTTTGGCATTACTTATTACATAGCAGCTTCAATCAGTGCCGCAGAAAATATTTCGGAAAATAAAATCACAGTTGCAACTAACAGAATGTTTGTTGACAGTATAAATTTACGCAAACTGAAAAGGAAAAGCCGTGTACCACATGATCAATGTTTCCTAGACCCATATTAGTTATTAAAAAAGGTCATCGCTTTCAAGGAAACTAATTAAGATAACTTTATAGCATAACAATATGACAATCCGTACCATTACATATAAATAGTGATTAATTTAAATTGTTACTAACTAGTACATCAGATTTTTATTATAGTCGACATGATCGAGTGTCCGCAACTGCACTGTGTTATTTTAAATGTGTTTATTTTCGTCAACAGTTGCAATATAATTGTTTAATTACATGTTTCGATCTCTTGGATCATCTTCAGATCTTGTAGTGGCGTCCGAAACTCGTCTGGCTGAGTAATAATTGGTACTTGGTAATTAGTACCAATTAGTACTCAGCCAGATGAGTTGCGGACGCAACTATAAGATTTGAAGATCATCCAAGTGATCGAAACATGTAATTAAACAATTATATTGCAACTGTTGACGGAAATAAGCACATTTAAAATATATCAGACTCCTTGATATTGTGCTGAAGAACAAAGTACCCACAATTCTTACGCAGAAGGAGAAACTGCTACTGGTTAAACGGCGCACCCTCAACTGAGGTAAAGCGTTATTGTCGACTAAAACCATCTAGCAATCGACCGGACTTCATCAGTAAGTTCAAGAAATCTAATTTAGGTCAAAACGAACATTCTGCTGATTTCTGGCCGAAACCGAAACTGCGGCCGAAGGCAATAAAAAAATGTTAAAATATTTGTAAATCTATCGGACAAACTGCGTGGTCATCATTCCGCAGCTTACAGACTACTTAAACCTAGATAAATTAACGTAAGGACAACACACACACCCATACCCCAAGGGAGGACTCGAACCTCCGACGGCGAGCAACCGCGCACTCCGCAGCGAGGGGCCTTAGACCTCTCAAAAATGTTCAAATGTTTGTATAGCTTATGGGACTTAACTACGGGGTCATCAGTCCCTAAAGTTACAAACTACTTATGAACTACCTTATACTAAGGACGACAAAAATATCCATGCCCGAGGGGGGGATTCGAACCCCCGACCGTAGTGGCCGTGTAGACCGTTACTAGAACGCCTCAGTCTCCTCAGCCACCGCGGCTGGCTTAGATCTCACGGCTACTCCACCGCGGCCAAAGCCAATATTTCGACAGAAACTGGCCGTTACCGAAATTGAAACCGAATGTTCGGTCTGTCGTTAGTCCGAACCTTGTAGCTCGATTGGATACCTTCTGTGTTGGTGACAGCGTGCAGTCGTGACGCGGCCGGAGCGTCTGTTAATGTAGGCCGCTCACACTGCTAGGCGACTGACCTGCTTCTGTCAACAGCTCACGTTGCTCTCTGTGCCGAAAATTGGAACCGTTACATACTGGTTCTTTTACGCTAAATTATTTACACTATAATCTACACTTTGAGTTACTATTTACTCCAAAATCCTCGCACCACAACGCCTGTAAGGCAAAGTGCATTTCATTAATTTGGGGCCTTGGTTGCAACTAATGTCTGTACGTCTCCTGTAGACACACTATATCCCATTTATTCGTTTTGCATAGTTGTGACATTATATCTTCTTTCATCAGTGTTACTCCCTCTACGTTCAGACTAGCAATAGTTATGGCTCTGAGAAATTTCTTTTATTTAGTTTTCTCCGGTAGTGCAAGAATCGGTCGATACCCTCATGGATATGGCTTCCAAAGCGTCGACATTTTCTACTCTTATGTCCACACTTTGAGGCTCCTCCCGCTCTCCCCTTTATTTTGTTACCGTTATCAACTTGAAAGTAGGCAGCCATAGGCTGAAGTTCATTATTTTAGCTTTATTTTTGTGAATCTGAACGTGTACCCGCCTTATAGCTTTATTTTGTATGTGAAAGTCATCCACGATCGATGATCTCAGTCCATGTTTGTAACTACTGCACATTATAATGTATTTGCAAATGCGATGTAGCATCTACGCTACAGCAGCTTCTTTGACTGCAGAAGCGAGTAGTAGAGAGTGAGCTGTTGAACAGAAGAGTCGATCGTGGGCTAGGCTAGCTGACTGACGTATGGCAACTGTGTTGTGTACTTAGGTTGAATTGGTCAGCAATGATTGTATTGAGTTTGATTTATTTCACTCTATATTTATGAATACCAACATATTTTTATTGGACAGTGGATTCTGTATCAAGAGGAAGAAAATATTTGTATGGAACGGAATCGTATAAAACCCTTGTATTATACTGAAGACTCAACAAACGTATGTTTCTTTCATTTATTAAATAACTTAATGATTACTAATTTTTCTTATTTCAGTTCAACCGCGCCCCTCATTTTCCTAATTGTGGCAGTTTTTATTTTATTGTATGGTACGTGTTGAGGGTTTCTTTTTTTTGTGAAAAGGATTTCCTTTTAAATGTAAGTGTTCACGTAGCAGTAAAGTAAACAGTCCTTACATGCCACTGAATCTGTCAGAAATAATGTTCACAGAAGTACCGATTGTTTTACTTACAGTGCCTAATTTTGTTTGTTAAATCCGTTGCGCACATATGATTAGAGAAACTCCCTGATTTAAATAGAAAGAAGAAGAATAGGAAACTTTCACTTAACGAACTTTCATCAAGCTTTCACTTTCACGTAATAAACATACAACAAGAAGCTTTCAAACTGTCAACTAACGTAGTGCACCATGGGAGACTGGTACATTCTACCTCATTCTACTATTCGTTTGCGATGTGTGAAGTATAGGCAAAGACACTAATATCTATATCAATAAATGTGAATGTCTGTTCGGTGTACGTTTATCACGTCTGAAACACAAGACATAAAGAGCTAAAAATTTGTACAGTTACTAATGTCTACCCGGGGAAGGATTTAGGCACGGTTGTATGGCAATCGGATAGCTATATATATAATGTGAATATCTGTTCAGTGTACGCTTATCACGTCCGAACTACAAGACACAGAGTCTTAAATATTTGTACAGTAACTAATTTATACCTGAGGAAGGTTTTAGGTACGGTTTTATAGCGAACTGATAGATAGTAATTTGAAGATTATAACGCGAAAAGCGGAACAATAATTATTCTTTGAAAAAATTTATTTCCTCTTTGAAAATGATGAGGGTTGATAATGATAGAAGGGTGGAGTATATTGGGATGGAAAGTTATCGGTGTACATAAAAATCTACGTGTGTGTGTTAATATTTCGCTCTGCAGCGAAAACTAAAGAACGCAAATGAAGGGGTCTTTGTGTAATTGTTGCCCGAAGTCTCCCGTTGCACACCATAGCTGTTCCATGCCGATAGATATAAGGAGGGATGATACGGAGATTGAAAGTCGTCAAATTATTAAAAAAAATTCGGACTGAAGGCCAGTGATGTTTGCGATTCTATAGCAAGAAGGTTACATACAGCGAAGCGTGATGCCACACACCATATCTTTGGTCTATGCGTGGTACAATTTCTTCAGCTCTTTCTCTGTAAGGATAAATAAATATAAGAATAAATAAATAGAGCAGTAAAAACGAAATTTCTTTCAATACATCTCTTTAAAAAACGATTTGACGTTTTCGTGCATTACATCAAGTGATCGATCTGTGATATTATTACAATCATTATTGTTGAATTTCGTGATTGGATTCTTCGAAACGAGCGCATTAAGTGAGATTTGAGCTACACTGCTTACTTTCCTGATAATGTTGATTAAAAATGTTTGTTTCTAAAGAAGATATTGTATTTCATTTCATCCTTCAAAACCAGACTCATAGCACACTACTGCAAGATAGCTTATTTATCATAATGAGCGTGCGGAGCCGCGGGATTAAGCTAGTATATTTATAAAAGATATAGATTATTCCCTTTTAGGCTACTTGTAGAGGAGGCAATATAACATTCTAGATTTTCTGGATGATTAACGTTGGGTCCGTAATCACCTGGCGCATAAAGCCGTTTGACTGTGCCATAAACAGTGCTTACGGGGTGCCGGGGAGCAGGAGGTGACAGCGAGTGGCGGTAATGAGAAGAAACGACGCCGTGTGGCGCTGTGTTGTTACTGCGGCGAGATTGCTCATTAGGTGCTGGCTGCTGGCTGCTGGCTGCTGGCCCTGCGTGACGCGCGCGCCGCTACCCGCCATTCATTTCCCAGACACCGCCACAACGCCCTTCATCTTGCCGGCCGCAGAGGAGCTGCCTGCAAAATACACGTCTAGCCGCGGTGGCGGGGCTAAGCACACTGCACGGCCCAGGTTCATCTGCACACTTCGCACGTTTATCATTCCTCCAACAGTGGAGGGCACTACGTCCGTATCACGGATATAACTTTGCACACATTGTTCTCCTTAGGAAAAGTGAAAAACGAATACAGGGCGCTTGAGTGTTGAAAGCGGTATTGTAGAAATGGAAAATGAAGTTGAGGAAGATAAGATAGGAGATATGATACTGCGAGAAAAATTTTACAGAGCGCTGGAGGATTCGTGTCGAAACAAGGCCTCTGGAGTAGATGATATTCCGTCTGAACTGCTGATTTTGTTACGAGATCCACTGATATTTAGTAGGCTATCTACACATACACGGAGAATGTAGTCCATTCATTAGACAACAAATTACATGCCACTGGTATATTTTGCGACCTGTCTAAGGCGTTTGACTGTGTAAATCACAATACACTTTTAAGCAAATTAGAAAATTACGGCGTAACAGGAAGCGCTGCAGAATGGTTCAAATCGTATATCTCCAATAGGAAACAAAGGGTGTCAAAAGGAAGGAAGGGCCTCATCAAATTGGGAACTAATAACATGTGGGCTCCCTCAAGGCTCTATCTTAGGCCCCCTGCTTTTTCTTGTATATATATATATCAATGACCTTTCATCATCGACATTATCGGACGCCAAGTTTGTTTTATTTGCAGATGGCACAAATATTGCAATAAATAGTAAATCAAATATAGCCTTAGAACGATTAGCTAATGAAATTTTCATGGACGTTAATAAATGGTTCTTAGCCAATTCTTTGTCGATAAACCTTGAAAAAACACTCTATATGCAGTTTAGGCCATTATATGCCTAGAGTATGCAACAAGGAAATAGAAGAAGTTGAAAGTGTCAAATTCTTAGGATTACAGCTAGATAATAAATTTAACTTGGAGGGGCATACCACAGAACTGCTGAAGCGCCTAAACAAATCCCGGTTTGCTATGCGAATGTCAGATATAGGAGATACTTTCACTCCATAATGTCATACGGGATTTTTTTCTGTGGCAACTCATCAGGCCAAGCAAAAGTTTTCAGAGCACCAAAACGTGTGTTACGGATCATTTGTGGTGTCAACTGAAGAACCTCATGTAGAGGGCTATTTAAGAAACAGGTGATACTACTGCTTTCCAACACATTTATTCTCTAATGAAATTTGTCGTTAAAATATATCTTTTTTTTTTCAAACCAATAGATCAGTCCATGAGATCAATACTAGAAACAAGAAACACTTGCATAAACATTTAAAGTCATTTACTTTGGCTCAGAAAGGTGTCCAATATTCAGCAGTACACATTTTCAATAACATGGCAGCAGCCATAATAAATTTAACTCACAATAAACTACAGTTTGAAAAGAATCTAAAGGATTTTTTGGTGGCCAACTCCTCCTACTCCGTGATGAATTTCTTGCCAGAAGTGATTGATTGTAACTTATTGTATAGAATATGAATACTGTGTTCATTTTGACTCAGTAAAAGTTTTGTGCAGTAATGTAATCACTGTAAATCAGTGTAAAAATTATAAATAAATAAACAAAAAGTAAAAAGGAAAGTAATTGCTAAGAATTTAGTATGCACCTATTAAATTAGTAAGTAGTAATAAGTTTTGTGTCCTTTAAAATGTAAATATTTTTAAGATAATTGTTTTTCCTGACCAATTCCACATCCTCAAGGGCAATTACATTTGGGGTCTGTGGGAGGTACATTAAAACATATGCTCTCTTTTTGTAAGTATATATTATGTATTTTGTTCTGAAATGTTCTACATCCAATAGGAATTCCTCAATTCGAATCTAATGGAACGAAAAGTACATATAATCCAATGTAATCTAATCTCTTGAAAAAATTGATCCACCTGGTATGCAAGATGTATGAGACAGAAGAATATAGTAATTCCAATTCCAAAGAAAGCAAGTGCAGACAAATGTGAACATTACAGAAGTATCAGTTTAATAAGTCAATGTTCAAAATACTAACACGAATTATTTACAGATGACTGGAAAAGCTTGTGGAATCTTACCTTGTAGGAACACGGGAGGCTACACTCACATTACGAATTATCTTAGAAGACAAGCTAAGGAAAGGCAAACCTACGTTTATAGCATTTGTAGTTTTGGAGAAAGCTTTTCGCAATGTCGACTGGAGTACACTCTTTCAAATTCTGAAGGGAACAGGGGAAAAATATAGGGAGCGAAGACTTATATTCAACTTATACAAAAACCAGGAAGGGCAAGAAAAAGACGCAGAGGTTGGGAAGGGAGCAAGACAGGGTTGAAGCCTTTCCGCAATGTTGTTTAATCTGTACACCGAGCTAGCAGTGAATGATTCAGCAAGGAGACATTTGGAGAGGGAATTAAAGTTCGGGAGAAGAAATAAAAGCTTTGCGGCTTGCCGATGACACAGTGATTTTGTGAGAGACTGCAAAGGCTCTGGAAGAGAAATTGAATGGGATGGACAGTGTCTTGAAATGAAGATATAAGACTAACATTAACAAGATAAAAAGGAGGGTAATGTAATGTAATGACAGAAATACAGGCGATGCTGTAGGAATTAGGTTAGGTAATGAGACAATAATAGTAGATGGGTATTGTTATTTGGGTAGCAAAAATCTTCTGATGGCCGAATTAGAGAAGATATTAAATGCAGAATCGCTATGGGAAGAAAATCGTTTCTGAAGAAGCGAAATTTGTTGACATCCAATATTCATTTAAAAGTTAGGAAGTCCATTCTGAAAGCATTTGTCTGGAGTGTTGCACTGTATGGGAGTGCAACGTGGACGATAAGTTCAGAAAAAATGATGATAGAATTTTTTGAAATGTGGTGTTACAGATGAATGATAAAAATTAGTTGGGTAGATCACGTAGCTAATGAGGAGGTCCTTTACCGAATAGGGGAGAAAAGGAGTTTATGGCATATTCTGACTAAGAGAAGGAATAGATTTGTAGGACACATTCTGAGACGTCAACTTAGCACTAGAAGGAAGAGTGTGGGATAAAAATCGTAGAGGTAGACCGAGGGACGAATAAAGTAAGCTGATTCGAAAGGATGTAGATTTCCGAACGTATTCTTAGATGAAGAGACTTGCACAGGACGGAGTAGCGTGGAGAGCTGCATCAAACTAGTCTGTGGACTGAAGACACAACAAAAACAACAACAACAACAACAACAACAACAACGATTGGAAATAGCATTAAGTTATACTGACAAGAATACCACATGGGTAAAGGATTTTAGAATATTTTTATGTTCATGTAACGTCAAGTTCAGAACTTCAATAACAATTATCCAAAGCCGTTCGATACAACTATCGAATAATCTCGATATAACTGACTTTGAAGTTTTGCAAGTGCATGTACGTACTAATAATATAAACAGTTGCTGAATCTGTCGGTGTAGCTCAGGTGGTAGTATTCTCACCTTACAACCGGAGGTTCGGTGGTTCGAATCCCGCCATAATAGGTATTTATTTCCATTTTTTTCGAATACTTACACAATTTCCATATCAAATTGTAATTTTTACGAAATATGGGAATGAACAACATAGATGAAGCAGTTAGAGCGAACAGACTGAGACGGTGGGTTCATGTTACACGCATGGGAGAAGCAAGGTTACCTAAAACACTAATGGGCTTGGCAACGGTGGGTGAGAGAAATCGAGGTAGACCAAGGAGAAAGTATTTAGAATCGGTGAAGAATGATTTTGAAGAAAAGGCTTAAGATCAGGTGGAGGCATCAATGTTAGCATTGAATAGGGGATCATGGAGGAATTTTATTAGAAGTACTGCTCGAGTCTGAACGCTGAAAGGCATAATCAGTCTCTAATAACGATAATGATGATGATGGTGATGGTTTTTAGTAGAGATTTGGTAAATTTGTGTAGGTGTGACGGACACCACGCACATGAAACTTGATCTTCAATACTGTTGCTGTGAATTGAAATATTTCAGCCGCTCACAAAACTCTTGCACCGATGCATTAGTGTCGATAATTCTTCCGATCTAGGGACGTACTGTGCAATTGAAACTTATGTATTTATATACTGGAGTTAGATATAGTAGAGAAGTCCTAGCCAATTCAGGAGGTACCGTCTGTGACTGTGATCCTACAGGGTTAACAGAGGTTACAGTTTAAAAATTAAATGTCGTTGCTGCTTAGCAGAAAAAAGTATATTTCATATAGTGGACGCGATTTACAGGTCATGGTTGCCGACTGCCGACCCCCGTCGTCGTCTCTGCGAGTTTCCACATATGCTGAATTGAAAATGTGACGCCAGCAATTGCTAGAGCCATTCTATAGTAAGAGCAGCACGTTATCGTTACTTTAGTGGGCATATTCGCAGGTAGGGTGTGTTGTTGTTCCCATCGCGATTAGCTACATATTTTAGAGACGATTTCATTCATTGGCGTAAATGGTGGCAATGCCGCTTTTTTTTATAGACACTTATTTATATAAAAGATTTAATGGCACTTCTGTTCATTAGTAAATTTTTTAGCGTCTCATAAGACAGTAATATAAATTTATTTTGTGCGTAATTGCCGGCCGCGGTGGCCGAGGAGACAGGCGTTCCAGTCACGGTCTGCACGGGCACTACGGTCGGGGGTTCGAATCCCCCCTCGGGCATGGATATTTGTGCCGTCCTAGTTCGTAAGTAGTTTATAAGTAGTTTGTAAGTTTAGGGACTGATGACCCCGTAGTTAAGTCCCATAAGCTATACAAACATTTGAACATTTTGTGTGTGTGTAATTGTGATGTCTGTGAAATTGTATTATGCAGTGGTAGGGCGTTCGTAATTATTTAGTAATCTACATCTATATCTACATGGGATACACTGCAAATCACTTTTAAGTGCCTGGCAGAGGGTTCATCGAACCACCATTATACTACTTATCTCCCATTCCATTCTCGAATAGCTCGCGGGAAGGAAGAACATCGGAATCTCTCCGTTCGAACTCTGATTTCTCGTATTTCATTCCTATGATCATTTCTACCTATATAATTGTGAGTCAACAATATATTTTCGCATTCTGATGAGAATATCGGTGATTTGAGTTTCGTAAGTATCCCACACCGCAGCGGTAAGCGCCGTTGTTGTAATGATTCCCATCCCTGATACTGTATCATTTCCGTAACGCTGTCTCCCTTGTAACAATACAAAACGAGTTGCCCTTCATTAAACTCTTTCGATCTCCTTCGTCAAACCCACCTGATAAGGATCCCACACTGGGCAGCAATATTCCAAAAAAAAAAAAGAACTAAAATGTAGAAGTGTGCTAGGAATTAGACTCATGACGAATTCTTACGTGTCAAAAAGAACGTATTTGCAGTAAAAAATAGACCCTATCATAAACTTGTTTCTCACGCGATTGTATTAATGTCAGCTGAGTAGGTTGCAAATATACACATATTCGTATTTTTCATGAACAATTTCGTGGTAATTTAACTAAATCATAGAAATTAGACTATTTTACTGTTGTTTACATCTCTTGATAGTTTTCTAGCTCTTCGAATTAGAAAAATAATTATAAACAAAACATTTCTCTTTTGGTTCCTTGCCTACCGCTAGGAGCGCTACTGTCGTTGCAACTGTCTGTCGGTAACAACTTCCACATCAGTGACTGTCGCGACTGTACTTCTTAAACTGCTGATACTGTCATTACTCGCTTTTAGACAAGTCATGCTTATAAGATTTTGTAGCGTATGTTCTAAGATTTTCTGAGTAACGAACTTGCAGTTCGACTGGGCGACTAATTGAGGGTTTCATTCCCTTCCGTAAATCATGTAAGTAGCGCCAGACGCGCCGCTAGCACGTAGAGTTTTAATGGCAAATTTAAAAGTGAAATGAAGTCGCTAGCGTTTAGTGCCTGTGTAATGCAAATGTGGACGGAGGAGCAGAAGAGCCGCCAGAAATCGGGTCACGAGATCCCGTGCAATCTTGCTCTAACGTTCTAATTACCGCCCTCTGCTAATGTATTCCATCCCATTCTCTAATGTTCGAATTACTGTTGAGCCTTATATTGTATAGGGTACATCGCGTGCCTGAATATCGGTTCCTTCGTGAAACATAGTAACTTAAAGTACACTAACATTTTAATAACTTCATTCCATTCCATGATGGTGGTGGCGGCTGGTGCAGAAACAGTGTTGAATAATTAAAAAAGGCATTTTTAAATTATTTTAATAATTGTCTTTTGTTTAATTAAGACCGATTATTGATAGCCATTCGGAATAATAATTTGATGTTCACCTTATGGTAATTTATTACTTTCGAGATCATTTCACAATGAAAATCTCACCAGTCTCACTGAAATGAAAGAGAATAAAAACACACCGCGCGAGTTATATATACATGTATTATAAACACAATAAAAACGCCAGGTCGGACTTCAAACTACCGCAGCAAGATGGACGATGTTGGTGGCAGACGGATAAGCTGTGGTGGATGGCGATCGTGCTCAGCTGCTCTGCTTGCCTCCACCACCACCCAGCTCGGTGCATAACGTCCTGAAAACATACCGATACCGGTATTCTTATAATGGAAAGAATGCGGCCAGTGACTCTTTTTTATTTAGATTTAAAACTTGCAATCTTACCTTACATAATAAGGTGATGCAGTCAACAGTCCGTAAATTGGTTTGAACAGCACACTTCTTAACTAGGCATAGTCCTGTTTGGGGGTGATATGCCGTTGCTCTTCAACGATCTTCTGACTTACCCAGCCAGTTATAGAGGGAGCTACAGATTAACGTGGATTTCGCACCACGGTGCTACTCGATATTTTCACATCAGATGTGAAAGAAAAGGAAAGTGACAGATAAAAATCCTAGGGCTTGGCGAGGATCGAAGCCACAACATTTGGATTCATAGCCTGGTACTCTACCACTGTGTTACCTAGCTGCAGTGTATGTATTAGCCGGGAAACGTAACTTTGTCTATCAGCTACGGGAAAGATGGCCGGCAGGACTGCTTTAAAATTGTAATGCCAGCTGAACAATACGCCACCTATCTCAATGTAACTGGAGCTGAATTAACATGTTTCTGCAATATACATGTCAATGCGGAAGAAGAAGAGCTGCATAGTTGTATACGTTGACTTAGAACTGTCATTCATAAAGGATGACCTGTCGAAAATATTCTCGGGAAACGCAGTATAAGAATTCCATTGGTTTTAAAACAGCTCTCGGTCACAGAGATAAAGTATGTTTTACCTAGGTTTCGACGACTACTATGAGTGCCATCATCAGAAAGTGCTAAATTTTCTATAACACAAATTACATTTTTTCTTTCAAAAGAGAAACAGTTTTTTAAGTAAAATCTAACTACTAGATTGGAAGCAGTAGTTACATGTCACATGACAAAATCGAACCGAAACGATAATTCTTAAGTCACATTTGTAATAAAATAAAATAACAAGCTAGCTACTAAGCACTGCTCCTATGTGTCTATGTGTGCAGGAAGCATTCAGACTGGGATGTCCACGGATGGAAGAATTGCGGACAAGTGAATACTATATCAGCGGTGCCATCTAATGCCCACAGTTATAAACAGGCAACTATACAATTAAAATTTTGAGAGATAAATTTTACATTAAAATTAAGAGAAAGATCTGAAGAGCCATTTCGGATCTTTTGTTTATTAGACAAATAGCTGAGTGAGTTAGTGAGAAAATAAAACGTGTAAATATGAAATGTCGTTAACATGGACTTTTAGAATTTTTTTTTTTCTAATTTCGGACATTCCAACAGACGAAAAAAATCAACGACCGAGTAACAGCTTGATACCATTTTATAAGCTTCTATTACAAAGTTGTAACTGCTCGTTCAGAATGGGAGCATCATTACGAGAAAACGTTTAAATATTTCCAATTCTCCGAGAACATCTAATCCTTGCTCTTTCTTCGCCGTGTGTAAAATATTAGAAGGTGGTCAGCAAAAGATGAATTCTGGGTGTTAGTGCCTTTTTTCCTCACTGTTTGTTCTACATAGTAATAAGAGCAAGTATCACAAATAATCTTATAGGCGTCATAATTATTCAAAGATCCAAACATTGATTTAAAACTGTGAGTAATATTTTTCAAATGTTATTGGTAGAAAAGGCAACATTGCAGTTGCAGAAGCCATTGGATCTAATATGAGATGGGCCCCTGAAAAGGAATGGATAAGAATTTTTTTGTTTTCGTCAGGATCGTTGGTGGTAGCGCCTAGTGTAGTAGTTCTTTTAACCGTTTTCTGCCATCAACTATGGCAGGTTCGAGTTATTAGCAGTTATGATCAAGTTTATTTCCTCGAATTTTCCTTTGGTGAGTGGAATAGAAATACTTCTGTGGATATCACACTGAAAGCGTGTCTATGACATCGGAGGGGAAAGGAAGAAGCAGGTACAAATTGATCAGTATACTTTTCTGTACGATAGATATTAAAAGAGCCTTTACTTTCTTCTACTGTCAACGTCATGTCAAGAAAGTTCAGTTCACGGGCCTCATCTCGAGGTCACAGGTGGAAATTATATTCTCGTGAACCTCATTGACCCACGGTACTTTTGTGAGGAATGCCGGCCGCAGTGGTCGAGCGGTCTGCGGTGCAGCAGTCACTGTCTGCACGCCCGCTACGGTCGGGGGTTCGAATCCCCCCTCGGACATGGATGTTTGTGTCGTCTTTAGTACAAGGTAGTTGATAAGTAATTTGTAAGCTTAGGAAATGATGACCCCGCAGTTAAGCTTAACAAACATTTGAACATTTTTAGCTAATGCATTCTTTCTTCCTTCTTTTTTCCCCAGGAATTTATTCCTGTACCCTTCCTCCTCCTTTCCTATCCTCACTCCTTTCCTTCCACACCGGGGGAGTTATGACCTTAACAGTTTGGTCCCTCTGACCCAAACAACCAACCATCTATCTAAGTTCATTTGAGAGATAGAAAATGTGGTCACTGTAAGAAGTCATAGGAATTAGTGGTGCTGTATCACCAGTACACAGCGAACAGTATATGACGGTAACGTAATTTTTTGTTGCGTATATACTTTTAACATTAATGTTTTCAAATGTGCAAATGCAATATATTTAATTTACGGTTTTCAATGAAAAGAGTAATGCATTAACTATGTATTAAAGGTGATGGCCGGTCAGGGAAGATTCCTACTGAATGGAAAGGAAGTATCGGTTTAGTGTAAAAATACTGTCGTTCGTAGAGGGAGAGCGAGCGATTAGCTGTGCATAGGTATCGCTGAGCAGTCACTTCCGAAAGCTGTTAATTGTGCGCCATGCGAAACACTGCCATGGTGTAGCACAGGAGGAAGAGTTCATGGCACCGCTATACTACTACTGTACTACTATGTTTTAATGCTTACTGTGAGCCTTGAATTAAATTCAGTAAGGCGGTTGAAAATTTGTGCTCAGACTGGGGCTCGAACTCAGATCTTATGTCTTTTATACATGGGCTCTGTACAGTGTGCCACATAGGACATGGGGGATATCGCAGCAGTAGTATCTGCTCTGGGACCCTTTGAGTCAAATACCTGGCCAGGGGTAGCCGATTCCGTAAAAATATCCAACTTCATTTGCTTCCACAATGAAATTCAAACATGATTTTATCCTTAAATTTCTGTGAGGATGAACAGTGGGATTGATCTGTTCCTGGAAATTGGCTAACAGTGGCTCGCGAGTAAACAACATTAGTGGGAAAGGGAGACTACGATAACTGTGTAAGCAATAAGCAGAGAATTTGTGTCTTCCTAAGAGCGTGACAGAGCACTTCCTGCACCGGAAGTACACAACTTCTCCAACGTGGCAGATGGGATACAGAATCTGCTTAGTAAGAAAAAGATCAGAAACCCAGTCTGGGTACAAATTTTCAGTTGTCTCATCGAATTTAATTCAATGCGTACAATAATAAACTAAAACGTCTCTGACTTTCTTAACTGTATTTCTTATTCGCTGTAAAGTTAAAGAACAGACAACACATGTGTAAAAGTAATACTAATTGCAGTAAGAAATTTAATACGGCAAGATTACGGGGGCAAAAAATTGATGCAAATGCGTGGTCACTATAAAGTACCTGTATATCAGTCCATTCTTCATGTGCCAATATAAGGTTCTGCTATATTCTCGCTTGCTATGTACGGCTAGCCAGTATCATAAATGGAACTTCTTTCAATAATTGTTACTGTAATGGGAAATGTTTTACCGTTACAGTTTACCTACGATACTGATCCTATTACATTCACATTCATTATCGCGAAATAATCACAACTTAAAATCAATTTACAGTAAAGCGAGGTTAGTAAAAGTGAAAGGACGTTACTGTCTATGATTACTACCCATCACTGTTAAGAGATTTGTTACACAATAAGAGCAATAGTCATTCAGTAATGCTTTCGTAACTGTAAGGGACGAAAACAATATAAAGTTAACGATTTAATACACTTAAATGACAATATTTTACCAACTGGCGAAACAATATTTACAGTGCTAATGTAACATTTTACAAAGATTCTACTAAGTACCTCGACGATGAAAAATTGTTTAGATAACTAAGTAACATCAAATGAGTCTTTGTTAATGACAGTAATTTCGTGTTAAATAATGACAAACGGTATTTATGTAGTGATAAGACTATTACTACACTCAAGTGATAATAATATAATACAGTATTTATAACGTAATTATGCCGCCTGTGAGTTTGATGCAAAGAAGCTTAATTGATGTGAATACATGAACTAAATATGGAAACAAGTCACTTGGTAAGCTACACAGTTATCGAATTTTCACTTATTTTCAATTGAAAATGAAACACTATACGCATTACGGTGACTTTCGCAATTTTTAAGTAGTCACAGTAAGTGAAACGTTCTGACAGATTTGTGCTGGAACCGGGACTCTAACCTGGTACCTTTGTCTTTCACAAGCTAGCTCTCTACCACTGAGCTATCCCGACAAGACTCACGGTCCATCTTCGCAACTTGACTTCCGCCAGTACCTCGCCTCCTACTTTCCAAACTTCACAGAATTTCTCCTGCGAAACTTGCAGGACTAGCACTCCTGGAATAAAGGGTATGGTGGAGACATGGACTAGCCACAACCTAAGGGATGTTTCCAGAATGAAATTTTTCACTCTGCAGCGGAGAGGGGCAAAGGTTCCAAGTTCAAATCCTGGTTCCCGAACACAATTTTAATTTGCCATGAAGTTTCATATAAGCACACACTCCGCTGCAGAGTGAAAGTTTCATTCTGGAGTCACAGTAAGTGTTTAGCAAACTAGTAGCTTTAAGTCGCCATGTGGTTACCATAACATAAATATGACATTTATTTGACGGTAGTGCACTTTAAACGACTGTGTCTTTGAATCACTGTTCAAACCGTCTAAATTACTCCCGTCTACGTCCAATGATTTCCTGTGAACAATAAGTAATCCTAATTTGTAATTTACTTCCCCTTAAATCTTCACATACTAGGCTGTTGACCGTATTGCTCAATCTTTTTCAAATTTTTAGTACCGTAGTGGATGCTTTTTAATTCATCATAGACCTAGAGTTTCCAAGACAATATTGTAATTAACTTCTGACAAATACAGATCTATTCATTCCATATCATGTCTACAACTAAGTAAAGTGTCAGCGTTGACTTCCATATTATTCATTGCACCACAATATAAAATGATGGTGTACCACACAGTATATGTCCTCTCAAAATTAAAATTATTGCCAGATGTCTCTACAATATTGATAATTAGAAGGTCAGTGGTTCCACAGAAGAGAGTCCTTTTTTCTCTGTTAAACCATGCGACTAAAAAATCGCTTTATTACCAGCTGTGTCCACGTTAAATCCATTATCGGTAGTTATTCAACCACGTCACTAACATAAATTAATTTAAATTCATTCTATTGCACCTGCTGTTCTACACATTCACCAATGCCCATTATAGAAAGACGTAATTTAAGTGAATTTGACATTCTGAGCATCATTCCTATAGCTTTTAGAATAAAATACATTAAACATTCCTATTCTATCTAAGTTTTCTAGTCTCGCTTATAAACTTACTAGTATTGCTGTGGTCGACCATAGACCACTTGTGTTTACTAAATAAGGAAACTAAATTTTATTGGAATAGATAGTTTTGCATAATTCATCCCTAAATCCTAAATTTCCACATGGTAAGAAAAATAGGAAGTCGTAGCTATTCATTATCAAGTAATTAATAAATACGATATTACTTGTAATTCCCTGGTAGTGGTAGCAGATGAACAAAGTTATTCTTTCAGAATAATATGCCAAATTTTGATTTCCGCTGTTGACAACACGGTCGACCTCCCAGTTCCACCCAGTCTACCGACATAAGACTGATGTACTAGAAAAACACTACTGCCCATTAAAATTCCTACACCAAGAAGAAATGCAGATGATAAACGGGTATTCATTGGACAAATATGTTATACTAGAAATGACATGTGATTCAATTTTCACGCAGTTTGGGTGCATAGATCCTGAGAAATCAGTACCTATAACAACCACCACTGACCGTAACAACGGCCTTGATACGCCTAGGAATTGAGTCAAACAGAGCGTGGATGGCATGTACAGGTACAGATGCCCATTCAGCTTCAACACGATACAAAAGTTCATCAAGAGTAGTGACTGGCGTATTGTGACGAGCCAGTTGCGAGGCCACCATTGACCAGACGTTTTCAATTGGTGAGAGATCTGGAGAACGTGCTGGCCAGGGCAGCAATCGAACATTTTCCGTATCCAGAAAGACCCGTACATGATCTGCAACATGCGGTCGTACATTATTCTGCTGAAATGTAGCGTTTCGCAGGGATCGAATGAAGGTTAGAACCACGGGTCGTAACACATCTGAAACGTAACGGCCACTGTTCAGAGTGCCGTCGATGCGAACAAGAGGTGACCGAGTGGTGTAACCAATGGCACCCCATACTATCAAGTCGGGTGATACGCCAGTATGGCGATGACGAATAAACGCTACCAGTTTTCGTTCACCGCGATGTCGCTAAACACGGATGTGACCATCATGATGCTGTAAAATGAACCTTGATTCATCCGAAAATACGACGTTTTGCCATTCGTGCACCCAGGATTGTCGTTGCGTATACCATCACAGGCGCTCCTGTCAGTGATGGAGCTTCAAGGGTAATCGCAGCCATGGTCTCCAAGTTGATAGTTCATGTCGTTGTAAACGTCGTCGAACTGTTCGTGCAGATGGTTGTTGTCTTGCAAATGTCCCCATCCGTTGACTCAGGGTTCGAGACGTGGCTGCACGATCCGTTACAGCCATGAGAATAAGATGCCTGTCATCCCGACTGCTAGTGAAAGGAGGGCGTTCGGATCCAGCACAGCGTTCCGTATTGCCCTCCTGAACCCACCGAATCCATATTCTGCTAACAGTCATTGAATCGCGACCAACGCGAGAAGCAATGTCGCGATACGATAAACCACAATCGCGATAGGCTACAATCCGACCTTCATCAAAGTCGGAAACGTTATGGTCCGCATTTCTCCTCCTTACACGAGGCATCACAACTACGTTTCCTCCAGGCAACGCGATCAACTGCTGTTTGTGTATGAGAAATCCGTTGGAAACTATCCACCTGTCAGCACCTTGTAGGTGTTTCCACAGGCGCCAACCTTGTGTGAATGCTCTGAAAAGCTAATCGTTTGCATATCATAGCATCTCCTTCCTGTCGGTTAAATTTCGCCTCTGTAGCCTGTCATCTTCGAGGTGTAGCAATTTTAATGGCCAGGAGTGTTTAACTTTTTTGGCGTATAATCGTCCAATATCCTCTCTACATATTAAAAAAAATTATATTCTTAAAACACTCTTACCTCCTCAGTGGACTCATAAATTTTATTTAGTTCTGTTCTTTAGCAAAATCCCCCTCGAACTAAATGTTTTATTTGCCTCGCTGTATAATTAATACTGAGAAATCCTTTGACGATGCTTAACGGCTGAGTATACACAGAAATTTTGATTTATGCACAACAATTGACAAGCCAACGGCGTTTAGATGTAGATGTTAGATGGTTTTGAATGAACCCTACGCGAGGCACTTAAATATGATTTGCAGAGTATCTATGTAGATGTAGATATGTTTCATTGGCCTCCTTGCACAATTAGTATTAAAAATAGGTACTTCAATTTTAATGCTCACGTTTTTATGTAATTATGATAAGCGAGTAACATAAGGATTTGAAAAACTTATATTTAATGACTGATACGAAGTAAAGAACCGTGAATTATGTTTGTATGCACAACGTCTAAAGCTAGCCACATTTTGTTTCCTGGCACTTTTTTATGTCTAATGTTCTTTTGTGGATATTTGTTCAGGGGAATCTTCACTTCTCACCGCGGGATATGCTCGTCAAGAACAGCAAATCAACCATACTTGCTATTATGAGGTTCTGATTAGTTCACATGGAGTGTAACGTTGCATTGCATTTGAGTTTGGAAATGATTTTTCCAAAAGTGTTAATGTGATTTGCCGTCTCCGAGTACAGTATGTTCTACACAGGCGACTCAGTTCACACAATCTCAATAACTCATATTTCCCTGAAGGAAACCAGCTAAAATCTTTTATGCTTAGTTGTACATCTACATAGATACTCTGCAAACCACATTTCTACCGTTCCATTCTCTAATAGCACGCGGAAAGAAATCGTTCCGTTTTCAGTCTGATTTCTCTTATTTTATTGGGTTGGTCATGTCTCCCTATGCTTTTCTAGACATGTAACAAACTGCTCTCACACACACCGTGGACCATTATCAGATAGAATACCTTTGGGCTTGGAAACCTTTGCTAAATGTTCCTTCGCCAATTTGATTCTCAAAATTTTGGTATTATCACGCTTTCTGGTATAGAGCTTTACGTATTTTCTCAAGTCATCGAGCACTACGAGCGCATTCTTACACCCAGCTTCCGATGGGCGTATAGATCGACTGTCAATAATTCTACGGGTTCGGTTAGCTCTACATGATGCATATCACCTTGTACAAATTTGTTTATTGCCTGCAGTTTCTAACATACAAAAACAGAAGCTAACTTTTTCGTTACTCTATGGTGCTGTTTATTTTTACTGCTTCACTTAACTTAGTTCTTTGATCCATTATTTCCATACTGTGAATGAATGTGCTTCATTAAAACTCTACATTCTCGGATGGAAACAGCTTTCATTGTAGTGATCTTAGTTACCTTTTTCGAAACAAATTTCCATAATGTAGGAAATAATACTGAACAACTCTTACATACTCCGGATCTCTTAAATGACTCTTCATTAATTCCATTAATCATCAGCATATTTTCCTCTCCTTAAGTTCCTAAAATTCTTTGAGGCACTTTTTAATTTCATGTAAATCAAACATATCTACTTCGTATATCTCAGCTAGTGAAATTTCCGATTCCTGGAACATTTCAGTACTTCGTGTTTGCCTTTGAATATTAGATTGTCCTCCTCTCTATATGTTTGATCACATGATTGAAGTCCCGAAGATGTATTGTTCTATCTTTCTAAAATTAACACGAGATTATACCTCTTAATAAGATATTTTCATCGTTTTTGAAGCCCTTAGATAGGTGGAGTACAACAGGTGAACTCGTGTCCCGTGATAGTATTTTAAAATATAGATTTGGTGAAAGTGAACCTCCAAACAGCAACTGCTCGTGGAAATTCAATCAAACTTAATTATGTTAGTTGACATGTTCTCTAGGAGGCAGTCTAAACGTTTTTGTTTAAGTAGACAATATCTACAGTCTTCGCCGCAAATTTATTAACAGTGATGACCGGTTTCAACTGATTCGAGTCATCCTTTGATCAGTTTACGTATTTGTGAATAGTTGTATCTGCCAACAGGCAGTATAACCTTCTAATAATCAAATTACAACTTATAAAAGCCAAAAAATTGCGGCACAACATTTGAAGAAAAACAAAACTGGTTGTTGCACATATCTGGTCAAACCATTTTTGATGAACAATAGCTCACTTATCTACAACAGTTCATGGAGGTAGAATTCAAATATAAATTTAAATATCATGTGTACATTTATGTACAAGACATTGTCAGTGAAATTTAACCAGCAAAGCCTGACTTTAGCTACTGTCCAAAAAAAATTTAACCAACATGCGTGAGATATGTGCATCAACCCATGTGTCTTTCTTCAAAAGTTGTACCGAATTTTGTATGCTTTTATAAGTTGTAATTTGATTATTGTAAGGTTATACTGCCTGTTGGTAGATACAACTATTGACAAACACATAAACCGATCCGAGAATGACTCAGAAAAGAGTTGAAACTGGGGCATAACTATTAATAAATTTGGGGTCAAGAATATACTGTCTACTTAATCAAACTCAGTTTATTTCAAATAACATTGCTTTAGCTCACACCTAAATTGTTCTATGACTGGAAAAAAAATCATACAATGAGTATTATAGATTATGTATTTCATGTTACTTGCGTACAGCGGCTCAATTTTAGTATCAAAATTGTGTAGGCATTGTAGATAATTAATCTGCCATGGCAGAATAACTGTTCGCACTAAGACATCTTGCTGCGGTTCGCGCGGTCGTTCGCCGCCGGAAGTTCGAGTCCTACGTTGGGCATGGCTGTTTATGTTGTTCTTAGGGTAAATTAGTGGAAGTAATTTGTAATTTTAGGGACCGATGACCACTGCCACTAGGTCCCATAACTTTACAAATACTTAAGCATTTTGATTAATCTATTTTCAGATATCTCTGAAAACTTCGATCCTTGTAGTACTATCTACCAGGCAGGAGGAAGTTATTTATTATTTGTAGGGATTTCAATGCTGATTCTATGAAAGAGTGTCATAAGAAGTATACCTTGAAGTATTACTTGTTTCTTTAAATTTGACATTAGCTGTTAGGTTTGCTATACGGGTAATGAAGGGCAGCAGCACAGCGATAGACAACGTTCTTATAGACCAAAATAAGTTTAAAATGCTTGTCCTGCTCAGAATGGTCTGTATACTAATGGTACACAGCCAGTCACAGCCCATGTCGTAGCCCCATTCAGCAAGCTTTAACAGTTCCTATGTTTAGGAAAGGCTTACAGCAGTTAGAATGGGATGTAGTGTATAAGAAACCCGATGCTAATATCAAATGTAAATGATTTGTAATTTTATTTGAAAACTGATTTCAAAGAAAATAGATAATTACTGTAAAAACCACGTAAAATAACCATGAGTTAGTAAAGACATAAACGTATCTTCTAGCCGGAAAAGGAAACTGTATACAACAGCAAGAAATAGTAATCACCCAGTTTTGTGTCCCAACTTCGTCGCCGCTTTTGTGTCCCAGCCTCGTCGTAGGTGTCGGTGGCCGAGTGGAACGAGACCGACACAGTAACGAAGATAGCACGCCGGTGCAGGTACGGATGGGAGCAGCCAGAAACTACAAACACTAGAGTAAATTAGAAAGAGATATATATTGCACAGAATGTAACAATACTTAACTTTTACATAGTACTGCAGAATGTTGATACATAGTTGTTAGAGGCCTGCCTAGTGCCTGTACAATAGCAAAGCCTTCACTGGTGCCTATCTGATTACGAAGGTCCTAACTGGTTGCTATCTCAGTCCGAAGTGACCGATGTCTTTCCGTGGTGGCCACGAGCGGGGTTGCAGCAAAGGGCGCTCGTGGCTGTCGTGAGAACGCCGCGCCGTGTGTGCATGGCGGCGCGCGGCGAAAGTAGGTGGCGCGCACTTTGTACTTGTGCGACACCACACCCAGAAACAGATAAATATTACAAAAAAATGTGCTATATTATGAAAAGTCTTTGAAAAGAAAGAAGCTTGTGTGTATAATGTCTGAGATTAGTAAGTATGATAGTAAAATTAAAACAATGCGGAAGATAATAAAAAGGGAAACGTGCAAACACAAGCACAGGGGAGAGTGTATTACCATTGAAGTGAATTAAAAGTTTAGGTGTAAAGGGTTTCCCGGTGACGTGTTGTCATCTCAGAGAATCGGATTTTCTGACGGTAATGTGTCATACTAGCACGATATTGCGTTCGCTTTCTTGCGATCGTCATCAGGACGCACCTGAATGTGACCTTACAACAACGTGAAGCACCGTTTGGAACGCAAAGCGTGCTGGTTTGACAACGGAGAATGTCGAAGCTCGACGAGTAAACAGGCAGTCGGCCGCTGCGAGGAGGTGAGACACACAGTTTCGCTTTGGCGGGCGGACGTGACGTTAAGTCCAACTGCCATTTTTTCCCGCTGAAAAACTGCATTGCCTTTAATTTTAGATACTGACACTATTCAAGTCGCATATTAACACGTAGTAGCAAGTGGAAAAAGAACAAGAGATTCAGATGATATGTGGACATCATTTATATTAATTTTATATAAAATATTATTCTGAAACTAATATTTATTCAATTGAAAGAATCCAGAGGCTAAACTCATTGAACTACAGTAAAGACTGAGGACTGAAATGACAGGTCTGACTGAGGCACAATGTCTGTATAACCATATTATGTGCAACATCTATATTGCGAATAATAATGCACTTTTATGAAGGAACAGTTGAGATTTGTTAATAACAATTAATACAAGACAGATACTAGAACAGCAAGGCAGTGATAAGTTGCAGGTGTCGTAAACACACATTACGACCTGTTTAGAATACATTATTTTTGTTTATTATAATATATTTTCGTTGTGTAAACTAAATTATTTTGTTTATCGACCTTAATTTGTTGAAATTTATTAGCACAGTAATTATGAACAGTGCATTGAAAAGAGAACTGGAAATGTACTTGTTAAACACTTTTCCTAAGTGATTACTTAAATATTCGTTGTGTGAGGGCCGAAAAACTTATTTATCGGTCATTCTGAAAATGTTCATTTGTTTAAACTTAAGATTTTGGGGGTGTTATTAGTGTTAGAAAGTAAAGTATGTACTTGCATTAGAATTTAGCGCGCATCTAACGATGCTGTCATATCAACATTTCAACCATTATTTAAAAATTTTTGTACACTACTGGGAGACTCACTAAACGTCGGTAGGGGGCACGTATTACATATCGTATATAACTGGGTGCCGGTATCGGCCCAGTATCAGTCTGCAGCAGTTCAGTCATGACAGCAGACGTGCGTTGCGAGGGAGATGACAGGTTTTGAATATAGCCGCACAATCCGCTGCACTGGAGTCAGAAATTTTTTCGAACGTGTGTGGACTTTTATTTTGAGCAGTAGTCGGAACTCAGAAATTATACATCGCTAACTTGGGTTTTTGGATCGAACAATGAACTTTAATAGCAATCATTCTAGGAACTTTTTTTGATAGCAATATAGGGGGCTCGAGCTAATCATACCAGACGGAGTCTAACGGATTTAGTGGTTCTCGCCAGAGGTAATCATGCAATGGGTAATAAAAAAATTTAGTAAAAACGCAAACCTCATGTTGAAGTCAGTTAATTAGTAGATTCCGCCACAGTTAATCATTTCCTGACTTTGAAATTGAAAGTTTCGTTTTACAAATAAATGTATACGTGTATGGACATAAACGAGCCAAAAGGTTGCAGAAATAAGACATCCCCTAAGACTAAGTTAGTTTAAGGGTCAGTACCATCACATCATGAAGATCACGACTAACGCGATCGAAAAATCGTGCTAGTACGACGCGAATTACCGGCAGAAAATCCGATTCTCCAAGATAACAATGTAAAGTTTGCTAACAAATGTCATAAGTTGAAAATATTTTAACAAACATTATCGAAATTTAGTGAAGAAAACAGGACCTAACTGTACTACAGAAGACGCAAAGCTGTTAATACTATTGATATTCCACCAACACCTTCCTTTGATATTAAGAAAATAATAAACTGACTCAAAAGTAGAAGCTCCTATGGAATTGATAACATTTGCAGCAGAGTACTAAAAGCTTGTTTCCAGCAGACAAGTAAGATTCTCAGCAACAAAAATTGAAATTTTTGGTAAGCTCATGGGACTTAACTGCGGGGTCATCAGTCCTTAAACTTACAAACTACTTATAAACTAACTTATACTAAAGACAACAC
Source organism: Locusta migratoria (assembly GCA_026315105.1). Classification (NCBI taxonomy): domain Eukaryota; kingdom Metazoa; phylum Arthropoda; class Insecta; order Orthoptera; family Acrididae; genus Locusta; species Locusta migratoria. The sequence continues at coordinate 713,145,436 of CM048745.1, read as the reverse complement.
TAACATCCATGCCCGGGGGAGGATCGAACCCGCGACGGCCAACGCCCTCGCACATCGAAGCATAACGCCTGAATGACCTCGGCCACTCTGCCGCGGTTCTCAGCAACATCTGTAATAACTTTCTGAAGCAGGGTATTTTCCATGATAAAGTATGGTATTGTTCGACCATTGCTTAAAAAAGAAGACCGTCCAATCACAATCACAATTCTGAAAGCTTTATCCAAAATTCTTGCTAAAGTAATTTATTCAAGATTAGGTTCCCATATTTATAAAATAAGGTACTAACAAAATGTCAGTTTAATTTTCAGCAAGGATTTTCACCAGAAAATGATGTATAGGCTTTCACAAGTCAAATGTTAAATGCTCTGAATAACTGGACATCACCCGTTGGGATATTTTGTGATTTTTCCAAGGCTTTTGATTGTGTAAATCATGGAATTCTTCTAGATAAACTTAAGGACTGTGCTAATAGTGGGGCAGTGCACAAATGGTTTAATTCAGAATTAACTGGAAGAGTACAGAAATTTGGTGTTAGTGATTCAGGAAACTGCAGAAAATCAGCTGATTCCTCAAACTACTGAGCTATCAAGAATTGGGTAGCAAAGCGTTCGGCCCTGGGTACTTTGCTGTTCTTGATTTATATTCACTAAGATGTAAAGCTATGTTGTTGTGCTGATGATACAGGTGTAGTAAAGACACATGTGAATCAAGAATAACTAATGATGTTTTAAATGATTTCTTTCAATAAATTATGAAGTGGTTTTCTAAAAATGTATTCTTATTAAATTTTGATAAAACACAGTAAATACAGTTTCATTCGATAAATACCATTAATAAATATAGTCTGTGAACAGAAATATGTAGGTAAGAGACAATATTCAAAGTTTATATGTGTGTGCTTTGATGAGCAATTGAATGGGAAGCAACATTGTGTTGATGTACTAAAACGTTTGACTTCAGCAGCTCGTTTTTGTCTAATGTATCGTAGCCCTAATAGCATAGCTATTTGGGTTATTGTACATTTTCATGACAAACATCTCAGTAAATTAGCTTACTATGCTTATATTCATTGATTGCTTTCGTGTGGCTTTATATTTTCCGTAATTCATAATTCAGTAAAAATGTATTCATTGTACAAAAGTGTGTATTTAGAATCATTTCCGGAGCCCACCCAAGACCATCCTACAGACTCTTATCTAAGAGTCTACACAGCAGTTTAACAATATATAATAAATTCACTTATGAAATTTGTTATTACAGGTCAACGCAATTCAAACGTAGCAGAATGTGCATAGCTGCAACACTAGGAGGAAGGATGTTTTACAATATTCAGTGAAATCCAAATTTGGCACAGAAGGGGGTAAAAAGTCTTTGGTCACTTAACAAATAACATCAAATATCTGAAAGACAGCCGACCAGAATTTAAAAGCAAATCGAAAGAATTTCTGAATGACAACTCCATCTAGGCAGTAGATAATTTTTTGCATAGAAATTTGTGATAGTAAGAAGACTACTAAACTGACACGTCCCACATGATTAACAAATCTCGCATCGTGACCTATGAAACAGGTATCAATCTAATCTCACTGTTTTAATAATAGACATGTCGTGTGTGATATAAAAAGCTGAATAATCAGTAGATCACCTCTCTATGCTGGAAGGAAGACATTCTTGATTATCTGCTTGCTTACTCTGGAACTCCAACATCTACGAGGTTTATAAATGTTGTTGAACCAAGCGGAAGCACTTCAACAATAATGGAGCGGTTGTTACATCAGATTTCTTTTCCCACTACGTTGTTTGACGATAATGGTGATGTTATTACCAGCATAGTAGTAGGCCGAATATTGTTCTTTTTCTTTTTCTTGTCGTAGACGACGTTTGCTCCGAGTACCGGAGAGTTAGGACGGTAATAGTCATCGCCCTGAGCACCGTTGCAGGCCACAAGTGCTTTGCACGAATGGAAACAGCCAGTCGTGCGGTGGTCAGGCTGTGAACGCCACACAGCCGAACTGTGGAGGGCTGACTCTCGAAATGTGCGCCTCTGTCTTTGATTAGTGACGTCACAGCGTGGTTTCAAGAGGCCCAGATTTACCTTTCAGAGCAATGGATGACATAGGCAAAAATTATGTTCATAAATTAATGAATGGAAAATTAACCGAAGATTTGTGGTCGTAATTGTAGTGATTATTTTAAACTCATATTACCCTTTAAGCGACCGGGAGTTTTTCAAAAATTAATAGGAAAAGGTTATTTTAATTACACTAGCTGTAACAAGTTTGTTAATCTACATAAATTCTTCCACAAACGGAAGTGATAAAACTCGCGGAATGGCAATATGAAAAATATAGATAAGAATAGTATCGCGCGCGCACACGGTATAAAAGGACGATGCATTGGCGGAACAGCAGTTCATCCTCCGTTATGGAAAGATCTTCAACGTGGTCATACCCGCACGATGGCAGCTAGCAGACTTTTAACACGGAATGTTTGTTGGCTCTAGTGGCTTGGAATATTCCGCTTAGAAAATCTTTGGGGATTACAAAATTCCGAGATTTACATCGTCAAGAGTGGTAAGAAAATATCAGACTTAAAGAATTGCCTCCCATTACGGAGAATCAGTGGCTGATGGTGTGAAGTTTATGACGGAGAGCACTGGCTTTTGCACCCATTGTCTGTGCTAACAGAAAAGGTTCACAGCATGGAACCACAGTTGAAATCAATGAGATGTACAACGATCGTATCAATTTGGCACTAATTGGATAAGGTACCCGACACCTGACTTCTGCGCGTAATGTCCTGCAACATATCTTATTGCCTCGTGATCAAATTGAATGGTCCCTACACGACTGTAAAATCCTGGCGTGGTTAGAAAAGTTTCAATTCCAGTTGATAAGAGTTGATGATAGGCTCTGAATCTAACAGAACCCACGATGTAATTGACCCGTCAACTAGGCACTGTAAGAACAGGGGCGGCTCCGAAATGATTTGGGATGTTGTTGTATGAGTTACAGCATGGCGACGATTTATAGTGATGATATATTTTATCAATATTTATTCGCAATAGCGAATTTCTCGCAACCTCACTGTGCAAGGTGTTTACTTCTTACCACATGGTGTAAGTTAGGAATGCCCCACTTTATACGGTGAAGCTGCGAGAAATTCGTGATTGCGAATGAATATTGATAAAATATTTAATCACTGTAAATCGTCATCATACAGTAATTTAACAAATGCGTAAGTCAGGCAATAAAGACAACAGTGTAGGGTAATTACTATTCGTTTTCATTCTCCCTGGTGCTGGAATATGGTATAAACTGCGAGTGCCAATGGGTGAATATACCGGGTGGTCAAAAAGTCAGTATAAATTTGAAAACTTAATAAATCACCGAATAATGTAGATAGAGAGGTAAAAATTGACACACATGCTTGGAATGACATAGAGAAAAAGGTTCAAAACATGTCCGACAGATGGCGCTGGACAGCAAAACGTCAGTGACTGCTACCGTGACGGATGAGAGGTACGCCGATATAGAATCGCATCATCCCCAGCCTGGTTGATAAACACCTATGGAACATACGATTATTATGCAAGATGGCGCTCCGCCCAATATTGCTAAACGCGTGAAAAATCTCTCTCTCGCGCGCGTCGTTTGGTGATGATCGTGTGCTCAGCCTCCACTTTCGTCATAATTGGCCTCCCAAGTCCCCAGACCTCAATCCTTGCGATTATAGGCTTTGGGGTTACCTGAAGTCGCAAGTGTATCGTGACTGACCGACATTTCTATGGATGCTGGAAGACAACACCCGACGCCAATGCCTCACCATAACTCCGGACATGCTTTACAGTGCTGTACACAATATTATTCCTCGACTACATCTAGCTTTTTTGGTTCTAATAAAACCCCGTGTCATTCCAAGCATGTGTGTCAATTTTTACCTCTCTATCTACATTATTCCGTGATGTATTTTTCAAATTTATACTGTCTTTATGATCACCCGGAAGTGCAGTCAGTTTTTGTCGGTCCTTGAGTAGCCCAATGGTCAGTCCCGATTTGTGTGCCGAACAAACAGGTGGTTGTTTACTTATCGGCTCCGCCTATAGGACTTCTTAACTTCAGTGATGTTTGTGCTTTTGTGTGTGTTACATCGTCATTGTCTCGTCCCGTCCTTCGTTGGTTGTGTGTCTGACAGCGTCTTAGTCCGCTTCCGTTTGTTTATCATGGCGTCCAAAATTGTTCCTCTTAAAGATATTGTGAGTCTTTGGTTTGGCAACTTACCGCATAATGTACAGCCCGGATCTTTGGAAATCCATGGCTGGTTAGCTGATACGTTTCGTGCCACCTCGGACCAAGTGCATACTGCCAATTTTGACACCGAGATTTACGTTTCTTTTTGAAATTTGTGGATTCACTACAAGTAGACAAGTTCCTATTAAAACATAGTAATCAAGTTCCTTTCCGGCAGAAAGATGGTTCGGTTAGTAAGGTGTTCCTCGCAAATGCGGACATTGAATATACTAATGTTCTCATATATAATATTCCTCTGGAGGTATAGGATAATGATCTTAAGGAAATTTTGGCTCGATTCGGTTACGTAAAAGGCATTCGCCATGAACACTGTTCAACACAAGCTCCAGTGCTATAGAGGAATACCTTCCGTGCTAATGCACATCAAAGAGAGCATTGCGTCCCATCTGCAGGTTTGCGGGTATCATATTCGTGTTACGTACAGTGGACAAGAGAGGACATGTTTTCTGTGTAACGAAAGCGACCATTTTGGTACCAACTGCCCGCGTAAAGATTTTGTTTTATTGTCTTCCTATGAACAGCGCCTTAGGTCAACGATCTCTGATCTTGTCTCGCCTGGTAAAAGACATGAGATTCACTATTCTCTCGTTGCTAGTGATCGACAGCCTCCATTAGCACCCTGAGTGATTTTCTGCCGTTGACAGGAAATACTGACTTCATTTCTGTTATTGTTAGGATGACGGCGCACAAAATTCATAACAAGCGTCGCCGCACTCAGGATGTTAATATTTAAATTTGCCGCCCCCAGTACAGTCTCCCCCTGAGTCGTGTTTATCTATTACACCCATAAGTACCGTGGTGGAGCAATGCCCTGGCGAGGTGACGAGCAGGCAGGTGGTTTCTGGTTTTTCTGCTACTGCAGAACCGTTCCGAAGTGAGTGTGTACCGGAGATCTCTCCTTCGCAGCCTCCAACGCAAGTATAGTCAGAAATACAGCAACACGCTTCTAGTCCTGTGTCTACTTTCGCTGATGGGAACCGTGACTTGCAGTATATTCTGACTCCTGTAATGGACATTGCCCCTACTGAGATGTACCCCGATGTTGCTGAAAACCACTCTTTTTTCATTTATGCTGGGAATCGGAAAGTGTCTTGCAGAATAACTCTTATGTGGGGCAAGCATCAGAAACTGGTATGTCACAGATTGCTAGGGAAGTGATACAAGATCCACCTACGTCGCCGACTGCAGAGCCTACTATGTCATGCAACAAGCGTAAACAGAAAAATGCGCGCAAAACAACGATGGGCAAAGATGCAGCTGGGACGGGGACTAGCCCCCGCTTTCGGTTCATCATTGGATTCCCAGATGGAGTGTGGCGGGGAAGCGGTATATTTGTAATGATAGTTTTGTTACAACATCAGTTTTTATTTTGACTGATGTCTCAAGCATATACAATTGTTACGAGAAATGAAACAGAGTGACATAAGAGCTTCCCTTGGATAGTTTATTTATTACTCCTGTACAGATAATGTGTTTCTTCAAGAAGTTTTATTCACTAGTTTAATTCTACCTGGATTTCAAACTGTTTTCAATGTGGCACCCGAATTTTTGATAGGAACATGCCTTATTTGTTCGGGACGGCATTCCCACTGCCGAGGTAGAGGTGGTTGACTTTTTGACCTCGCCTGGGGTTTTCTATATGCTCGGTTAATTTCTGGTTGCACAGTAGAGCGTTCCTTTTTATGAAGAGGAGCTTATTTATCTTTTACGTAGAATTCCTCGAGGGCTTCTGTTAGGTGGTGATTTTAACTGTGTTATGCGTCCTTTTCATCAGTCTTCTAATTTTAATTGCGTCTTACATGAGTTAGTACGCTCGATGCACTTGAAAGTTGCTTTAGAGTGTAAATATCCGATGTTTGTCAAATATACACATTTTACCGCGACTTACACCAGCTGCGTTGACCGATTCTATTCATCGGATTGTATGCGCGATAGTATTCTTGCAGTCGAAGTTATACATGCCAGTTTCTCTAATCAATGTAACGTAAAGAACTTTGTATGACGGGCAACCACAGCTAAAATATTTATACATAATTAATAAACTTTCACACAGTTAAAAATTAGGTATTGAAATTGTAATAGTCTGAATGAAATTCCTTGGTCCACTTAAGCTGTTATTTTATTGGAGTTAAGCTACAGTTGCATCTTCAGGTCCTTTTTTTACTATAAATGACGGCAATTGTTTTAATAAAACGAATATTTAGATTGAAAATTACATATTAAAAAACAAACACTCCGAACTAGTTATGTATGAGGAAGTTACGTGCAAAAAAAAGCCACGTTACTTCCAACGTTTTCCATGTAAGTCATTTGTGATGGATAAAGAGGTTAATGGTGAGGTGGTACCGCAAGCACCTTCGCTCTTTTCGGCAAAAATATAAAAAGATGTCTACTGTGCGATTCTTGTCAGTTTTGGTAAAAGTATAGAAGTGATTTTCATTCAGACAATTTTAACACCTAATTTTAACTGTATGTAAGTTGCTTAATTATGTACAATGTAACGTAGCCGTTACCCTCCGACTTCATCTTATAGTGAACGTATTTCGTTCCCCGTGGATGCTCAATTTCGCTCATGTGGCAGACCCTTCTCTCGTGATACACGGCGTCTGGGAGCGTTGTCTTCGGTCCCTTGGATTACCATTTAGGACGGTGGACTATGCCTGACAAACTATTGTGCTACCAAGGCAAGCGATTTTCTCGAGAATTTTATTATTCCATCTTACGGGAGTTGTATGTTCAAATGTTTGTTAAGCTTATGGGATTTAACTACGGAGTCATCAGTCCCTAAACTTACAAACTACTTATGAACTACCTTATACTAAGGACGGCACAAATATACATGCCCGAGGGGGGATTCGAACCCCCGACCGTAGTGGCCGTGGCCGTAGTGGCCGTAGTGGCTCCGTGACTGGAGCGCCTCAGTCCCCTCGGCCACCGCGGCTGGCGGAGTTGTATGACAGAACAGACCGTGCTCTTCTGCGATCTTCAGATGTACTAAAGTATTAAAGGAAAAATGTTACAGTTGAAGAGACGACGGATGGATTGGTTGCGGGTGCGATCGAAACCACGATCACTAGTGGAAGAGGAACTAAAATCTATGTACCATCTCCTTCGCTACCAAGTTCGGCGTCGCCGCTCTTCTCTTACATTACGTGACTGCCGTCAACTGACAAGTTGACATATTTAGGAATGCATTGTCTCGCGGCGATAACTTTGAATAAAAAGTTCTCGGGTTTCCGTGCGCGTCAGGTGGTTAAAACTCCACGAGCTGTCGGCCAAGCACTCCTTGGCCATTGTCAAGTGGTACTGACTGCCTATTGGCTGCAAGCACGGGCTTATGTACACTATCTGCCGGCTGTGACGTCACTGGTGCTACGCGACATCGCCATATATGGGCATGCTTCGAGTCGGTGTTCGGTGCGCCCGTTTTAACTGCCGATCGCTGGATCCCACGCCGCGCTGAGCTGCAGGAGCCGTCTCTGTTAAGGTTGTTATTAGGTGTTTTAATTTCGATGGCTTCTTTATTAATACTGTCTCAGAAGCCGTTCGTGTGAGCCACGACGGCAGTTTCATCGAATTTGGTGCGACGACCGTTTACTAAAGCATGCTCAGCTAAAGCAGATTTGTCTGGGTACCATAAACGATAAAACCTTTCATGTTCCTTCCTTCGCTGTTCAACAGTTCGTACTGTTTGTCCGACATAAGACTGGCCACACTCGCAATGTATCTTGTAGACCCCAGGTGTTCTGAGGCTTTAACTAGTCTCAGTAATTGCCGGATTTTCGTCGAGGGCCTGAAAACTGATTTGATCTTGTGTCTTTTCAACAGGCGGCTTATTTTGCCAGACACAGAACCACAGAACGGCAAAAAAGCAAGTTTCTTTCCTTCTTCCTCGTCAGTGGGCTTATTGTGTTTCCTACCTGAGATCTCATCACTTATTTCACGATCATTTTAGCCATTATTCCCGAAGACCTTGCGTGGATGTTTCAACTCATGGGGCAGGTTATCGGCGTCTGATACTGTTTTTGCACGATGTGCCAAAGTTTGCAATACTGTGCGCTTCTGTGCCAGGTGATGATAGTTTGTGGCGTGCAAGTACAGATCAGTGTGGGAAGCTTTTCTGTAGACGCTGTGACCAAGGCATCCATTCCGTTTACGACGGACGACAACGTCGAGGAAGAGCAATATACTCTCTTTTTCTACCTGCATGGTGAACTGGATGTTAGTGTTGATGCTGTTCAAATGTTCTAAGAGTTAAGGGACTTAACTGCGGGGTCATCAGTCCCTAAACTTACAATCTACCGTATACTAAAGACGACACAAACATTCATACCTGTGGGGCGATTCGAACCCCGACCGTACCGGCCGCGCAGACTGTGACTAGCGTGCCGCAGACCACTCGGCCACTGCGGTCGGCCATTTAGGCTTTAATGGCACCGTGTGTTAGGCAATATTTTCAAAATTCTTCATGAAGAGGTTCGTAACAGCTGGAGCTAACGGGTTTTCCATTGCAACGCCGTCCGTCTGATCATAATACTGGCCGTTTTACAGAAAATTGGAAGACGTAAGTGTGTGCCTAAATAGCTCGTTCTACACGTGGGACGCTGTGAACATCAGATCAAGTACTCAGCGGATTTCATCAACCGAATGAACCATCCTCGACTTGGTGAGGATGATATTATGGTCAGTTTCGATGTGGTTGCTCTGTTTACGATGTGTCTATCAAAGACTCTTTGGAATTAATGTCCCAGTTCTTTGCAAGTGAAGTGGTCGAGCTCAACGGCAGCGACAGTGGAGGAAGAGTCTTTCGGAACGGTGAAGCTGGCGGAAGAGGCACCTTTTCTCTTTGGGTACAAAAAGAGTACAAGTAGCGACTGTACCCAAATGGGGCGCCTTCAGACAGCGTCTGACTCATAGTGAGCGGCTGATTTAGGCTGGGCAACCGACTGACTATGAGGAAAGTAACGGGAAACTACACATTACATTCCCAAGCAGTACATGTTATGTCTCTCCATGATAAACTAAAATGAAATAATAAAAGTAGAAAAACAAAAAAGTACATAGGGTAAGGTGGTACAAATTCGATATAGGTACAATTCCGATCAACATAAGTTTTCTCGCGCCATTTGTCTGTCTCGTAGTGTCTCGTTGTGTCACTTCGTAGAGTAGTAGGTTTCTACAGCTCCTCCTGCCTTTTCCAAGAATACTCCGCTTTGCGGTAAGGAGATATAATTTTTTTCCCTTTCTACATCTACATCTACATACATACTCCGCAATTCACCGTAAGGTGCGTGGCGGAGGGTACACTGTACCACTACTAGGCATTTCCTTTCCTATTCCACTCCCAAATTGAACGAGGAAAAAAAGAATGCCTATATGCCTCCGTACGACCCCTAATTTCTCTTATCTTGTCTTTGTGATCTTTACGCGAAATGTAAGTAGGCAGCAGCAAGATCGTACTACACTCAGCTTCAAATTCCGGTCCTCTAAATTTACTTAACAGAAATTCACGAAAAGAACGTCGTCTTTCTTCCAGCGATCCCCAATTGAGTTGCCGGAGCATTTCCGTGACACTAGAGCATTGGTCGAACCTACCGGTAACAAATCTAGCTGCTCGCCTCTGAACCGCCTCTACGTCTTCCTTCAAACCGATCTGCCGCAGGTCCCAAATACTTGAGCAATACTCAAGACGTGGTCGTACAAGCGTTTTATACGCGGTCTCCTTTACAGATGAAGTACATCTTCCCAAAATTCTCCCAATAAACCGAAGTCGGCTGTCTGCCTTACTGACTACTGTCCTTACATGCTCGTTCCATTTCATATCGCTCTGCAATGTTACGCCTAGATATTTGAACGACGCGACAGTATCAAGAAGCTCACTACTAATGCTGTATCCGAACATTATAGGATTGTTTTTTCTACTCATGCGCATCACCTTACATTTTTCTACATTGAGAGCTAGCTGCCATTCTTCGCACCAACTAGAAATTTTGTCTAAGTCATCCTGTATGCTATTACAGTCAGTTAAAGACGACACCCTCCCATACACCACAGCATCATCAGCAAACAGCCGCAAATTACAACTTACTCAGTCCATCAGATCATTTATATAGATAGAAAATAATAGCGGTCCTATCACACTCCCCGGGGGCACGCTTGATGATACACTCGTCTCTGATGAACACTCGCCGTCGAGAACAACGTACTGCGTTCTATTACTTAGGAAGTCTTCCAGCCAGTCACAAATCTGTGAACCTATTGCATAAGCTCGTATCTTCGTTAGTAGTCTGCAGTGTGGCACCGCGTCGAACGCCTTTTTGAAGTCGAGAAAAACACAATCCGCCTGTTGCCCTTCATCCATGGCTCGCAAGATGTCATGTGAGAAAAGGGCAAGCTGAGTTTCACGTGAACGATGTTTCCTAAACCCGTGCTGATTCATGGAAAGAAGCTTTTCCGTTTCAAGGAAATGTACTATATTCGAACTGAGAATATGCTCCAAAATTCTACATGAAACTGATGTCAACGATATTGGCCTGTAATTGTATCGGTCAGTTCTCTTTCCTTTCTTATACACGGGAGTCAACTGCGCTCTTTTCCAATCACTAGGAATTTGCGCTGAATTAAAGATTCGCTATAAATGCAAGCTAAGTAGGGGGCCAACGCCGCAGAATAGTCTCTGTAAAAGCGAACTGGTATTCCATCCGGACCAGCAGACTTTTTCGTATTTAGCTCTCTCAGCTGCTTCTCTACACCGGAAATACCTATTGCTATGTCCCCCATTTAAAGAGGTAAGTGAAGCTACGTATTCTAACGCGCTCTTATAAATCATCTAGTTAATTGTGACTGGATTCGCTGCCAAAACTGCAATGTTTGGTACCACTAAGTATGCGTTGGTGCGTGACAGAAAAAGTGCTTTTTATGTGGAAGATGCCCGTTATAAAAATTTTTACGAGGAAGTGATCATAATTGTACCTAGTGTGGTACATTTTCGATCAATGTTTCTCAATTCCGTAACCTTTTTTTTTTTTTTTTTTGTGTTTATACCAACATTTGTATCTGTATAATATTTCTGTTACATATTCATTAAACATCCAAGAACAAGTGCTATAGTTAAAATTATTTCTTTTTACAATTTATTTCCAGTTATAATAACATTTGTACGACATGATCGAAATTGTACCACCTTATCCTATATATATATCTTTCTAACGATACAATGAAATTTTTATTTATTTTTTGTTTATCTTTGATCAGCGATACTTATCGCCTCCGGTTCCCTCTGACTCGCAATGCAACTAATTTAATTTCGTTCGTCATTTTTTTACTCCCAAACAAGCGAGAAGACGGAACCGAGATAGTAGTTTTTACTCACTTTCTTGTCTATGTTCGTCCGGTACGGACGTCTTCAATTCATGTATCCATTCAGTGTAAGTAAGTGATGCAAGTTATTATAAAAATATATTACTTAAATTTAAAATTATCCCCTCTCTTTGGCTTTTATTTAAATGAATCCCTCCACGTCAAATACTTATTTTCTACTGTTTTCAGCTCCTCTACGTCCGTAATAGTTTAATCTTCAGACGCCATTACAATCGCTTCGCATGTCTGCAAAATTTCAATCAATCAATCATCCTTATACTATACTTTGCTTGATTTTAGAACCTGCAGTCATTTCTCTTGTAATTTCACGAAGTCCGATCATTTTTTTAAATTATTTTATCATTACCAGTAACTTCATGTTCCACCCAAGGTCACACAACAATGAAAAGCGAACAGGCTGAACATTGATCTCCTACGGAAGGTATCTGGAACATTCACTTTTTAAATAAGACATGAAAGTTATTATTTCCAGCTTCTACAATACGAGGTGTAGGATCCAGCTAGATGCTTTCCTTAAGTCTTATAACGTGCTGTTACTTGTATGGTGCCCAACTTTAATATGCAACCCGCGGTTTATTTGCTTTAATGTTCATTTTGTGCTGTACTTTAACTTATTTCAAATTCAAACATACGATACCATCAATTCATTATCCAAAAAATATAATCGCGGAAACTACTTTAACAATTATGGCATCATACGAAGCAAGGGCAACTTTATATCTTGTCTAGTCGCTGTCCGAAGCCAACATTTATGATGGATCCAATACGGTTGAATTTGCTGTATTTATTATTTGGTATATACGTGGCACAAGCCCACGACGCCAGCTGTGCGTGGGCGACCTCTGACTGTGCCCTGGTGCTCTCTCTCTCTCTCTCTCTCTCTCCCTCTCTCCCCCTCCAGCAGGCAGTCGTGTTTTGGTCGTAAAGCCCGGTGGCCGGAGGCGGCTGAGCGCGCGGCGAACACTCGATTACAGCGCCTTATCGACCTCACCCCACGTCCCCTCCCCAACCCCAAACCCACCCCTACCCACCCCACCGACACACAAACGCTTACCCTTTCCGTCTCCCCCTCCCCACAAGCGACCTCGCCAGGCCTACGCTCATCTCGCGTCGAGATGGCTGGAGACATGGTACACGCAATTTCCTCCAAGTCGTTTCACTAAAGTCAATTTCACTGCTGCCACCGTCGTTTTCAAATACTAGCCCCACTCGCCATGTAGTACCTTATATGATTCAGTTAGGGGACAGTGGCGATGTCGTTCGCAGAAGATGTTCTTATACCTGGAAGCTCTTCAAAATCCATTATTGGTGGCGTCCACCTAATCGTGTTACCGCATCTTTGAAGGGGAGCGAAAATTGTTTCTTGGAAGAAAGAATTACACAGTCCATTTAGAGATGAACATTATTCCATGACGCATCGTCAGTAGCTGTAGTGAGCTTTCAGGAAACCGGTACAGGTTAGAGATTCAGGGTTACAGTCCTCTGTTGCTTCTTAGTATCTCTACACTATCTCAGATGGTCAGTGGGATAATAAGTGTACGACCTCACTCCGCTCCCTTCCACAACGATAGCAGATTGATTTCTGTTTTAGATTTTTCTGTTTTCCTTTTCTTTACTTTTACCCATACTAACACTTTCTCTGTGTCAGTAACCGTTTACATAATTCAAAAAGAGAAATTTGAAAAAATGCCTCCAGAAATTTAGGCGTGGGTGGCGGGTACCAAAAAATAATTGGCGGCTAGGTTGGTTACCAAACATAGTTGTCACTTACTAGATAACAGATTAATTAAATAAATTCATTAAAAGGAATGTATCAAATTTCTATTTTACCTCTTAAATTGAGAAAATAAATTGCATTTGCAATTGTAGTTTCACCAATTTCTTCTGCCAACGATAAAATATTGAATTCCAAATGCCAATTCAGAAAAGGCTGACTCAAAAAACACTGTTTTCTTATAACAAAAAATCTCACATGAGTAAAATCTCATAAATAGTAAGGTAAATTACAATAAATAGGTAACAACAATTTCCTTTAACAGTGAGGTTAACTCAAAAGCCCACGTACTAAAGGGTAAAGTCATAGAAATAGAAGTAGATACTACTGCGCAATGCTGCCGTTACCAAGGTGAACAGCAAAGCCGGCCGCAGTGGCCGAGGTAACTGAGGCGCTCCAGTCACGGTCAGCACGGCCACTACGGTCGGGGGTTCGAATCCCCCCTCGGGCATGGATATTTGTGCCGTCCTAGTTCGTAAGTAGTTCATAAGTAGTTTGTAAGTTTAGGGACTGATGACCCCGTAGTTAAGTCCCATAAGCTTAACAAACATTTGAACATTTTGAACAGCAAAAAGAAACAGTTACGCCTCAAGGCAGGAAGACTAGTCCCACTTGCATTAAGATATTGAGCAAACAATAAGGCGTAACCCACTTCTGTAAATAGATTAAATATCAGAAGGGGAAAAAAAAAACAAGTGTGCGATAGATTTCTTAACAAAATAAAAAAAAATTAAAAAACAATACCAAGCATGTATCAATGAACACTATCACTCAAAGGGTCCAACTAGCTTTGGTTTCAACACACAGGCACTTAGAATTAATAAAATGTATTAAAATTTCACCAAGACTATGGCACTTACAGGAAACCGATCGGAAAATGTACGAAGCATCATACACTATGGTTTGAAACAGTTCAATGGTTTCCATTTCCTGGGTCCTACATATTCTAAGTTAACAACAGCACTAGTTTCTTGACATTAATAAAATCTTTCTATTAAAACACAACACCTATGATCAGGAATAGCTGAGGTACTAGCGGCTCGTTAACGCAGAAACGGAAGGATTAGCGGAGGAAGAATAGACAGAGCAGAACAGATGACGTTTTAAATTATCAAACGGACTGCCAGAATTACAATTACCGGAGGGCAGGAAACACTACGCAAAGGGAAAAACACACTGTCTGGAGTAACGTTTGTCCCCCAGGCAGGTAACGGAGTAACAAGCGGAAACACACCAGATAAATTCCCCAGTGATGCTTATAAAGTGTTAAACTGAATGAACAATCATTAATGAACAGGAACAACGTTCTAACACCTCTTATCACGACTATAAGTAGCCAATTCACTTAGAATTAATAAATAAAATCTATTAAAATTTCACCAAGACTATGGCAAATACAATATACGCAAATACAACGTAGACATTAGGCAATGCGTGCCACTGGGTTTCATCTCCCAAGCGTACTCAGAGAGACTAATATTACAAAAAATTGCAGAGCGAGGCGAGACTCGAGCAGCAGTTCACGAACAACAGAAGGCACTCAAAGGAAATAACGACAAACAAATCACCAGCAAGTTGTACTTATCTTAAGAACTGTTGTTTTCATGGAGTCACACTCTACGCAGGTCGTCGGTGGAGGGATTCCTTGGAATGATGATGCTACGATGTTGAATTAAATTATAATTCCATCTTTACAATACACAGAATCCTACCCCAGTACCGACCAAGCTGTCGCCAATACAACAACAACTGGCGAACAGCGCAGCCCACAGTCCGCACAGGAGCCAGCGTGTGGTTGCTCGCCGGGAGGCGCGCTCCCTTGCTCGTGCGATGATTGGCTGACACTTGCTCTGCCGGAGCCACGTTCTCCACTTCTCGCGTGCAAACTGAACTCGCTGTTTCCTCCTTCGGAGCTGCATTCCTGTTTGCTCTATCAACGCCGAACTGCTGTGCCTTGCGCACGCACCACCAGATACTCGCCGATCGCGGAAAGTGACGCCGGCCGCAAGACAAATGACGAACTAAAACTAGCTGCACCGCCCACTGTAAAGTAACAAAGTGATATCGATACGCGAGTACTAGTGACTGGTAACTGGCGCCTGTACTCACAAGGAGATCACATGAGTATCGGATTTTAGAATTTTTTGATATTTATAATATGTGAAGTTCAGAACTCAAATAAAAATCAGCCAAACACATTTGACGTAACTCTGAAAAATTCTCGAGAAAATCAAGTTTGAAATTTTTGCAAGTACAGGTTACAGCATATGGTGGTGTAGCTCAGGTGGTAGCGTTCTGGTCTTGCCACCAAAGGGTGGTAGCAAGGCCAGAACTCTACCACCTGAGATAAACCGACAGACACCGTAATTTTTATAGTTATGCTACTGAAGTGTACTTGCATAACTTCAAAGTCGATTTTATAAAGAAGTTTTGAGAGTTGCGTCGAATTTTTATTTGAGTTCTGAACTTCACGTACCATGAATATAGATAAATTCTAGGATCCGATACCCATGTGGTTTTCCTGTTCGTAAAAGGAAAACAACGAAAATCGTGGCAGCACGGCTCATTAATATAATCACCAACTTCTAAAGAATCAGTTACGAACACTGTTCTTCTGTGTGTTTAGATCTCTTTTTCCCAGTTGCCGTTTTACAGTGTATAGGAGAACCTTCTGCCAGACTAAAATTTAGTCTCATTAAGCCAACATGTGGTTCGATTAATTTTAAACATCTTAAGTTGTTACAGTTAACCATTGAAGCCCCTTTAAAATAAAGCGAAATGCAATGTGTCAAACATTAATTTTGCTTAGGAACTAGAGCACATCAAGATAGAACAAAAAAAAACAGTGACTAAAACAGGGTAAATACAATTAGCACATACATAATTGTGACAGAAATTTTATGATGCAACCAAGGTTGCTCAAGCTGCATCAATACATATTGCGCTAAACTGCCATCTAAGGTCCGATGGTGCTCTGACAAGGGAACATCATCAACTCGACCTCATATTTTCTTGAGAAAAAAAAAATACATGAGCTAGATATCGACCCCATAATTTGATATCGAGTTAAAATTTGGGCCATTATTCAGATACTACGAAGTACAGCTGTCAGACATTCGCGCGCTCGGATTGTTCCTCACTCTACCCGCTTCATTACGGCCGCTTAATGTCGGAACGTCTAGTACTGTGAACAGAGTTTAGTAAGAGGTTTGCGTTCGCGATGTCAATTAATCTACAGGCCTTCGTGCAACATCTCCAGGACCGGTATGGAATAATGACTAATTTGCAACGATTAAATGTCAAAGAATTAGAGCTCTTTACGTCGTCACGAATAAGCATAATCATTTGCAGTTGTTAGACGTACTATACACGGTAAAAGACGTTTTCTTTATGCTTTTTGTTGTATCTTTCAACTGCATTGAATACTGATGAAGACGTGCTGGATGTAGAAGAAAATAGCGGTTTGACGTTCGGTGCAGATTTATAAGAGGATGACGTCGATGATAAAGACGATAAACACGCTGCCATTAGTCGAGCACTTCATTGCTTCAACGGAGCTTGGGTGTGGAATTGAGGTCGATTGATGGTGAAAGCTGCTTTGATGGTTTTAAATTGTCGAATATCACTTTGCCGGTCTCCGTAACAGAAGAATATATGCAACGAGCTCTTTTCGTTTGATACAGTGCGTCACAACTGCAGTGGAAACGAATGAGACGGTTTTTCAACAAGCAGTGTACCGTAATTTAATTTTCAATATTTTTATGCACATCATTTTGTTATATGTGAAGCTGACACTACTGGAGTAAACTAGAAAGAGTTGCAGTACGTATGTTTCATTTTGTAATACTATTTCCTCCTCCACTTCCCTAGCCCTTCAAAATTCACATTTTGGAGCCTCGCTGATGTCCACTGCGCAGTACTAGACGTTCGGTCATTAAGCGGCCGCAATTAAGCGGGCTGAGTGAAGAACAACCCGAGCGCGCGAATGTTTAAAAGCTGTACTCCGTAGTATCTGAATAATGGCCCTAATTTTCACGTGATATTTCTGGAGTAGACATCTAGCTCATGTATTTTTGTCTCAAGAAAATGTGAGGTCGTGTTGATGATGTTCCCTTGTGAGAACACCTGCCCCAAGGGTTACACATAACTGCAAAATCAAAACCACTGTATGTTGTCAGCAGCAACAACCGTTAAACACCAAGATCCATCAAACCCAGTAGAGCTAAGACAGTAAGCAGATTTTATTTTGTAATTTAGAACGACAACAGCGTGCTCGAAATATACCACATAGTCTAAGTACCCAAGGAAACAGGAGGGAGTTCTTGCAAGACTGAAAGTCAATTTCTACTTTAAAAAATCAGTGTGGAAATATATTTGTTATGAAACCAGTAATGAACAGTCAGTGAACCACAACTGTACACAAAATTGAAACAGTAGCGAAAATCAGAAAAGGCGAAAAGCTTAAATGCCTTCAAAAATTAAAGCTGCCAAAATTACACTCACTCCCGAGGAAGCAATCGACAGAGGGGTGGAGAAACTGCCACAAAATACGTCGGCCGTATGGGTTGGTAAATGACTCGCGAACAGATACTCTGGTTACACTTAAGGAAAACACTGAACAGAAACAATGAGATGCTCGCAGATTCTACAACGCACTGCGAAATTCATGAACACAATACCGAGACGGAATTTAGATGAAGGTGGTAACAAAATGACAGGAAGCCACAAGATATACTGGGTAAATCAACTGATACGTTCCGTTGTGGCGAAAGTCCCAGTGCCCCAAGGTTAAATGGATAGTCGTTTCAGCAACATAGCACGGCCCAGAGCGCCACCGTCTTGCTGAAAGAAACGGCCGAAACTCAATTTAAGATTAATAGCATAAGCCCCATAAATAAATTTCTTGTAAAATGAAATGATTATTTAATCAAATAATATGTAATATAATATAATTTCATTTTTTGTTAATGTTCACTGGAATCTATACGCTACGTAGCAGATAGAAATCTCAAAGAATAATATGAGAGTTACCTTGAATTATCCTTGGACTGATAATAGTATAAAAAGAATGGTATCTCTGTTCTCGCTCTCTCTCTATTGTCTGGCTTTGTCCAGATCGGAACTATTGTATTGCAATGACCATTATTAAATATTGACTATTGTTATACTGTGTAGAAGATATACTGATAAAATGGAAAGTCAGGTACGCATTATCTGCTTTCTGTTCTTATTAATAAATCCCCGCAGTCAAAATTAATTTCAGTTAATTTTTTATTCATATAATTATTTTACCAGTTCCTCCCTCTAATTATCATGCCGTTTTCAGTTAAAGCGAACTATTACGACTTTGGATGGTTCGGTTATTAGATATACTGAAATTATGTATCTCGTGTAGCGTGCCAGTGAATCTTTGAATTTATTCGATCTTCCTGCGATATTTATTTGCACAGAAACTGCAATCACTTTTACAATAAGAACGGTTCGGACTCTGATCAGCCGTTATTACATATCATTATTTCATTCATTAAATCACTTTGATTAAAATTATGCTACACGAAGATCGAATCTAATTATTCCGAACCTCCATCCAATGTCGGCGAATAGTTACGCGGTTTACAAATAATTCTATTACAAAACTTCCTGGCAGATTAAAATTGTGTGCCGGAACCGGGACTCGAAACTGGGACCTTTGCCTTTCGCGGGCAAGCGCACTACCGACTGTGCTATCCCGACACGACTCACAATGCCGCCTCACAACTTTACTTCCGCCAGTACCTCGCCTCCTACTTTCCAAACTTCACAGAAGCTTTCCTGCGAACCATGCAAGACTAGCACTCCTGGAAGAAAGGATATGGTGGAGACAGCTTAGCCACAGCCTAAGGGATGTTTCCAGAATGAAACTTTCACTCTGCAGCGGAGTGTGCGCTGATATGAAACTTCCTGGCAGCTTAAAATTTTAATCTGCCAGAAAGTTTCATATCAGCGCACACTCCGCTGCAGAGTGAAGTTTCATTCTGGAATTCTATTACAGTTCATCAACGAGATCTTCTACACCGCGCCGGCCGCGGTGGCCGAGGATACTGAGGCGCTCCAGTCACGGTCTGCACGGCCACTACGGTCGGGGGTTCGAATCCCCCCTCGGGCATGGATATTTGTGCCGTCCTAGTTCGTAAGTAGTTCATAAGTAGTTTGTAAGTTTAGGGGCTGATGACCCCGTAGTTAAGTCCCATAGACTATACAAACATTTGAACATTTCTACACCGCTGTGAAAGGTAACTATTCGTTGAATTCTGTGGGTTGCTTGTTCTACAAAATACTTAATCTTTTAAATGTTTGGCCATTCCATATCTTTTATTTCCTTCTTTTTTTTATTTTTTATTTTTTATTTTTTTGGTAATTTATTGGTTTGTATAAACTGTGGTTTCGTTACTACTCATTTTGAAAAACTTTTCATTTACTTCAGTACGGCATGTTTGCCCCAAAATAGGCAAGCCATAACACTACATCATCCAAAGACTGAAGATACATTTGTATCCATTGGTGAGGTGCGGAGTACACTTTACAACAAATCATTAGTGCCGGATGACATCAGCTGACACAACAGATGCATAATGGCCCAACACACACACACACACACACACACACACACACACACACACCGGCCACACTACCTATCTCAGCTCACCATCTGGACACCACCATAGAGCAAGGTGGCCCGCAGACACTTCCGACACATTGCTCCATTTCCCTCGACCGACTACCGGCAGCCGACCGCGGTGGCCGAGGAGACTGAGGCGCTTCAGTCACGGTCTGCACGGCCACTACGGTCGGGGGTTCGAATCCTCCCTCGGGCATGGATATTTGCGCCGTCTTTAGTATAAGGTAGTTAATAAGTAGTTTGTAAGTTTAGGGACTGATGACCTCGTAGTTAAGTCCCATAAGCTTAACAAATATTTGGACATTTGAATTTGACTACCGGCACCGAGCGACGCGGGACCTTATCGGTGCGCCTGCGCTAACAGCTGAGCACCGATAACAACAACGCCCTCGGTGGCAGCACGCGAAACCGCAATCCATCCTAACAAGCCGTGAAACTTTACATGCGTGAACAGCAACCACAGAAGGCAATATATAATAGATCGTCGTAAGAAGTACATACGGACGCAATCGAATGAAAGTTAAATAGAAGTGATTGAACCGTGGCGGATCGTTCGATCGATGCCTTCTGGCGAAGATCGTCTATGCCCTACTGCGACCTCTGGTGAGTGACCTTTGCTAGGCGTGGGGTGCCATGGGCAGTGTGTGTGAGTCGTGGGACGACGACGGAAGGGATTGATTTGTTGTTAGCGTGCCACGGTGGCTGCCGGTGACGTTTTGGCGGTTACCTGGGGTCTTCAGCAGTTTTTTGATGTGCAGAGGAAGTCTGGATTGCAAGATAACGCATGGTCCCTGCTATTCGTGGATTTCGGAGGAAGATTCCTTTGCTTATTTGGTGCTGAGCGAAAGAGCCTGCAGAATTGAGAGTGACTGCTGTCATTCAGTTGTCTGTATTTATTTCTATTGGTGGTCTATTAGTACATTACGAACAGCAGACATCTCGTGTACTTCGCTGTACGTATTTCACACTGGTATTTAGCTGAAGTATGTAAGGTAACTCGGAACTTTATACGAGTAATTAATAATGAGAAGTGGAAAGATTCCACTTGATGTTACGTCTGTTATTGGTCAAATTTAAAAGGCACTATCTGAGAAACTGGTTTTTATTACAGATTTCTTGTGTTTTATCATTTGTTACTATTATACGGTGGGTCTGATATTGTATTTGGTGTGTTATTAAGGTAGTTTGGTCTCCGTGTTACATGTGCACGGAGCTGAGACTAGCTTAACCGAGAACTTCATACGAGTACTTAATAATCTGATTTTAAGTGGAAAGATTCCACTTGATGTTACGTCTGTTATTGGTCAAAGTTAAAAGGCACTTTCTGAGAAACAGGTTCTTATTACAGCTGTCTTGTGTTTTACCATTTGTTACTATTACAGAGTCTCGATTTGATATTTTATTTGATGTGTTATTAATGTTGTCTGTTACATGTGCCCGAACCCGAGGTTAGCTTGAGGGAAGCAGAACGCATCGGACGGTGGGCCGCACGGAGTTTTCGGTCGAGGTGTGGGGCGCTTGCAGCCGCCTGGTTTCCTCTAAGTTAAGTTTTCCTCCTCCGGACGGGTACCGTCCGCCTCCTTCCGACAACCGTGCTCAGAGTTAAAAAAAAAAAAAATACGGTTTTCGTTAGCGGTCAAATCATGTAAAGCTTCTGAAAACCGTATCATCTTGGAACAGAATTTGTACGTTACCTTTAAATCCTATTTATCAAACTGTATATTCTGACTGTTTTAATTTTGGCTATTACTATTGACTTTTCTGTTAAATTGGTAGATGGTCAGTGATTTGGAAAGCTGCTAATTGTAAAAGTAGTGGCAAAGTTTAAGAGTTTGTCAAAATATTACGGCGTCTGTACACGGATATCTTTTAGAAGCTGTAAATTGTATGCTTCCTTTGAAAACTAGATTCCATAGATCGTGAAAATTTAAAATATCTGCATTAACTGTGATGGCCTGTAATTTTAGAGTTTCCTGATAGTAGGTTCAAATTTTAAAATGCCTTTCTCAGGAAATAAAATTGTTTCATTATTGTATAGTTGTTAAACGCAAAAAATAAATAAATAAATAAACGCAAACAGCGAAGGTGATGATAGATGAGCCCTCCGCTTCCTGAAGTTAGTAAATTTCCATAACCCTAACCACCACCCTCCAGTGACAATCTACATGTTGTAACACGATGAGATAAAATAAGTATTGAGAGATATTTTGAAAGGAATGTCTCATCAAACAAACAAGGCAGCAACCCCCTGCAGCATTAGTTAGACGTCGAACAGAAAGGATGGGCTGGATCAGAAACAAGAGTCACCACGGTTAATTACCTGAAGATGCTTCAACAAGTGGTCTTTCCCTTAGTTGGGCAACATTTTCTCTTACTTTCAATAACATGGGGCTCCACCATACTACGGAGTAATTGTTCGTCATTGATTTTCTATACTGGACGAAGTGTTTCCAGGGAATTGTCGCTTACATCACCTAATCTCACACCTCCTGACTTTTATATCTGGGGCGATTTAAAGAAAACCGCATCTGCAAAGAAAATAAGAAACAGACACCACCTTGAGCAACGGTTTGTAGAGACACATGCTAACATTTCTGCGGAAATCATTATGTTAGTGCATGACAATTACATTTAACATCTACACACGTGTGTTGACCAAGAGAGATGCCACGTTGAACATATTTAATTACTGACTACAAGACGTAACAAGTGTGGTTAAAGTGGGTCACCCACACGATGCTACTTGAGTAGAGACGTCCCAGACTCGTCGTGATAAGAATACCATGTGACCAGTCATGATGGTGGCACACTATCCCATTCCCTGTCAACGACTTTCAAATGTTCAAATGTTCGTTAAGTTTAAGGGACTTAACTGCAGGGTCATCAGTCCCTAAACTAACAAACTACCTTATACTAAAGAAGAATCAAAGATCCAAGCCCGAGGGGGATTCGAACCCCCGACCGTAGCGGCCGTGCAGACTGTGACTGGCGCGCCGCAGACCGCTCGGCCACTGCGGCCGGCTTAACGACTTTCTATTCAAAATAACAATATGCATGCTTCATGCAAATAAATCTCAAACCAGGCACAACACTCCTATTGTTTTGTTGCCCAGTGTGCAACAAAAGAAAAATATAAAAAATAACTGTTTGTTGTTATAGTCCTGGATCCACGATGAATCACACCAGAAATTCTAAATACGCTAGAGCATATCAAATCATTTCTTCTTTGGTGTGTGGTAGAGCGCATTTTTTGTACCATTGCTATTTCCGTGTTTTGCTCCTCTTCTCAAGAGTAATCCGCTGTATGGTAAACTCCGTTTCAGCTCAAATCTGCAGTTTTTACTTTCATGTTCTTCTGACGTGATGTGTGTAGGAGTAAGCAATATGTTGTTTGACTCACGGACAAGAAACTGAAATAAACTTGAATTTTTTCGCAAAATCTGCTGTCATCTCGTCATAATCTTAGAAAAAAATTGAAAATTTAACACACCACGGTTAAAACAGTAAATAGCTATTTACATCTACATCTACATACATACTCCGCAATTCACCGTAAGGTGCGTGGCGGAGGGTACACTGTACCACTGCTATGCATTTCATTTCCTATTCCACTCCCAAATTGAACGAGGAAAAATAGAATGCCTATATGCCTCCGTACGAGCCCTAATTTCTCTTATCTTGTCTTTGTGATCTTTACGCGAAATGTAAGTAGGCGGCAGCAAGATCGTACTACACTCAGCTTCAAATTCCAGCCCTCTAAATTTACTTAACAAAAATTCACGAAAAGAACGCCGTCTTTCTTCCAGCGATCCCCAATTGAGTTGCCGGAGCATTTCCGTGACACTCGCGCATTGGTCGAAACTTGTTGTTGTTGTGGTCTTCAGTCCAGAGACTGGTTTGATGCAGCTCTCCACCCTACTCTATCCTGAGCAAGCCTTTTCATCTCCTCATAAGAACGACAACCCACATCCACTTGAATCTGCTTACTATACGCGTCTCTTGGTCTCCCTCTGCGATTTTTACCCCACACACTCCCCTCCAACGCTAAATTCACAATTCCTTGATGTCTAAGAATGTGTCCTACCAATCTATCCCTTCTTTTAGTCAAGGTAGGCCAGAAATTTCTTTTCTCCCCAATTCGGTTCAGTACCTCCTCATTAGTTACGCGATCCACCCACCTATTCTTCAGCATTCTTCTGTAGCACCACATTCCAAAAGCCTCTATCCTCTTTCTGTCCACACTGCGTATCGTCCATGTTTCACTCCCATACAAGGCAACACTCCATACAAATGCCTTCAGAAAGGACTTCCTTGGGCTTAAATCAATATTCGATGTTAACAAATTTCTCTTTTTCATAAACGCCTTTCTACCCATTGCCATTCTGCATTTTATATCATCTGTACTGCGACCATCCTTTGTTATTTTACTGCCCAAGTAACAAAACTCATCTACCTCCTTTATTGTTTCGTTACCTAGTCTAATTCCTTCAGCATCACCTGATTTTCTTACACTGCACTCCATTACCCTAGTTTTACTCTTGTTAATGTTCATATTATATGCACCTTTCAGCACACTGTCCATTCCGTTCAATTGCCCTTCCAGGTCCTTTGCTGTATCTGACAGAATTACTATGTCGTCGGCAAAACGCAATGTTTTTAATTCTTCACCCTGAACTTTAATTCCTTCTCCAAATTTCTCCTTGCTTTCCTTTATACCTTGCTCAATGTACAAATTGAACAACATTGGGGAAAGGCTACAACCCTGTCTTACTCCCTTTCCAACCACTGCAACCCTTTCATGCCCTTCAACTCTGACAACCGCTGTCTGGTTTTTGTACAAGTTGCAAATAACCTTACGCTCCCTATATTTTACTCCTGCTTGCTTCAGAACTTGAAAGAGTTTATTCCAATCAACATTGTCAAAAGCCTTCTCCAAATCTACAAAAGCTAGAAATGTTGGTTTGCCTTTTCTTAATCTATCTTCTAGGAGAAGCCGTAAAGTGAGTATTGCCTCCCGTGTTCCTACATTTCTCCTGAACCCAAACTGATCTTCCCCGAGGTCTGCTTCTACCAGCTTTTCCATCCTTCTGTATATAATTCGTGTTAATATTTTGCAACCATGACTTATTAAACTGATGGTTCTGTAGTTTTCACACCTGTCTGCACCCGCTTTCTTTGGAATGGGGATTATAACATTTTTCTTAAAGTCTGAGGGTACTTCGCCTGTCTCATACATCTTACACACAATGTGAAACAATTTTGTCATGGCTGGTTCTCCCAGAGACTTCAGTAACTCTGACGGGATATCATCTACTCCAGGGGCCTTGTTTCGACTTAGGTCTTTCAGTGCCCTGTCAAATTCATCTCTCAGTATAGTATCTCCTATTTCATCATCATCTATATCCTCTTCCCTTCCTACAATAGTGTCTCGAAGTTCATTTCCTTTGTAGAGCCCCTCTATATACTCTTTCCACCTTTTGGCTTTCCCTTCTTTGCTGAGAACTGGTTTTCCATCAGTGTCCTTGATATTCATAGAGCTGTTTTTCTTATCGCCAAATGTTTCTTTTATTTTCCGGTAGGCTGTATCTATTTTTCCCCTATTTATACATTCTTCTACATCCTTGCATTTGCCTTCTAGCCATTCCTGCTTAACCATTTTGCACTTCCTGTCAATCTCATTTCTTAGTCGTCTGTACTCCATTTTGCCTGTTTCATTTACTGCATTTTTATACTTTCTCCTTTCATCGATTAAATTTAGTATCTCCTGTGATATCCAAGGATTCTTTGTAGGTCTTGCCTTCCTACCTATTTTGTCCTCTGCTGCCTTCACTATTTCATCTCTCAATTTTACCCATTCCTCCTCTACTGATTTATTTTCCCCTGTTTCTGTCAATTGTTGCCTGAAGCTCCCTCTGAAATTCTTAAGAACTTCAGGTTCCTTCAATTTATCTAGGTCCCATCTCCTTATATTCCTACCTTTCTGTAGTTTCTTCAGTTTCAGCCTACAGTTCATAACCAACAAGTTATGGTCAGAGTCTATGTCTGCCCCTGGGTATGTCCTACACTTCAAAACCTGGTTCCGAAATCTATGTCTTACCATTATAAAATCTATCTGGTATCTCCCGGTGTCTCCTGGTCTCTTCCACGTATACAACCTTCTTTTGTGATTCTTAAACCAGGTGTTTGTTATAACTAAATTATGTTCCGTGCAAAATTCTACCAGGCGACTTCCTCTTTCATTCCTTTTGCCCAGACCATATTCACCCACTATCTTCCCTTCCCTTCCTTGTCCTACTACCGAATTCCAGTCTCCCATAACAATTAAGTTTTCCTCTCCCTTAATTGTATGAATAATTTCCTTTAGCTCCTCATATATTTCTTCGATCTCCTCATCTTCGGCAGAGCTAGTTGGCATATAAATCTGTACTACTGTTGTCGGTGTTGGCTTCGTATCTATCTTGACAATGATAATGCGATCGCTGTGCTGGTCATAGTAGTTTACCCGCATTCCTATTTTCTTATTCATTATCAATCCTACTCCTGTGATACCCCCAACTGATTTTGTATTTATAATCCTGTACTCGCCTGACCAGAAATCCTGTTCATCCTGCCACCGAACTTCACTAATCCCCACTATATCTAACTTCAACCTATCCATTTCCCTTTTTAAATTTTCTAATTTTCCTACTCGATTAAGGGATCTAACATTCCACGCTCCGACCCGTAGAATGCCAGTATTGTCTTTCCTGATGATCACATCCTCCTGAGTTGTCCCCGCCCGGAGATCCGAATGGGGGACTATTTTACCTCCGGAATATTTTACCCGAGAGGATGCCATCATCATATGTTCACACAGTAGAGCTGCATGTCCTCGGGAAAAATAACGGCTGTAGTTTCCCCTTGCTTTCAGCCGTTCGCAGTAG
Source organism: Locusta migratoria (assembly GCA_026315105.1). Taxonomy (NCBI): domain Eukaryota; kingdom Metazoa; phylum Arthropoda; class Insecta; order Orthoptera; family Acrididae; genus Locusta; species Locusta migratoria. The sequence goes on along the minus strand of CM048745.1, from coordinate 713,118,391 downwards.
CTGTGTGGCAAAGCCACATTAGCTGATGTTACAAGGCCAGCTCAGTTAATCATCCAGACTGTTGCCCCTGTAACTACTGAAAAGGCTGCTGCCCCTCTTCAGGAACCACACGTTTGTCTGGCCTCTCCACAGATACCCCTCCGCTGTGGTTGCGCCTACGGTACGGCTATCTGTATCGTTGAGGCACGCAAGCCACCCCACCTCGGCAATGTCTGTGGTTACCTACCGGTAACAAATCTAGCTGCTAGTCTCTAAACCGCCTCTATGTCTTCCTTTAAACTGATCTGCTGCGGATCCCAAACACTTGAGCAATACTCAAAACGTGGTCGTACAAGCGTTTTATACGCGGTCTCCTTTACAGGTGAAGTACATCTTCCCAAAATTCTCCCAATAAACCGAAGTCGGCTGTCCGCCTTACTCACAACTGTCCTTACATGCTCGTTCCATTTCATATCGCTCTGCAATGTTACGCCTAGATATTTGAACGACGTGACAGCATCAAGAAGCTCACTACTAATGCTGTATTCGAATATTATGGGATTGCTTTTTCTACTCACGCGCATCACCTTACATTTTTCTACATTGAGAGCTAGCTGCCAATCTTCGCACCAACTAGAAATTTTGTCTAAGTCATCCTGTATGCTATTACAGTCAGTTACAGACGACACCCTCCCATACACCACAGCATCATCAGCAAACAGCCGCATATTACAACTTACTCTGTCCATCAGATCATTTATATAGATAGAAAATAATAGCGGTCCTATCACACTCCCCTGGGGCACGCCTGACGATACACTTGTCTCTGATGAACACTCGCCGTCGAGAACAACGTACTGCGTTCTATTGCTTAGGAAGTGTTCCAGCCAGTCACAAATCTGTGAACATATTCCATAATCTCGTATCTTCGTTAGCAGTCTATAGTGTGGCACCGCGTCGAACGCCTTTTTGAAGTCGAGAAAAACACAATCCGCCTGTTGCCCTTCGTCCATGGCTCGCAAGATCTCATGTGAAAAAAGGGCAAGCTGAGTTTCACATGAACGATGTTTCCTAAACCCGTGCTGATTCATGGAAAGAAGCTTTTCTGTTTCAAGAAAATTTACTATTTTCGAACTGAGAATAAGCTCCAAAATTCTACATGAAACTGATGTCAACGATATTGGCCTGTAATTGTATGGGTCAGTTCTCTTTCCTTTCTTATAAACGGGAGTCACCTGCGATTTTTTCCAATCACTAGGAACTTTGCGATGAATTAAAGATTCGCGATAAATGCAAGCTAAGTAGGGGGCCAATGCCGCAGAATAGTCTTTGTAAAACCGAACTGGTATTCCATCCGGACCAGCAGACTTTTTCGTATTTAACTCTCTCAGCTGCTTCTCTACACCGGAAATACCTATTGCTATGTCCCCCATTTCGGAATTAGTACGTTGATCAAATGATGGTACATTTGTGCGGTCCTCCTGAGTGAAAGATTTCTTAAAGGTTAAATTTAGAACTTCAGCTTTACGTTTGCTTTCTTCTATTACTGCCCCGGAATGGTCAACGAGTGACTGGACAGTGGGCTTTGACATGCTTATCGATTTTACATAGGACCAGAATTTTTTCGGGTTCTCGGAAAGATCTTTTGCTAAGGTATGGCTGTGATAATTATTGTATGCTTCGCGCATCGATCTTTTTATAGACGCACGAATCTCTACTAACTTTTGCTGTCATCATTTGCGTGTTCTTTTTTTGAATCGAGAGTGCAACAGCCTTTGCTTTCTCAGCAGCTTTCTAACATTATTATTACACCACGGTGGATCTTTCCCATCCTTAATCGTATTTTGTATGAAAAAACTTTAGTTAAAATTGACTAAAAATTAAATAACCAGTTTCTACTTGTCCCACAGAAGTTCATCGCCCCATACAGGTTCTTACTTGTGAATTTTAAACAGCCACTATAATAGTAGTAAAATTAGAAACCAAAAACATTGGGTGCACGCAATAGAAGCAGGCAATAGAGCCGTGCTTTCTCCATTTAGTTGTATTGGCGCCAGTTGCCTGGCTCCAACTCACGTATCGATATCTCTTCGTTACTTCACCGCGGGTGGTGTGGCTAGTTTTGGTTTGTCATTTATCTTGCGGCCGGCGCTAGTTGCCGCGTTCGGCGGGTATATTTGCTGTCGCGTGCACAAAGCAAGGCATTGAGGCCACGGTGAAGCGGTCTACAGTTTGGCGTGTATTGTCAGTGCTTCTGTCGGGCCCCGCACTGTAGTCTGAAATGGCCGAAAAGCTGGCCAAAAGTCGAAAAATATTCGGATATGTTTCGAAATTTATATATAAAGGTTTTTGGGCTCGCTGAATTCAATTTTGAGGTCAAAAGTAAAAAACTACAAATAGCGGATCGAATGTATCTAACTTATTTAATAAAAACGTATTACATTTTAAAGTTGTAAGGTCCCTATGGTCCCGACATAAGTCGGTTTTCTGTAATATTTTGTACTTATGTCGACTGGCCACAGATGTATATTGTGAGTGGCACAGTAATCTTTGGAAGTTCGATTGTAGAGTAAGCGCTCTGGCTGTTAGTGAGAGCAGTCAGTAGCCAGTTAGTTGCGAGCTGTGTTGGCAGTCAGTCGCGGAGAGTTCCTTGTTGGGTGAGATAGCGCGAGGACGCTGTTGGAGAAGGCAGTTGTTAAGTATCTATTGCAGCACGCTATTATTGTAATGAATGATGTTAATTTAATTTTCTGTAATATTTTTCTCCTTCATATTATGTAAGAATACATAAATTCTAATATTCAATTTGCGTTCTACGTCGTCAATTGGTAGTTAGATTCCCTTTCCTTTCATTTGCTTTCATTTATGATTATTGCTGAAGTTAATTGATACCCACTTATCATTTTTGAAAATTTTTAATACTGAAATACTGCATGACGCGAGCTGCTTTTCTGTTTCCTGTTTCCAGTTTTGTAATAAGAAGATACAAGATAAGTTAAATTTTATTTTTTATCTGTGTGGCAATCAGATTATTTCCCCCCTTTCATTAATCATCAATTTCGTGGTACGCTTTGAGAGTACTTCAGACAGGGCCATAAATTATAGTGTCTGAGTTTCACCATTTCCCGGGCGTGTCCGTTGCGCATAATAATGTTTTTCATGACTTACTTTATATATCGGACCAAACTCCGTGGTCATCAGTCCGTAGCTTACGAACTACTAAACCCTAAGTTAAACTAACCTCAGCACAACACACACATACATGCCCCAGGAAGGACTCGAACCTCCGACGGCCAGCAACCGCGCGCTCCGCAGCGAGGCGCTTTAGACCACTCGACTACTCCACCGCGGCTTCAAGGCTTACCTCGGGGGGTCGTAGTCACCACATTGTTCGGTTTTTAAAAGTTCAGTATTGCAAGTACGTAGTGCTGATCTATTTCCGTTAAACATTAAACTATTCCGGATACTCATAGAATATATGACATCAACTGCGATTGGGCAAAGCTGAAAATGTGTACCCAGCCGGGATTCGAACCCGGGTCTCCTGTTTTCTAGGCAGTTGCGCTGACCCCTACACCACTGGGGACACAGTGATCACCGCACCTGCAAGGACTACCTAGGCATCAATTTATCCACATCCCATCTGCTTATTTTCCTACCTTTATGCAGTTTTTTCAGTCTCAGCCTACAATTCATGACCAATAAGTTATGGTCAGAGCTTATATCTGCCCCTGGGTTTGTCTTACAGTTTAAAGCCTAGTTCCGGAATCTATGTTTTACCATTATAAAATCTATCTGATACCTTCCGGTGTCTCCTGGTCTCTTCCACGTATACAACCTTCTTTTGTGATTCTTAAACCACGTGTTTGTTACGATTAAATCATGTTCCGTGCAAAATTCTACCAGGCGACCTCCTCTTTCATTCCTCCTGCCCAGTCCATATTCACCTACTATTTTTCCTTCTCTTCCTTTTCCTACTACCGAATTCCAGTCTCCAATCACAATTAAGTTTTCCTCTCCCTTAACTGTCTGAATAATTTCCTTTAGCTCCTCATATATTTTTTCGATCTCCTCATCATCTATGTAAGAAAGATGTATTTTATTTGTATGGTTCTTTTCCGATATACAAAGTGGTCAGAAATTCGCATTACAAGCTTCTAGGACTTGTAGAGGGTAGTGAGTATATAACATTTTGAGTAGGAACCTATGTCCGGAAACGTATCGTTTTCGTTATACGACAGTTTCGGTTCAGTGAAAAGTGAGGTGGTGCACCATCATGCTGAAACCACATTTTGTCACAGAAATTTAATAGCACATCTTCCAGGAATGGATGCAATACGTGTTGTAGGAAGGCTAAGTATGTTCCGATCACATGACCGTCCAGACTACCTGCCAACACGTTAATTCCAAACCTGTATTGAAATCCCTAAACATCCGTGGTATGAAGGTTTTCGTCCGCCCAGACATGGCTATTTGGAGCATTCAGAACATACTCCCATGCAATGGCGACTGGTGCTTCAGATGGCAGGGGTTTCTCTACTTTGAGTGCCAGCAGATCTTGATAGTGGCACTATATGTCTATTCCACCCCCCCCTCTTCAGATATATTTTCGTTAAAAGATCTGCAGAATTCCTTACCTCGGCTTGTTTGCGGTTGCTTCAACTCGAGCTGAGGCTTCCGCCTACCAAGCTTCTTCATGTCTTTGTTCCAAGCTTAAAACTAAGTAATTTGTTTCTAAAAGATACTGAAAGTTGTTCATTTTTCATTTATAATAAACACCATGAACATATGAATGTGCACATGAACACTAGAACACCGTAAGTAACTGATTAGACTGTTAAGTGTCTGTGACCAATGAATCTGTCACGATGAAGAGACAAGCTACCTTCGGGTCAATTGCACTGTAAGCAACACCCCCTCCTTACGCAAATTCAAATGTTTGTAAATCTATGGGACTTAACTGCTTGGTTATTAGTCCCTAGCTCACAAACTGCTTAAACCAACTACCCTAAGGACAACAGAAACACCTATGCTCGAGGGAGGACTCGAACCGTCACGGCGAACGGCCGTGCACACTGCAGGACGGCACCTCAGTGCGCACGCTAATCCGTCGCTGCTAACCTTAAGAAAGCGTAAAGGCTGCTCTCCTACATAATTTTTTTCATACAGTGAAATATTTTTTTACAACGAACAGTATCACTGTCATTTTCCCTCACAATCGCAACAAATTTCCCATAACGTCCAAAGATATGTGGTAAGTAATAATACAAAAGTCATTGTTGTTCCCGTATCTGTTGAAAAGAAGATTGGGTTTAAAAAAATTTCTTGCAGTCGGTCTCGAACGCACTACCTTAGAGAGCGCAGATCGATGCCGCTAACCGCATGGCTAATCTTGTTAGGTGGAGAGTAGAGACTTTGAAAGTAGCCTGTTATTAAAATAAGCCAAATCTCGGGCAGTTGAGATCTGCAAACGTAAGTTAAAACGCTCACTCCTGCTCTGAATTACTTTATGAGTGGACACTGTAAATGCGCAACGGAAATTTATCTAACTGCTCACTCCTTAAGGGAGGCGCCAACGTTTTAACAAACACAAAATCAATGTTAAAAAAATAAATAAATAGATAATGAAACATGGGGCAGGGAGCATGTAATCATAAAGCAGAGGTTTGTTACTTAAAAATTATCATCTATTCCGTAAAATAACAAGCAAATAATGTTAGAGACCAAGTTAAGCACACACGTTGTACAAAAGTGAATTAAAACATACAATTACTGCCCATATTAAAATTGTTTCTGCCCTTTATGAATATGGAGGTAACATGGGAGGAAATTTTCAAATTCACAATGGGTAGCTGAAAGCACATTCATTCATTCACAGGCACACACACAAAGCTTGGCAGTACATTACTATCCTGGAACACATGAAAGCAGCAGCGAAACAAAGCATCGGCGGCGTCTTCACGAGATGGCTGCCGTCTTGATCACAAAATTTTAAATTATACTATGCACTAACGAACTCGTGAGGGAAGGCAGCGGCATACTATTCTTAAGTACCACATGGTGTGCGACCACGGTGAAATACCAGAACATACGAAGGAAATTAATTCAGAATAAGTGAATAGAACACACAACAGCATTGGTATAGAAGAAAGTTAGTATTAAAAAAACAGTGGCTGAAGTCCAAAGTAACGACCGTTACGAGAGCACGAAGTGCAATCTGTCATACAAGACAGGAAAGATGGAATCAAATCAGAAAATCTGAGAAATATTTAGCATACTCGCAGTTACAGAAATGACGCGAAAACTTTAGTTAAAAAGTCGAAGGAAATTCAAAAGTACTAGGTTTGCACAAAGGCTGAAGGCCACACACATGTATACTGACTTGAGCAAAACCGGACACACAATCAGCACTGGAATGAAAATGAAAATTATAAATCAACACTGAATTTACTCGAGTTCTGTAAATTAAGAGACACCTCGCCTCTCATAGCGAAAGAATAATCAAAAGAACTATCACTGAAAAACCGAGACTGCCTGATCACAAATAAAGTCCTAATAGCATGCCTCCCCTTAGTATGATTTGACAGAGTACTTACTTCCTCAGTCGTCGGAACCAGAATTAAGAGTGAAGACTAAAGCTCTAAGACCTCGGAAAAACCTCCCCCCACCATACACCGGATGTAGAGCACACTTAAAGCGACGCAAAGTGCGTTCAGAGACTAGTGTTTACCAACCCTTGTTACCTTGCCAGGCAGGTCTCCCGTCACTTCTTTCTTCCAAGATTAGGTTGGTACGACACTAAGAACACGGCCATCTCGCCACCTTGCCAAGTAAGCTTCTCTCTGGCCAGCCAGCAGACGCCAGTGCAGACGACAAACGAAGCCATGCAAAACGAGGCCTAAAGCGGGAGGCGGCGACTGTAAACCATTACACAGCAGTCAATCGATATTAAGAGCACACATTCACATTCACATAAAAGGACAAGTTCAATCACAAAGGGGAGAAACATTTATAAATATGGGGCAAACATAAACATGGGGCATTGATCATTAATAAAAATAAAGTAATTAACACACAGATAGATAACATTAATGGTGCATGAACTCTTGGTAGATGAATAAATCAAAATGGACAATCAGTGGACGTGTTTCAACTTCATTATTGTTAATTATTGGATCTTCTGATGGCTTTTACAGCTGATGCGTCTTTATAGCTATAAGATATGTTACCAAATATGATGTGTTTTTGATGAATCAGCAATGCTGGAAAAACAAATATGATGGGCTGATGTTGCCTTCATGGAGGATTGGCGCATGCGCAAGGCAAGGTGCACAGGAGCTTAATTGTCTTGCTTCGGGACCATTCGTGCGTAATCGCCAGATCTCGAGTCGCCAGGAGCTGGCGTCTCTACCAGCTCCAACGCCAGTGCTAAAAGTGACGTTTCCCCACGCCCCTCCCTACGGCGGGAGCGCCAGTATGCTGCCTCCAGGGGGTTGAGAAGAGAATTTGAACTTCAGCAGCGCATGCGCATTGCAAAACTTGCGGCCACTACCGCCTGTATTAAGCGGCATCGCTACGACTCGTATACGCGCTATATTCGCTACGTAAAACGTTTGTCGTACGATAAAAATACTTTGAATGTGCATATAAAATGATATGATACAAGAACGAAACGAAGAATGATAGTTTCAAACAACTTTTTATTTTATTTAAAACCCGTAGCGTGTACCCTTTCAAAGTGGTACGGATGTAATTGTTGCACATGCAGGACATAAAAGACGGTATTAGGACAGGAAACTCTGAGAATTTTATCTCTTCCTAAGCAGACATCTGATCACGGCAGGATTAACCCAGGTGGAGGCTCAGGGCTAGAAAAAATTTATGGCCCTACTAACGTCATTCAGGCCTATTATACTTTTGTGAAAGTACACCAGGTAAGTTAATGAATACTCATACTTCTACGACAAAAAGTTTTTTATGCATTAAATCATATGGTACTGATAGTAGGTTCCCAAATCACAAAAAGAAATATCGATGAGATAAATTAAAAATGATTAAGCCTACATTAAAAACTTCTTTTCATGGCTTTCGTCCTTGCGAAGTCCTCTATCACATCCTCGAAGTCAAGAGAGTTGGTAAACTCATGTTCAAGTGATAACAGTGCAAGAGCAGAAATGCGTTCTTGTTGCATTGTAGAACATAACTTGTTTTTGATAATGGCTAATTTGGAGAATCCTCTCTCTGCTTCACAATTAGTAATTGGTACTGAGAGAAAGATCCGATAAGCAATCATTAAGTTTGGGAAAACATCACCAAGATCATTTTGATACATTAATTCATATAATTTGGCTGGTGAAGCGCCAGCAGCTTTTTCTTTGAGACAACACTTCAAAATATTCATTAAAATAAAGAATTTCAGAACGAAAACTGTCTTCGTCGAGTCCACCTCTGTATTTCTCACACAGTATTGACGTTTCCGCTAAGATATCTTCAGTTCGTTGCTTCACAATATTGTTTGTTAATGGTCGGAAAATATCGACTACTTCACCATACTTATCTTCTCGCTTCTTTTTAGTTCTACTTGTAGTTTGTCAACAACTGTAATAAGTGATATACGAAATTTATCGCGTCCAGCCAGTTCTGATTTTTCTTCATCAGGAAATCTAGTTTTTATTTTGCGTTTCCGTTCGTCGCTATATCCTTGATGTACATGCTCACTTAAGCTCCTCGCTTAGTTTTCAAAGTCATCGAAATTCTCCCTAATACGGCTGAAAAATTGAATCAATGATTGCAACGCTTGACAGCCGCTAATTAAATCACGACCAGGCTTTTGCAAATATTTGTTAGTTCTGACAATTTTATTTAAACAAATCTGTATGGAAAGTCAACAATGAATCGCAATTTTTGTTTTTACTTTTCAGATTTACTTCTAGGTTTCGGCCACGGAATGGCCAGTCTCAAAGCTTTTAATACGTGCTTCCATCTAAAGCGTCATGTTGAGAGTTACACTCAGCATGACGGCATAGATGTAAACCTAAAACATTGAGAATAGCCAAATTGTGCCCGAAATCCATGTAGATCTGGAAATTTGTTGTTATGGTCTTCCGTCCAGAGACTGGTTTGATGCAGCTCTCCACCCTACTCTATCCTAAGCAAGCCTTTTCATCTCCTCATAAGAACGACATCCCACATCCACCTGAATCTGCTTACTATACGCGTCTCTTGGTCTCCCTCTGCGATTTTTACCACACACACTTCCTCCAATGCTAAATTTACGATTCCTCGATGTCTAAGAATGTGTCCTACGAAGCGATCCCTTCTTTTAGTCAGGGTATACCAAAAATTCCTTTTCTCACCAACTGTGTTCAGTACCTCTTCATTAGTTATGCGATCTACTCACCTAATCTTCAGAATTCTTCTGTAGCACCACATTTTAAAAGCCTCTATCCTCTTCCTGTCCGCACTGCTTATCGTCCATGTTTCACTCCCATACAAGCCAACACTCCACACAAATGTCTTCAGAAAAGACTTCCTTACAAGTGTAAGGAAATGTTAGCAAATTTCTCTTTTTCAAAAATGCTTTTCTTCCCATTGCCATTCTGCATTTTATATCCTCTGTACTGCGACCATCGCATGTTATTTTACTACCCAAGTAACAAAACCCATCTACCACCTTCATTGTTTCGTTACCCAATGGTAAAGAAAAACTAAAATTGCGACTGATTGGTGACATTCTCTACGGATTTGTACAAAACAGTCGCTGGCCACCAGCTCAAAAATGGAGTCAAACCTGATTGAAGAAATCTAGCTAATTTTAATAATCCTTGTGAATTTACAAAAATGTTCAAATGTGTTTGAAATATTATTGTAGGGTACGCTGTTCAGGAGATGAAGTCATAAGAACTGAACCGCGTGAAATTGAATTTCAAGCCGAAATTCACTACACACGCATGTGAACCGGCAAAGAGTGGGGCGGAAGACAATGGAGGGAGGAAGAATAAGAAGATGGAATAACATAGTAATTCAATAAATACACAGCCGGCCATCGATGGGTACTAATGCTAGTCGAAATATATTAACTCACTGCCCTGCGGTTGTTCATTTCAAAGAACTGACACTCGGCATCTGTCGTAATTTCCATGTGTCAGTTCTATCGTGTCTGATTATGGAATAAGGGGCAACAAATTAGTCATTGCCGTATCACTTCACTTTTCTTAGCTTTATCTTCATTCTAGCTATTGGGAGGACGCGTGCTTATTTGCCGACTAGTCAATTTTTGAAGAAACAGATCATAAGAAATTTTTTTTTTCTTTTCTGCAATCTTGAAGGAGAAAAATTCTAACTTATGAGTAACATACATGCGCAATACCAATTTTACGTTATGTGAAAAGCACTAACCTATTACATCCCAAGTTGCAAGAAATTCGGACGCACCAATTCATCTGTTCTTACGAAACGCAATGAAAGTGCTTCTGACCAATCTTGACTCCCTCGGCCAACTACCGAAACGAATTCTGCAATTTTCGTTGTAGAGAACGCAACAATACCTATAGCCTGGAAAGGCGAAGTGGTGATGCGGCAGTGCAGGAACTAGGTCACGTGACGAGCAACAGCGAGGCAACGGTTAAACTAGCGAAAGAAGCAAGAAGCTCACAGTAATTATGTGACCGATGATATTCTATGGCATTACAAACAATATAAGGAAATACGAAGTTTGCGCAAACTGCACAACTTTTTTCGAACAGAAATGAGCTTCAAAGCTAGCAAGAAAACCCTTAGAAGCAATGCTCTATCTATGGATATTTGTTTTTGAAGGTTCAAGTTTAACGTTTTGTTTTGTGCGGACGAAAGGGCATTGTTGCTAAAAGACCATAATATCTTAGGTTTTCATCAAAATCAATGCGACCAGTAGTATTGTCAAACAAAAGTGCCGGTCAGAGTATAATTGTTGTTCATGCAAGCGGAGAGAGGAGTTTCATGACTCAAAAACCAAAACGTCCGACTACCACTCAGAAACGAATAGCAAAAATTTCGAAAAATACGTCGAAACCCAACTTATGCCAAGGTTACTTCAAATGTCTTTATCCCTTGTAACTACTCACAGCGTATTTACCCATTCTGAATACTTCTAGCTATTTTAGGTGTTGGACATGTTTGACTGTAGTAACGTTCAACCATTTTTTCCCATAATGTGGGAAGAATGAAACACTCGGAAACTGCAATTGAAGGGGTTAGCAAAATTGCTGCAGGCTTAACATGTAACCGCAGTATCTAACATTGCATCCGAATTTCCAAATTAGATTTCGTCTTGTGCAAAATTAGTTGTGAGTAAACGCACGGAGCGTAACAGGCCGGCAGCGCTCCACTCATAAGAATACTGGCGTGTACGCCAGACTGCTTCCTCCTCTCTTTCCTCCGGCGTAAACACGACGGTGCTGCCACAGCGGAGAGGAAGAAATTAGTCCTCGTCCCTCCCTTGTTCAACAGGGGCGTCCGGCAGGTAGTCAGGCGCCATGCCACAGTTCCCTCCGAGGTTTGGTTTCGAATCCCCTCTTGGGCATGAATGCTGAAATTGTCCTAAAACAAAAGGGGGGGAGGCGGCAGATTTGCCGCCCCTCGGAAAGTGCCGCCCCGTGCGGCCGCACGTTTCGCACGTGCCTTGCGCCGGCCCTGATCTTCTACATCTACATACATACTCCGCAATCCACCGTAAGGTGCATGGCGGAGTGTACACTGTACCACTACTAGACATTTCCTTCCCTATTCCACTCCCATATAGAACGAGGAAAAAAAGAATGCCTATATGCCTCCGTACGAGCCCTAATTTCTCTTGTCTTTGTGATCACTACGCGAAATGTAAGTAGGAGGCAGCAAGATCGCACTACACTCAGCTTCAAATTCGGCCCTCTAAATTTCCTTAACAGAAAATCACGAAAAGAACGTCGTCTTTCCTCCAGCGATCCCCAATTAAGTTGCCGGAGCATTTCCGTGACACTCGCGCATTGGTCGAACCTACCAGTAACAAACCTAGCTGCTCGCCTCTGAACTTCTTCTATGTCTTCCTTTAAACTTCCTTAATCATCTATCCTGATATTGTGTTTTCAAAAGATATCTATCATTACCTAAGACTTTCTCCCGTATGACTTTGTATGGGAACAAAACACAAAAATCTTTCGTGAACTCTGCCCTCATAGCAGTAGCTTACTACAACAGCTAACTGATCTTCATGCACCGTGTCTACCGTTGAATCTACAACCAGTTCGTAGTATTTTGCTGTTTGAATTTCGTCAACTATTTTACTCAGTACCTTGTTTCCCGTAAGGCTGCTGAATTCCTCACAAATAGTCTTCGACAAATATGACGGATGGCCTCGACCTTTAGACCTGTGATCTTGGATGTGTTGATTTAAAAATGGATTAAAATGAGCAATTAGTTCAATGGAGCCTAAGTAGTTATCATTATTTGGGGATCCAAAAATTTCGTTATCACCACGAAAAGAAAGTCCTCGTATTGCCAAATGTTTAACGACTTCTACCACGCGGCGAAGCACTTCTTGACAATAATTTACCTCAGTTTTAATCGTATGCTGCAGTTTACTATCGATACGCCCCTCGTTCTTCGATCACAAAAGCCACGTCACTTCATTTTTGCCATGATAAGCACTTTCTCTTCCGCCTTGTTCCAATCAGAAAATCCGCAGTCTGAAAAAGATTGCGCAATCTTCTCTGAGCCCATGCTATCGCTGAATAATTTATAGAAAATACAAAATACGTTTCCTGTAGATTCGTTGTTAATGTTTTTCCATTTCGCCGGATCTTTCTCCAATACTGAAGGCTTCAGTAATTCACCTCCAGTATCAGTATTGCCACCGGTTTCAGTATTATGATTGCCTGGTTTAACACTAATATTCACCAACGCTTCAGCTACACTATGTTGCTCCACAGTAATCTCCAATTCACGCGAAGAAGTATACACAGGCGTGGGAGAGTCTGATTCGTTACAAATTTCACTACCAGTCCCAACAGAGTCTTCTTTCTTTGTGAAGTACGAAGTAACGTTTGGAAGTTTCTTCACATATTCTCCTGCTTCTTTCTGTGCCTTTCCTTTACTGGCACTACTAACAAACTTTCTCACACGTGCAAACAAAGTGTACATTACAACGCTCTAAACAATACTGTCGCACGAATCAACAGTTTCACTCTACAAGAATGGACAACAATGGGCAAGCGAAGAAAGCACTGAACACAGGACATAATTGTGTGCCGACCGCGGTGGCCGAGGGGACTGATTCGCTCTAGTCACGGTCTGCACGGCCACTACGGTCGGGGGTTCGAATCCCACCTCGGGCATGGATATTTGTGCCGTCCTTAGTATTAGCTAGATCATAAGTAGTTTGTAAGTTAGGGACTGATGACCCCGTAGTTAAGTTCCATAAGCTATACAAACATTTGACATAATTGTGTCTGAAGTAAACCGGCTGTTACTCTGGTAAAAAGTTCTGAACGACTCTACACACAGAGAGATTACAGACAGTTGTAACTTATTATTGTGTTTAATGACTTCTACCTTATATTATGCATCTATGCAGTGATTTTTTTTCTACTGATTAGTACTGGACATTATATAATTAAATGAAAAAAAATGTCCAAATGTCTGTAAATCCATCAGTCCTAACTGCGTTGTCATCAGTCCGTAGCTTACAAACTATTTAAACATAGGTAAACTAACCTAAGGCCAAACACAGCCGCGGTGGAGTAGCTGAGCGGTCTAAAGCACCTCGCTGCGGAGCGCGCGGTTACTCGCCGTGGAGGTTCGAGTCCTCCCTGGGACATGGGTGTGTGTGTTTGTACGTAGGTTCGTTTACCGAGGTTTAAGTAGTTTGTAAGCTACGAACTGATGACCACGCAGTTTGGTCCGATAGATTTACAGACATTTACAGACAGACAGACACACACACCCATGCCCCAGGGAGGACTCGAACCTTCACGGCGAGCAACCGCGCGCTCCGCAGCGAGACGCTATAGACCGCTCGGCTACTCCACCGTGGCAATTAAATGGAAATCGTAACTTTTTATTCAACGGGATAGCGCAGAAATACTGGGGGGCCGAGTTCAAACACTGGGCCGCCCATCCGTTGGTTTTTCACGAATCTTGCTGGACCGTCAGCTGATATTTTCATCAGAGTGGAGGCCCCGTCTACCTGGAGGGCCGGGGCTACAGCCCCCTTAGCCCTCCCTTAATCCAGCCCTGTATCTGACTTGAAACTGTCGTAGAACGGAAACGATACTTTTCTGGACATGGGTTTCTATTCAAAAAGTTATGTACTCACAAGTCCTAGATGTTTGTAACGGAAATTTACGACCACCCTGTTTGTCATGTATTGTTGATGTGGCTTTCATTGTTCAGGAAATACTGTATCAGTACTGTCCATCGGCCAGCCGCGGTGGCCGAGCGTTCTGCGGCGCGCCAGTCACAGTCTGCATGGCCACTTCGATCGGGGGTTCGAATCCCCCCTCGGGCATGGATATTTGTGCCGTCCTTAGTCTTAGCTAGTCCGTAAGTAGTTTGAAGTTTAAGGACTGATGAACCCCGTAGTTAAGTCCCATAAGCTCTACAAACATTTGAACATTTATTTTGCTGTCCATCAACTGAGTACACGTTCCGGAGTTGTCTGTGGGAGCGGAGTCAGGTGCCTTTGGTGGTAGCGACAGCCATTGCCCCCCACCCCTGCCACTCTCCACCCCTCCCCCTAACCCCCCCACCCCTCACAACAGTGGCTCGTTAGCCAGTGCCTGCCGTGTCCCTGAGTGAGGTACGTGGGCTGCGCTCCGTAGTGGCACCTTCAGCAACCTAATTAGCCGTGCCGCGGCCGGTAATTGACACCTAATAGAGACAAAGGACCGCTGCCGCCGCCGCTCCCTCGGCCACACGTAAACGGTTTAGTTACGCGAGCCAGGAAGTGCCCGCCATTACCGCCCTTCCTGAACCTCCCATCTCCAGCCGCCAAGCAGTCCAGATAACTCGCCCACAACTTACATCTGCTCTTCTACCTTAGCAACAGGCGCTACGCTTCCATTTCTTCGCGCAGCTACTTTTCTCGATCTTACTGTATTGCGGCCCTACAATAGATCACAGCAGCAACTTACTACGCAAAGCGTTAAGTGCCGGCCGCGGTGGACGAGGGGACTGAGGCGCTTCAGTCACGGTCTGCACGGCCACTACGGTCGGGGGTTCGAATCCCCCCTCGGGCATGGATATTTGTGCCGTCCTTAGTTGTAGGTAATTCATAAGTAGTTTGTAAGTTTAGGGACTGATGACCTCGTAGTTAAGTCACTTAAGCTTAATAAACATTTGAACATTTGAAAGCGTTAAGTACAATGTACTTTGCTTAGTATAAATAACTCGTTATGTACTCGATACTGTAATTTCAATGTTTTCGTTACCATTTCCTTTAGAAGAAATATCTACTGAGTGGCTCAGGGACCTCTTTATTGTTGTAGTGTAAATGTAAATTGCCGCATAAGAGTAGGGTTACCATACGTCCTCTTTTTCCCGGACACGTCCTCTTTTGGAGGGAAGAAAATGTGTCCGTCCGGAATTTATAAAATTTAACAGAATGCCTTCTTTTTAGGGTTCCGAGAAATAAAATTTATTTTTGTGTCATTGGCGACAATGGGTTCGTTCGCACTACAGTTCCGAACTCTTCGGAACTATCATTCGCATACACAGAGCGAAACTGACGTTCAAAATTTCGCACTCCGCATGGGTCTGACAGTTGCAAACGATACGGAACTACTCTGTGATGGAACTCGGTTGTCTATTCTGTATTCAACCAGTATATCCTGTTTCTACAGTATATTCTATTTCTTTGGTGTTGCTTTAGATATACTTTGTGGTTTAGGTTAAAGCTTTATCGAATATTCGAGATCGTAGGTAGCCTTTTGCTTCACAATAAATTACGAACTTCAATAAAAATACATAAAGTCAGTGTTAAATATATTCTCCTGGAGAAATACAAATCATTCAAGAGAATGATCAAACGAATGTAAGAATTAATGATACGTTGTGCTTTGATCAGTTTTGTAATTTTATAAAATATTTGAAAGATCATCATAGGAAACAAAAAATACTAGCAGCTGAAGTATGGTGTACATATTTCCTTCATCTGGTGTTGTTAGGTATCCTGAACTTCTGAAAATTGAATAATTCTGTTTTCTACACCTAGTCCTAATGCCAACACTGAAAGTGGACAAAAGACAGGAGTAGATTTAAAATAGAAAATATAAAAGCTATTGTATGTATACAGTATAATTTCAAATATTTAAACTGCCTGAGCTTTTATCAATACTTGTTAAAACAAAAAAAAAAAAAAAAAAAGCTCTTGAGAGAGATTTGGTCGTCCAAATACAGTTGATTCAAAAGTGAATAAGACAGGAATAAAACAATTGACTGTAGTGATTCTGAATAAACTGTCAAGGTTAATAATATTTCGTTTTCCAATAACCACACAGGGTTACTGTTTTAGTTTGTAGTAGTTATACGTGGTTCATTAATAAAGTTGTAAATTACATTACTGTAAAAATAAGGGGTCCTCTTTTTTATATGAACTGTCCTCTTTTTTTTGGTGATGAATATATGGTAACTCTACACGAGATATTGGATTTTAGTTCCGTCTTGGTGAGCGAATCGAGGGTGGAAGATTCGTATGGCGGAGGGGGAGAGAACCAGCGATGCATGTTCCTATTGAGTGTTGTGCTGAATAGAGATAGAGGGTTTCACTTTTCTTCTGGAGAGGGGGGGGGGAGGGATGAATTCTCAATTTCAAGAAATGATGTTGAAAGATGGTCGTCTGCTCTCTTCCATAGGTTTTGTTTTAAATTTGTGATTTATTTAAGGTCTCTAGACGAACCTCATGATGAATGAGAACCCCACTCTTTTCGAGGCTTGAGGAATATGATTCATGTCACATTTAATTTTTTCTCTCTATTAATACGAAGTTATATTTACTTCCATTTTTATTTGTGAATGTGGTAATGCAAACTGTTTTTCCAATGCGCCACGGTCCCTGTGAGTGTATGTGTGTGTGTATTCCTGTATGCGCGAATATGAGAATTTTTTGAGGTTCCTGCAAGTATGACAAATTTCGTTAAGCTTGGTCTGTCGGCTGCGTACCTTACTTTCTCTTTGCCCTTGGCGTCGGTATGGAACCATTGCCAACTGTTCTCTTGATGATACCAAAGAGGTTTCTGCGGTACCTGGTTGGTTCAAATGTTTGTAGAGTTTATGGGACTTAAGTACAGGATCATCAGTCCCTAAACTTACAAACTACTTATGAACTATCTAATACTAAGGGCGGCACAAATATCCATGCCCGAGGGGGGATTCGAACCCCCGATCGTAGTGACCGCGCAGACAGTGACTGGCGCGCCGCAGAGCCCTCGGCCACGGCGGCCGGCTACCTGGTTGGGTGAAATGGTTGGCTATAGGGCGACCAGCGTCTTTTTACTCTCCCCTCCACCGTATTCGCTGGAGTTCCCAGCGTACGGCTGGAGAAATCACTCAGCTGGTGGTCGTCGAAGTGGTTAGTTTGGCTGTACTCTCATATCCGTCGCAATGGAGGCGATTCTTGGTCTGGCTTAGTTGGATATAGATTCTAGAATATTAACTTCATTTTCAGTGCCTTTTTTCTCCAATCATGCGTGAAAGTGTTTTTCGATTTCGCTTCGGTGCCGGCCGCGGTGGCCGAGGGGACTGAGGCGCTTCAGTCACGGTCTGCACGGCCACTACGGTCGGAGGTTCGAATCCCCCCTCGGGCATGGATATTTGTGCCGTCCTTAGTATAAGGTACTTCGTCAGTAGTTTGTAAGTTTAGGGACTGATGACCCCGTAGTTAAGTCCCATAAGCTGTACAAACATTTGAACATTTCGCTTCGGTGACTTTATATAGATAAACGCGGTCAATATGTACCCAGTTTGAATTTGGTAACGGCCTTGGCGCGGGTTTTACATTTTGTATGCTCAAACCCTTTGATTATGTGTCGGTTTGTGAACTTCGTGCAGGTTTATTTTATCTTTCCGGAACGGCACTGGTATTCAAGGGTATGTTAAATTTGCGTAATGCGCGTGAAACATTTCTTCTTTTTTTCCGTGAGTGATATGTGCTCCACGTGATATGTTCGCGCGAATGAAACGTTCAGCTTCCACTGTGTCTGTTTTATGCTCTTCAGGCAAATAATAATGCGTTTCGGTTACTGATTCCGTATTACTGATTCGCGACCTACTCTCTCCGGCTATACTAGTGTTCCGGTTACCTTTCAGAACTTGTAGTTGTTCTCACTCCTTGTCTGTAAGCTCTAATAGCCTTGCACGACCTCCTTTATTAGTTTCCTCTAGAAATTCTACATATTTCTAGTACTTATATGTTGTTCCTTTCTTCATCTCGTCCGCTCATCAAATTTTTCACTTTTCTGGGTATTGGAAACTATGCTTCATCTCTGTCTCTGAAGGCTCTTCCAGCTGCGTGTAGCTACATTTCATTAGCTCTATCGTGAAATTATTTGCGTTTCTAAGGGTTACATGCCACAACTATTTTTATTTATTTTCCGAGAATTCGAGATTTTAGCATATTTACTGGTTTTCAGAACCACGTGGCTCCAGACTCCGATGTAGAAGATAAATAGTAAATCTCTTGTTTATTCTTTCCTGGTCATGAACCAGTACCTAGGTTCTATAATTACTGTTTTAAATTTCAAGTTACTATTTCGATTTTGCTGAGATGTTACCGATATACAACCACTACGCCTTCAGTGGTGCGCTCCAGCCATGTGCCGTGCAGATCAGTTAGTTTGTTTACTCATGGCCTAATAATAACGCATATTAGCTTTGCTATTCTCTTGCTCCATATCAAGTTGTGAAAGGTGGTGGTCGTTCTTGCCTTTCAATTTTCTTATTTCTCGCTTCATGTGTCCCGTTATTATTTTTATTGCTTAATTTTGATGTTCGTTGCATGAAATTAATTTATTTTTACATGGTTCCTGACTTGTATATTCTGCTATGGGTTGGGAGAATTGCATTATGATTCAGGTGTATTGGTTTATTTAGTTATTCTTTTTGATGTAGTGCTTCTGATGTCAAATTCTTTCCTTACTGTCGAGTCGGCGTTGTAGAGCAGCGTGGGTCAGGGCTCTTGTGCGGTTGGCTACATCACAGGAATCTGGTGTGCCAGCTGAAGGGTTTCGGAGAAATCTGGCCACCCGAATGGTCCAAAAAATGTTCAAATGTCTGTAAATCTATCGGACCAAACTGCGTGGTCATCAGTCCGTAGCTTACAAACTACTTAAACCTACGGACAAACACACACACCCATGCCCCAGGGAGGACTCGAACCTACACGGCGAGCAACCGCGCGCTCCGCAACGAGGTGCTTTAGACCGCTCGGCTACTCCACCGCGGCAGAATGGTCCCTATACTGCATAGAGGTGGGCCGGCCGTTTTCACACGCGTCATGACTGACCGCCAGTTACCTGCGGTTTCCGTTGTGAGCTCGCAAAATGTGTTAGACGGCGCCTGTCTGGTGCCGCGGTGTTTCTTTGGATGTGCGAGCAGGAGAGGAAAAAACGTTTGATGGTTGCCGGACGCTCTGCTTTCTTTCCGTCCCTAAACTGTCAGTAGCAGGTAGAATTGTTTACGATTTAATAAATGGCAGGATGTTTCAAGTTCGCGTCTCTGCGAAGTGGAATTTGTCTGGCACAGAAGGACAGTGTCGCCAGCCATAGTAAAAATAGGCGCCAAGATGCCGACTAGTGATAATTCGCAAAGAATTCCCTAGTATTGCATGGGGGTACGTGACTTGGCGTGAGAAAGCTGTGTGTGTTGGGAGGAGGTTAAAGAGCCGTTGGCAGCGAACTCCGCGATTGGCTGGTGTTGCTACTTTTTCTCATTTTTGTTGTATGCAACTCCCGGTCGTGCATTCTGATTGGGAAGGCCATTAGCAGGTGATGAGATTGGCTCTTTGACGAGTAAAGGCGTGGCGGCATGTTCGGGTGGATCTGGGCTGTGGAGATGATTTTTCTAGTTATTGGGAGAACGCGGTGACGCTCCGCCGTCGAGAACGGTAGCTTTCACTCTTGCGCGCATCGTGTCGTTGTCAAGTTGGACACTGCAGTTACGGTTTGCGTGTATCTGTGTTTTCAGAGTGTTGTTTCGTTGGGTGCGACCACACTTCAGCAATTTGTTGTTGCTTTTTTATTAACATGGAGTGAGTTTGGGAATAACAATGTTTGTCAGATACAACACAAACTGTCTTGAAATGTTCAAACTAGCGGAACAGTTGGCCGTTCTCAATACCCTTGTGTCAATAACCAATCTGTCGAAAATATATCGAGCTGCAGTAATTCACACAGATAGCAGGATGACTTTGAATTCGTTACTCTGTCCGAAGAGCCACAAATTATTGATGAAAGAAATACAATGTACGATCATAAGATTGCAGAAACATAAATGGCAGGTACATTTCGAATAGGGGTATAAGCGGAAATAAACTTGCTGACAATCTCGCTAAAAGAACAGCTCGGTCATGAAAATCAATAAGATACAGCAAAATATCTGCAAGTGCGGTGAAGAAAAATCTTCGAGAGGAGTTTAGGAACAAATGGAAGATTGAGCGGCAAAGAACTAAACGCGGGCTACGCACTAAACTGTATTTTCTTACGATCGGACAACGTTTAATAATTAATCTCCCAATATCTCCGAATTTTACAGCAATGTTAACTTGGTCATGGGAAACTGAAAGCTATCAAAGGCTCAGAATAACTGAAGACTGAACATGCATATATAACATATATAAACAATTCACCAAATGCTTTTCGACTGTTGTAACTTATTGAAAGAGAGGGACCATCCCAGGAAATAAAATAGCTGACAAAGATTGAAGATGGTTCATAAGTTAATTGTATTTGGTTCAGAAACTCAATACCTATTTATACAAGTTCTGTAATTCAGTATGATTTCAGTAGGTTTCATTACATAAAGCGGTAAATCTTGTACAGCCAAAATGTCTTCTTCTGCAAATCATTAACTCATACGTATGGATTTTGTGTTTGACGAAGTACCTGATGTAACAGCCTATATTTCACTTTCAGACATGTAATATTACTATGTAATAGGGCATGTTAACTAGATAAATAATAATAATAAAATACTCCATATGAGAAAAGTAATAGGGATACCTCATGTTTTACACTCAGCCTCTTCAAGAACTTTACATGAATGCCACCGTTAAAAATATTCGAAGCCTGAAGTATTACATTTATATCTTACAAATTAATCTTGAAATTAACACAACCGCCAACTTTCGCGTCCAACTCCAAATCAAATACTTGTTCATATTTCTTCTACAACATTTCTTTATTTTTAGTTGTTAATCTCGTATTCTTTTCTTCTCACTTCTCTTTCATCATTTGCTCATGTTCCACTGTTCGCTTCCTGTCCCAGCTGTTCTTTTACATCTTTTGTTATCACAACTATGTTAGGAAACGAGTTATTTTCCCGACCTGAGGTATTGCGACTGAATTCAGTAACATAACCAATTTCCCGAGGATCCAAACTCTATAAGAACACTTTTGATTCAAAAAATCACACAGTTTCCACATGGTCACTGTTCTTGCGTAAGCAGAGTTCACGAGGTATCCTTATGCCAGTACCTACATATTAAAAATTCACTTGCGTGACAGGACCTGAGGACTCGCAGCTCCTGCACCGCTCCGCACCATCTTGGAGAAAAGAAACCTGAAGATGAATTAACATTGGGTTGAAACCGGTTGGTAATAAGTAACCATTATTGCGCTCTAGACTGTTTTTAAGACACTAATTTATCATAAGAGCACTTTTATTCGAAAGAAACAAAATTTTTCAAAAAATATGACATATTACTTTTTATAATTCTGCATGGCAGTATCCCACATAAATGTTAGCGGTTAGCGGTATTTAACACCTTCTCTATGACGCTGAGACAGTTGTACTGAACAGCCAACTACAACTTCAGTCAAAGAATCGTAATGTTGTTAATAAAAATGTTAAAATGTTTGTATAGCTTATGGGACTTAACTACGGGGTCATCAGTCCCTAAACTTACAAACTACTTATGAACTAGCTAATACTAACGACGGCACAAATATCCATGCCCGATGAGGGATTCGAAGCCCCGACCGTAGTGGCCGTGCAGACCGTGACTGGAGCGTCTCAGTTCCCCGCGGCCGGCTGTTGTTATTAGAAAAAATAAATTAGAAGATCGTGTTTGCTTTGAAAAAAGAAAGTAAGAGATTGATTGGGGTATAAAACTGCCTCCCAAACCATGAATGATACATTATACTAACTTTAAATCACTTTATAGGAATGACTGATTTTACTGGGGATACGTGGTCTGCCACATTAAAGATTTAAATTCATTTAAAATTGAACTTGACACCAGCATTGTACTAGCAAATCAAATTATCGGACAATTACGTTTAATTACACTGTAGCAAACAGCAGTGGAATGATTTACAGATGAATAATGCACTAAGTTTCCGGGAATCATATTTGATCTGTTGCCTATGCATTCTAATTCCTGGTTCATGAAATAAAGAATTTTATATTACATATTAAACAGAGGGCAGTCAAAGTTTTATCCATTAATTAAGATGAAAGCACGTTTGGTAATTCATATTCTTATTATTTCATAATTGTTACTGTGAATACCGTAGTAATTTGAAAAATATGTTTCCTTTTTCCTCTTTTTCTAAATAGATACAGAAAAACGTATGTATGAATAAATTGTTGAACCCAATTTTGTAAAATTTTACAACCTGTTTTTAGTTGCATGTTATGTGCCTCTTGCAGTTTCATAAATAATCAGGTACAGAAGGCATATCATTCATTTGTTTGAATCTAACTTTCATGAATATGTTTTAATGTATAAAAATCCCGTGTCGCAAGGTTTGTTCTCGATAAACTCTGAAACTATTCTACTTATCTGAATGACATTTAGCACACGATTTGTGATGTAGGCCTACTAAAAGACTAGGATCACTATTATCTCGACTAATGACCTCAATATTTGTTATTGAAATTGACGATTTGTTATCTAGGTCCCATTTATGGTGACGTGTTTCTATGTCTAACGATTCCTCGAGGTTACAGTTAATTTCACGTAACACTTATTTTCCATATTTATGTTTTAAATAAACGTGCTTTTTCCATTTTTCGAGTAATTCATTTTATAAATTACGAGGTGTGTTTTTTAAATAAGTACCGTTTTGAAATTAAAAAAAGATGTGCTAACATGCCTCAATAATTTTATGCGCACTGACGTACGGACGCAATTACAGGCTGATTCTTCCTTGTTTACGTTGTGTACTGAATGTTTAAGATGCCTCCGATAATCGTGAGTCCCGCCGAATGTGAAGTACGGGCTGTTATAAGATTTCTTAGTCCTAAGGGCTAAAAGCGTTCGATATTCATCGTGAGTTCTGCAGATTTTACGGAGAAATCATTACGAGTGATGGAATGGTAAGAAAGTGGGTGAGAGCATTTAAAGATAGTCGCACAAATGTGCATGATGAACAACGGTGTGGGCGTCCTTCGGTCTTTAATGAAAGTTTGGTGCAGGAAGTGGAATGACCTTCCTAATGTTTCTCGTAGTGTTTTGTATGGCACTGTGACCGAGCAAGACGATGACGAAATCAAAACGCTTGTGATGCAGTGGTTAACAAGTCAGGCGGAATACGTCTATGAGGAGAGTATTCAGAAACTGGTACAACTTTATGACAAGTGCCTGGATATTGACGGAAATTATGTAAAAAAAGTAGATTAAGGTACAGGCTTTCATGAAAAAATAAAATTGTTGAAAAAGCACTTTTTTTTTTATCTGTACTTACTTAAAAACACGCCTCATATACACTGCCTATTGTAATGGGACAAAATAGAGGATCCTATTCCATGGTTTCCAGAAGTCGCGAAAAGGCTAACGGACCGTAATAGATAGATACGTTTTACATTTGTACATTGAAATATTGTATGTTTATTTTAAAAGTTTTGTTGCTGCAAAATGTAATTTTCTTTGTTGCATGTATATCGCACGAGGTATTAGACGACGTCGGCAGTCTTCAACTAAAAGCAGCAGGTTAAAAATCCGTTCGTGATCTGGCCGACATCAACATCCAGTCGATGGCTGCACCAAAGTAGAAGATGCCTCGCGCGCCGATTCCCGACTGCGGTTATTTTTACAATAATGGAAGAAATATCTTTGTAAATTTGGATTGTAAAAAGTTGGTTCATGTTATGACACTGATCGAAACAGATCATTGTATGTATAATTTCTGTAACTTATTGTGTTATTACGAGAAGCATTATTGCATTCAAGAACAAAATGTTTGGTTAAAACTATTTCTACTAATAATGAAGACTTTTGAACTTGTAGATAGAAGATTTCAATAATTTCTTCTGTAATTGTGATGGTTTACTTGAACATATTTGGATTATTTGAAAAGTGATTTTGGTTTTTTAAAATCAAGTTTTGGTGAAAACAGTAGGGTTAACAATATCTTTGAAGTGGATTTAACGAAATGTTAATTTTTGTCATATTAATCTGTGACTGCATTCACAGATTCAAACTTACAGGCTTGCTAGTTTTAACATATAAGTGTGTCTAAAAGTTTTAATTTTGCAAATTAACTGGTTAAAATTAATTGAAGATATTTCGAAAATTCAGTGTGCAAAGAAACCAAAGATAACGTGACTGCGCAAAGGCAAGGTAATAATATCCATGGCTGTGGACTTTTCACGAAAATATATTTCGAAGTAAATAGCTATCAACTGAAATCTAATGTTAGATCCAAGAGACTTGTTAGTGAAATCTAAAGATTACTCAGAAAACTTAATTGCCATAAAAATTGACAGCAAAAACTATTAACGCTCGCGCAGTAAAAATATACTGATATGTTTGTGATCGTTGGTTGTGATAGCAACAAGATAAACAACATTATCACTTACAGAGTCGTTGTAACTAAAATTTACTGGTTCTATACTGACTTCCCTCGTTATACAGGCTTTTTAAAAAGACGTATCTGCAATGAATAATCTTCGGATCTGATATGAACGACTTCTATATAGGAAAATAATACAGAGTTAAAGGAAATATACAATGAGGCAGTTGTTATATAACAAGTCGTCGGCCTGTAAATGTACCAGTACACTATACAAAAATCGAAAGAAAAATATTGCATTTCGATTCTTTGGGTTAACGACCCTTTAAAGAAACTGAGGAGAGATATATAAAAAACATCATTTCAGTTTTCTTTATTCCTCGTAGAAGAAAAGAAACTTCAAATTGGACGAAAATATCTTAGAGATCCTATGTTTGTGTCCTAGATTGCAGCATACGGCATTACCTTTAATACACGGTATCATGTCTTCATACACTGATGCAATCCTATTTTCGTCATGATCTTTAGGGGTCTGTTGTTCCAGATTTTAGCACTCCTCAACGCCTGTTAGGCGTAGATCTCTCATATTCTACGTCGTCCAAAAAACAGTCCTTTCACGTCGTAATTCTAATCCTGCGATATCGTTATCATGAAGGAGCACATTCACAAGAAGTACACGACGAGCTCGAGAATCGACGTCGATAAAATCGAATCCCTCACCGACATGCTGTCATATGGTTGGACTGTACGTCTGACGAAGTAATCCCTGTACCTTATGTCCGTTTGCTTGCCTTCTGCGACCACCAGGCCCCATCATGTCACCCACAAAATCAGTGAAACACCACCTAGCTGTACCTTGATGCACTCCCAGGACGCTGTGTCTAAGGCTGAGAAGGCTGCCTCTAAAAACGTCTCCAGTGGTTGTCTGGTTGAAGGCAGATGCGTATCTCATTTTTGGACATCACTCGATGCCAAGTCTGACGAGTCCATTCAGCATGCTGTTAGCCACAACTGTCCCATGTTGTATGGTATAGATGTCAAATCTGATCGTCGCCATGGACATCGTGCAGTTTATTACGAACAGATTGAGTCGAAACACGACGCCCTGTGGCTGCACGAACGTCATCATTCATCTTTCCTCTCATGGTTCCACCGAGTTGAAATTCTTAAGCTGTGGTCATCAGCTGCTGTGGTAGTCTATGGGGGCCAGATAAAAGGAAAATCGACAGTTTCAGTATCTCTGTACCTCCTCCACGTCCGAATAACAATGATTTGGTTCACTCCGATATGTCTGTAAATTTCTCTTGTGGAGAGTCCCATCTGACGCGTAATCACAATGCGGATACTATCAAACTTCGGGATTGACCTTCTAGGCATGGCCACCCTCTATATTCTACTGCTTCAGCTCCTTAACATGCCACGTCCATTTCATCCATTTCACGCAAATATGCGTATTATTTGAAGTTAGTTACAAATAAAATTTCACGAAGAGAATATTAATTGTAAATGTGAATGAAAAACATAGGGCTATTCGAAAAGAAAGAACAGATTAGATTAGATTAATACTTGTTCCATAGCTCATATATACGACATTTCGTAAACGCGTCAGTTTATTAAATGTTGTCTACCGTTAACAATCAATATTTAAGGATTTTTTATTACTTTTTTATTATATATATATATATATATATATATATATATATATATATATATATATATATTTAAGTTTTATTTAAAGATTCATCTACATTGTGGAAGGAGTTACCATTAATAAATTCCTTTAATTTCTTTCTAAATACTAGTTGGCTATCTGTCAGACTTTTGATGCTACTTGGTAAGTGACCAAAGACTTCTGTGGCAGCATAATTCACCCGTTTCTGAGCCAAAGTCAGATTTAACACTGCTATTAATTTTGTATTGGGTCGGATTGTTTATAACAAATTTCATGAGCGAATATATACATTGTGAAGCTACAATGAAGATCCCTAGATCCCTAAATAAATGTCTGCAGGATACTCTTGGGTGGGCTCCAGCAATTATTCCGATTACACGCTTTTGTGCAATTAGTACTTTTTTACTCAATGTTGAATTGACCCAGAATGTGATCCCATATGAAAGCAATGAATGAAAATAGGCGTATTAAGCTAATTTACTGAGATGTATATCACCAAATTTTGCAATGACTCTGATAGCATAACTAGCGGAACTCAAACGTTTCAGGATATCTTCAATATGTTTCTTCCAATTCAGTCCCTCGTCAATGCAAACACCTAAAATTTTGAATATTTTACCTTAGATACAGATTTATGTTCAAAGTCTAAATTTGGTAATGGTGTCATGCCATTTATTGTATGAAACTGTATATAACTTTAATGAGAGTCCATTTGTAGAGAACCACTTCATTCGTTTACTGCGTCAAATGTACAAAAGATAGAAATTCTAATTCGAACGTTCCCGGAGGAAGAAAAAGTACAGTTTATTATTATTTATCTATTTATTATTTTGCATTGAATATGGGCAGTAAGCGATACACGCAAAATATCGAAACGGTAGCTCATCTTTTGCCACTTACGAAGCAGCTGGTTTTCAAATTCAGAGCTTCAACAATTCGATGCCACAAACTTAAAAGACTGTCAGGAAGACACCCATAAATGAGCGTTTTTTTTTTTGCGTAACGCACAGATAAAAGTCAATCCGCAGACATCAGAGGCTACGTGCGATGACCTTCTTTTCTCCCTCGTCCAATCTAACGTCCTGGAATGGGGTCATTCAGGTCACGTCAGGCGTAGGTAGAGAAATGATGTGGTGCACTATAAAGTCATCTGAATGTTATTCAAGTTTTAATAACCAGTTTAGAATCATATCTAGATTAGTTAATCCCGTCAGGATTCACCAGGAAGGAGAAAAATCCATATTTACAGATTTGGCACAGAGAACGTTAATTATCTTTGAATCAGGTCTAAAATTGTTGCAGAATGTCACATGGTTGTGATGGAGCTAGGGGAAAGCAATACAGTAAACCTATTGTGGGTCCCTGGCCACTCGCGGATCAGTGCCAATGAACATGCTGACAGATTAGCCAGGATGGAGGCAGAGACTCAATTTATTGGACCAGAACCTGTCCTGACATTCACCAACGCAACGATCAAATTGGAGCTACGTAAGTGGTCCAGAAGACAGCACGTAGAATATTGGACCAATTTCTATAAACAAAACCATGGCAAGGTAATGATGCCATATTTTAATAGAAGCTCTGTAATCCTGGGCTTGAACAGGAGAGAGATTAGACTCATTACTGACAGGCCATGGGAATTTCAAAAAACACCTACAAACAACGGGAATAAGCGAAGAGGACCCTACATGTAGGATCTGTGATGATGGTAATGAAACTGCATCACGTCTAATCTTCGAATGCATTGCATTGGAGTGCAAAAGGCACAGAACATTTGGACAACCAGACTCGAAAAAAATGTGTAAAGGGACTCCTTGCACTGTTCAAGGACATTGGTTGGATTTACTAGATATACACAAAAAACTTAGGTTCTGGGCGGGCAGTGGCGGGTTGCACCAAAACTGTTTTGGCTTCCCTGACAAAATCAATCAATCAATCAATCTTTGAATCTCTTAATTGTTGAATAACATAGAATTTTCACTTCCCCAAACTCAAACGTTATATAAATTAACTTTACCGCAAAGATGAAAAGTGAATTCATGGAGAAAATTAACCCTTCATCGGAACTGTCTTCCTCTCTATTACCTAGCATACTGATGTAAATTTGTACCTTTCGATGTGGTCGTCTGCATGCATTTTTCATCGCTTCAGATGTAGCCGTTGTTATAAAATTCGCCATACCATTGGTTGAGGAATTAAGTGCCCTGCCTTTTCGTAACGTGGATTTTTTTGGGATCCTTGTCTTATCATTAAGAATACGATCTGAGGTGTGTCACGGCTTGAGTGGTTCGATTTTCCCGCCCTTCCTCGCCAATATCTTCCTCCCCGCCTTGAAGGGTACATTGGTGTTCAATCAGGACAGAGGACGTTCCTGTCGGGACGCGGAGCGGGTCTGCGGCTCATGAGGGATGGCAGTGACAGCTATCGTAGGTTGTTTGCAGATGACGCCGTCATTTACCGCCTACTATAATGATCTGAAGGTCAAACCCAACTGCAAGAACGATCTGAATATCATTATGGTGTATAAATTGGCAATTGACTCTAAATAATGAGAAGTGTAAAGTCGTCCACACGAGTACGAAAAGAAGATGTTTACAAGATAAATCAGTCAAAAGTGAAGCCCCAAAACTCCACAAAATATCAAGGAATTACTGTTACTTCAGACTTCAACTGGAAATAACACGTAGATAATGTCGTGGGAAAGGCGAACCAGAGACTGCGTTTTATTGGCAGAACGCTTAAAACATGCAATACAGCTACTAAAGAAACTGCATACATCACGCTTGCCCGTCCTTTTTTTGAGTATTTCTGCCCAGTGTGGGATCCTTATCAGGTGGGTTTGACGGAGGACATCTAAATGGTCCAAAGAAGGGCAGCTCGTATTGTCACGATACAGGAGAGACAGCCGGCCGCGGGGGCCGAGGGGACTGAGGCACTCCAGTCACGGTCTGCACGGCCACTACGGTCGGGGGTTCGTATTCCCCCTCGGGCATGGATATTTGTGCCGTCCTTAGTATTAGCTAGTTCGTAAGTAGTTTGTTAGTTTAGGGACTGATGACGCCATAGTTAAGTCCCATAAGCTATACAAACATTTGAATGGCTTAAGTCCCATAAGCTATACAAACATTTGAATATTTCAACAGGAGAGACAGCGTCACGGAAATGATACAGGATCTGGGATGGGAATCGTTACAACAACGGCGCTTATCGCTGCAGCGGGGATTCTTACGAAACTCCAATCGCCAACACTCTTCCGCCTATATTGTTGACTCCCAGTTACCTGAACACCAGAATAAAATACATCAGGCTTCGAACGGAGAGATTCAGGTGTTATTTCTTCCCGCACGCTATTCGGGAATGAAATGGGAGATAAATAGTATAAAGGTGGTTCGATGATGTAGATGCGGTCGGTGGCAGTATGAGTGGCCGGTATTTGATGTTATTGAAATTCTGAGCGAGATGGCACTTGTCTGCGTAAATATGATGTCTCTTGCGTATGGAATTGAAGCACCCAAGGGCCAAAGTGATTAAGTGCTATTGTGGAAGTCCTGCCTGGTCAGCTTGCCGTTATTAGTATTTCTGCCTCAGGCTGGAAAACGTAAAATATTGTGTATATCTTAATAATTAGAGTATTTTGTAAATAATTCGTGTTTATGTACCTTGTTTATCAGTGATTTATCTTGCTAATATTTGGTGTTGTGTATTTCAGTTAGGCCGTAGTGCGGAACCCCATACCGTCACTGACGACGTAGATTGTCTGTCTTGTTATTGTTCGTTGGCAAAACTTGTTCGATTACAGACAATATCCAAAGTTAAGTAATTTTCTCTGTTTATTGGTACATATATATTTCATAGTGGCTTCGCTTGTGGCTTGTTGGAAGCCTTTCGTTACTAAATAACAAATCTGATGGCTCTGCTTATACGGACGATGGCGTACGATGTACTACCCAACTCTGGTTAGCCGTTCGAATGTTCTTTCACGGGTCTTAAGCCGTATTACACATCCGAATTATTTACAATAGTCCTTGCTCCATTTGTTGAAAGTAATGCGATAGCGACCGATAGCTGGTGCCAGTTAGCTGCAATTACTTCACCGCAGACGCGGTCGTACGTTCGACCTCTCACGGGAATCCGTAATGGCGAGTGTAAGAGGGCATGGACAATAGCGTGCGACTTGTAGGAATCTGAGACGGACGGGTGGCGAGCACGGGTAACCATGTGGTTAAGGCGAGCGCTAGCCCGAAGCGGGAGACCTGGATTTGATTCTCGGCCCGGCTCACATTTTCACTTGTCGCCATTGTTTCATTTCGATGCCCTAAAACAGTCACTGTTAATCCCTTCCTTCCTAATCCTTCTGCCTTCCTCTCCTTTATCAATAATTTGCCAAAGCAAACGCTGTCATGCGACACTCTCGTGCTAAGTAGCGTCAGAATACCAGCACATTGTGACAGTCGGCTTGTCTGCACTGTAGCTCCCTCATTCCGGCATTCAGCGCTTGCAGATATGTACAAGAATGAGGAGCTGGATATACTACATTTATTTGATGAATGCAAAAGAATATAAGCTGCTCTGTTCTCTTCGCAAGATTCAGTCTTCTGCTACACTTCCTACTGTCATAACATTCTCCCTCAAACTCATACATACAGTCAACATCCTCTCTGTCTAATAGTAAACCCAATGCTCTTCTCTCCGAAATATCTCTTCCTCATCTCTCTTTCACAATAAATCACGCCATCCGAAAGAACAGACACCACACCAATACAATTTATTTTTATTTATTGTTTTTTCTGTTCCATAGGACCCAATTGAGGAGTGAGACTCCATGGTCATGGAACAAGTCAATACATTAATTGTTGCACAAGAATGGTAATAGAACATTTTTAAGTAGATCTTTGACAATCTTAAAGTGAAAAGAATCAATAAAGAAAAAAATGAATTAGCTTAATTGTTTAACTTTTCTATGAGTTCCTCGACAGAATAAAAGGAGTGATCCATGAGGTAACTCTTCAATTTAGATTTGAAAGCGTGTGGATTAGTGCCAAGATTCTTTAGTTCTTGTGGCAGCTTATTTGAAATGGATGCCGCAGAATTCTGTACCCCTTTCTGCACAAGTGTTAAGGTGGTGTGATGCAAATGTAGATTCGACTTCTGTGTAGTATTCACCGAGTGAAAGCTACTAACTCGTGGGAATAAGCTGATATTATTAACAACAAACGACATTAAAGAGAAAACGTATTGTGACGCCAGAGTCAAAATTTCCAGACTACTGAAAAGGGGTCGACATGACGTTCGCGAACTTAAACCACATATTGCTCGAACCGCCAGTTTTTGAGCCAGAAATATTCTTTTTGCATCAGGCGAGTTACCCCAAAAAACAATGCCGTACGTCATAAGTGAGTGAAAGTAAGCGAAATAGACTACTTTTCGTGTTGAAAAATCACTTATCTCAGATATTGTTCTAATGGTAAATATAGCAGAATTTAGTTTTGGAACAAGATCCTGAACATGGGCTTTCCATGACAGCTTACTGTCTATATGAACACCTAGAAATTTGAACTGTTCAGTCTTACTTATCACATGCCCATTATATGTAATCAGAATGTCAGCTTTCGTCAAATAAGATGTATGCTTTGATAACGCTGATATCGACCACCGTGCCCTCAAATTCTAGCACTGTTCTCGAACTTTTTAACGACAGGTTTCAACGTCAACATTAACAAACACTGTATCACTGTAATTGTCTTATCAAGAGCTATCGAATGCAATTATAAAAAGTGACCTATTCCATTAAAAAAAGACATTTGCTTCAACTTCTCAGTTGATACCGGCGCTAAAACGTTCACTAAACTAAAATATATGTGACCGAAACTGCGATTCGATATCTGTAACCGTTCACGAAATAAAAGTGGTGCTACGTCTTACGTAACTTTCCCTGTATAATGATATTGATTACATGGCAGATGCGAGGAAGATTCTGAAGGGGTCAAAGGCCGTCTTCCAATTTTAATTAATCTTCAAATAAGAGCAAGAAGGCAATTAGATTTGAAATAACTGTAGGTCTCCTTTGAAGTGGCGGACTAGGGCTGTTGGAGGCCCGGGGCGGCGACAAGACAAAATAGGGCCCTCCATCCACTTGGAAATACATGTCTTACTATAAAAAAGAGATGGAGGCCGCTCCCGAGGACGAGAGGCACGAGACAGTCTAAATAAAAATAGCTTTCGAGATTTGGAGGCTCCAGCAGAATGGCATGCCAAGATCGCTATATATATATATAAAAAACCCTTGCGTTAGAGGTATTTGGAGGTCCCCCAAGACCTGAGGACCGGAGCTGTCCGCCCCTTCCGCCCCCCACCCCCCACACCACACCCCTTAGTCCACCACTGCTCTTTGAAATATAAGGAGATAACAAAGATTTCGGAGCAAATACGAGTGAGGAAAAATGGTATAAGACTACAGTGTGCTACTTCTCATCAACTGAAATTAAAGATGAATATATATTTATAGCACAAGTGATGAGAGTTGTCTATTATTGGAAACAATCTCAATGGAGAGAAGTCTTCCGAAGTAAGAGTGATGTCAGGGGTGCCACAGGGGAGTGTCGCGGGTCCGTTGCTGTTCACGATATATATATGTAAATGACCTTGCGGATAACATCAGAAGTTCACTGAAGCTTTTCGCGGATGATGCTGTAGTATATAGAGAGGTTGTAACAATGGCAAATTGTATTGAAATGCAGGAGGATCTGCATCGAATTGACGCATGGTGCAGGGAATGGCAATTGATTCTCAATGTAGACAAATGTGGACTGACAGTCGGGAGGACGGTGGTTCAAATCCACCTCCGACCATCCAGATTTAGGTTTTCCGTGATTTCTCTAAATCACTCCAGGCAAATGCAGGGATGGTTCCTTTCAAAGGGCACGGCCGATTTCCAGCCACATCTTTCCCAGAAAATCCGAGCGTAAGCTCCGTCTCTAATGACCACGCTGTCGACGGGACGTTAAACCCTAGGCTTCCTTCCTTCCTCCTCCGTAGAGAAGTGTAATGTGCTGCGAATACTTAGAAAGAAAGATCCTGTATCATTTAGCTACACTATAGAAGGTCAGCAACTGGAAGCAATTCCATAAATGATCTGGTAGTACACATTAGGAGTGATTTAAAATGGAACGACCATATAAAATCTGTCGTCGGTAAAGCAGATACCAGACTTAGATTCATTGGAAGAATCCTAAGGAAATGCAGTCCGAAAACAAAGGAAGTAGGTTACAGTACACTTGTTCGCCTACAGCTTGAATACTGCTCACCGGTGTGGGATCCGTGCCAGGTGGGGTTGATAGAGGAAGTACAAAAGATCCAACGGAGAGCAGCGCGCTTCGTTACAGGATAATTTGGTAATCGAGAAATTCTAAATTTGCCCTTGAAACTCATAAACTGGTAGTTAATTTCAATATCAGAACCTTAATATATACGAAGTCCGATATTGAGTGGCAATGTTGTAGGGCCTAGCATTCAAATGTATCCACACGCTTTCAGTTGCCTAGTTTAAGCACTTAAAACTTTTACGGAATTTTTCATTTCCCAGCAGGCAAGGTAAGAGCTTAATTTATCAGCATTCCTTACAACAAATTCGATACACAAGGCCAAAGACGACACTAAACGAGCATTGTTCGAACTGCCTTCCTGCATGTATCGTTCCGCCCCATTGAGCAGAATGAGTAAAACACAGTATCTAAGTTTGGATTCCATAGAACATCATCAGGTTCGCATGAATAAAGCGAGTCAGAGAATATACGTCAACCGACTACGTTCTCGGCGTTAGTAAAGGGGCGGGGGAAGCTTCTCACAACTGGGGACATTCTCCGATTTCGTATGAATAAAATTAGAGAAGTTTCTCACGACCGGGCAACATTCACCCTTTTATGAAGTGAACTCTCCAGCATACTTCGAGGTGAGTAACATCTGTTAAGGTTACACTTTACTGTGGTTTATTATAAAAATGACAAAATTTCTGTTGCTTAGAAGGCAAAAAGCTGATCCTTTGTACGTAGTCCGAAGAAATATGAGAGGAACTAAAAGGTCTGTGCAAATGAACACTTTTGCTGACGAGTCGCTTCCTTCGCAAAAATCATAAGTGTGACATTTCAAATATTTTACATAGTAACGAGAGTCATGTCAGAGGAGTTTTTTCATTCCGACATAGAAGTGCAAAAAGTCACGTGTTTTGCCCATGTGCTTCGAGTGCATATTTACACTTGTAAACATCTACATAGCAAAGTAATATTGTATATTTATAAATAGGATTGATTAATAAGGCGTTATGACGTTAATTCCAAATAAAGTGCATCGGAGGATTGTCAGTATCACAAAAGAAATATTGCTCGGTTACGGATTTTTATTTATTTATTACTTTTTTTTGGACTGCTCTTGTTTTTTATATCCAAACGGGTTGGCTTATTTAATATGCGTTTTCTGACTTTGCAACTCCTGCAATGTTCGAAGTTAGTGGACACTAAGGAAGATTAATAAATGTTCAAATGTTTGTTAAGCTTATGGGACTTTACTACGGGGTCATCAGTCCCTAAACTTACAAACTACTTATCTACTACCTTATACTAAGAACGGCACAAATATCCATACCCGAGGGGGGATTCGAACCCCCAACCGTAGTGGCCGTGCAGACCGTGACCGGAGCGCCTCAATCCCCTCGGCCACCGCGGCCGGCGAAAATTAATACCATATTAATTATATATCTAGCTCTCTGTTTCTCGAAAGAAAATTGCATGCCCTGTTGCTTATGAGCAGACCATTGGATGTCATATTTAACAAAAAAATATCTCGTCGTAGAAAGCTCTGACAGAGCCCCATATTGAAACAGATGCAAATGTACTGCACTCTTAAAATTTAGTTCGCGAAATGTGCTAACCCAACGTCAATAACACAAACGTTTATCACATGACGAACATTTTGAAACATCGTCAGAAGAATACATTTTCGTAAAAAGTCCATATTTAGTCTTAATAATGTACCGATGCACAACAGATTAATATCTAAACATAAAGGTAAAGCACTGAATTAAAATTTGTGATGCGACCGGCAATCGAACACAGATCTTTATGGTTACTAGCAGACGTCTTATCGCTAGACCACCGCATCACTAGCGAATAAGGCGCTTCACAATAGTCTAAGCACAATTTCAAAAAAAAAAAAAAAAAAAAAAAAAAAAAAAAAAAAAAAAAAAAAAAAAAAAAAAAAATATATATATATATATATGTTCAAATATTTGCATAGCTTATGGGACTTAACTACGGGGTCATCAGTCCGTAAACTTACAAAATACTTATGAACTACCTAAGACTAAGGACGGCACAAATATCCATGCCCGAGGGGGGATTCGAACCCCCGACCGTAGTGGCCGTGCAAACCGTGACTGGAGCGCCTCAGTCTCCTCGGCCACCGCGGCCGGCAAGCACGTTTTCCCTCAACGTCACGGACTTTAATTCAGCTTCTGTGGTCCATAGAAAAACAGGGTTTGTAAATTTCTGTTTAATATTTAAACGTTGTACAGTTCTTCCTGAACACGTAGATGGGTGTACACTGAATAATTAGCCTGATTTGGCAGGTTTAAGGAAATGTGCGATTAAACAACTGTTCGATGCCTGACATTACACACGGAGAACTTACTCATGACGGGAAGGGGGGGGGGGACCAGCGAGAATGAACTTCTTGCTCAGAGCATATGCTTCGGTTTTTATTCATACGAAATCGAGAACTTACTCAGAGAACGTTCTTTTGCTCTGAGAATCATCTTTTGAGCATAAGCTCTTTCTTATTCATACGTCCCATTATCTGAAATCTGGCTACATTTGCTGTTGTGTTTGACTTTAAAAGTTACAGAAAATGATTGCCATTAAACCCGTTGTGACTGTAATTTGTTCGAACACTTTCTTAAGCATAGTAACGAAGGACAGCGATTTCTAAAAAAAATCAAGATATTACAATTTTTGTACCTTGCAAACTACGTAGGACAGAATGATAACTTTAGTGCTCTTGAACAGACAGCAGCCTAACGTTTGAACGGTCCGGCTGAATGCTCGAATCAGAGCCGAGGTGGCGCCATTGCTTGTCATGCACGACCGCAGAGGCGATGTTGCTTGTCATGTTGATGGTCTATAAAGGTAACAACTGCTGTAAAACAGGAAAAGGCTTTTTGTGTGCTGAAATGGACAAAACGGGAGTTCTGTTATTGGAATTCAACGAGCTTTTCGCTGTCGGTTTAAAAAAACAACCGCCTCGGCATAAGGAAAGTGGCATCGAGAGTTTGTAGCAGATGGTTGCAACTGCAAAGAGAAAAGCACAGAACGTCCTAGCACATCGAATAAAAATGTTGATCGTGTTATGCCATTGGCAGGTATAACATTTATATGCTATTTAAGTAATTACAGTTCCTATCTACCACTTTCCAACATAATACTCATCTTTTCAATATTGCGATGTATGGAGGTTCCACTCGCTGTAACATTATTCTCCTGGGGCGTCGTGGTAGAAATAAGTACTCGATGTACACAATTTTTCACTTCTTCTTTAATTTAAATCAAACTTCTTCTCCATCAAAACATTACAATAACGTACACTAATTACCACAACAACACAGTCTAACATAGATTCCAAAGTACTCGACAAAAGACAAAACTCGAACACCCCCACACAAGGCGGTGAGGCAAATATATAACATCGGCAATAATAACCTTACATCACACATTGTTCATAACAATTGAATATACTAATTTACAATTAACAAACACATAAAGAAAACATTTCATGTACACAGAAATAATCACAATATAAAATTAAAATTATACATACAATAGTTTTAGATCGCAACTATCTTTTTAAGTTTTAATCACGCTACATTTTGTTTGATAAGAAACCAAAATGTTAAATGCCAATTAATTAGTTAACGAGTACATCATACATGTTCCTAACATATATTGAACTATCAATTATCTAGGCATTTCTCAAAATAAGTTCAAAATATCACGTCAGTCAATATATACAGATAATTATAATATTCAAATCTCGACTATTACATTAATTACACAATTAGCTGGTCTACACAACTTGTTTATGAGCCTAACATACATACAATGCTATTTATATTCATGTCTTTATGTAGGTACATACGTTTTTACCATTCGTCTGTTTATTTATTGAAATAACATACAATGACAAAACTATTGTTTATAGAACTGTCTGGAAACATCTTATACAAATCTCTTAATTAATTAAATCTATCACTTGTTTTGATCACAGTATCACCGAGACATTGTCCTGAACTGCTTCCTAGACTGGCTATTTCGTTTGTAACTTCACACGCAAAATATATCACTATTGAAACACACGACTACGGGTCCGACGCAGACGGTATCGTACGATAACATTGAGATGAGAGGACCAGCAGTATCGTCACACAGGGCGGGAGCAGCTACGGAAGATGTAGCTCATTTGTAATGATTAAATGTTTGTATAGCTTATGGGACTTGAATACTGTGTCATCAGTCCCTAAACTTACAAACTACTTATGAGCTACTTACGAACTAGGACGTCACAAATATCCATGCCCGAGGGGGGGGGGATTCGAACCCCCGACCGTAGTGGCCGTGCAGACCGTGACTGGAGCGCCTCAGTCTCCTCGGCCACCGCGGCCGACTTGTAATGATTGCAAGTCTTGTTGTCGTACTTAGTTTATTAACTGAATTGTTAAATTATAATTTCAATCGACCAAAGTGATTTACAAACAAGTCACCGTAAGGGCCAAAATCATTTAGTTGGTCTTCAGTACCTAAGCAAACAATTAACAGTAAAAATTTAAAATCAAAACAGTCAAAGTCTGTTAAATACAGGCCAGCAAGTTGACCCTCACACTGTGAAACATTAATCGTAAGATTTCAGACAGTTAACTTTTCTCAATACATTTTCTTTAAGCAAAATCTGAAAAGTTACGTTTCAAAACCAAACAAATCGCCGTTAGGGCCGAAATCAGAGTCATTTGCTCTGCCATGATTTCTTAAGGCTAAGAGAAAAAATCAAAACCCAAATATCTGTTGTTTAAATATTTGTGAAGATAATGGACTTAACAGCGGAGTCATCAGTTCATAAACTTACTAACTACTTATGAACTGCCTTATACTAAAGACGACACAAACATCCATGCCCGAGGGGGGATTCGAACCCTCGACGAGGAACAGCCTCGCGCATCGGCGTCTAGCGCCTCAATGCGCTTGGCCACTCCGCCGCGGCAAACATCTGTATTGCAAATAACGAGAAGGTACCGGAACAAACAACCAAAGTATGTTAAAACAGGACAGCAGCTACAAACTGTGAAGAATTCATTGTAACATTTCACAAACCTGTGCCTCATAATTTCTGTAGGACGAGACAACAATGCCAGCACAAATTTTCTATGATAGAAAACAAGTAATTTACAGAAAACTAAAAACACAATTTGTACTTCCATAACTGTAACTGGAACACGTCGCTACGAGACACAAGTAGGTGACTACAGGGCAACAGGCCCAGCTAACAGGCGTTAACATATTGTTGCAGAACGACATGTTGACCATAGCTGTTTCTTAATTCTCAATGCTACCGGTTTCGGTTATTTACCATTGTCAAGCGTTAGCCTGAAGTAGACAAAAAGTTATCAAAGTATTAGTCAACCACATAAAACGTTAACAAAATTACAGTAAGATTCAGGTGAAATACTTACAGAAATTAGCTAATAGCTTAACATGTCGAAATACAAAAATACAAAATTATAACACAACTATTCGTTGTCATTGCTCTAGTTATTGTCACAGTGGCTGACTGCTACAGACTGAAGCATACATTGATGAGTGTGAAATAAAATTATTTAAAAAAACCAAAGATAAGGAACATGTTTACATTAAATATCATTGCACAAAGATTATAGGGCATACAGTTATGTCTATAACTGTCTTTGGTCTTCACTAGGATCTAAGTTGTAAACAATGTGACTGCTATGTTTACAGCCGGCCGCGGTGGCCGAAGGGACTGAGGTGCTTCAGTCACGGTCTGCACGGCCCCCATTAGATTGGGAGATATTACGAGTACTTCATACCAGGCATACTGATAGGAGATTCCTAAGCACACTTCCTTACCAACTTTCTGCCAGATTTTCTGGAGGAGGTACCATTGGATACTGGAAAGTGTATGTGGCTGGAGGATGTTCAGCTCACTCGACCCGTGTTACAATGCAAATACTGGAGGAACAAATCCTGAACGTTGAATAGTACGAAATTCTGTTGTAAAATGGCCTACGTGTCACCCGATATTGAGTTATTCCTTTGGAGATGGGAAGGGGGGAAGGGAGAACTCAAAGATGCAGTTTGGGGAGGGGGAGGGAGAGACTCAAAGATGCAGTCTCTGAGGAA
Organism: Locusta migratoria; assembly: GCA_026315105.1. Lineage (NCBI taxonomy): Eukaryota > Metazoa > Arthropoda > Insecta > Orthoptera > Acrididae > Locusta > Locusta migratoria. The sequence goes on along the minus strand of CM048745.1, from coordinate 713,078,327 downwards.
GCCTCAACTACGCCAGACGATATCTGTCGTTGAATCGCCGGCTCTAACGTATCAAAACTGTAATTACAACTGAATGTGCCTTTCAGTACATGGTCAGGATTCGAAAACACGTTGAAATAAAAGATAAAGTTGTGTTTCTGTATGATAAACCTCATGTTTCTTTAATCCCTTCGCGATACGGTAGTTTCTAGCCTACGTCATAAGTCAATATACAGCATTTGTAGTTGAATCTGTACCCACCGTAGATCTTAAGTTGGTTCAAGAGGAAACAAAGCGTTGATACCGTCAAGCAGGCCTAATTTATAGCAGCCAATTACGCAGCCTGTTCCGGGACATCTGCTTGTTAGTGTTTGCCGATTGCGCGATTGTGCCCTCAAATTGTAGGACATTTGTCGATCTCTTACGACAGGCTTCAACGTTAACAATAACAAACGGTATATCAATGCAACTGTCCTCTCATGAGCTATCGAACGCAGTTATAAAAAGTATGAGGTTTCATTAAAAATGTACTTGCTTCGATGTCTCAGCTGATATCGGTGCCAAAACCGTTCATCAAACAAAAGTATATTTGCCCCTCAACTCTGTAACATGTGTCGAACACCCCGTTTCGATATGTATAACAGTTCACGAAGTAAAATGGATGTTACATTTTACGTGACTCATCCAGCATATAAAAATACACGTGTCTGTATGTTTTAATTTCTATGCAATACTATTCTCTATACATCTACGTCGTTTATGCATGTGGCTAAGAGTCCGCAATGTGCGATAGGTAGTTTGGTCTCGGTGCGTGGCACTTACTGAGTGTGACGAGGAAAGATCAGTGAAATATGAAACAACAACCACTCTTGGGAAAAGTTATAAACTCTGTGACTTTCCAGCAACGACGGGTACTACAGCCTTGAGTCTCGCATTCTGCACTATCGTGGATTATTTGGATATGGATGTAAGTGAATGAAACTCTACGGTTCGTCCAATCCGTGATAGTTAGTGGTAATACTTCTGACGGCGTATCTCATACGGATTAGGAGCTATGACTTGTATTTGACAGAGATATAAATTAAATTTGTGATTATGAATTGCAAAATTATAGAGGAACTTAAAATTATTAGCAACGAATACTCCAAATTCGTGCTTAACGCCCCCACAATGGGAATATAGTAGGACAAGTGTTACGTCGCTGGAAATGATTGCTTGGTACATTAAATAGTGTAGTCCATAGACGTTTCATCCGTCCACAATCACTGATTTGTCTCGACTTACTGTGACGAAATCCTAACGTTCTTGAGTAGATAACGACGTTTTTCTGCAGATGGCCAGGTCTTCTAGTGTTTAGATACCACTTTTTGTTCTTATCAGAAATCTAAATTACTCAGTAAATACCTGCAGATTGCAAGACAATCTAAGTAAAATGTTCTGTAACGTACCGTTTCATATAAAGGGAAATAAATAATTGGTTGCTTTTGGATGTATTGCCGAAAATTATGCCAGTAGTTACGCTCCATATTGTTAAAAAAGTTGCAATTCAGTTTAAATGATACGACAGCACTTATCCGGTATGAATTGATGAAAGTAGCTTGCTGGTCTCTTGGAGAGCTGCTGTCACAGCGCATAACAAAGTTTTCCGTGTGTGCCGTGATTCCGTGCCTTACACTGTGGCGATAGTGTCTATATTTCTGTAGACTGTTGATCTCTGATGTTTCAGAACATCCGAGGATGGTATGCTTATGTTCCAATGCAAAACTGCTCAAAAAACTACAAGATCACGTGAGGTATCGTACGCAATGTACATATGGTAACGTATATTACGCACATATTACTTACAACTGTAATTTTTTGTGTGATACAATATGATATTTTGCTATCTCAACTCCTTACTTGAGGTTCACATGGCGTTTACGTAGAGTGAGGCGCCGTGGGGCTACCATAATAGTGAAAAGTCAATCTCATTGCCCTCTAATACGGTGTGTGATCACCTCGCACGGCCAATAGATTTTCACGCCTGCATGGCATAAACAGTATGAGGTTATCGATCAGCTCCATGACTGCAATATTCAACTCTACAAATGTTGTGGGAGGTCGTGCTCGGGCTGTAATACGTCTGCCAAGAGCATCGCAGAAGTACTCAATGGAGTTTAAGTTCGGTGAAAAAACTATCTACTCCACTCGTTCAATTGCCTCATCTTCATGTATGTTGTCTAGCAGTGCAGCTATACAGGGTGAATCTAAATTCGCGCTCTCGGGCTTCGAAGCGCCATTTCTCACATGCTAGCAATAAAAAATGTATGTCTCAAAATTTCGTCCTGCGCATATTTCCGGCAGTAAATGGACGTCGGAGATTGAGATGGCTGTGCTTCCATACTTCAGTGTGCTTCAGAATTACACTACTACACCAAAAACTTCTAGGGGATGTGGGAGGTGTCTTGAGGAACAAAGTGAGCATGGAAACCCATGCCCGGAAACGTCATCCAATGACGCTACAGAGCGGATGTCATGCGGCAGCAGCTGGTGCCTGTAACGTGGACTCTCCGTAGCGTCGTTGAATGGCGTTTCCGGGCGTAGGTTTCCATGCTCATTTTGTTCCTCATGACTCACCCCACATCCTCAAGGAGTTTGCTGGGGTAGTAGTGTAATTCTGAAACACATGAAACATGAAATAAATCGCAATTTGCGATGTTATGGCATCACTGTATTAGGTTTAGATGGAATACCAAACTGTAGCGAATGAAAATTTGGGCCCGGCCGATGTAAGATTACCGCCCAATAGAAATACTGGTAAATTAATAGCATTTGATAATTGTACAGTCCACCCCCATGAACCACAGATATTGCCGAGGTGGGGTGGCTTGCGTGCCTCAACGATGCAGATAGCCGTACCGTAGGTGCAACCACAACGGAGGGGTATCTGTGGAGAGGCCAGACAAACGTGTGGTTCCTGAAGAGGGGCAGCAGCCTTTTCAGTAGTTACAGAGACAACAGTCTGGATGATTGACTGAGCTGGCCTTGTAACATCAGCTAATGTGGCTTTGCCACACAGCTACTGCGAACGGTGAAAGCAAGGGGAAACTACAGCCGTTACTTTTCCCGAGGACTGCAGCTCTACTGTATGAACATATGATGATGGCATCCTCTCGGGTAAAATATTCCGGAGGTAAAATAGTCCCCCATTCGGATCTCCGGGAGGGGACTACTCAGGAGGATGTTATCATCAGAAAAGACAATACTGGCATTCTACGGATCGGAGCGTGGAATGTTAGATCCCTTAATCGGGTAGGAAAATTAGAAAATTTAAAAAGGGAAATGGATAGGTTGAAGTTAGATATAGTGGGGATTAGTGAAATTTGGTGGCAGGATGAACAGGATTTCTGGTCAGGTGAGTACAGGATTATAAATAAAAAATCAGTTGGGGGTATCACAGGAGTAGGACTGATAATGAATAAGAAAATAGGAATGCGGGTAAACTACTATGAGCAGCACAGTGATCGCATAATTATTGTCAAGATAGATACGAAGCCAACACCGACAACAGTAGTACAGGTTTATATGCCAACTAGCTCAGCCGATGATGAGGATATAGAAGAAATATATGAGGAGCTAAAGGAAATTATTCAGACAGTTAAGGGAGAGGAAAACTTAATTGTGATGGGAGACTGGAATTCGGTGGTAGGAAAAGGAAGAGAAGGAAAAATAGTAGGTGAATATGGATTGGGCAGAAGGAATGAAAGAGGAAGTCACCTGGTAGAATTTTGCACGGAACATAATTTAATCATAACAAACACGTGGTTTAAGAATCACACAAGAAGGTTGTATACTTGGAAGAGACCAGGAGACACTGGAAGGTATCAGATAGATTTTATAATGGTAAAACATAGATTCCGGAATCAGGTTATAAACTGCAAGACATACCCAGGGGCAGATATAGACTCTGACCATAACTTGTTAGTCATGAACTGTAGGCTGAAACTGAAAAAACTGCAGAAAGGTAGGAAAATAAGGAGATGGGACCTAGATAAATTGAAGGAACGTGAAGTTCTGGTGAATTTCAGAGGGAGATTTAGGCAACAATTGACAGAAACAGGGGGAAATAAAACAGTAGAAGAGGAATGGGTAGCATTGAGAGATGAAATAGTGAAGACAGCAGAGGACAAAATAGGTAGAAAGGCAAGACCTGCAAAAAATCCTTGGATAACACAGGAAATACTAAATTTAATTGATGAAAGGAGAAAATATAAAAATGCAGTAAATGAAACAGGCAAAATGGGGTACAGACGACTAAGAAATGAGATTGATAGGAAGTGCAAAATGGCTAAGCAGGAGTGGCTAGAAGCCAAATGCAAATCTGTAGAAGAATGTATAACAAGGGGAAAAGTAGATACCGCCTACAGGAAAATCAGAGAGACATTTGGGGACAAGAAAAGCAATTCTACAAATATCAAGAACTCAGATGGGAAACCAGTTCTCAGCAAAGAAGGAAAGGCTGAAAGGTGGAAAGAGTACATAGAGCAGCTCTACAAAGGAAATGAACTTAGAGACGATGTTGTAGGAAGGGATGAAGAAGTATATCAAGATGAAATAGGAGATGTTATACTGAGAGATGATTTTCACAGAGCCATGAAAGACCTAGGTCGGAACAAGGCCCCAGGAGTAGATGACATACCCTCAGAGCTACTAAAGTCTCTGGGAGAGACAGCCATGACAAAACTATTTGAACTGGTGTGTAGGATATATGAGACAGGCGAAATACCCTTTAAGAAAAATGTAATAATCCCCATTCCAAAGAAATCAGGTGCAGACAGGTGTGAAAATTACAGAACCATCAGTTTGATAAGTCATGGTTGCAAAATTTTAACACGAATTATCTACAGAAGAATGGAAAAGCTGGTAGAAGCTGACCTAGGGGAAGATCAGTTTGGATTCAGGAGGAACGTAGGAACCCGGGAGGCAATACTCACTTTACGTCTTATCATAGAAGATAGATTAAGGAAAGACAAACCTACATTTTTAGCTTTTGTAGATTTGGAGAAAGCGTTTGACAATGTTGACTGGAATACACTCTTTCAAATTCTAAAGTCAGCAGGGGTAAAATACAGGAAAGGAGAGTTATCTACAACTTGTACAAAAGCCAGACCGCAGTTATTAGACTAGAAGGGCATGAAAGGGAAGCATCAGTTGGGAAGGGAGTAAGACAGGGTTGTAGCCTTTCTCCGTTGTTATTCAATTTGTACATCGAGCAGGCGGTAAACGAAAGCAAGGAAAAATTTGGAATAGGGATTAAAGTTCAGGGGGAAGAAATAAAAACATTGCGTTTTGCTGATGACATTGTAATTCTGTCAGAGACAGCAAAGGACCTGGAAGAGCAGTTGAATGGAATGGACAGCGTGTTGAAGAGAACGTATAAAATGAACATTAACAAGAGCAAAACAAAAATAGTGGAATGCGGTCTTAGAAAATCAGGCGATGCTGAAGGAATTAGATTAGGTAACGAAACAATGAAGGTGGTAGATGAGTTTTGTTACTTGGGTAGTAAAATAACATGTGATGGTCGCAGTACAGAGGATATAAAATGCAGAATGGCAATGGGAAGAAAAGCATTTTTGAAAAAGAGAAATTTGCTAAAATCGAATATTAATTTAAGTGTAAGGAAGTCTTTTCTGAAGGCATTTGTGTGGAGTGTTGCCTTGTATGGGAGTGAAACATGGACGATAAAAGTGCGGACAGGAAGAGAATAGAGGCTTTTGAAATGTGGTGCTACAGAAGAATGCTGAAGATTAGGTGGGTAGATCACTTAACTAATGCAGATGTACTGAACAGAATTGGCGAGAAAAGGAATTTTTGGCATACCCTAACTAAAAGAAGGGATCGCTTGGTAGGACACATTCTTAGACATCGAGGAATCGTAAATTTAGCATTGGAGGGAAGTGTGTGGGGTAAAAATCGCAGAGGGAGGCCAAGAGACGCGTATAGTAAGCAGATTCAAGTGGATGTGGGTTGCCGTTCTTATGAGGAGATGAAAAGGCTTGCTCAGGATAGAGTAGGGTGGAGAGCTGCATCAAACCAGTCTCCGGACTGAAGACCATAACAACAACAACAATTGTACAGTATGAAGTTCACTGCAAACATTGACCATGCCAATGCACTAAATGTTACACAATTTTAATCTTATTAATTATGATAGCAATGTATGTACGCAGTTGGGTGACAACATTTATAGTTAGGCCAAAGGTAGAATGTCTCCACGTTGAGATTTGCTGTGTGCTTGTAGCTGACGGGAGGTCAGCGAGCAGGCCGACGTTGGTGGCTTGTTCCAGCTTAGGATTTTACAGTTCGTTTCCGGTGAGGGGAGAGAGGGACAATGGCGAGTGCCAGGCACAGTGCAATGCACAAATATTTTCCAGTTTACATTTCCGGTGAGGGGAGAGAGGGACAATGGCGAGTGCCAGGTGCAGTGCAGTGCACAGCGTGAAGTTAAATATTCTAATACTACTTGTATTTGAAGTAATACGATGCAGTTAGGAACCTTTAAGGCCCTCATTACAAAATAGCCTGTTGACAAATAAACAATACATTAGCTGATATAGTCACATCTGACGTAATATATTTAATTGAAAATGAAAAGTAATAAATTACCAATGAATACAAGACAGTTACACAACTAGCATGGCAATGTTTGTTTATAAAAATAATATATTAACTATTTCTCATATTATTTTCAATTAATCTTGCGTATTTTACCTTGAAATATTCAGTTAAATCACTTATCTGTGATATAAGAAATTGCACGATTATAATAAATAGTACAAAGGATGTTTATACTAATATAAAAACGTAAGAAGATATGTGGTTAATGTGTAGTGTAATTATTTTGATTGTAAGTAAAGTTTTAGAAATGTATTGGCTGAGCGCTGTACGTTGCCAAATCGGTTAGAACAGCTCACATGGGGAAGTTGACGACTTAGGGAAAAAATCCCGGTAATTGAGCTTTTGGCACGTGCGCCCGGGCATGAAGTGACGAGGCGGGAGCACGTGGGTAGCTGACCGGGCGGCGTCGCGCTGCATCAGTCGGCATGTGGATCGCCAAGTGTAGGTTATAGATTTGTGTGTGGCAATCGCCATGTGTGGTTACTCGTCGTAGACTGCACCAAGTTGAATCGAGTGCCACTGTGTATTTGTGAATATTTAGCCGGTGGAACAAGGTGTGCATCGCATTGATTTAAAGTGACTGTGATTTATTAATATAACACGTGTCGTCGCATAGGCATGAACATAAACGGCTTTTGAGACAGCCACATGGTGTGAAAACAATTTGCGACAAATATTCATTTTGTCTGGGACTCACGAGCTATAACTATATTTGATAAATGTGTCGACGTATAGATGTATCAGCCACAGGGTTCTAATATTGTGAAATAAACAACATAAAGTGAACTTTCACGTGTTTTCAAAAATAGTAGTTAGTACAACCTTTTCGCTCATGAACTTGATTTTATTATGAATTTGTTTTGTTAATCATATGCAGGGAAGGAAAGCTGCGAACGTGTGATATCATCCCCTAGAAAACGAGTCAAACAGACGCAATCACAGTTCCAGTGTTTTTGCATGTTTAGGAATTTAGTTCGCAGCTGGTGGTTGTGAGTTTTAAAAATTAATCTTTCCCAGTTTTAAACTCTCACCCCGACCTTTACTCTCGCATTTGGAGGCTCGTTACGGGATAAGTACACGTTGGACTTGCTCTGACGGAGAGATTAGGGTGTGCATAGGATAGTGAACAGTTACGAACAGTTGCAACAAGTGCGAGGATGCGACGGACAATTTCAAGTGCGTGTGGCGGCTGGCAGCAAGAGAGCGGGATAAAATCACACTGGTCTTGCTCGGACAGAGAGGTAGTGTGTGCTTAGGACAGTGATAGTGGGCAAAACAGCATAATTGTGGACGATACGCGAACGCGTCGAGCGTTTAACGATGGTTGGTGACTGGCGTGCATCCGTAACCGGCGATCGACGGCGCATTGGCCCAGCAGCAGTGAGCGGCGGCGCGCGGGAGCCACGCACTCAATTTTCATCTTCTGCAACGGACGGCAGTGATCGTGGGGACTTCGTAACTCGCCAACGGAGCATCGGGGCCCAGCAGCTTCGATTCTACAAAGGATAAGGGATGCACTAAGGACATATTCCAGCCACAGCTTCTACAACAGACGGCAGCGAGCGTTGGGGACGTCGCAGCTCGTTGCAGCAACTTCTGGATTAAAAGATAAGTGAAGCAGATGGCACTATAAATTCTTGTGTGTTAATCAAGCTTCCTTGTGGCACAAAAAAATGGAGCACGTTTTTAAAAAGTCGCCAAGCGACGTAAATTCAGAAAGTAAATACTGGGGAAATGTTGTTGACACCTGACATGATCGCAGCCATGTTAGTGAGTTTTAGCTCAAATATAGAATCAAAAATAGGATCAAAAATAGAAAATTCAAACTCACATTTAGAATCAAAAATAGAAAATTCAAACTCACATTTAGAATCAAAAATAGAAAATTCAAACTCACATTTAGAATCAAAAATAGAAAATTCAAACTCAAATTTAGAATCAAAAATAGAAACTGTAAAATCAGAATTGAAAGCAGACTTTAAGGCAGACATTGGGGCACTACAAAATTCAATGTGTGCATTAAAGGCAGAAATAATCACAGACATTGACAAAAAGATAGGAAGTCTAACAGAACGGTTTGAAAATAGGGAAATGGAGATACAAGCCAGAATTGGTGCTATTGAGACTGAGGTAGGAGGCAAGTTAGATGCTGTGAAACAAATATGTGATCACAGGAATGAGGGCACTATGCAAGCGTTGGCTGAGGTTGACAAGAGGATGGTGGCAGGTATTGAGGAAACAAAAACTTTGTTGTCAGGAAAATTAGAGAATACAGAATGTAACTTTAGGAAAAAGATAGAACAAGTAGTGACAGTAAACAATACTGAGATTGAGAAGGTGAACACTAGAATAAATAATCTAGAATTGGGTACTGCATCAGGAGACACTAATTGGTCCATGGTGCAGACACCTAATGGCAAAAAGTTTTCAGGAGTGGGTAATTATCATCCAGTAGATTTTTTGGCTGCATGCAAGGACCAATTTGTGCCTGGTATCTCAGACCAGTGTAAAGTGAAGTTAGCAAAGAGAACGCTTGACTGTTCTGCTCAAACTTGGGCAAATCAGTGTGCTGATAAATTTGTTACTTTTGAGGCGTTTGAAAAATTGTTTTTAAATAAGTATTGTGGGGAGGCCAAGCTAGCCAAGATACAAAATGAATTCTTGAATGGGCCAAACTATGTGAAAGGGAAACAGAGTATGAAGGAATTTTGTCAGGAGGAACTTGAGAAACTAGTGCATTTAGATACACCTTTGAGTATTTTAGCAGTAATTTCCACTTTGTGTAGGAGGTTACTTGCAGATTTGCATTGGCAGTTAATTCACCATCCCACAGATTCAACTAAGAATTTCATTGAATTTGTAGAAAAAGTAGACGAGGGTTTAGTTACGGAACGACAGCTCAGGGGGACACAGCATGTGAACTACAATGAAACCAGAGGCAGTAGAAATGGGGGTCACAACCAGGGAAACCACAATAGAGAGAGGAATTTAAATGAAAATTGGAGAGGTAACAATAACAGAGGAGACAACTGGGAGAATAGAAGCCAGAGGGGAACATGGGAAAATGATTGGAGAAATCAAAGGCAGGAAGTTGGAAATAGGAATGGGGATAACAGTAGGAGAGAAAATCAGAGACAGAATCGAGGAAACTGAGATTTGTTCCAAATGAGCTCCGTTTTGGGACAAGGAACTATTCTAATAATAGGACCAGCAGACGGGATAACACGGGATCTAATAACCATAATTACAGTAGGAATAAAGATGGGGAGAGATGGGAGGAAAACTATGTCACATGGACAGAGATAATGACAGGAAAGAGGAAGTAGGAGTTCACAAGGGCAAGGATAAGGAAAAGAGGGAAGAAAACATAAATAGAGTAAACAAGGAAAGGGAGAAAAGAGAGGAAAGTATGTGTCTGATGGATGCTGTTATAGGTAGTGAAGAAATTTTTGGGGATTGGTTTTTGCAACATGACAAGAGAAATGCAAACAGGAGGAGGAATGCTAGAAACAAGGACAATAAAGGAGAGTATGATGTGGGAAGTTTATTTGATAACAACATTAAAGAGGATAAAACAGTGTTGGGTTAGCCTTAGTTTTGCATAGGTCAGAAGCACACGTGTTGACTGAATATGAAAGTATGAATGTAAATATTGATGGTATTGGAGCCAGCATAGATGTTGTGGAATGTATGAATGAGAGTGAATGTTTTTCTAAATTAAATGCAAATAAATGTGGTCCAGTAGAGACAATAAATGACATTGGACCTACTGTAAATATTAATATAAATGTGAAGATCTCTGAGGAAGACCAAGTTGACAGTGCAGATTCACAAACCAGAAATTTAATTGGGAAAATAAACTGGATTAGGAAGTGGGCACCAGATGATTGGCTATTGCACAAATATGATTACTTGGACAGACTTGGCAAACAATATAATAGGGACCAGGCTTATTACAATGTGTTGAAAGAGTTTGTGAATGGGGACAATGAGCATGATCAATTAAGGGGATTAGGCATGTGTACCCTAGATCATGATGAGATAAGTGAGGGACAGAGAGTTGTACAGGTGGGGTTAGGTGATGATGAGGAGAAAATACAAGTTTTTATGATTCATAATAATGAACAGTGTCATTAAATGGATATTGATGGGTTACAGTCAGGTTGGGTTAGTAAAGAAGTACATGAGTATGGGCAAGATGATTGGATCCAATTCCTCAAATATTTAAAAACAGTAGAACCAGTGGCATGGAAAAAAGAAAATTATGATTTTGCAAGAAAAATAGGGGTGTTAAATGTAGGGAACTCAGAATTTGAAGTAATCATTGAGGAGGAGCTGTTTATTCAAGATTTATTGGTGATGAAAGGTCTATATTTTAATCTAGTATTAGGAAGTGATTTTCTGTGCAAATATGAAGCTCGATTGGAATATACGGATAAAGTGTTAGAATTAAGTCTGGAGGGATGCATGAAGAGGGTGAAATTCAAAAATTTTGTAAATGATAAAGATTTAATGGCATGTTTACACATGTAACTGTCATGATGTATGAGATTCAATGCATTGTAGATAATAGGTTAAGAATTTGTGTATATTTAGTCTGTGGTCTGTGTTAGTATCTACTTGTGTGTTTAGATTTAAGCATTGGGTCAAGTTTACAAGTGTTCTTTGTAAATGTTTTTCTTTTGTTGTTTGTGTTAATACATGTGCTTGTATCAGATTTGCAGTTACAGTGGTACATGAATGTGTGTATACCAACACTAAAGGATAGAGGAAGTGGGAGTGTACTATTTATGTGTGTGTATATGTGAGCAGGGCTGGCTATGTGGTGTGAGTTGTGGGGTGACTCAGAGAAGGAGAAAGTGGTGGACATTGATGCAGTCAGTGGGGTCTGTGGCTTAGATAAATTGTGATGAAAATGTTAGCTGACAGTGTTGCATATGTGGGTGTGACTGACCATATGGGTCAGAAGTGAGGAATGTTTGTTTGTTGTGGCTGTTTTGGCTAAAGGTGGGTTGGATTGAGAAATGTTTCAATGAGGAAAAGTGTTTGCTCTTTAATGTCCGTCTCTATGAGTGTTTGGTAGGTAACGTGTCTAATATTGAATGCTCTGTATTGTTATATTAAACTGATTCTGATAACACATTTTGGTTTCTTTAATGGTGCTCAACTGTTGACTGAACAATTTCTGCAACAGCAGTTGACGAGAACTATTTTTCTGTCTAGCCTGAGTATCAATAGGGTTTGGTGATATTTTATTTAAAAAATGTAGATGTTTTGTGATAAACTAATTTTTAAATTAGACTTTAACCTTAGATATTTTATTGTGCGGAATACTTGTGGAAAGCAAATAAGGCTGATGACAGGGATGCAAATTTAATCTCACACCAACAAAATATATTTTTTTTGGTGCAAGGTGGTAGGATTTATATTTATAAATGTGGGTGTCATGTTGATAGAAGAGAAAATTCTCTATGATAATTTACTTTTGGTAGTATTATTTGAGCTTTAAGATATATTTTGACACAGGCAGGTTGTTGGTATTTTATTTGATGGAGTAATACTCCAAGTATGCCACATATTCTCTTGTCTGTTTCATCTGAAGCTATGGCTGATGAGAATGCAGGCATGATGGTTTGGGTTGATCTGATAATGACTAACACAAGCCACTTTGAGTTCTTAATTCTGTTGATTTGCATGTTACTGTACATGTCTCAATGCATAGTTTCAATTGCACCAAGTCTGCATGGCAGAGGGGTGAGATACAAATCCAACCTAATCCTGGTGTCCAGACAAATTTTTGTCTATGTTGACTCATGAGTGCCTTCTGCTTTTCCTGTTCCATGTAGGGTGCATATGACGTGTGTGAACATGAACGCTTGATCCAGTGCCATGAATCTAAGCTGCAACAGCATGTTGGTTGAAATGATGGAGACATAGGACCATACACCATGAACCAGAGTTGCAGCAACGATGACTCTGGGGTTCTCAGTGTCAAAGCGGTTAGAGATTTCCTTTAAACAAGTGGAGTGTACACCGTCAAAAGTTTTCATAGTGATAATTCTAGTTTTTCCATGTAGGACAAGGTTCTCTAAGGACTAAAGTTTAATACTATTATAAATTTGGTGCCAATTCTATATATAAACAAAAGGCACACTTCAATTTCATGGATGTAATCAGTTATAAGGATTCTTTTCTTAAAAATATGCACACACTAAAAGTGCTCTTAATGGTACAAATATTGGGAAATTTTCTCACTGCCCTGTTTATTTTTATTTTATTTTATTTTATTTTATTTTTTTTTTTTTTTTGCATTAGTTGAGGTCATAATTGGTATAGTGTTTGAGTCAATCCGATTCAATAATTTTGTAATTTTAAATTTTGCTCATTTGAATGTATTAATTTTGGTGCTACTTGCGCCATCCTGCACATGGTTTTGATGCCGCAAGTGGGGGTATTGTAAGATTACCGCCCAATAGAAATACTGGTAAATTAATAGCATTTGATAATTATACAGTATGAAGTTCACTGCAAACATTGACCATGCCAGTGCACTAAATGTTACACAATTTTAATCTTATTAATTATGGTAGCAATGTATGTACGCAGTTGGGTGACAACATTTATAGTTAGGCCAAAGGTAGAATTTCTCCACGTTGAGATTTGCTGTGTGCTTGTAGCTGACGGGAGGTCAGCGAGCAGGCCAACGTTGGTGGCTTGTTCCAGCTTAGGATTTTCCAGTTTTCATTCCCGGTGAGGGGAGAGAGGGACAATGGCAAGTGCCAGGTGCAGTGCAGTGCACAGCGTGAAGTTAAATATTCTAATACTACTTGTATTTGAAGTAATACGATGCAGTTAGGAACCTTTAAGGCCCTCATTACAAAATAGCCTGTTGACAAATAAACAATACATTAGCTGATACAGTCACATCTGACGTAATAATTTTAATTGACAATGAAAAGTAATAAATTACCAATGAATACAAGACAGTTACACAACTAGCATGGCAATGTTTGTCAGTAAAAATAATATATTAACTATTTCTCATTTTATTATCAATTAATCTTGTGAATTTTACCTTGAACTATTCAGTTAAATCACTTATCTGTGATATAAGAAATTGCACGATTATAATAAATAGTACAAAGGATGTTTATACTAATATAAAAACGTAAGAAGATATTTGTTTAATGTGTAGTTTAATTATTTTGATTGTAAGTAAAGTTTAAGAAATGTATTGGCTTAGCGCTGAACGTTGCCAAATCGGTTAGAACAGCTCACATGGGGTAGTTGATGACGTAGGGAAAAAACCCCGGGCGCGTGCGCGTGGGCAGGAAGTGACAAGGCGGGAGCACGTGGGGAGCTGACCGGGCGGCGTCGCGCTGCATCAGTCGGCATGTGTAGGTTATAGATTTGTGTGTGTCAATAGCCACGTGTGGTTGCTCGTCGTAGACTGCACCAAGTTGAATCAAGGGCTACTGTGTGTTTGTGAATATTTAGCCGGTGGAACAAGGTGTGCATCGCATTGAATTAAAGTGATTGTGATTTGTTAATGGAACACGTGTTGTCGCATAGGCATGAACATAAACGGTTTTTGAGACAGCCACAAGGTGTGAAAACAATTTGCGACAAATATTCATTTTGTCTGGGGGCTCACGAGCTATAAATATATTTGATAAATGTGTCGACGTACAGACGTATCAGCCACAGGGTTCTAATATTGTGAAATAAACAACATAAACTGAACTTTCATGTGTTTTCAAAAATAGTAGTTAGTACACCCGTTTCGCTCATGAACTTAATTTTATTATGAATTTGTTTTGTTAATCATATGCAGGGAAGGAAAGCTGCGAACGTGTGATATCATCCCCTAGAAAACGAGTCAAACAGTCGCAATCACAGTTCCAGTGTTTTTGCATGTTTAGGAAATTGATTCGCAGCTGGTGGTTGTGAGTTTTAAAAATTTATCTTTCCCAATTTTAAACTCTCACCCCGACCTTTACTCTCGCACCGGGATTCGAACCTGGAATCTCCTCCCCTTCAACCCGTCCTTCCGATGACCAAAATCGCCTTCTTCGGCGTCGGCTTCTATCGGCCATTTTTCCCATTTGTAGACAATTTTTACTTCTATCTGGTACTTGTAAATGAAAATTCTTCTTGTGTTGATAAAAAAAGGAAGATAATGCTGATTTAACGAATTTCCGTCTTGCTGCCCCAAAGAGATATATATATATATATATATAAAACTAAAAGCATGGTTACTTCTTCAGTGGTAAACATAAACTATTTTCTTCTATTTACAATTCAATAAATAACTGTTTCTCCTTTTTCCATGGCACTGCTCACCGTCGATTTCAAAGTTTGTCTTCACGTATTGTTTTCGCAGTTTTGCGTGACCGTTTGAAGTTCATTTTCTTTTTATCTTGTTTTATGTACTTAGTATAAAATTTCTTCTTCTCTAACCCTGAAATTCGTCAGTCGGCTGGTGCACAGGATTTATTTGAATGAAATAAACAAACGAAAGAAGGGCTTAGTGATATATCTTGTTTCAAAACCAAAAGTGATTCTTAGATACTGCTCGTTTCATCGTTCCTTGTTCTTCAAATGTTCATGTACTCTTCATTTGGATGATTGTATTTATTTAATTATATAATTATCGTTAGAGTTATCCTGCAAGCTCCATCGTTAAGGATGTTATTTCACGTGCAATTTACATTATAGTTCTCTTTAGGAAATTTGCGTATTGACAATGATAGTCATTTATTTGCAGTAGGTTTTGGTGCTGGGTCGTAATATACGTCCAAAAGTCCTCTTCGCTCTTTTCACTATTTGTTAGTATATAAAATACTGTATGTCCCCTTAACCAGTTGACGGCATTGTTCTTTGTCATGTTTTTTTTATGTTTGTATAGTCTATGGGACTTAACTACGGGGTCATCAGTCCCTAAACTTACAAACTACTTATGAACTACTTACGAACTAGGACGGCATAAATATCCATGCCCGATGGGGGATTCGAATCCCCGATCGTAGTGGCCGTGTAGACCGTGACTTGAGCGCCTTAGTCCCCTCGGCCACCGCGGCCGGTTTGTTCTTTGTGTTGGGGTAAAGTATTTCGTCGGTTAGCAAAAAAGGTCGTGGGTGTTATTGTATGCGGCGATGTTGTCTGAATGATTGCCAGTTTTCGCCTAATCGACTGCCAAATGTTGTTTACATTATTGCATACAAAGTGGTGTTCATCCGTGTCGTTGAGATTGCAGGTGTAGCACAAAGGGGAGTCTGCCATGTGAATGGAACAAAGTCGTTCGTTCGTTGGCACTTTTCTGTTAACTGCGTAGTACCACGTTGCCCGCACGTTAGTTGGTAAGTGCAAATGATGGATGTTTTTCCAGATATTTGACCAATTGAATGCCTTGTACTTTTCTTCTATGATATTCTTGTTATGAAACTTCATTAAATTTTTGTAAAGTTCTTTAACGTTAATTACATCTTTCTCTGCAATCCTCATTCTAAGATAACTGTGTTCTATTAGAAAATGCTTGAAATGGTACAGTTTATTGGGGATTGGTGAACATCAATTGGTCCATCGCAGTTGGCTGGTACTATTTCATTAAGTAAGAATACTGCTATGCTATTCGGTGACTTTTTCCACTGTTTATAAGTCTTGCAGGTGAACAGCGCTTGTGGTTTATTGTAGATGTCTCTAAGGTTTAAGCCACCGTCAGTAGGTGGTAAGGTCAAGGTTTCAAACTTAACTTTGAACATGTGACCACGGCTAACGAAATGACCAAAGGCAGCCAGGATCCTATTTGCCACGTCTCTCGGCATGGGCAAGATTTGTGCTACGTAATTGATTTTAGATGTTAGATAGATGTTTATAGATGTTTACGAGTTCCACTCTCTGTATTTCATCAATTGACCTGAGAGTATGTTGGTGGAGGCTGGCACGTGTGTTATTAATTAATTTTTTATAATTCAAAGCAATTGTCTGCCGGATGTTTGGTGCATATTCTATTCCAAGACATTTTATTGTGGGGGTCTCCTTTATTGTTTCTTAGATGGGAACTCCTAGGCCACGCCCAATATTCATTATTGCGCATTTATTGCTGTTCAATTTTGCACCGGAAGCGAGTGCGTACTTATCTATTATGTCCAGTGCCGTGCATATCTCTTCGTTATTTCGGACCAGGAATACAATATCGTCAGCATATTCCTTGCACACTATCCTCTCTCCATTTATTGTTATGCCTTGGAGGTGTTGACTTAAGCCGAAAAGCAGAGGCTCGATGGCTATTGCGAAGAGGGACATAGATAGTGGACACCCTTGTCTCACTGAACTATTTATTGTGATGGGTTTGCTGGCTTGACCATTGACCATGACTGTGGAGGTAGCACTGCTTAAAAAATTCTTTATGACGCCGATAAAACGTTGCGGAAAATTCATGCAGCCCATAGTGTGAAGCAGATAATTATGATTGACTCGGTCGAAAGCTCTCTAAAAGTCTAATGATACTAGCGCGCATTGTATTTGACAAGCTCCGGCAATTTATATTATGTCCCTATAGTCGCACAGTGTGTGGTGGATAGATCTGTCTCGTCCTGCACTGGATTGATACGAACCCGTTACGGTGTTCATTACGGTTTTTAATCTTCTGTTCATAATGCGGGAAAATATTTTGAAGTCACAATTGAGTAATGTGAGTGGTCTAAGATTTGTTATAGATTTTCCTGAATGATTTATCCGAACTAGAACTATTGTTTCTTCTAAAAAGTCACTTGGGATATCATTGTTGGCATTTATTAGTTCGTTGCAAAGGCTTGTCAGTTTGAGTATCATTTGTCTTCGGAACGTATGATATAGCTCAGCTGGAATTCCATCACGCCCTGGAGACATTTTTCGGACTTTGTATTAAGGCATCCTCAACTTCATCTTGCGTTATTTCAGCTAACAGGTTGTCTGCTTGGTCCTGGTCCAGCTTCCGTGGTAGTCCTATTGTCAGAACATTTTGCGCTATAGTGTCCGTTGTTGTATTACTTAATAACTTGGTGAAATATTTATGGATTTCATTCTTAATCTCATATTGCTGCGTAAGTAATCTACCATCCATGGATCGCAATTCAGTTAATAATTTCTTTCTATGACCCTTTCTTTCATTGATCACGGGATAAATTGACATCGTTTCGAAGCCTGGATCGTATTTTACATCCTTCAAGTTGTTTTCGTTTCAGAGCTAAGAGTTTCGCCTGAGTTCTTTTTATCTCCAAATGATTGTTAATTACTGATGGATCATTTGTGTTGCGAGGGTGAAGGTCGGGGTGAGAGTTTAAAATTAGAGAAAGTTTAATTTTTGAAACTCACAACCACCAGCTGCGAACCAAATTGCTAAACATGCAGAAACACTGGAACTGTTATTGCGACTGTTTGACTCGTTTTCTAGGGGATGATATCACACGTTCGCAGCTTTCCTTCCCTGCATATGATTAACAAAACAAATTCATAATAAATTCAAGTTCATGAGAGAAAAGGGTGTACTAACTACTATTTTTGAAAACACGTGAAAGTTCACTTTCTGTTGTTTATTTCACAATACTTGAACCCTGTGGCTGATACGTCTGTACGTCGGCACATTTATCAAAATAAAGTTATAGCTCGAGAGCCCCCAGACAAAATGAATATTTGTCGCGAATTGTTTTCACACAACGTGGCTGTCTCAAACACCGTTCATGTTCATGCCTATGCGGCGACACGTGTTACATTAACAAATCACAGTCACTTTAATTCAATGCGATGCACAACTTGTTCCACCGGCTAAATATTCACAAACACACAGTAGCACTCGATTTAACTTGGTGCAGTCTACGACGAGCAACCACACGTGGCGATTGTCACAGACAAATCTCAAGTCACCACCTCGAGATCCACATGCCGACTGAGGCAGAACGACGCCGCCAGGCCAGCCACACCACGTGCTCTCTGGAGTCCTTACTTCATGCCCTCGCGCGCGCGCGCGCGCCAAAACTCAACTGCCGGGGTTTTTTCCCCTACGTCATCAACTTCCCCATGTAAGCTGTTGTAACCGATTTGCCAATGTACAGCGCTCAGCCAATATATTTCTAAAACTTTACTTAAAATCAAAATAAGTACACTACGCATTAAACAAATATTTTCTTACGTTTTTTATATTAGTATAAACATCCTTTATACTGTTTATCATAATCGTGCAATTTCTTATACCACAGATAAGTGATTTAACTGAATATTTCAAGGTAAATTACACAGGATTAATTGAAAATAAAATGAGAAATAGTTAATATATTATTTTTATAAACAAACATTGCCATGCTAGTTGTGTAACTGTCTTGTATTTATTGGTAATTTATTACTTTTCATTGTCAATTAAACATATTACGTCAGATGTGACTATATCAGCTAATGTATAGTTTATTCGTCAACAGGCTACTTTGTAATGAGGGCCTTAAAGGTTCCTAACTGCATCGTATTACTTCAAATGCCAGTAGTATTACAATATTTGTGCATTGCACTGTGCCTGGCACTCGCCATTGTCCCTCTCTCCCCTCACCGGAAACGAACTGTAAAATCCTAAGCTGGAACAAGCCACCAATGTCGACCTGCTTCCTGGCCTCCCGTCAGCTACAAGCACACAGCAAATCTCAATGTGGAGACATTCTACCTTTGGCCTAACTATAAATGTTGTCACCCAACTGCGTACATACATTGCTACCGTAATTAATAAGATTAAAATCGTGTAACATTTAGTGCATTGGCATGGTCAATGTTTGCAGTGAACTTCATACTGTTTAATTATCAGATGCTATTAATTACCAGTATTTCTATTGGGCTGTAATCTCACAGTGTGCAAGTCTCGAAGAACAGTAAAATAAAATTCAGTTGTCTGTTTTTGCCAAGCATTTTTGTCACGTGAGTAGTTCATCATCGCTCGTCGTATCGACGGTTTAGCACATTTTAGCCACCAATGTGTGTCGAGGGGTATCTGGTGAATTTGTTCTCGCACTAATTCCACACAGTATTGAATATATCATGCCACTCGGGGTCCTGCAAATGTGCTACATTTAACACCCACAGGCCTTGTCCCCGGTATGTTCCTTGTCTTTTAAGGTTCACGGTGCAGATATATGCTATGTGGTCTGAGAATATTGTCGGCCATAACTCTGTCTGCAGCACATGCGTTTTTAAATGATCAGACACATATATTCGGTCGATGCGACTGGCAGAATGACTTGTGATGTAAGTAAAGCCTGGCAGTGCACCGTTTTTGAGCTCCCAAGTATCAGTCACGTTCAGTTGTTTAATTATTACATCAAGTTCAGCACAATAGTTAAAATTTGGCGTTTGATCTTTAGCCGACAATACACAGTTATAGTTCCCTCCAAAAATTATATAGTCATATCGTCCATAGAAACGAGGTACAACATCATCTTTAAAGAATTCAGCTCTACGCCGCCTATTACTAGATCCAGAGGGTGCGTAGATGTTTATGAATCGAGTACCGTTGATGGTGACAGCTAAACCTCTGGCGTTTGTCAGTTTTGTAACATCGTACACAATAATGCCCTCTTTGCTTAATATTGCTGTACCGAGTTCTGAGTCATTTCCTGAATTGACAATTGCATTATATCCTGTGATATAATCAAGGTGAATGTCTGTAACTTCTTGCAGCATGGCAATATCGATATCGGCTGCATAAAGCATATCTTGCAAGGACTTGAGTTTAAATGGCTGCGGATTTTATTGATGTTTATCGTTCCAATTTTATATGATTGCAATGCAATTGTGAAAATTAGATTGAGGAAATTGGTGAATAGGATGACCAATACTCGTGGCGTCTTATTTCTTTAATGAATCGGAAGTGGAGGTGACGTCCCCTTAATTTTCTCGTCTCTCGATGTGGAGAACGAGCCTCTTTTTGTGTTTGACACTTCCTGCATTTCTTCGTCCTCAGTGAATTTTGCGGTTTCTTCTGCCCAGTTCCCTCCATCAGTGCAATGAAGCATCTCTTTACCAGAGCC
The DNA here is from genome assembly GCA_026315105.1 of Locusta migratoria. Classification (NCBI taxonomy): domain Eukaryota; kingdom Metazoa; phylum Arthropoda; class Insecta; order Orthoptera; family Acrididae; genus Locusta; species Locusta migratoria. Next base: position 713,057,643 of record CM048745.1, on the reverse strand, counting down.
ATGTTGAGATGGAACTTTATTTCTCGAATATTTCCGTGTAAAATTAGTCGTTGCACCGTCCTGTTGGGTGTGCGTTTGTATATTTGGCGAAACGTCCATACTAACAACATTTGTCGTCTGTTTACTCCGTTACTATTTTCCAGACGTCTCGTCACTTAGTTTTGACTAATTTGTTTTGCTTTCTCACGCACTGACTGTTCTCTCTGTTTCGCGTCAGGAGGTGCTATACGCCGTTTCTTATGCTTCTTTGGATAAGGACCAGATTGTGGATTGCCCTCATTCTCTGAAGTGCTACTGGGATCTTGAGTATTAATATCTTGAATAGAAGCGCCTTCCTCCTCACGCCGTACATCTTGATCCACGTTTTCCAGGAGATGTTTATCGTGTTCACCTCCAGTGACTGTTTCCGTCGTGTGGGAGGTAGCGACAGCCATTGTTTCATTTGTACTGGTGTCCATTGTCAGGCTTATTGTAGCGTCGTCTGTCACGCAGTTTCCGTCTATTATGACGCTCGACGTGGTGGCCGTATTCACTCGGAGGGCCGTGGCGTACGTCACAGGCAGTGACGTCATCTTCATTGGCGCGACCGGCTCCCTGGCCGGCACCTGCGTCAATCTCCGCTGTACACATTCGGATCTAACATACCCTGTCTGCCCACAGCCTGAGCATGTACGTGGTTGGTCGTCGTACATGACAATGGCTCTATATCCGGTAACGTAAATGTAAGACGATATATGTTTTTGTAGCTCCATTTTGATTTGTCTGACACCGTTTAGTACCGGGAACGTTTGGAAAGTTGTCCATTTTTCCGCAGTATTGCTGATAACCCTCCCGTACGGTTTGAGAGCTGTATTAATCTCATCCTCGGTTATCTCTAAAGGCCGTTCAAAGATACGCACGGTTCTAGTTCCAAATCCAGCATGATTAACTTGAACGTTACCAACATTGCCGCCACAATGATTAAACTTCAGTTTGCCTCTACATTGTTCAATAACTTTTCACGGCATTCAGCATTGATCATTTTTACGTGTACTGTGCTACTCACAGTCGATAAATGGATCCCCACTATCTCACTAAAACTGAGCTTTATTGCATCTCGTAGAAACACTTCTACTTCAAATGCTCTTGGCCGAGGAAAGTGTTCATCGAACGAGAACTTCAAAGTATATTTTCTTTTAGTTTGGCCCATCGTGGTGATCTACACATTTTGAAACCTAAAGTTACTATTTACGCTACAAGAGCGTCCAACTCACTACACACTGTAAGCGCGCCTCCGGCCGCAGCGATGAAGTAAACAGACGACCACACAGCACGCGAGCCGAAAGCAGACTGACGAATTACAGCGTTCAAATTAATGAAATAAATCGCAATTTGTGATGTTATGGCATCACTGTATTAGGTTTAGATGGAATACCAAACTGTAGCGAATGAAAATTTGTGCGCGGCCGGGATTCGAACCCGGGATCTTTTGCTTACGAGGCAGACGCGTTGACCATTCCACCACCGAGGACACAGCCCCACTGCAGAGCACTCTTCCCTGTACGTCTCCCGCCACACACAAATGTCCATTCACCACGCTGTCTGTTTCCTATACCACAGCCTATTTATTGTATAATGCTCGCAGCGAAAATACTGTATTCCCGCATCAGGGAGAACAGACCAGTTTGGTATTCCATCTAAACCAAATACAGTGATGCCATAACATCGCAAATTGCGATTTATTTCATTCATTTGAACGCTGTAATTCGTCAAAAATATAATTGTATACAAGCCGAGGCTTGGCTCCTGACGATAATTAATTGTGTCTCGATACCTCATGGTCTGTTCTCCCTGATGCGGGAATACAGTACTGTGGCTGCGAGCATTATAGAATAAATAGGCTGTAGTGTAGGAAAGAGACAGCGTGGCGAATGGAGATTTGTGTGTGGCGGGAGACGGGCAGGAAGAAATCCTCTGCTGTGGGGCTGGTCACTGACTCCTCGGTGGCGGAGTGGTCAACGCGTCTGCCTAGTAAGCAACGCTTTGGAAATAGATTAAAAGCATTGTTTGAGAGACAGGGTGTGGGCTAAGGTAAAATAATGAATGCATGCTAAAGTAGGGGACAGCTGCTGAGGGTGAAGTACGGTGGGGACTTCGTGGGCCCCGTGGCCGCTACGGTAGCCGTGAAGGTCTCAGCAGAACCCTGAAACGGCAATGCAACTACCGAAAATCGTAACTTGGCATAAACAATGCCGAGCAACTCAATTTGTCGACAAAATGTACGATCAAGTATCAGGCTCAGGAAAATACGTTAAGATTGAAAGACAAAATATTTGTAAATAAGATAATCAGTAGAAATTACTATATTTACATTTGAGGAACTACATTTTCTTTTATGAATCAACAATTCAAATGTTCAAATGTTTGTAGAGTCTATGGGACTTAACTACGGGGTCATCAGTCCCTAAACTTACAAACTACTTATGAACTACTTACAACTAAGGACGGCACAAATATCCATGCCCGAGGGGGGATTCGAACCCCCGACCGTAGTGGCCGTGCGGATCGTGACTGGAGCGCCTCAATCCCCTCGGCCATATGAATCAACAGTTGGGAAATTTTATTTTGTTCCTTCGTTAGCCACTGAAGAGGCACTTCTTTATTTAACATACATATTTTGTAACAGACTATGGCAAAGAAACTAGCCGAAGAAGACGAAAAAGGTGAGAGCATGGATGGGCTGTAAGGGGAGAAGGGAGGCCAAACAAACATATAAAAACTACAAAAAATAAAAAAAAATAAAAAAAAGGTAGCGGAGTGGTTCAAAACTAAAAATAAAAAAAATAAAATAAAAATAAAAAATAAATAAATAAAGGAAAGTAAGCAGCAGATCACGGGTTCGAATCCCGGTCGGGCACAAACTTTCATTCGCCACAGTTTCGTATTCCATCTAAACCTAATACAGTGATGTCATAACGTCGCAAATTGCGATTTATTTCATTAATTTTAAGCTTGTTGACAAGTACGAGAAGATAATAAACGAACACCGTCATTGTTTTGTCTACCTACAGACACCTGTGCTCGTGCAGTGGTCAACTGACATCTCCTTTAAGGGCGGATACCGCTGTCTAGGCCTCGCCTCCGAGTTTGCCGGCAGACGTCGCCCCCCCCCCCCCCCCCCTTATGCCGGTGGCGGCAGCTGCCAGTGGCACGTGGCGCCGCGCTGCGCTGCGCTGCCCTCGCGCGACGCCGGAGTCATCCATTAGGTACGGTACGTGTACGTGACTACGCTTCTAACTTAATTAAGGGCCCCTGACTGATGGCCGGTGGCGCTCATTAATTTCGCAGTACTAATTCTCTGCCCTGCTTTTACCTCGCAAGACCGACGGCACGACTTCAAGAGGAGCGCCAGTCAAAAACGGTACCTGTCAATGCGGACAGGCGCTGTGCAAAACGCTCCTCATTCCTTACTTAAACACTGGCAATATTTTAGAGGCGCGTTAAAATTATAATTGCGCAATATGTATCGCAATTCGTCCTCGTCTTTCCTGTCAAAATACTGATCACCACTGAATGATTAATGTCCTAACCAGTGGAGGCTAGACCTTCAGATGATTGGGGTTTCATTTCTTTGAGTGTCGGATCTCGATAGTGGTGACTCCTCTCCCCCCCCCCCCTCCCTCAGCGTCCAAACAGCGTTCAAGCTTAACCCTTAACGTCCCAGGTGCGGTCTCAGAGACCGTAAGCGCTTATTGTTAGTCATTTTTTAATGGACAGGGGTGGGGAAGGACAACACAACGTTGTGTAATCGTTGCTTCCAACACCTGCACTGTTTTCCATTGTCAGTAGCCAAGTTAACGCGAGTCGGAGCAGTATTATCACATCTTTTGTGCTAGCGGTCGCGGAGTCCGCACCGGGCCGTTTGTGTTATGGATTCCGCACCGAGTTCTTCCTCTACTGTGGGTGCTACAGTCCCTCATTTTGAGGATACTCTTTTCAAATTGTTTGAAGACCATTCAGAAACTGATGTGGAATCAGACAGTGACTATCAGATTCAAAGTGAACGTAATTCAGACTCAGCATAGTGTGAAAGTGAAAATGAATTTGTAGTGGCACCTGTGAAACGTAGAACATGCTCCAACTGTGACCCAAAAAAGAATAGAAAGACGTGTTATATTTGCTACTGTTGCAAGAAGCCCACCTACCTTGAGTGTTCTATCAAAATTTACTTCGAGTGCAGAGAAAAAATTTGAAAAGACAAAAGTTACCAACGAAGTAGTAGTGAAATTCTTATTTTTCGTTAAGTTTTTGGGAGAGTTTCTATTTTTTAACATTCAATACATAGTAAACAATAAAATTGGGGCACAAAGTAAAATTGTAAAAAGTAAAATACGCTGCCTTTTAAATTTTACTTTGTGATAATAAAATAATGTAATGTTAAATCTATTTTCTGCGATTTTATGTTTGAATATATGTAATATATATATTGTATACAATTAACTTTAATATACATTCCTTTTGCAGTATTTATGTAGACAAAAGTAGCCTTTTGTGTAATAAATTGGATTAGTTCACATAGATAACAATCAGGTCTATTTATGATTATTTAAAAATTGCGCACCTGGGACAGAGTGTGGCAGAAAAATGACTTGGTAAGCTAAGGGTTAAAGCTGAGTAATTCCTTTTTTTGTACCTTGTTCATTTTTCTTTGATAATAAACATATGAATATGCACATGAACACTAAAACACAGTATGTTACTGATTACACTGTTACGTGACTGTAACAAAATGAATATCTTACGATGAAGAGACAAGATAACTTTAGGTCACGTGATACTGTAAGAAACACCCCGCTCCTAACATTACGCATATGCAAAGGCTGCTCTCCACCACATCTTTTCAAACAGATAGATAATTATAACGTGTAGGCTTTCACGGCCTGACGTTTCGTTGCCGGCTGCGGACAACATTTACCGAGGTGAGTCGACGACTGGCTGCTGGGCCGTGAAGATCCTGCTAATATGGACGCATAGAGGGCGCATCCCACTCGTCACGTGATGTCAACAGTAAAACTATCTCTGGCTGGCTTCATTACTCTCCATCAAAGGTAATCGATTATCACATCTTAGGTACAAAGTCGACCGCGATATCTTTAAGCCTTCTTCCTTCCTGTTAAAATTATTGTCGTGTTTAAAGATCTCTATAGCCTCTCTATACATACGTGCATAATAATGCGATGTCTTAGCTAGCACACTCGTCTCACTAAATTTTATTTCGTGGTCACAGTTTTCAAAAACATGTTCAGCTATGGCCGATTTGTCCGTGTCTCCCAGTCGACAGTTCCTTTTGCGTTCAATTAGGCGAGTATTGATACTTCTTTTCGTTGTTCTAATATAAACCTTCCCACAACTACATGAAATTTTATACACACCAGGGTGTTGCGCATCTTTCGCTGATATTAAGCATTCGCTGATCTTTTTGGTGGGTTTGAATATTGTTTCAATTCTATACTTAGCCAGTACTTTCCCGGTACGGTCCGTGATATTGTGAATGAATGGGAGAAAAACTTTCCCCATCTAAGGTTGTTGTTGGACATCTGCAGACATTTGTCTCCTGGGATAGAGTACTCGATTTATCTAAAATGTTCAAATGTTTGTTAAGCTTATGGGACTTAACTACGGGGTTATCAGTCCCTAAACTTACAAACTACGTATGAACTACTTACGAACTAGGACGGCACAAATATCCATGCCCGAGGGGGGATTCGAACCCCCGACCGTAGTGGCCGTGCAGACCGTGACTGGAGCGCCTCAGTCCCCTCGGCCACCGCGGCCGGCTCGATTTATCTCCTTATCACTGTATCCGTTTCTCTGAAATGCGGTTCAGAAATGCTTTGTTCGAGGGTAATGACACCAACCAGAGATAGGTTTACTGTTGACATCACGTGATGAGTGGTGGCGCCCTCTATGCGTCCACATAAGCAGGACCTCCACGGCCCAGCAGCCAGTCGTCGACTCACCTCAGAAGATGTTGCCCGCAGCCGGCAACAAAACGTCAGGGGAAATAATTTCTACTGTTCGACCACGGCCTCTCAGCCCGGAAGATTTAATTACTAAGTTAAATAATTGTTGCCGCAGTGGAGTAGCCGATCGGTCTGAGGCGTCTCGCTGCGGAGCGTGCGATTGTTCGCCGTCGGAGGTTCGAATCCTCCCTGGGGCATGAGTATGTGTGTTATCCTTAGGTTAGTTTAGCTTAGTTTTAGTTTTTTAGCTACGGACTGATGACCATCCAGTTTCGTCCGATAGATTTGCAAACATTTGAACATTTTTTTGAAATATTTGTTACACGAAGAGTAATTCATTTACCCTCAAAATCGCGACAGATTTGCTAAAACGTATAAAGATAAGTGGGAAGTAACAATACAAAAGTCATTGTTGTTCCTATATCTGTTAAAATAACATTGGGTTTACAAACAAAATTGCATGCACTCGATCTCGAACCAACTAACCTTCGACGGCCCAACGTGACGCCGCTAACCACACGGCTAATCTTGCTAGGTGGAGAGTAGTGACTTCATTATTATTCACGATCGGATCTTCTGAGCCGCGGTGGAATAGGAACCGGTCTAAGGCGCCCCGCTGCGGAGCGTGCGGTTGCTCGCCGTCGGAGGTTCAAGTCCTCCCTGGGGCATGGGTGTGTGTGTGTGTGTGTGTGTGTGTGTGTGTGTGTGTGTTTACAAACATTTGAACATTTTCTGATCTTCTGGAGGCCTTTACAGATGATGCGCCAGTAATTTATAGTTATATTTAACCAAATATGAAGGGTGGATGTTGCTTTAAAGGGGGATTTGCGCATGCTTCGGGACCATTCGTGCGGAACCGCCAGAGCTCCAATAGCCAGAAGCTGGTGTGTCTACCAGCTCCAACGCCAATGTTAAAAGCGGTTTTCTCCTCACTCCTCTCTGCCGTGAGAGCGCCCATATGCTGTCTCCAGGGGGTCATAAGACAATTTGAACCTCAGCCGCGCATGCGCATTGAGACGCTGCGCCCACTATCGCCTATATTAAGCGGCCGCGCTACGACTCGTATACATGCTGTCTCCCCGACGTAAAACTTTTCTCATGCCATAAAATATTTTAAATGTGCATATAAAATGATCTGATAGAAAACGAAACGAAGAATTATAGTTGTTTTTTTTTTTTTTTTTTTTTTTTTTTTTTTTTTTTTTTTTTTTTTTTCACGACGAGCTTTATATGGGCGTTCACTGAACCAGTGAACACATAGGACGCGCCGCTACTGGTCCTAACGCTTATGCAAGAATTACTTTTTAGCTTGGCTCCAGGATATATATATATATATATATATATATATATATATATATATATATATATATATATGATCCGTCAGGAGGAAAGGTACGTGCTTTGAGATGTGACACTACTGGTGATTCTGAACAAAAGAATTCTAACACCTTTTCTTAAACGTTTCCACGTAAACCAATGAAAACAATTAGGGACGGGAAAAGTGCACTTGACAATAATTTAAGATATTGTTACGTTAATTGTACAAGTTTCCTCACAAAAGATGTTCAAACCGAAGAGGTTTGAATAAAGGGAGACGCCATCTTGGTCAGTTTTGGAATGCTATTTCTCCATTAAAACTACGCATTAAGTCAATCCTCTTACTGTTAATACACCCAACTGACAATCACTACAAAGTATGTACTTTCAAACAATATACTTTCTTCTGTAAATAGTAGCCGGCCGCGGTGGCCGAGGGGACTGAGGCGCTTCAGTCACGGTCTGCACGGCCACTACGGTCGGGGGTTCGAATCCCACCTCGGGCATGGATATTTGTGCCGTCCATAGTTGTAGGTAGTTCATAAGTAGTTTGTAAGTTTAGGGACTGATGACCCCGTAGTTAAGTCCCATAAGCTTAACAAACATTTGAACATTTTGTAAATAGTAATAAATACTCACCATAATATATTTGACAAATAATTTTAATGGCTAATGTTCATTCTTTTAACACGTTGTTCATCACAGCAAAACCGGCGAACGCTTTATTCCTGTTTTAAGGGACATAAAACATCTCTACAAAACGAACACTTCTCCAAAACTTAGCAATATGGCGGAGATAGGCTTCACTTTTTCATCGTAAGGGCGTCTCCCTGTATTCTAACCCCCTTGGTTCAAGCAGTCCAACGTCAACTTCAATGAGCTTGTCAAGTGCGTCTGCATAAGGGGAAACTACGCTTCAGTTAACGGATTTAATGCAATTTTAAAAACGCGAGCATGAAAAGAGAAAAGGAGAGCAGGGAAAAATTAAAAAATATATAACAAGGGAAAAAAGAAAAAAGGAAAAAGAAAACGAGAGCAGGAAAAGAGGAAACATGAGGAAGAAGAGTGGGATGAGGATGCTTTTAGCTCCGCAAGAACTTGCCAGCACAAAGTAGTTATGGGAAAGTCATTGATTTTGCTGCTCTTGTAGACAGGTGTTCCGTTGCCGATCGGAGCTGAATTCAGGAACACAACCGAACTCAGATTGGCAACGTAACACAAAATTACACGTATATAGTCGTTACCATTTATTTTCTTTCGCTAATATTTCGGCTGTATATCGTTTAGGCATCATCGGAGTTTTACTGAAGATTACTACACTGTGGGCAGAGTCCACCTTCTACACTGCTTCACAGACATATTTCATTAGAATGGCAATGCCGTATGCAGTATCTTTGGTGTCAATGCAGTTTCGCCGCAATATTTCTATACTATAAACGTAGCAACAGTCGTGTGTGTTATTACATAAAACTGTCTTTAGACTTTTGACATATGGAATATTCGTTTGTTGCATATGGATGTAATTTTTTCAGCTGGTGTAAGCTTTGGCACATACAGTAATGAGTTGCATTGATTCGCTGCTATTATTGATAAGTTATCAATTTCATTGACCTTTTTCTTTCAGTTATATGATCATTATAAAAGTGTTGTTTAGCGTGGATAACAGATTCTTTTGAGGCTTCTTACGAAATCAACAGCCTGCTTTGACACATGCACTAATGACTCGCGTTTCTTGTTTTTATTAATTTTTTACTAGTTTCGATCAACTGCGGCTTTACTTTTAATAGTATGACCGTTATAAATGTGCTCTTTGCCTTGGATAACATATATCTTCATTCTTCTGAGTGTTTTTCAGGTAACTAAAGTCCGCTTTAACTATACGTAACGCTAAAATTTTACCTACCAGCTTTGTGACCCCCCGTGATTGTGTTGGCAAAGCCCTCGCCAAGATGTTTATATTCTTAGAAATTCACATAGATTGGCTTAATTTGTGTTTCGTACAAACGATGAAGTAAATAGATAATGCTGTTCCTGCACTATGGTAAACACGTCATTGTATGTACGATCGTTCACTCGGTAAAAGCAATTGCCCTCATAAAACGAAGATTTCATGACAAAACGACGCGACTTACTAATACCAATGTCACATGATTGATAACATAAGCCCGTGAGGCTACCAGGGCGGTAAGTAAAATTTAACTGTACGTAAGTAATACGTTCTTCTCATAACACGATTCGGCAAGGTATGTGTTAAATTCAACTATTGCGGAAGTATTAGCTCAAATGTAAATCATCTTCAAACCAACTGAATAGCTTACAACGTCATGTCATGTCAGATCAATATAGTAGTTAATATTCGGAAACTTTTTGACATGAGATGAGGCTTCAGTCTCAGAGGCAAGTTTGCCACTCTCGTGATATATCTCTGTGCTCTGCGTAAGCGTAGCAAATCGACGTCAAAGATGAATAAGACTGTAGAGATCTTCATAGATATAATATATAATCATAATCTGTTGATAATTTAGATAGCAGAGAAGAACGAAGCCGTAACGTCATCTACAGAGAGCATATGTAACCACAGTGCTGTTGTCTTTGATTGCGTACAAATGTGAGTGCCGGATTCCAAATTTTATCAACAATTAGATAAAATCCCGTCATTGCCCAGGTACATATTAATTTTCTCCTGCCTGCCTAGTAATCATAATACAAATAATATATAAAATGCGTTCGACCTCATATTTATTGAGTTATATGTTATACAATTGTTCAGGAATGTATTCTTTTGTATAATGTGCTGTAAAATCGGTTGCGAATACAATTAGTAGTAAAGGAGTAATAGATTAAAACTTGATGAGTGAGGGGGCGATTTTCCATAAACGTTATTGTTTATGTGCTCATATCTCATGAACTACATGTCGTACTGTGATACAATTTCGAAGTTACACTGAACTGTGTGCGTGTATAATGTCTGTAAACTTTTCCGCGGCTACAATTTGCAGTGTACAAATTATAAACTGCAACGTCATACCGAATGCCGTAGATTTACCACATAAACAGCGGAAACTTAGTAAGCAAGAAACTTTTTCCTTTCATCATTTTGCTATAGTTGTCAGCGAGAAAAGGTTTAATAAAGGTTTGAAATTATCTTTAAAGTTTGTTGGAAGTCGCTGACTACTCTCATTCTCATATAATGTATTTATAAAGCCTCACCACATTATCTGGCAGTTTTCCATATTTTTGATCACGTCATATCTTCTGAACAATATATCGTATGTGTTTCTTAACCCTGCAGCAATTGGTACCTCACAGTAAGAGATATGTGTACCAAACTTGGTTGAAATCCGTCCAGTGATGTAGGAGAAAATGAGTAGTATTGTCGTTAAATGCTGCGGTTTTTCGCGCATCTCATAGTTACGTTTTGTAAATTAAAATTCAATTTGTGTGGCGTGGCTTAACCACTATATATGTGGAATATAATTAATAATTAATCAGTCACACACTTCTTACTACAATGTCATATAATATAAATACCATTACAGTAGATAATACGACAAAAACAGAAGGTACTGCACTTCTCCTTCTAAACGCTATGCCGTAACTAACAGTATTTTAGTTAACTGTCACCTGCGATATCCCCACTTCTAGTTGGTAAACCAGGAAACGGTCAAGAAAAGGGCCTCTTTCTTAGAAATTTTTTGTTTAGAATTACCTGTAGTAGGGTTATCACCCTTCAAAGCAAGTAACTTTTCTTCCTGATAAAATCTGTATATCACTTAATCGCAACAGAAAGAAAGGATGGTGGACACACTATCTACCTGAGAACATTTAAAATTTTGTTATTGCAACATCAGAGTAATTCATTATTCACCCAAACGTGTACAGTGCTGAATACCCGATATTTTGAACATTTATATAGGCCAAAGTTATTATCCAAAGGACATTACCCAATGAAAAACAATACATATCATTATATAATATAAAAATATATGTATGTGTTGATACTCCACATCTCGTCGTGAACGACTAGACCGATTTCAAGCTAATTTGGTATAAATATTCCTTAATGTCACAAAACAATCACTGCTGGTCTAACAACCACCTACACTCATACTTAAAAAAATTTAACATTATAAACAATGAAATTAGCGAAAAGAGCCACATAATGTGACAATGTTTTATATATCTTCCTAAACTAATGAACCGATTTCAACCAAACTTAATGCAAGTATTCCTTATTATCAAACAATAACCTCCGTGAGCGTAAAACCACCTACGACCCATAGTTCTGGACATATTAGATAACAAAACAATAGGAGTCACAAAGAAACTGCCGAACAGGCGATGCACCAATAACGAGAATTATTCATTAATTATTAGAGAATGACAGCATTCAGCGACTTGCAAGAAACTTGGGACATAATTTCAAACCTTTACAGAAATTTTCTCACTGACAGCTCTATTGAAATGATGACAGGAAAGAAGTTTACCGCATCTACTTTTTCACTGTTCATGCTGTAAAACTACTGCATTCGGCATGACCTTGCAATTCATTACTTCCACATTAGTATTAACGAGTCATTTAACGGACAGTATACTTATATGCCACATAATGTACCTTCGAAATTTTACCATAGTTCGAGAGATATGAGCCGCGGTGGAGTGACCGAGCGCATTGAGGCGCTATGCTCCGATGCGCGAGGCCGTTCCCCGTCGGGGGTTCGAATCCCCCCCCCCTCGGGATGGATGTTTGTGCTGTCTCTAGTATAAGTTAGTTCATAAGTAGTTTGTAAGTTTAGGGACTGATAACCCCGCCGTTAAGTCCCATAAGCTTTACAAACATTTGAGAGCTATGAAGTCATAAATAATATGATTCATGACATGCCTCCCCATCATACGTGCGGTTTTGTTTTATTACGTTTTTTCGACTAACTCTATTGGCGACATTATGTACCCTACTGGCCACTGAAATTGCTACACCAAGAAGAAATGCAGATGATAATCGGGTATTAATTGGGCAAATATATTATACTGGAACTGACATGTGATTACATTTTGGGTGCATAGACCCAGGCAATCAGTACCCAGAACAACCACCTCTCCTTCTAATAGCGACCTTGATACGCCTGGGAATTGGGTCAAACAAAGCTTGGATGGCGTGTACAGGTACAGATGCCCATGCAGCTTCAACACGATACCACAGTTCATCAAGAGTAGTGACTGGCGTATTGTGGCGAGCCAGTTGCTCGGCCACCATTGGCCAGACGTTTTCAGTTCGTGAGAGATCTGGAGAATGTGGTGGCCAGGGCAGCAGTGGAACATTTTCCGTATCAAGAAAGGTCCGTATAGGACCTGCAACAAGCGGTCGTGTACTGTCCTGCGAAAATAAAGGGTTTCGCAGGGATCGAATGAAGGGTAGAGCCACGGGTCGTAACACATCTGAAATGTAACGGCCACTCTTAAAAGTGCCCCAAGAGGTGACCGAGTCGTGTAACGAATGGCATCCCGTGCCATCACGCCGGTATGGCAATGATGAACACACGCTTGCAATATGCGTTCACCGCGATGTCGCTAAGCAGGAATGCGACCATCATGTTGCTGTAATCAGAACCTGGATTCACCAGAAAAAAATGACGTTTGCCATTGGTGCACCCAGGTTCGTCTTTGCGTACATCATCGCAGGCGCTCCTGTCTTTGGTGTAGCGTCAAGGGTTACTGCAGCCATGGTCTCCGAGCTGATAATCCATTCTGCTGCAAACCTTGTCGAACTGTTTGTGCAGATGGTTGTTGTCTTTCAGACGTCACCATCTCTCGACTCAGGCCGGCCGCGGTGGCCGAGGGGACTGAGGCGCTTCAGTCACGGTCTGCACGGCCACTACGGTCGGGGGTTCGAATCCCCCCTCGGGCACGGATATTTGTGCCGTCTGTAGTCTTAACTAGTTCATAAGTAGTTTGTAAGTTTAGGGACTGATGGCCCCGCAGTCAAGTCCCATAAGCTCTACAAACATTTGAACATTTGATTTTTTCTTGACTCAGGGTTCGAGACGTGGTTGCACGATCCGTTACAGCCATGCGGATAAGATGCCTGTCATCTCTACTGCTAGTGATACGAGGCCGTTGGGATCCAGCACAGCTTTCCGTATTGCACTCCTGAACCCCGAGATTCCATATTCTGCTAACAGTCATTGAATCGCAACCAACGCAATCAGCAATTTTAATGGCCAGCAGTGTACATATTCTACGGAATATGCGTTCGAAACTATACGATAACGTAAGGAAGCAAGATTACGCGTTAATGTTCCGTCAACATCGTCGTAACTAGTGACAAATCATTTTCATAGATAGTTTTCGTCAGGAATGGTAAAAGAAGGAGTCCGTGCCCTTTTGAAAGCATCATTCGGGGCATTTGCCTGTAGTGATTTAGGAAAATCGTGGAAAACATAGGTAGTTGTGGCTACAGGCGGATTTGATCACGTGTCCTCACATATTCCAGTCCGTTGTGAAATAATACCATGCTACGCCGCATAGTTCAAGAAAAAAGATATACTAAAATGCATGAAAAGTGCGCCCCATCGACCACGAGGTTGTAATTTATTACATCTTAACTAGAAACTCTATTCTCAACACACTTCGCTGACAATTTCCTGCCGACCGCGGTGGCCGAGGGGACTGAGGCGCTCCAGTCACGGTCTGCACGGCCACTACGGTCGGGGGTTCGAATCCCCCCTCGGGCATGGATATTTGTGCCGTCCTTAGTATAAGTTTGTAAGCTTAAGGACTGATGACCCCGTAGTTAAGTCTGAAACGTGTCCATAAAAAATTATTTTGTAAGAAAATGTCCAATATTGTGCCTCCTGTTTTGTATCGAGTAACTTGCTTGCAAGAAAATGTATAATATCGCTTCTACTGTATGTATCGATATGTGTCCTTTATGAAGTTTCATCTTTGGCAAAGATCATGTATTGCATAGCATTGTAGCTCGCACTGAGAGAGAGTACCACTAGTGGTTCAGCTCGCTTAGAGAGCGGTTGGGTTGTGTGTATGGCTCCGATGTAGAGCAGAGGCTGCTTTGCCAGCAAGTCAGAAGTTGTATTATGTAGGTAATGTAATGCTGATTATTAATAATAAGTAACTTAAACTTTCTTTCATCTTTCATTTACGTAGTTAGAAAATTAACCTACTTCCTTCATTTGATAATTAATTATTAGTGGATTTAAAGTGCAGTATTGATGTGAATAATATTGTTGAACGGATATCATTTTTGGTGCCATAGTAAATGATAGTTAATTGACTATGATACTAAATTGATACTAAATTTCAATAATTAGAGACTGATCTGCATAAAATTCTCACAGTCAAGCATTAAGAAAGTGATTTGTGGTTTTCTTTAATATCTTTCTCGCAGTCAAAATTTTTGAGTATAGTCAGTGTCTGTTTCAAAAGGCTACATGTCACAGTTGTTTTGTTAAAAATATCCGTTGAGCACATAATCAGTTTCATCCACTGTTTCTCACTTAATAGCATATACATCAGTATCAGGGCCATAATTAAACCAAATTGCTGTGTCAAGGAACAATTTGTTGTCTGATCTAACGATAGGTTCAACATCCACACAACACACGTACAGCTTTTATCTGGCACCCTTCCTGCCAGGATAGTTCACAAACAGGATCGTGACGTAGTTAGATACGTAGCCTTATTTAAGTTAGTTTGTCTTTTCCACTAACCAACTTATCTTTTGGCTCTTAATTTAATTTTTGTAGCACCATCCTTTGTTATAGCAACAGTAGCATAGTAATTGTTTCTGTAGTTTGTTACTTACCATTCTTGATAGTGTGTAGCATTGTTTATAGTAGATTAATTGAATATACAAATAATTGCATTACTACTGAAAAGGTCTCATTTACATTGTCTGATGTTTGTTGTGTCGAAAGTTCTAGTACCGCAGAACTCGTGTGATAATTAACGGTTCGCGTAATCTCGATTGTGATTGTATGTTGCACTAGCCTGATTCAGCCTATTGTTCTCCCATAATTACTGTGTGTGATTTTCAAAAAATATGCAGTAGGTGAAAATAAATATTATTAGTCACTTTACTGCAAAATTCTGTTAACAATGTCGAAGAATAGGAGAGTCCGCGCTGATGCTAAATCTGCTTCCGAAAATGAGACGTTGAATGATGCAAGGAGAGAAGCTGAATTTTTACAAAAGTCTTCTCACTGCACTGATACAAATACGACAGTAAATACCGTGTCCGAAAATGCGGAACAGATTAGTTCAGGAATAGACAATATGGATAATGATACAGTACAGGATTCGACAATACAGAATTCCAATTCTTGTAACGTGGTTGCGGAAAATAATGCATCGGTTCCGCCTAGCTCTGCTACAAAAAATACTTGTGCGACGGCTATGGAAAACGTATTACCAAATGATTTCATGCAAATTTTATTGTCACAGCTCTCTAAATTAAATGAGAATAGTCAATTACAATCTCAAGAATCTCAGAAATTAGGTGAAAAACTTGAGAAACAATCTCAGAAATTAAATGAAAAACTGGAGGAACAATCTCAGAAATTAAATGAAAAACTTGAGAAACAAGGTAAAAAACTTGAGAAAATAGAACAGACGTGCGATTCGAGGTTTGTGAGTATTCAAAGTAGTTTTAATAAAATAAATGAGGACAACAATCGGTTCAGGGAACAACTGCTCAATACTTTCAAACGTGAATCTCAGCAAATAAGACAAGATATTCGCGACGAGATTAACCCGGTAGTGGAAAGACTTGCGTCACGAGTGGAAAATATGGAAAGCCTAGCGTCACGAGTGGAAAATATGGAAAGCTTTGCGTCACGAGTCGAAAATATGGGAACTACTGAACTCGCTCAATTGAAGCAACAGAGTAATCTATTTTATGAAAAGTTGCAGAACTTCCAGTCAGTCACGACGGAACAGACCAATAAAATTAATAAACAGTTTGAGGATATTACTGTTAAAATTACCCAAATCAGTGATAACAGTGACAAAAGTTCTGATGTAAAGCATCCTACCCCGTTTAATGAAACTAATGAATATCTCGCCCTTGAGCGTTTCAAACAAGGTCAAATGACCATTAATCAGCAATACAAGGCTGAGGTCAGGAAATTAGATGATCGCGTGGTGCGAATAGAGAGGAAATTTGACCATACTTGTGGAAATGCATACGAAGACGTAGAAGAAAATTTGAACGAAAATGACAATGATGATTCGACTCAAGTAGGTCGCTTGGTACGTGAACGAAGTGTACCTCATAGTAACAACAATGAAGGCGCGAT
Organism: Locusta migratoria; assembly: GCA_026315105.1. NCBI lineage: Eukaryota > Metazoa > Arthropoda > Insecta > Orthoptera > Acrididae > Locusta > Locusta migratoria. The sequence goes on along the minus strand of CM048745.1, from coordinate 713,041,013 downwards.
GCGTAGTTTACGCCCACTTACGCCGCACGAGCGAAAGGAAGCGTTTGACTACAAGCATTTCCTGACTGTACGTAAATTCAAGACATTCAAAAACTCTCCGAATGACTTGCACCCTAAAGAGTGGTCGCAGCAATTCGATTATTGTCTTCCCCCGAATTGGCCACTTGAGCACAGATTAGAATTTATATGTGGTTATCTGGAAGGCGAGCCAGCCACCAGAATGAGAGCTATTGCACAAGAGTGCTATAGCGAGAATCAGTTCCGACGCTCATTTCTATCCGCATACTGGTCGGAAGCGGCACAAGACCGCGTTAAAAACAGTATTGCGACGTTCAAAACTTTTGAGCGATCAAATTTCTCGAGCCCGGTGGAATATTTCCAACATTTGGTATACAAAAATCAATTTTTATCGGCACCTTACTGCCCTGCGGAATTAATTAGAATTTGTTTCAACAAATTGCCTCTACACTTGCGTCAAATTGCCATTGCGGCACGATGCAAGAATGATATTGAAGCCTTTAGAAACCTCTTACAAGACTTAGAGGAAGAAGTCGAGGAAAATTCCTCGCGCAGTCGATATTTTGATAGAAACAGATATGATCGCCGATCGCAACAAAGCCCGCCGCGTTCTGAACGTCATCCAGAGCACGAAGATCAAACAAAAAGTAATTTTTTCACTAATGAAACTTTAAAGACCCACAAGTCGAAAGGCATACACCACATTTCCAATATTAAAATTTTCAAGGCATAAAATTGGGGTAGAGAGTCCATTAATCTGTTTTGGACACACCAAGTGGCGATTGGTGCCCCGTTCTCGAGCTGAGTGTCACTATTCTTCCGCTTTTCCTTAGTGCGCTCTATCTACATCTTTTTCTCACTGATACTTTTCCCTAACTCTGAATACTTATGCTCTGTGCTACGCTGGGATATTGTCATACAAAACTATGACTATCTTGCAATTTACATATAACGAACTCTGTGGCTGTGCAAGACAAATAAAATTAATGGAAATTTTTGATTGAGTAATCTAATTAAGTTATTATGTTTCAGAAAATATCAGATTTCTCTTCTGTATTACTAATTGCATAACTTACGAACTTCGGAGCGAGTGAAGAAGATTTTGAGTTGACATAAGCATTTTGTAAGCCGATTAAGCAGTAAAAAGGAAAAATGACATTCTGGAGGATGATGAGTAAGGCAATACACAATATGTCATGGTGGTCTTTAAAATGCACTATTGTTTATGGATAAATGATGGTAAGGAAGGTATTGGTAACAGTCAAAGATGTTTGATAAATGTAATTATGTGGACAAGAGTATACAATGATTATGAAGCAATTATGAGGAGAATCGCTCTGTTGCTAATGATGCTATGCTCTGTTCTTTTCTTATGTGCTTACTCGCACTGCGCTTTTGTGTTTTCTCTTTGTGCTTATGTGCACCATTTTGTATGTTGATGCATTGTGCCTTCAATGGCATGTGTGATTGGTGAGAATCATATCCTTCTGATGCTCTGTAATTATTTGTAATTATGTGTAATGAATATCTCTAATTATGCTTGCAGCTATGCTTATTGCTCTTGTAATCAAAGCTTACCGCTATGCTCACTAATTATATACCTAAGCCCTACCACTATGCTAATTAATTTTATAATGAAGCTCATGAAAATGTATGGTTATGCTTATACGTTGCACACAGCCATCTCTCTTGCGAACTTGCAGCTTTGCCATAAACTACGCCTAGTTAAGTCTAGTTAATGCACAGAGATACTTTGCTTTTGCTTACTGCTATGTTCAAAATTTTTATTGATGATCTTATTGATGAAAATCTGCAGCTATGCCTAACAAGTAGTGTACGTTATCGGATGATTTACTGTGATGTAGATCTATTACTGTGCCAAAATTTGCCTTAATTGTTTTGTCTGACCCTACTGCTGACTCAGACAGACACAGACATGACCTGATGACTTGAACCTCTTTTGATATTCTCACGAAACTACCCTGATGTGTTATACCTCAAGGCAATGAAATATGTAACTCAGTTCAGACAAAAGCCTGGCCATGGCAACATATGTAATTTAATTGTTATAATTTGGTGGTAATGCAATCCCCACCATAGTGATGTATGTCAATTTAATTGACTAGTGGTAATTGGAATGTCAAGTTATTTGAAGTGGCTTCATGTTAATTGCTCTAATTATGACAACAAATTTACTTTACATGACCTAATGCCAAATTGATGACAAGCACCCTGAATGTATGTCATACGATTATGTGTTTGTAAAGTAATATGTACATAGTATGTAAAGCCTTATGACTATAGGAAATGACACTAATTTTGTAGATACTCTAGTATAAGAATTAAGTTACTCATTACTATTCAAATGTATCCGTCTTCAAGACACTACTTGTAATGTAAAAATATGGTTTAATAATCAATGACTTTTCTTTCAGTATAAACTGAAATATCATGACTATGTTACTAATTTGTGTGTAAAATGCTTTATTTCATGTACTTTGGACACGCATGGGAACTGGCGATTTCGCACACGAGATTCCATAATGCACACAGAACAATGAACGTGTTATTATACACCACTGATTTTGGGCCTTTTAATGAAGATGTTTTTTGGATGATGTTTGGCCACATAGTACTGTCCATTGCAGCCTTGGCCAACCACCATAATTTTGCTCTAATTTTGGCTATGCTGATGCAGTCTGCTAGTAGCCCCGTTGGTTGGAGCACACTTGGTTGTCGAATTGCATGGAGGAATACATCAGAACCTTTTCCCCATGACTTCAACTTCAATGCAACCAGCCAGCTCGCCTACAGTGTGGTGTAATCTTACAGTGTTTTGTGTTCGTGTGCAGACCTAAGATGAATGTTAGGGAATAATTGGCTACTCGTGTGAAGACCTAAAATGAATGTTAGGAGCTAATGTGCTATTCGTGTGCTTATACTATTCAGTGCCTCCCATTGCAAACGTTGTCCACAGGTTCATTACAAGTGTTTAGGTATATTTCATGGTTCTTTTACATTGAGTGACCAAAATAAAATTGTGCTCTTGATAGATAAATATGCTTTCAGAACTATAATGAGTCAATACACTTTAGTCAGAACTGTCATTGTAACTATTCGATTGACAAACGTAATACTGAAATCCTATTGTGCCGAAGCAGTGACATTATTTTGTACATGATCAGAAACCTATGTAGTCAAAAATTTTACATGTATGTTCTAGCATCCATGAAAGTATGGCATCTTAAATGCATCACAGAATACTAAATTGACACTTTATCTTATACTAAGTGCACTAAAAATTTTCATAGACTACATTGTGCACAAGATACAAATGTTCATTTTATGTTCCCAAAAATACTGATCTCTTGTACAAAATTTAGACGCATGGAACTTACACTACTGTGTGTATTACTTGTAATTACCTCATTTTCTATAAAGAATGATGACATTAGTTAAACTACCTTTTGTAAAACTTGGTATATGTTCATGTTTATTATTGTATTTTTTTCACTTGTCTATTACTTCTAGCTATCTCATTTTCTCCACTATATCATTTGTCAAACTATGTTCTCTGAAATTCTATATATACTTATGTTTATCATTATGTATATTTGTCATGTATTCCATTTATTGCTGATGTGCTGTACATTTTGACATTTTCTTATGCCTGTCACATCCTGTACCACTCCAAGCATGACTTTTGATGGTACTGTCCTGTAAAATGGCATGTATTTACGACTGTAACATTTTTTAAATTTTCTATGAACTTCATCTGTTGTTTTGATCTTGAATATCTTGTATAAAAATGTTTATCAGGTTTTCATATTTTTCATGTTATATTTTGGATGTCATTAATGGATTTTTGGACTTGAAATTCAGTAATTTTGCTGGCTAGGCAATGCCATTGGCATCACCCACCCTACAAAATTTTAATAGGTAGGAGGGGGGTGATGAAACGTGTCCATAAAAAATTATTTTGTAAGAAAATGTCCAATATTGTGCCTTCTGTTTTGTATCGAGTAACTTGCTTGCAAGAAAATGTATAATATCGCTTCTACTGTATGTATCGATATGTGTCCTTTATGAAGTTTCATCTTTGGCAAAGATCATGTATTGCATAGCATTGTAGCTCGCACTGAGAGAGAGTACCACTAGTGGTTCAGCTCGCTTAGAGAGCGGTTGGGTTGTGTGTATGGCTCCGATGTAGAGCAGAGGCTGCTTTGCCAGCAAGTCAGAAGTTGTATTATGTAGGTAATGTAATGCTGATTATTAATAATAAGTAACTTAAACTTTCTTTCATCTTTCATTTACGTAGTTAGAAAATTAACCTACTTCCTTCATTTGATAATTAATTATTAGTGGATTTAAAGTGCAGTATTGATGTGAATAATATTGTTGAACGGATATCATTTTTGGTGCCATAGTAAATGATAGTTAATTGACTATGATACTAAATTGATACTAAATTTCAATAATTAGAGACTGATCTGCATAAAATTCTCACAGTTAAGCATTAAGAAAGTGATTTGTGGTTTTCTTTAATATCTTTCTCGCAGTCAAAATTTTTGAGTATAGTCAGTGTCTGTTTCAAAAGGCTACATGTCACAGTTGTTTTGTTAAAAATATCCGTTGCGCACATAATCAGATTCATGCACTGTTTCTCACTTAATAGCATATACATCAGTATCAGGGCCATAATTAAACCAAATTGCTGTGTCAAGGAACAATTTGTTGTCTGATCTAACGATAGGTTCAACATCCACAACACACGTACAGCTTTTAAGTCCTATAAGCTATACAAACATTTGAACATTTTTTGACAATTTCCTATTATTACCAGGGAAATTATATTATTGTACGACACACTATTTAAAGATATTATAACTATTGGGCTGTACGGAAACCAAACTAAAATGAAAAGAAGAGCAAGAAGGAAATGGACAACATAATAATGGAATAAATACACTCCCAGACAACGCTGAGAATAACGCCAGTCGGTTTAGGAAAACTCAAATCCGTAATATGACGATTATTTCAATTTTTCATTTAGGAAGTGTATCTGAGCCTACTAGAATACAAAGGTCCAGGTGAATCAGATCAATAATACAACAATTGTAATAATTAGCTAATTAATTGATTTACGAATAACATGCCCTTGGCAGTGTAATATTTATTACTAATTACGCTTAGCGGTGGGGTATCTTCAAATATTAATTGCAGTTTGAAGCTACACATACACAGTCTAACACACAAAGTCGCGCCAGTCACTACTGTGAAAGTTGTTCGCAACTGATAGTTGCAACGACACTAGCGATCCTAGTGGTGGGCAAGCCGCCGAATGAGCGATGTTTGTTTATAATTGTTTTTGTACGTAAGAAACGAAATATTTACTATAATATTTGCGGAACAAGCATTAGTAAAATATCAAGCGTGAATCACCTAATACTTGCACTTGTGGAAATGGGAATGCGATTGATGTGCAGTTTTCACAGAATGGATTGGGTCAAGGACTCGTATTGTTAACCAATAAACAGATTGCAAAAATATCTAGAAACTGTATTTTTATGCAAACATACAATTTTTCAAATGGAACCATGGTTCTTTCTATTATGCACTGGAATTTGTGACGTCATCTGTGTACAAGGAATTTTGAATGACATTTTTACCACTTTTAGTTTGGCAGCTACAACCGTTCAAAGTTTTGAGAACGGAGGCTACGACAGCGTAGCTGAATGGCTGGTGGTTATGAGACAATGGGCCGTGACCCAGGGGCTAGCCACTCGGCCAGTCACCTACGCTATTGCAGCCTCCGCTCCCGAAAGTTTTAACGGTTGTAGCTGCCAAACTAAACTTGGTAAAAATATCATTCAAAATTCTTTGTACACAGATGGTGTCAAAAATTCCAGTACATGATAAAAAGAACCATTGTTCCATTTAAAAACTGTGTGTTTGCATACAAAATACACTTTACAAGTAATATTAAAATCTGTTTGTTGGCTAAAAATTCGAGCTCCTTACTACCAATCCAGTCTGTGAAAACCGCACATCAATCGTACTTTCCGTTTCCGCAATATTTGCCGTGAAAGTGTTAGGTGATTTATCCTGTATAATGCAGAAATTAGTGTAAAACAGACGAATTTCCCTGACTCAGTGGTATAAAGAACAATTTCGTCATGAAAAATATGAATGTATGTATATTTGCAGCTTATTCCGCTGAAAGTGAGTAAAATATAAACATAAGAGATAAATTTCAATTATGGTCTGTTCTCAGTATGAGAGGCAGTTTTTTGACTTGTATCAGCTCGGCATATTTTTACAATGCGCTCATTTTTTTATACGCGCATATGCTTTGAGAGTAATTATTTTAGCCTAAGGAGCTAATATTTTGAAGGGTATCCAGTTTATGGTTATGTTGTAGAAACATCTGTGGAATTAGGCTTTTCTTTCTTCGAAAACAGTTTCATTGCTTTTGTCGTTACCTTCAGCTACACCTCTGGTGGCAGATTTCGTACGTACGTTCTGGCTTTTTATAGCGGTTTTTTTTTTAAGTAGACAATAAAATTATTCAGTAGAAGCCTGTAGGCTACAAGACAATTGTAATAAACCGTCCTGTACTGCAGCGTTTCGTACCTTGTCAGGGATATTAGGAAACGTAAGGACAAATATCGTGTTATTTTTGAGTTATTATCCATAAAAAAAGGAAAACCTACGTTTTTAGCGATTGTGGATCTGCAGAAAGCTTTTAACAATGTCGACTCTTCTTGTTCTTAAAATTACTTCTTAGTCTCTTTTCTTTCTCTTGCACAGTCTGTTAGCTCTTCCCCGAAATTCCCTATATTGTTCCACATTATTTCTGGTTTCTTGCCCTGTTCTATTCATCTATTGCCGACCTGCAGTTTTCGTCAAACAATTCCTGGGTTCTTCTGTTCCTTCTTATGCCTATTATTTCTGCTGCAGTGTCTTTAATAGCATTTTCTAGCCTGCTTCGCCTTTCATCTACTCGTGCTGGAGTCTTTTCATTGCTCAACTTCCTGCTTAGTGTGTTTGATATTTTTTACTTCAGCAGGGAAAGTGCTACCTATTTATTATCACAGACAATGCAACTATTTAACCATTTTATCCAATTTAAGTTCAACATTTCATCTGACCACTTTCAATAACGAACCAATTTGATTGAATAAAACTGATTCAACTAAATATGTAGATTTATATCACTTGCAAACTTTCAAATAAAACCATTCTTACAATAAACCAGTTATTTTATGTAACATTTCATATTTGTTTCGCGAATTACAGCCTATGCATAGAGTGTCTTCTTTTTAAGCTGCAGGATGACGAGGTAAAAAGACAATATCTGCAACTAAAGTATTTTCTGGGGGATACTACGGGAATTGTATTTGTTAACAGCATTATACATTATAAATAGAATGTTAGCATGTTTAAAATATTTGGCACGTCACGTGCACTTACTTCGTATAAATGCATAAAAATATAAAATATAGAACGTGGAATATAGGAAACAGTAAAATGCTAGATTCATCTACAAACAACGTACTTGTAAAGTTGTAGGTACAAATAAGAAGGGAGCTAACACCAATTTGAAACGTATTTAACTATATAGCCTAAATTGAAATTATGTCAAACATTTTAAAGAGATAATGTCTACCTGAGCAGTAGAGAATAATGAGGTCGAGAACAATCATTCGTTAATTATTATACCTGATAATGGTTCAAAACAAAGAAAGTTTGTTCCAGATATTATCAGAATTGTGGAGGAAATGGCGTTTTACAAAACTTAAATTTTCGGATACGAAATTATGACGTCAACAAATGAAGTTAGTTAATTTTCACATCTAATTTGTAAACCGCCTTTAGTGCCTGATATCAAACGTGATTGTTGTAACTTCCAGTTCATTGCGATTATTACGGATTCTGTTCTGCCATACGGGATGTGCATCCATCAGAGGTTCTCAATATCGCCTATATCAACGCGAGTGAACTGACGCTTCATACATATTGATCTCGCAGGATATTGGCGAATTTCTCCAGGGAAATAAAGCAGGAATGATGCGTTCCACAGCTAAACACGTTTGCACCGTCAGAACAGATGCGATACATCTTCCGCAATTTCTCGCTGATTTCGTACTCGGGAATTTCCTTTCTATAGTCGCTTTCAATTCTTTTTTCTTGCTAGTCCCTTGGTCTATCGACGGTTGGAATACGTTATCAACCATATCTTTTAGGATAAATTTCGATTCATCTTCCAACTAACAGAAAGCATTTTTACTCTGAAAAGAAAGGCAGACGGTACAATGGTTACTCTACATTCAACTGTTATTTCACTGAAGCGTTGCTGCGGTTTATCTGCTACCAGCTGCCATATTTATAACTTCTTTTATAAAAGAGGCTTGCAAAACTACATAAAATATCTGTACAAAACATAGCAGTTAATGAATTAATCTAAAAGAGAAAACAAGTAGTTTATGAAAAATATTAAATGAATAAAAAAGGATGAAAACATGCTAGTCGTGGAGCAGAGTCATTTCATAAGTTTCATAAAATGCAGTTTTAAAACTATCGGCTGTTTATTAAAAACCTTATATATCAACCAGTTTCGGTCAATAAACCATCTTCATGGATAAAAAGGTGTTAAACCTGAATGGTAAAATGCATCAAATAAAATACAACCAGTTGAGACAAACAGGAGTCAGTATAATTAAAAATACAGTGGTCATCTTAGATAAAACCTTTCAGTCAACACAACATAAAACGTAAGAACTGACTATGATTAAAAAGGAGGGAGTGCCTTGTACTAATTGCATGATAGGTTTTATCTAAGATGATCACTGTATTTTTATTTATACTGACTCCTGTTTGTCTCAACTAGATGTATTTTATTTGATGCATTTTACCATTCAGTTTTAAAAGCTTTTTATCCATGAAGTTGGTCTATTGACCGAAACTGGTTGATATATAAGGTTTTTAATAATCAGCCGACGGTTTTAAAAATACATTTTATGAAATATATTACGGCTGTTGACACTCGCCTCACCAAAGCATTTCATAAGTTATTTTACTTATTACCAGTATTTGTCAAAACATTGATTCAACAACTTCGTCACAGACTGTCATCTCTTCATTGAAACCAGTTGCAACAACTGTACGCTAGAATTATTTAAGGGAAAAAAAAACTATAAATCGAAAGCAGTACGAATAAATCTGTATTGAACGCGCAAATGGTGCAGTACCATCTTCCCTAAGCTCCAATTAAAATTTAACCCCTGAACTCTGTACACTGCAGCCTAAGGTAGTCCAATATTTATGTGTTACAAGTACCAGAATAGGAAATGGCGGTCGCTCAGCCAGTACCACAAACGGACGTTACACGCCCTACGCCCACCGTCTCGGTGACCATCCTACAATAGGAATCGACAGTCGCCCACTAGGGCCCCACCAACGAGCGTCAAACTACCAAACAAGACAATGGAAAAGGGAAAAACACCTGGTACTCAAAGTACATAATGATCTGCGTGCTACACTTTGCAGAATATTTTAACATGGAAACAAAAATAAAGTTGTTACCGGCTGTACAAACTATTAGATGTAATATAAAGCACTATACCTGATCGCTCAATGTGCTCAGCCTGACATTTCAAGCTCTCTCTCTCTCTCTCTCTCTCTCTCTCTCTCTCTCTCTCTCTCTCTCTCACACACACACACACACACACATACGCACACACATATACACATACAGCGATTCAGTACGTGGTTCCAACAAATACCACACAAAAGTACTTAACCACTTAACTGGAGACAAGTATAGTGAAATATCACAACCAAGAAAGTTACAGTTTCGGAGGAACATATTGTCGCCGGCCGCGGTGGCCGAGCTGTCTGCGGCGCGCGAGTCACAGTCTGCACGGCCCCTACTGTTGGGGGTTCGAATCCCCCCTCGGGCATGGATATTTGTGCCGTCCTTAGTATTAGCTAGTTCATAAGTAGTTCGTAAGTTACGATGACTCCGTAGTTAAGTCCCATAAGCTCTACAAACATTTGAACATATTGTCATCGTCTCAGACTTTAAATCTGCGTTCCTACCTCGTAAATATTTTTGTCGAAGCCATAAAAACCAACCAATAGCCTACGAGATGATGGCACACACAAATCATCGGCAAAGGAATGAACGCAATGTCTCCACGTATTGTTTTAAAGCACACGACAACGTACTGGGAAACGAGATCGTTGACACACTTGCCAAGGAAGCGGTTACCACTGGTATGCAAGAATATACTACTCGCGTTCCAGCGGAGGATCTTTTACCAGAGTACAGAATGAAAATGCGGACACTGAGTGGGACAAAGAATGGCAAGCTTCCCAGACAACTAAAGGACAATAATACGCACAAGTAACACGAGTGTTCATGGAAATTTGCAGTCACCATAGCGCGGCTGAAATACAACCACTGTCGACCTGCGCAGCACCTACATCGCATTGGGATAGCGACACCTCCACCTAGTGGTGGCGAAACCGAAGAAAAAAATATCTTTTTTTTTTTATCATGCACAGATGAGAGCTCACATCAAAGTTACTAAAGTTACTATGTTGTTACTATGTTGTGAGCAGGAACTACCAGTTAAATTTTGTTTACATGATAAATAAATTAAAATTGAAGGCCGTAATCTCCACAAAATATCCAGTAATTCAGTAATTACTATTACTTTAGCATAAACTGAAAATAACACGTAGATGATGTCGTGGGAAAGGCGAACGAGACTGCGTTTTTTATTGCCAGAACGTTTGAAAGACGGCTGTCTGCCGTCTTCCCTAGGTTTTTAACTTTGTGAATTATCTTAGTTCACTAGTCAGCCTTTTTCTACTAAACGATAACCCCTCTCGTTCGGAGGCATGAGGAATAGCATTTCATTTCATGTTTTTAAAATGTTATTTTCTGTAATATTGCTTGGATTTTATTATGCTAATAATTTATCGTTGTCTTCACGTATTTAAATGCTAGTTTCTGTGATATTGCTGGGATTTTATTATGCTAATAATTTATCATTGTGTCAATGAATGTGGCAATATGAACGGTTTCTCCGTGATGTCACTGTCCCTGTGAGAATGTATACTTGCTTTAATATGTATGTGCATGTATGACATTTTTCTAGAATGGGAGTCTGTGTGTATGTATGAGAATTTTCGTCATCGGCTGCTGGCTGCTCGCTACTAGTATTTCTCTGGCTTCGTATCGATAGGCAGTCGTTACCAACCCCTGATTTTGATGCTACTAAAGAGGTTTCTCCACCCTTTGGCTACAAGTTAGTGAGCCTCGGCAAGATATGCGAGTTTCAACTCTCCCCATCACCTCGGTTTTTCTTGGTCTTTATATCGATTTCCGGTGGATTTCCGGCCTGGTGCGGGGGTCTCAGAGGCCGATAGGACCTTCTGTGGCTGCGCTTCTACCTGGTAAGACGTTCTGGATTATCTTTTGTCCCTTGAGATGGTAGCGATTCGTTGTCTGGTTTGTTAGACTTCAGATCTTAGGTTCATTTTTCGGGACAAGTTTCTCCGATCATGTACGGAAATGTATTCAATTTCATTTCGCTGATTTTGCATAGGTAAACGCGGTGAATATGCAACTTATTCGGTTTTGTAATGGCTGGGTATCGGTAACCTGTGTGAGACTAGCTGGCGGTGTATGAACTCTGTTTAATTTCTTTCTAGCTTTGTGGAACGAGATTAATATGCGGGAATATTTTTATTTTGTATAGTGCATATGAATTATTCTTTTCCGTTTTCTCCCTCTGCGAGTGATATGTACATGTCGTGTGTTCTTAGAACAAAGCCTTCAGCTACTCCTGTGTCTTTTCCCATGCCCTTCAGGCAAGAAATTATGTATGTATCTTTCTGATTTCCATTAGTACCTCGCGATCTTCTCTCCATCTATTTTAAATTAGTGTTTCGTTGTTTCGTTTCCCATCTTCTACTTTGCATTTGGACTCTGTCAGTAAATTCTCTTCTGGCCTTGTACGGCCCCTTTTATTAGCTTGCTTATGTAATATTACGTATTTCTAGAGGCTGCATGCCGTATTTCTTAGTTGGTTTACTCAGACTCTGAATTTACTCTACTTTTCTGACTTTTGAAGACTGGACTTCGTCTATCTGTGTAACACCTTCCCAATCGTGTCTAACTGTATTTCTTTAGCTTCCTTATGATATCCTACACATTTCTAAGGGTTGCATGCTGTAGCTATTTTTCTTATTTTGTCAGAAATAGAATTTTATATTTTTTACTGGTTTTCGGAACCACACGGCTCCTAACTCCGACATAAAGGGTTTATAGCTAGTCACTTGAGTTCTCGCTACTGCTCACACAGAAGTGTCTTCCTATTGTGTTTTCTTGCTTCGTAATCTGTGATTCAGTTGGTTTTTGTTGAAATGAATACGATCTTTAAGCACTTCGCCTCCGTGGGGTGTGAATATGTAATGTAGCAGACACATGCCGTATGTCTCAGTAACTCTGCATGCTCACGGTTTGATTTAAATGGAAATTAACCTCGCTATTATGTCGTACCATCTCAAGTAAAGAAGGAGAGACCAGAGCGTCCTACAAAGTTTAGTTTTTCTTGTGTTGTGTGGTACATTCTGGTTCGCTTAATTTCGCATACGATAGCGGCGCCTGCTTCTGCTTCGTGTCAGCACGCTGAGTTCGGGGAGTTTCGCTTTGCTTCGCGCGTGTGAGTGGCTGAATACTTGTTGATTGTAAATCCCCCCTTCGACGATGTTCAGTTAGATTACTTTAAATTTATTTGAAATGGGATGCATTTTTATTGTTTAACAAATTTGGTTCCCCCAATTGCTCATGTTTGAAGTGAATAAATAATTTATTCTCAGTAAAAGATTATTCCTTCTTATGAATATTAGATTATGAATGCCCTGCCTTTTTACTTAATGTTGCTTTTCACCAGTGCTGGGAACACACTCAGATGCAAATTATCATATTTTTAATGGTGTTCTCACAGCCACCTTCATGAAATGGTTTAGTTCGGGCGGCTTGTATATTAATGATTGTGTGTAATTCTCGTGAGCTAGGACGTACGTTGGCCACCGTCTCTTTGTCTTCCTGCTGCTAAAGTAAAGTTTGAGTCAGTCCTAAATTCTGGGCCAGGGAACAAGATTCTGTTGCAGGAAGTAGTCAGTAGTTCAGGCCAAGTATATGTTTAAAGTAAGCTTTTAACTGGCTCCTTTCAGCCAGAGTTAATTTTACATTTAACGGTAGTCTTCCACGCTTAAAAGATGAAGTGATACAGGATCTGCGATGGGAGTCATTACAACAACAGTGCTTATCGCTGCGACGTAGGCTACTTACGAATCTCCAATCGCCAACGTTCTCCTCCGAATGCGAAATATATGTTGACTGCCACTTACATAGTAAAGAGCATCAGAATAAAATACGAGAAATCAGAGCTCGAATGGAGAGATGCAGGCGCTCTTTCTTCCCGCGCGATATTCGAGAGTGGAATGGGAGATAAATAGTGTAAAGGTGGTTCGATGAACCCTATGTCAGGCACTTAAGTGTGATTTGCAGAGTATCCCATGTAGATGTAGATGTACCAACATCTGTGTCAACATTATTGACAACCACAGACTTTGCAGTGCACAGAGAACGTATCTCCTTTCTAACGTCTGATATGTAAAAGATAAAACCCAGTTTAACCACAAAATGTTATTTCAAATTGCTCTTGCCCTTGTTTTCAGTCATATTTTTAATGTTTGTCATAACTGCACCAGAGGGTGTCATTAGGATTATTTATGTTAATTACTCAGAGGCTAATACAAAAAAAATATTCTCTCAACCTCCCTCCGTAGCTCGGTATCCACATCAATTTCTAGCCCTTTAGTCTATTAGCATCAGCCATTGCTGATGTTCAGTTTCGCGCGTTAGAGTGTTTATGAGATATTACTGTAGCATGGGGGTACTGGTCACCCGCGTGAGAGCTGCAGATAAGCACACACACATTGTACGCCTTCTTACTGCCCTCCTGGTTTCAATCCACGCTGCATGTGCGTAATTTTAAGTGTACTGACACTAAAAGCAACTAATTTCCTGTTGACATAATATGCCCTTCTCTCTTACATGATTCAAGTGTTTCAAAGGGAAAAGAACATCGTACAGAGTACAGGAGACACGCTAATGTGTAGCTGGAATGGTTACATGAGCATAGTGACGAATTTCATCACAGTGATACTGCTGACTCAGAGAACGGAAACTGTGCTTGAACTCATGATTCAGGAGCAGAATCAGAGGTGTCAGCAAAAGATGACTGAAAATCGCAGGATAGAGTAACTTAGTAGAAAGATTTGTATATATTTTTCTGAGGGAAAGATGGAACAACTAAATCGAGGATGACTAAATATCCTCCACGTGTTACAGCCAGAGCCTGAAATATTACTATTTGCCTGGAGCCTAAAAATGAAGCTCGTATAACAAAGACAAAATACACTGAAGAGCCAAAGAAACTGGTACACCTGACTAATTTCAAGCAGTGTCCCAACGTGCATGCAAAACTGGCGCAACACGGCGTGGCACGGACTCGACTAGTGTCTGAAGTAGTGCTGGATGGAACTGACATCACGTATCCTGCAGGGCTGTCCATAAATCCGAAACGGGTGGAGCTCTTCTGAACAGCACGTTGCAAGTGACGCCAGATTGGCTCAATAATGTTCATGTATGGGGAATTTCGTGGTCAGCGGAGGTGTTCCTGGAAGCACTGTGCAGTAATTCTGCAAGTTTGACGTGTCGCATTGTCGTGCTGAAATTTCCCAAGCAAAATGTTCAAATGATTGTAGAGCTTATGGGACTTAATTATGGGGTAGTCAGTCCCTAAATTTACAAACTACGTACGATCTAGATAATACTAAGGACGGTACAAACATCCATGCCCGAGGGGGTATTCGAACCTCCGACCGCAAGTGGCCGTGCAGAGCGTAACTGGCGCGCCACAGACCACTCGGCCACCGCGGCCGGCATTTCCCAATCGTGTAGCATTGCACAATCGACATGGCCGGATGCATGTGATCCCAGAATACATACGTGTCACCCCTCAAAGTCGTAACTAGACGTATTAGAACGAACATCACTCCAACTGCGCACGCTCCACGCCATCAGACAGCACAAACTTGGTCTCCTGCTGACTTGCAGGGCCCAAGGATTCATGAGGTTGTCTCCAAACAGTACATGTCTACTCACTCGATAAAACTGGAAATGAGACTCGTCAGACCTGGAAACACGTTTTCAGTCATCACCAGTCCAATGTCGATGGTTGCGGGCACAGCCTTCGGCTGCTAAAGCCCATTTCGATGGCGTTTCGTTGAATGATTCGCATGCTGACATTTGTTGATGACCCAGCATTCAAATCCGCAGTAATCTGCAGAACGGTTGAAAATCTGTCACGATGAACGATTCTGTTCAGTCGTAGTATGTCAAGTTCTCGCAGAATATTTCTTTCTTTTTACGGGCGCACCGACGTAGGAGACCTGATGTTTCTCTTTCATTTTATTTTTATGTATTTTTAGCGGATTCGCGAAATTCGCGGTGCAGTCCTGAAATGGTCGTACGGGAAAATCTCCACTTCATTGATACCTCGGAAATTCCGTACCTCATCTCTCGTGCTCCAACTGTTACACTTAAGTTGAAACACACATAAATCGTGACAACCTTTCATTACAGCAACAGTAATTGATCTAACGTCTGCAGTAGGCAACTGGTGTCTTCCGTCCGTATTACACGATCAACTCTGTAGTGAAAATTGAATACTCAAAATGCGTGCGCCATTCGTGCCTGCGTGTAGATCAGCAGCTAACCCCATCGCGAGTGCGTCTATGACGCCAGTGTTCTATACATTATGCCGAATGTGGAATTCTAAATTTTTCCGCGTGCTGCAGACTGCACATACGCAGAAGCAAGGAACTGTAATGGTGTCTCCTAACATCGGAAGTTAAAGTATTCTGATCGAGCGCATTCATTTTACAGAAATACTTTCGCGTCCTCTTTAACCTTATTCTGAAACTTGATTTGTACTTTCATCAGGCTTAAAATGTTGTACCAGAGCCTAGTATACTTTATACTACTTGCAAGGAGACTGAAATTTACGTTTTATGGGGAAAAAGCTTACACTATACATAAACACAAGCGTAGACCGAGACATACAAACGTGGAATAATTAAATTTAATCCTTGTGTGATATAGTCCGAATCATTAGATGAGAAAATGATTTTCGACGTTATTTGACCTTCAGCAAGAGAACAATATATCAATAGTTAAGTAATTTGATTCTTTTCAACGCTTTTTGCATATTGTTTGATGCATTTGCGATTGTAAATTTTCTTCGGAAAATAAATGTGTGTATCTTGAAATATATGCGAAACAATTTTCGTATTTGTTAGGTTCCTAATTTTGTTCAAATTTTACTAAATAACATTTGTTGAGAACATCAACTATGTATTCCTCCTTTCATCATCAATCAACTCAATTATCATTTCCTGCTCCTAACAAAAACGAGCCCTCATCATTCAGATGCAAAACGACACAGCAGACATCTCTATAGTTCCTATGCTAACGTGCAAGCGATAACGACTAGTTGACGCCGGCGAAACGCAGTAGAATATAACATGGAAGGGGTGCTGCAGTAGCCACAGGCATCTGGAGTAGACAACTGCGACAATCGGCCGATAAATCCAATAAACTGGACGTGTCGAGGCACGTTCCGACCAACTTATCTTGTCGAATGTTTGGTCAGGCCTGGCCGTCCTACATCCGACTCCCCCCCCCCCCTCCCAACGCTGCACCAGACAATTTGTGTGTAGGGCTAACCGATCAGCTTCCTTTCTGTGATCGTCTGCTGTCTGCATAGTGAACATGCGAAAACCAAAACAGTTCGACATCCAGACAGCAGAACAGGGAGGCGCTGCAATCGCTGCGTGCAGTTGGTCGGAACGTGTGTAGGCCCCTACGAATTTGGTTGGTTGGCAGGTCAGACGATAAATCGGAAGGTACGTAAGGGCCTTTACATGTCTCACTGTTTGCGTGTCCATGCCTATACCAGATTCATTTGCGTTTCAGTGTAGATATCGAGGATATATTCTGGAATATGCATTATCTCAAAATTTAGTAATATTTAATTAATGAAGTCCGTGTTAACTTTAGTGGAGCAGCACGACATAAAACAGCTCGTAGTTGGTGAACCACATGCAACAATTGGACATGTGTGCAACATTTCAAAGACTTTTGTTGTTAAATAATGTGCTCGTTATCTCCCTTATCACCCGATGTACTGTACGCGTTTAATTGGCTAGGTCCTTGATTTGAAAAGGAAATTTTCACGTTCCCCAGATAAGTATGTATACATATATGCTAACACAGAAAACATATATTACTTTTCCATCATGAAATGCAAAAAATAAAATAAAATCAATTAAGCATGACTGCGTCTCAGTATACATGTGTTTCTGAAGAAGACGGGTTTATATCTGTCGAAACCGTGGTCAAAAGGTTATTAAACAACTATTATTGAAACTGGTTGGCTGCTTACTAATTTGCTAAAAATAAATAAATGAATAAATCTATTACAATAATTTCTGTTGCTAGAGCATACTGTGTAAGTGTATTAAACACTAAAAACTCTTTAAATAATTCATGTACACCAAATGAAGTACTTATTTCGTGGATGACGCCTATCATCCGAGTAAGCAACGGGATCAGTAAATGTTGCGAAAGTGACGGAGGGTTAACATTTGCACCACTTCCAGGCTATCGGGTAGTTCAGTTAGCGCCATCAGGTTGTACTCTGCTAGGCCGCTCGAATCCAAAACACTGATTCAGAACAACGATCGCCACTCGCCCCCCCCCCCCCCCCACTAGAGGTGTACAAATCTTCCTTCCAGCCTGCCTCCCCCTTTGCTGCAACCATTCCAGCAGCTGAAACAGTCGTGATATAAAGCCTAGAGTACCTGTGTACCGAAGCACACTTTGGATCCCTGAAGCATAGCAACATTCACGGGGCCCGTTGTGCTTACCTAAAGGTTGAGCTGTTCACCAGTCACTGCAGAATTGCCAAATAACTTTTCATTGGTAGCCTAGTTATCTCAACTGACATTATTGTTTATAAACCATTTTGAATTACTTACGTCAGCTATAATAGTGCAATGTTTTTATGATTATCTGGATTGTCCGAAAAAATTCGTTTATAGGAAGTGAAAGAAATTGTGTAGATATTAGAAGGTGATATACAAAATAAAATAATAATTTGCTATCAATTTAGTCAAGGTAGAGTATGTGTTGCATAATCTAATATATAAAAAGGAATTTGTGTTTATTCTTTTGTTTCGTTTTTGTGCTCTGTCGTACCTTTCATCTAATCGCGATAAAACTTTGTCAACATATTTCTTCCACGTCTTCGAAGGTTGTAGATACAGTTATATCATTGTACGAGACAGAGTTCAAGAAACACGACGACATAAACAATTATATGCGCGAAAAACTACTGCATCACGCGAAAATGTTGCACCACTGTAGTGATTTCAACCAAATTTGGTTCATGTATTTCTTTCAGTGAGGTAACAATTTTAGCGGTAAGAAGCACCTACTACACGTAGTACAGGAGGTGTGACGTCATAAACTATTAGATACATGCTAAACCTTGCTACTAGGTTAGTTTTGCTAAGAATCTCGGAACGTCTTAAACTATTGAGGTCCTTTTTTTTCTTACGGATTTCGACGAAATGTACAGTTTTTCATTCCATCTCGAGGAAATTTTGCACACTTAACTTTCTAACCAAGAGCGTCACTAACAAAATGAATTTTCGAACGGTGCACGATGGAGAGTACTTTACCTACGTTACGGGATTCAAAAGAACAATTTTATTATCATGACGATGAAAATGTTCACACTTGAGCTTCAAAACAAGAGTAAGATCACTGTCTACGTAATATTTAGTATAGCGCATGACGGAGGGTACTTTACGTATAGACTTCGATACCAGTCTATAAATTTATGCCGAGCTTGAAAAAAATTACACACTTAGACTTCCAAATTAGACGAACACAGAGAGTAGACGTAACTACTACTATATGAGGAAATTACGTGCTAACTTGCCTGTTGTCCCTTCTGCTTATGAGAAACTAACGCTAAATTTTGAATAGGTATTTAAAATTCTTCGTCTTTTGACGGAGACGTAATACAGAGACTTCCACTAAACTACATTCAAGACAGACGATTGCTCATTACGAATTGTACGATAAAATGATTTTTATTTTATTCCTCGGTCTTCTTTTGTTGTCTTGCATAACCTTTAAATGTTAGGTCTATAAGTCAGTTTTACATTGTCTATGCAAACTTAAGTTGTAATTCGGTGCAATAGTGGAGGGTATTTCCCACATTAAGATTCGCTCTCATCAGTCACCGCACTGAGTGGCAACTTAGCTGGAGCGGGCAGTCATCGTCCCTGCAAGTGACGGCCTTCAGTTTGGAAGCTACATCGTAGTAAGGACTTTGTATTCAAAAAATCCACATACGATGATTTCATTAGTGTTTCTAACACTTTTCTCGTGGGGGAAAAAAAATACCCTCACTGATGTGCCATCGTTGTGAGTTGCATGAAACAAAACTGCATCCCATGATTTTTTTAACTGCACGTTGAGGGTTTTTTTTTTTCTTTTTAACAACATATTGGTGTTGGGGTAAAATTTTACCTACAATACCGGCGGCCTCACGTTATTATGTTGGCAACAACATGGTATTAAAATTTTACCAAAATTGGCGATTGGCTAATGCCAAAGTCACATATTGCCCAAATTACCCGATTTAACCTTACGGTGAATTGCGGAGTATGTATGTAGATGTAACTGATCTGGTCATCATTGTGCGTGGAAGAATACATGGATCTGGTAGCAACCGGTCTATTTTATTTATTTATTATTTATTTTTAACTACACAGTGATCTGGTTTTCTTGTGAGTAGCGTTCGACATAGCCTACATCAGTTTGCATTCCATGAGACTTTTTTTAACTACACATTTAATTGAAACAAGTTGTGAAGATTTAGTACTGGTAAATAGACCTGACATATATTTGATACAAATATACGGTAAAATTTTACGTCTTGCCTTCTCGGTCCTGGTAGATAACGTTGGCACCATTGGTCAATGGCGCTACGTATTTATGTCAAATAGCAAAAGAAAGCACTATCAACGGAGCCATAGATAAGAAACATACTAGATTATATCATAACTTGATCGTAATCCTTATTTAATGTCCATATATTGTAAGTATGTAAATAATTTTAGCAGTAACATATTACAAAATCGTGACGCATTCATAGTAAATGCCTTAATATTTTTCAAGAGCTACTGTGTAAATGTTATTGCTGCTCGTTTCACTCTCAAAGTAATTAATAATGTTCCTACTCTACGGTTTACATGCAATCGATGTACCATTGTCCGGTCAATAAATCAGCTATACACGTGTAATATTGCCCTCGGAATTCGTGACAAATATGTGAAAATTAATTAATTCCGTTCCTGCTCTATGGTTGGCAGGTTCTTGTATGTACCCGTGTCCGTTCAGTAAACTTACTATCGTAGTAAATTAATTAAAAGTTTTGACGAAAAAATATAACAACTCAGTGGCTGCCTATATTGCCTCGCGATTGCTCATCTGAGTTGACCATTGGTGCCAACATTATCTCCCGGGACCAACGAGGCAGGTGTAGTTATCGACAACCACTATATACCTCTGTACGTCTAGTTAACCGATACCAGCTCTTCGCATTTTTTCAGATATGCACCCATACCAAAATGTCAACCTGCAACCTACTGAAACTAACTTATGCTAATCACACACACACACACGCACACACACACACACACACACACACACACACCTATGCCTGAAGGGGAACTCGAACCTCCGACGGCGGGCAACCGCGCGCGCGTCGCAGCAGGGCACCTTAGGGCCCTTAAAATAATATAATAATAATAATTAATGAAACATAAAGAGCATACGCACAAAACACAACTGAAATTTTAAAATAATAATGGCATCTGCAATGTAAATAATCCTACAACCAAACCTCAATTATATAATCACAAAAACAATACTTCACAGTCTCCAATTAAAGTTATGTTTAGTGAATTGTTTCACATCCTTCAACACGGCTGCAAAGTAAACATAATTAAGGCAGAAGCCTATGTAACAATGACAGTGTTATATACTCTGGAGTGATCCTTGTGGTGAGAGCTATAAGATCTTGAATCCATTTCGAGGTGTTTATGTTTCCACTGTTGATGTATCTATGAATTATCAAATTATTAAATGTTACTGCTGCTCGTTTCACTCTCAGCGTAATTAACATGTTCCTACTCTACGGTTTACATGCAGTCGATGTACTACTGTCCGGTCAATAAATCTGCTATTCTCGTGAAATATTGCCCTCGGAATTCGCTACAAATTTGCGGAAATTAATTAATGCTGTTCCTGCTCTATGGCACTGTTGAAACAGACGTGTATCATAGAGAGCGATATCAGGCAATCATTCATCGGCATTGACAATGTGGTTGATGGCCTTCCATACTAGAGTACTAGAGATGATATTTTGCCAGATATATATGTCGTAAACTGTCTTTCCATTCTATTCTTTCGTTCTATTTTTTTGCGTTCTAGTATAATAGCGTTGATGTTAAGTGTCGTGACTATTTAACATCCTCACATAACTAAGATCAAGATAAAAAGACTTCACATGCCGTAGGCTACTGTTTATGTTCTGCACATCAATCGGAGGGAGCAGACTTGGAGGTTTAACAATTTCAAAATTTGACTTCCTATACTTTCTGGTGAATCTCTCATTAAACAGATATGTCGTTTTAATTAACGGTGCAGAGGCTTTGCTCCATATGTCAATTAATCCAAATCCACCATTTTTATTATCTAACTGTTACTCTAAGCACTTCACATTTACACAAAAAATTTGTAGTTCTAGAGATTATTCTCCTTGCTATCATATTTGGTAGTCGAAACAGCTGAGCCGTGTAGTAAGCCTTTCCAAGGATACATGAGTTTATGTACATTGTTCTTTGAAGTGGGTTGAGATGTCGAGATAAGTTTTCCATAATGGCCCCTTGAAGTTTATCAGCTGCATCTTTCCAATTTAAAGCCCTCATTTTCATAGCACAGCGTTATCCCTAATGTTTAACGTTTCCGGACCTGTTTTGTCCAATATATTTTGAGCTGTTCAAAACCACTGAGATATAAACCATTTTTATTTCATTTGCACTGACCCCGGACGTTCTAAAGTACGTATGAATTGTAGAGTCCAGGTCCCATGCTTCTTCCATATTCCTTATGATAAACCTTACGCTGTCTGCATAGGCTCTTACTACAGTTTTCTGCCCTTCTAATGTTATTCCTGTTAACTTAGAGTCAGTAATTTGCAGGAAGGGATCCAGTTAGATGGTAAAGAGAGACGCGGAGAAAGGACTTCATTGAGGAACACAACAACCTATTTGAATCTGCCCTGGCATCAGACAATTCACTGCTATTTTTTGAATATATTCCTGTTACGATGTTCTTGAACAAACATATGACTCCTTCATTGAAGCCCCTTTTCTTCAGAGGATGCAGAAGGAGTGTATGATTCACTAGATCAAAGGGCTTAAATAAGTCTAAAAATCAGTACACATTTTATGTTCGTGACAGAGGTTATGACAATGACATGTCTGAATTCTGTTAAATTTTGAAACTTGGTTCTGCCAGGCACACAGTTCTGATGTTAACAACTAATGATTTTATTTGTAGGACTTTATTTATTTTTCAAATTCTCGCTATTAATTTATGATTAGCTTTAAGCAAGGATATAAATCGGATCTTATTTAAGTCTTTTTCCCGTTATGTTCTGTTACCAGCACAATTTTGCTCTCTTTAATTTCGCCTGATAGCATTTAGCCCTGAATGACTTCATTTTCAATATCAACAATTTTCTCACTCACTATAGGCCACTAACGAATGTAAAACTCACCTGGCAATTCGTCCGGTCTCGGGGATATTTTTTTGTGGTGAGGCACACTCGGTCTCATACATGTCCTCTGCATTGAGTGACGCGAGAAAAATTTCATTGTCATCCTCCGTCAGCTGCGGTGTTATGATGTCGAGAAAATCTTCCATGGCTGTCTCCCAAATTGGATTTTCATAATAGAACTCAGTATAATAGCGTATAACCACGTTCATAATCTTGCTGGATTCTCAAGATGGGACTTTAGTTTCTTTATATTTCATCAATAACTGTTCTTCGTCTTTTTTATCTAGCTTCACAAAATGATACAAGGAGGTCGTTTAATCCTTTGACACCTAATTTGCCATTGATTTCTTTTTAAGTCCTTTTATTTGGTTCCTCCTGATGTTAAGAAAGTTAGCCTTGACTTTTTTAACTTCCACAATCGAAGTGAGTACCCGTATGAATCGTGTGAATCGCGTCGCGACAGTCGTCTGTCTTTGTTTTCTGATTAGAAGCGACATATAGTATTTTGAGTTTCGTCTACACTTTCTCGTCTCAATTTGTAAAGTTATACTGAGCTGTCGTGCGTATTGGATTCACATCCGCGTTCTAACGAACAGTTTAGTTTTCCTTTGAACGCATCGCGACTGTAGTTTTTGTTTTTGTTGGCACTGTAATCATGAATAGGGACTGTGACTGCTGTGTGCGGATGCAGTCTGATCTGGTGACACTTCGCTCCCAGCTTCAAGCTGTGTTAACCTCGGTTGCACAGTTGGAAGCTGCGATCGATGGGCGTCGTTGTTGTTGGCCGGCGGTGGGGACCGAACGGACTCCCGTCGTCTCCACCGATCGGCCTGCGGCAGCGACATGCCCTGAAACTGCTAGCAGTGAGGCAGACATCCCACCCGTGGTTGCGTGGGAGGTTGCTCCAGTGCGTGGCAGGAGGCGCAAGACATTCCGGGGGACCGATCGTGAGGCCTCCCCGGTTCGTCTTGCGAACAGGTTTGGGGCGCTGTCTGCTCAGGACGACGTTCCTGAGTCGGATGGTGTGTCTCACCCTGTCACCACCCAGCCTGCAAGATCCGGGCTTTCACAGAGGGTGGGTTTACTTGTAGTTGGGAGCTCCAACGTTAGGCGGGTGATGGAGCCCCTTAGAGAGATGGCTGCCAAGGAGGGGAAGAAGGCCAACGTGCACTCCGTGTGCATACCGGGTGGAGTCATTCCAGATGTGGAACGGGTCCTCCCGGATGCCATGAAGGGTACGGGGTGCAGCCAACTGCAGGTGGTGGCTCACGTCGGTACCAATGATGTGTGTCGTTTCGGATCTGAAGAGATCCTCTCAGGTTTCGAGCGGCTAACTGAAGTGGTAAAGACTGTCAGTCTTGCTTGCAAGATGAAAGCAGAGCTCACCATCTGCAGCATAGTTGACAGGACCGACTGTGGACCTCTGATACAGAGCCGAGTGGAGGGTCTGAATCAGAGGCTCAGATGGTTCTGCGACGGTGTAGGCTGCAGATTCCTTGACTTGCGCCATCGGGTGGTGGGTTTCCGGGTTCCGCTGAATAGGTCAGGAGTCCACTACACGCAGGAAGCGGCTACACGGGTAGCGGGGGCTGTGTGGCGTGGACTGGGCGGTTTTTTAGGATAAAGAGCTTCGGGGAAATAGAAAATGGGCAATCTCAAAGGGTTAAGGTGGATCACAGGAGAAATGTAGATCCGGAAACTATCGGTATAACAGTTGTAAATTGTCGTAACTGTGTCGGGAAAGTTCCAGAACTGCAAGCGTTAATAGAAAGCACCGAAACACACATCATTATAGGCAGCGAAAGTTGGCTCAAGCCGGAAATAAGTTCAGAAGAAGTATTTTCAAAAGATCTAACGGTATTCAGAAAGGATAGATTAAACAAAATAGGTGGGGGCGTGTTTGTCGCCGTCAAAAATAGTATTTCATGTAGCGAAGTTGAAGTTGATAGTTCGTGCGAGCTATTATGGGTAGAGGTTGTACCCGAAAATCGTAAGAAGTTAATAATCGGTTCCTTTTACCGGCCTCCCGACTCTGACGATACAATAGCAGAAAGGTTCGAAGAAAACCTGAGTCTAATTACAAAAACGTACCCGACTCACACGATAATAGTAGGTGGTGATTTTAATTTACCCTCGATCTGTTGGCGAAATTATATTTTCAAATCAGGAGGTAGGCATAAAACATCGTCCGAAATTGTACTCAACGCATTCTCTGAGAATTACTTCGAACAATTAGTTCATGAGCCAACTAGAATTGTAAATGGATGTGAAAACACACTTGATCTCTTAGCAACTAATAATCCTGAGCTCATAATGAGCATCAAAACGGATACAGGTATTAGTGAACACAGAGCTGTAGTAGCGAAATTGAATATCGAAAGTCCCAAAGTTACCAAAAATAAACGCAAAGTATATTTGTTCAGGAAAGCAGATAGAAACAAAATACATTGCTTCTTGAAAGACAGCTTCCACTCGTTTCTAACACTAAACGTAGGTGTAGATCAGATGTGGCTCAAATTCAAAGAAGTGGTATCGACAGCAATTGAAAGTTTTATACCTAATAAATTAATAAAAGAAGGAGGCGATCCCCCTTGGTACACAAAACAGGTTAGGACACTGTTGCAAAAGCAAAGGAAAAGGCATACTAAATTTAAACGAACACGAAATCCCCAGGATTTGCGATTGTACTCAGAAGCTCGAAATTTAGCGAGGATTTCAATGCGAGATGCCTACAATACTTATCACAACGAAACTCTTTCTCGTAATTTGACTGAAAACCCAAAGAGATTTTGGTCATATGTTAAATATACTCGGGGAAAGTCACAGACAATACCTTCACTACGTGATAGTAATTGCGATCCTGCCGATGACAGCGCTACTAAAGCAGAGTTACTAAACTTAGCTTTTAGAAACTCATTCACTAAAGAAGACGAAACCAATATTCCAGATTTCGAATTACGAACAGATGCCGTAATGAGTAACATAGAAGTAGATATCATCGGAGTAGTGCAGCAACTAAAATCACTAAACAAGAACAAGTCTTCTGGTCCTGATTGTATACCCATTAGATTTCTATCTGATTATGCTGAAGCGATAGCTCCTTACTTATCAGTCATATACAACCGCTCTCTCATAGAAGGATCTGTACCAAAAGATTGGAAAGTTGCACAGGTCACACCTATATTCAAGAAAGGCAGTAGGAGTAACCCACTAAACTACAGGCCTATTTCATTGACGTCAATTTGCAGCAGGGTTTTGGAACATATCCTGTATTCAAATATTATGAATTATCTCGAACAGAACGATCTATTGACCCAAGGTCAACACGGATTTAGAAAATATCGTTCATGCGAAACACAACTAGCTCTATATTCACACGAAGTGATGGGTGCTATCGACAAAGGTTCGCAAATCGATTCCGTATTTCTTGATTTCCAGAAAGCATTTGACACCGTACCTCACAAGCGGCTTTTGATCAAATTGCGTGGTTATGGTATATCGCCCCAAATTTGCAATTGGATAGGGGATTTCTTGTCAGAGAGGACACAGTTCGTAGTAATCGATGGTAAGGCATCGACTAAAACTGAGGTGATATCGGGCGTTCCACAAGGTAGTGTTATTGGTCCTCTGCTATTCCTTATTTACATAAACGATTTAGGGGAAAATCTAAGTAGCTCTCTTAGGTTGTTTGCAGATGACGCCGTCATTTACCGTCTAGTAAAATCATCTGAAGATCAAAACCAACTGCAGAACGATCTGAATAAGATATCAGTATGGTGTAAAAATTGGCAATTGACTCTAAATAATGAGAAGTGTGAAGTCGTCCACATGAGTACGAAAAGAAATCCGTTAAACTTTGTTTACAACATAAATCAATCAAATGTGAACGCCGTAAACTCCACAAAATACCTAGGAATCACTATTACTTCAGACTTAAACTGGAAAGAACACGTAGATAATATCGTGGGAAAGGCGAACCACAGACTGCGTTTTATTGGCAGAATCCTTAAAAGATGCAACAGAACTACTAAAGAAACTGCATACACTGCGCTTGTCCGTCCATTTTTGGAGTATTGCAGTCCAGTGTGGGATCCTTATCAGGTGGGTTTGACGGAGGACATCGAAAGAGTCCAAAGAAGGGCAGCTCGTTTCGTATTGTCACGATACAGGGGAGACAGCGTTACGGAAATGATACAGGATGTGGGATGGGAATCATTACAACAACGGCGCTTATCGCTGAGGCGTGGGTTACTTGCGAAACTCCAATCGCCAACATTCTCCTCCGAATGCGAAAATATATTGTTGACTCCCACTTACATAGGTAGAAATGATCATCAGAATAAAATAAGAGAAATCAGAGCTCGAACAGAGAGATTCAGGTGTTCTTTCTTCCCGCGCGCTATTCGAGAATGGAATGGGAGATAAATAGTATAATTGTGGTTCGATGAACCCTCTGCCAGGCACTTAAATGTGATTTGCAGAGTATCCCATGTAGATGTAGATGTAGATGTATGAGGCCTGATTGTATAATAAAATTCTACGGTGAATGAAGATCTCTCGGGCGTGCAGCCGGATGGATTGATCGTTGTAGAACGAATTTTCGATAGCGTAACGTGCCATCATCATCAGGTTACTCCCGCTGACTGACGCGCTGGACCGGCGGCTGTGCTATATATACCTACGGTCACCCCCCTCCACTGACCTCGAGTGCGGACACCGGGATGCTGCGGTGGTGGGGGTAGCTCCTGCTCTGGACTCGAGTGGCGGACCTCAGTTTGCGCTCTGCCTTCGCTGTGCTCGGTGTTCTGCTTGCGCCGCGATCGAAGAAATTTTAGTGCCGGATTCCATGCGTGGCTTAATTGAAATCCACTGTCCTTGTTTATGAGGTTCTCGCGTAGCCGGATTTCGATGGCCTCCTTATACAGACCGTCCCAGTACCGCGATGTATTGTGGAGAACCTCTGTGTCTTCATATTTCATCTTGTGTGTTGTTTCCAGACAATGTTCAGCAATTGCTGATTTTGTGGGCTGTTGGAGTTCGGTGTGGCGCTTATGCTCAGTGCACCTTTCTTCAATTGTTCGAATTGTTTGGCCAATGTACGCTTTCCCGCACTCGCATGGAATGTGATAAACTCCCGATTTCCGGAGTCCCAGATCGTCCTTCACTGTCCCTAGAAGAGATTTGATCTTTGCCGGCGGGCGGTACACGCATTTGATGTTTTGTCGTCGTAAGATTCTGCCGATTTTTCCGGATACGTTGCCTGCGTATGGAATGTAGGCAATTTTTGCCGGCGGATCCTCCTCGGGTGTTGGCTGTGGTGTGCTCTTATGTTTGAAAGCACGTCGGATTTGTCGATCGCTATACCCGTTTTCCTGGAATACTTCCTTGAGATGGTCAAGTTCTGGTTTCAGGCTTTCTTCGTCGGAGATCACACGAGCTCAGTGGACCAGCGTAGTTAGAACACCTTCTCTTTGGGACGGGTGATGACAGCTAGAGGCATGGAGGTACTGGTCCGTGTGGGTTTCCTTCCGATAGACACTGTGTCCCAACGTTCCGTCCGGTTTTCTGCGAACCAGAACGTCCAAGAAAGGTAGCTGACCGTTTTGTTCAACTTCCATTGTGAACTGGATCTGGCTGTGTATGGAATTCAGGTGTTGCAAGAACACCTGAAGTTCATCTTCGCCGTGAGGCCAAATGACGAACGTGTCGTCGACATATCGGTAGAATATCGTCGGTTTTAGTGGCGCTGTGGAAAAATATAGACGTTGCTGCGTTATCAGTCCTGGAGAAAGGCTTAAACTTTGCCCCTACACCAGCAGCATTACCTGTCGCAGAATTCATCAGCGGTGTGGAACAAGTGGCCTCCACTCTACCGCCGGATACAGCCGAGGAGATACGGAGGGAAACGTGCCGCGCTCTAGCCGCGCCTGCGCCGCCCAGGCACAACATTACCAGACGTGAAAGGGCCGCGTGATGATCCAGACGTCGTCGTCCTGCCGGCGGATAAGGGGAACATAACCGTTCTGCTAACAGCTGCGGAATATCAGGAGAAAATGTATAAGCTCCTAGATGACCCTGCTTACAGGAAGATCACGACGGATCCAACCAGCCGAATACAGCGCAAGACAATTGAACTTCTTCGGAGTACTTTCACAGACGAAACAGCTAAGAAACTCCGTCCTCGTGCGGCCGCACCACCAAGACTCTACGGGCTTCCAAAGGTACACTAGATGGGTATACCTCTGAGACCGATTGTGAGCACAATAGGAGCGCCAACGTACCAACTCGCGAAGCACTTGACGTCAGTTTTGAGTCCGCAGGTTGGCAAATGTGAGCACCACATCAAAAACTCGGCTCAGTTCGTGGAACGGATACGGCAACTCAGACTGTCCAACTCAGATCTCATGGTCAGTTTCGATGTTGTCTCCCTTTTCACCAGGGTACCACTGAAGGAGTCGCTGGAACTCATAGAGAAGAAATTTGGGCCCTCCTTCACAAAAGTATTTAATTTCGTGCTCACGTCGACCTATTTTCTCTTTGACGGAGAGTACTACGAACAGACTGATGGCGTGCCCATGGGCAGTCCCCTGTACATGGAGGAATTTGAGGACAAGGCACTAAACACAGCGCCACTAAAACCGACGATATTCTACCGATATGTCGACGACACGTTCGTCATTTGGCCTCACGGCGAAGATGAACTTCAGGTGTTCTTGCAACACCTGAATTCCATACACAGCCAGATCCAGTTCACAATGGAAGTTGAACAAAACGGTCAGCTACCTTTCTTGGACGTTCTGGTTCGCAGAAAACCGGACGGAACGTTGGGACACAGTGTCTATCGGAAGGAAACCCACACGGACCAGTACCTCCATGCCTCTAGCTGTCATCACCCGTCCCAAAGAGAAGGTGTTCTAACTACGCTGGTCCACTGAGCTCGTGTGATCTCCGACGAAGAAAGCCTGAAACCAGAACTTGACCATCTCAAGGAAGTATTCCAGGAAAACGGGTATAGCGATCGACAAATCCGACGTGCTTTCAAACATAAGAGCACACCACAGCCAACACCCGAGGAGGATCCGCCGGCAAAAATTGCCTACATTCCATACGCAGGCAACGTATCCGGAAAAATCGGCAGAATCTTACGACGACAAAACATCAAATGCGTGTACCGCCCGCCGGCAAAGATCAAATCTCTTCTAGGGACAGTGAAGGACGATCTGGGACTCCGGAAATCGGGAGTTTATCACATTCCATGCGAGTGCGGGAAAGCGTACATTGGCCAAACAATTCGAACAATTGAAGAAAGGTGCACTGAGCATAAGCGCCACACCGAACTCCAACAGCCCACAAAATCAGCAATTGCTGAACATTGTCTGGAAACAACACACAAGATGAAATATGAAGACACAGAGGTTCTCCACAATACATCGCGGTACTGGGACGGTCTGTATAAGGAGGCCATCGAAATCCGGCTACGCGAGAACCTCATAAACAAGGACAGTGGATTTCAATTAAGCCACGCATGGAATCCGGCACTAAAATTTCTTCGATCGCGGCGCAAGCAGAACACCGAGCACAGCGAAGGCAGAGCGCAAACTGAGGTCCGCCACTCGAGTCCAGAGCAGGAGCTACCCCCACCACCGCAGCATCCCGGTGTCCGCACTCGAGGTCAGTGGAGGGGGGTGACCGTAGGTATATATAGCACAGCCGCCGGTCCAGCGCCTCAGTCAGCGGGAGTAACCTGATGATGATGGCACGTTACGCTATCGAAAATTCGTTCTACAACGATCAATCCATCCGGCTGCACGGCCGAGAGATCTTCACTCAGCATATTCGCCGGGAAAACCTACGAACACAAAATCCTACGGTACTTTTCAGTTCCTATCCATTTTGAGCACTGTACTGTAGCGCATAAAGAACTTCCTTTGGCTTCGCATTTTCACCCACCAATCTATACCAGCGACTTGTCTACTGAGAGCACGCAGGCATATTGTCGAGGCTTTCTTAATCTGTTCTAAGTCATCCTTTTGTAATGGTAACGGTGACATATTTAACTTCCACTGATTTATGAATCTACATATATACTCTGCAAATCACATTTAAGTGCCTGGCAGAGGGTTCATTAACCACTTTCATATTTTTTCTCTACCGTTCCATTCTCTTATAGCGCGCGGGAAGGAAGAACACCTAAATCGTTCCGTTTTCGATCTGATTTCTCTTATTTTATTGGGATGGTCATGTCTCCCTAAGTAGGTGGGTGCTAGCAAAATATTTTCACATTCAGAAGTATCGCAAACAGATCACGCCGCAATGAATAACGTCTTTCTTTTAATGATTTCCACCCCAATTCGTGCAACATTTCGGCGACGCTTTCGCCCCCCCCCCCCCCCCCGTAACGTGATAAAACAAAACGAGCTGCCCTTCTCTGAACCTTCTCAATATCTTCCGTCAGTCCCACCTGGTGAGGGTCCCACAATGGGCAACAGTACTCCAGGAGAAGAAGCACAAGTGTGATGTAGGCAGTCTCTTTGGTGGAGCTGGTGCATCTTCGAAGCGTTCTGCCAATGAATCGTAACCTTTGGTTCGCCTTCCCCACAATATTTTCTGTTTGTTCTCTCCAGTCTAAGTTGTCCGTAATTGTAACTCCTAGGTATTTGGTAGAATCTACGACCTTAAGGTTTGACTGATTTATCGCGTAATTGAAGTTCAGAAGATTTCTTTTAGTGGTCATGTGTATTACTTCACACTTTTCTTTATTTAGTGTCAATTGCCAATTTTCGCACCTTGTAGAGAGTTTATCTAAATCGCTTTGCAGTTGCTTTTGATCCTCCGTTGACTTCACTAACCGATAAACGACAGCATCATCCGCGAACAGTCTAAGGGAGCTATTCAGATTGTCTCCTGAATCGTTTATAAACACGAGGAAGAGTAGGGGACCAATAACGCTTCCCTGTGGAACGCCAGATATCACTTCTGTTTTACTCGATGACTTACCGTCAATTACAACGAACTGTGTCCTTTCTGATAGGAAATCGGGAATCAAATCCCACGATTGGGGAGATATTCCATAAGCACGTAATTTCATTAGAATCCACTTGTGGGGTAGTGTCAAAAGCCTTCCAGAAATCGAGAAATATGGAATCGATTTGAGATCCCTTGTCGATGGCACTTAACACTTAAATAAAGGGCAGGCTGTTTTGTTAAATTTAAACAAGCCAAAACACTTGAGTGGTCAGAAACATATGTAGGAATGTAAGAATAGTTTCAGGGAGGGTACTACATTTTTAGAAATATACAATCTGCCAATGCTGCAACAAGAATTTACACTGACATACGTGAATTCACTTAGCAAGTAAATCAGGTCATAAATCTTTAGCCTTATTCCCTTACATGGTGCGGTTGTAAGTCCCTCGCCTTACAAACTACTGAAACTAACTTATTCTAAGGACAGCATATACACGTATGCCTGGTGGAGGTCTCGAATCTCCGACGGTGAGCAACCGCGCTCTCCGTAGTAAGACGCTTTAGAGCGCCCGGCCACACTCCACCGCTGCATCCCCACACCCACTATCTACACGTAAAACACAAATATGCCGAGCTGCAATCGGTACCTAGACTTCACCTATATAGGTTAAGTTTAAATAGTGATGGCCACTAATTATATCTGAAGATTTCAGCTATTTATTAATTTCAGTTTAGTATGTCCCCTCCCAAAACCCCCAGTTTACCGCGGTAGTCCCGTTAAGTTCTATAAATGTTTTTATACTGCTGATATAATTATTCCCTTGCCACATTTCCATAATTTCGCCGCATATTTCACTCATTATCAAATATTCTTTGTTGTTGTAAAGTAATTCCATTTCCATTTAATCTGCATCATATTCACATTCGAATATTCCATATAGTAGACGCATCTCTGGAGGGAACATAGCATTCTGTACAGGTTATCAATAATAAGCTGGGATTGTCACGTGATTTAGTGACGACACTGTTTGTTATTCACACACGTAACGTCACGTCACGTCGTGTTAGGGTTTCTCTGTAGCAAATTCTGAACAGCGTCGTCGACTGGTGACATCGAAATACTTTGTACTTTTGTTGTTTCTTAATTTTCATTTTATGACTCTGATTTGTTTCCGTCATAATGTGCCATAATGAACAGAGTTCTTTTTTCCATTGAATATTGTTCCTGAAGCGATGTAAGAATGTCGGACATATTTTGAGTTCAAATATATTTCAATGAGACGGAGAAGCTTCTGCCCACACATTACAGTTTAGGAAGCATCGTTTCTGCAAACTTCAGCTTGCACTTTTCATAAATCGTTTCCTTTCTTACCATATTACGGCAGGTTGTGCTAGTTATGTTCAGGTGGTCCAATTATGTAGGTCTGTGAAGTAGGGTCACGTTCTTTATGAACTGTGATATATTTATATAGTTTGTCATATCTTAACAAATGTGTAAGTGTTCCACCAAACGTCACTGTCAAAGTTATCGGCACTTAGATTGTACATTTAAATCACGCATTTAACCTCTAAATGTTTACCCGTAAACAATTTTAAGAATACGGTGTAAAACTTCCGACGACTTACGAAGAATCGAATTAACAGAATTGGCTATTCACACAAATATAAGGCACTTTTATTACACAAAAATCATAGTTTTCGATACTTTCCCATCAGCGCCTCTTCACCTTTCTCTCACACAATATAAAGAAATTATGCTTTTGTAAGCCATTTGAAGAGCACGCTAAGCCACACATAGCATCAACAAACTCTTACATAATTTAGCTGTGCAGAAGTAAATGAGTAAATTTTTTATCTTTACTGTAGGTTAGATACAGTATACCAGATTTACTAATAAGCGTAGAACACCAAAAAAATCTTCTTGGTATACAAGCAGAGGTACATTTAATAAAATTCTCAGGTTTCCACAGCAAAATCCGCCAACTGTATCACGACCTAAGATTCACACACTGCCAGGGCTACCACGGAGTTCTGGTTATGTAGCTGCATCTGGAGTATTCTAGAGAACAGTAGAGCTCGTGTGCCGAAGACAAACTGGGCGGTTTTGTATCGCCACCGTACGGAATGACGTCACATAACACGTTGACGAGAAA
The DNA here is from genome assembly GCA_026315105.1 of Locusta migratoria. Taxonomy (NCBI): domain Eukaryota; kingdom Metazoa; phylum Arthropoda; class Insecta; order Orthoptera; family Acrididae; genus Locusta; species Locusta migratoria. Next base: position 713,006,806 of record CM048745.1, on the reverse strand, counting down.
GACAGGTTCGGGCACATAGCCAGATCAGATGATCAGAGTAGTGCTGAGCCAGTGCGATCACTAGTTGATTGACTGGCCGCTGGGGCACAGCCCGCTGTCTCTAAGCAGCCAGCCAGTCAGCTAACGATATCGCAGGCTGAGCACTAATCTCGATCACGTGACCTATCTATGTGCCCGAGTCTGCCTTTCTCATTGTCCTCATACGTGGAGCCAGCCCACAGTTGAAACATTTGCTCTCGCCTTCTTAGAATCAAAAACACCTCTGATTTTTCTGTTTTCAATCCGTTTTTTATCCTCCTTTTGCAGGTTCTTTCGCCACAATAAATCTCAAATTGAATTTCATTTATGTGTCGTGTGTGCTCTGAAAAACTCAGCAACAGTATCAATAGCTAATCCTACTTTCTTATGCAAATGTTACCACACTCACAGAGGACACCATACACGCCCGAAATACGCTGATCTGTGTTGAGTTTAACATGTCTTATCTTAGAGGTGGGGCCACGTCTCTTAGCGCCTTACCTATACTGCTACACGTCTTTGCCTTTTTGGAAGCAACGTGGTCGGGTTGACCTAGTCCGATATTCACGAGATGTCTTACGTCCTTTGGACCTGACAGCGTTGTCTATTTCTCGCTTACTGTAACCAATTTGTTTGAACACTTGCTTCAGAATTCAAGCTAACTGGTAGTCGTCAGAAATAACTGTCGCTCTGTGTACCTTTGTGTTCAGGACAGCTTTCTCGTGTACAGAAAGATGAATATTTTCCGTTTAAATATCGGTCAGAATACGTAAAATGCCTGTTAACTGGACGATCAATCCCATTTCCTGCTTCCCACCCAACTAATACACCCAAGAGTATGAGCTTGCCTCCCCTGATGTCGATGGTAAGGTTTATGTTGGGGATGGACAACGTTGATGTTGTCGACGAACTGTTGCACTGAATTCTTGGCCATGTGGCCGTACCACAAATGAATCATCGACATAGCATAGGAATAAAGAAGGGTGCAATCTGTTAGTCAAGGAATTGCTTCTCAAAATAGTCCATGAAGAAGTTCGCGACTGCCGGAGATAGCGGAGATCCTATTGCAGTGCCATCCATAATCTCATAGCATCCATTGAGGTAATGAAAGTAGATTTTCGTGAAGGTATGGTGGAACGCATTCACGATCTCAAATCCAAGGGTGTCTTTAAGGAAGAATACTACCGCGCAGAATGGTCGTGTTGAGCAATGAATGACTGGAAGTCGTAAGGACCAACATAAAAATCCTTTTTTTCTTGTTTCAATTTACAGTCGTAGCAGTCAATTTGCAAAAGGAATGATTTTCCGTGGTATCTGATATCGTTTGCCGTGCACACTATGGTGGGATTGATCGTCCAATTAACAGCCATTTTACGTATTCTGACCGATATTTAAAGGGAAAATATTCATCTTTCTGTACACGAGGAAGCTGTCCTGAACACAAACGTACACAGAGCAACAGTTATTTCTGACGACTACCAGTTAGCTTGGAAGTGTGTACATTGAGATGACATATGTCATGAGATAGCGATATTTACATGCGCAGAAGGCAGCTGAATCGCGTACACAACACAGACAAGGGCGATGCATTGGCGGAATTGACATTTGCATCCATTGATTCGTGTGATAGGACTTCGAAGTGATTATAGCCCCACGACGGCATATCACAGACTTTCTGCGCAAAATGATAGTTGGAGATAGATGCATGGGACACTCCATTTCGGAAATCATTAACAGCGTCTACTGCGTATTGAGAACACCAAGTATTAGGCATTACCTCTCACTGAAGACAATGCACTGGTTGACGGCCTACTCTTAACTGAGATTGATGGCGTATGTGTAGAGTTGCGTACGCTAACGGACAAGGATCATTGCAGGACGGAATAGCAGAAATCAGTGTGGGACGGGGCGAACGAAATCTTTAGAAGAGTACAGCGGAATATGTAATTACTGGAAAATGGCAGAAGAGACTGATTAACACCTTTACCATCAGTACAACATCACTTGCAACTCCTGCCCTAAACTCGTGACTACATCGGTTGGACCCCATGCAACTGGAAAACGGTGGCATGGTCAGAGGAGTCCAGACCTCAGTTGGTAAAAGCTGGCAGTGCCCGATAGCGGCACCGACTCCACTAACAAACAAAGAGTCTGATATATGAGTCACCGATTTCTATAGAACTTTGCATCTAAGTTCTATATTGAGTATAAATAGACACGTGTTTCGGCTTTTTGCTAAACACTCAGTAGATTTTGAAAAATTCAAGGTCAAAGTTGATGTTGGAAAATGGCGCTTTCAATGCAATACATCGAAATATATATATATATATATATATATATATATATATATATATATATATATATATAGAGAGAGAGAGAGAGAGAGAGAGAGAGAGAGAGAGAGAGAGAGAGAGAGAGATAGCATATATATATAGGGTGTCTCACCTAACGCTGCCACCTCAAATATCTCTGGAACGACATGGAACGACAGAGCACCAGTATGAACGTACGGCAGGGGACTAAGAAACTAAATACTATGCGAGATTTTAAAACGTTTACAAATACTATTTTCAACACAAACTTGCGTTTCTTTAAATGGACACTCCCTATTTTTTCGTACGCCATCAATATCATAAAAAATCACATAAACAATGGCGTTTATTGCATCGTAATGATACGCCAATTACACCCCGAGATATTGCGGCGCGAAGTTGACGCTTGTAATAAATTAAGCGCACATCTAGCGCACGTCCTGAGACTCAAGCGTGAACCTCACGCTGCCTATGTCAGGGGCTCACACAATGGGAAGGTAAGATCAATCCACAAAAATGAACAAGAAACACTTCCAACGCAAAGCTACGTTTTTCACATTGTAATGTATGTTTCTTGTAATGAAATTACAAGTAGAGCTTCATTAGAGATAACACACATGGTTTCACTGTTCTAAACATATTTACTAGTGCTCTGTCACCCACAGAAACTGTATTGTTTTCCATTAAATCCAGCATAGAAAATACACCCACATCTTGACCATTGAAAGTCTGTTACGTCAAAATATGTTCGAAGTACTGGCCGTTTGCATCAGTACACGTTTGGAGGCTTCTAACGAGAGATTGTTGCACAGATTGTAGAGTTTCTACAGATATTGCCACATAGGCCGCAGTAATACGATGTTGCATATCCTCTACTGTCGTTGGGGGTTCTTGATACACTCTGTCTCTCACTGCGCCCCAGAGAAAGAAGTCTAATGGCGTCAAGTCAGAGGACCGTGCTGGCCATCGCACAGTACCTCCCCGGACAATTTATTTCGCAACAATAAACATTATGTGGAGGACATCCATCATTCTGATACCGCATTATTTGACACATTATAATAGGTGGATCAGTTCAAGTAAGGTACAGTTCAAGAAGGAGCTAAACGATCCCCCTTTAAGAGAGCCATCAATGAAATGGGTCAATGATGTGTTGTCATACAATACCACATCATACATTAACACTCCACTGACGTAGTACGTCGTTCAGATCACGAGTACCGGCAGCGTTAGGTTCACGCTTGAGTCTCAGGATGTGCGTTAGCTGTGCGCTTAATTTATTTCAAGCGCCAACTTCGCGTCGCAATATCTCGGGATGTAATTGGCGTATTGCGATGCAATAAACGCCATTGTTTATGTGATACTTTATGCTATTGATTGCATACGAAGAAATAGGGAGCGTCCATTAAAAAAACACAAGTTTGTGTTGAAAATAGTATTTGTAAACGTTTTAAAATTTCGCATAGTATTTAGTTTCTTAGGCCCCTGCCGTACGTTCAGGCTGGTGAAAACCGTTTTTGAATATCTTATGTCGTTCCAGACATATTTGAGGTGGCAGCGTTAGGTGAGACACCCAATATATAGTCCTAATTTACTGACGTTCGAGTAATTAACGTTTCTGTGTTTTCATGCTGTTGCTTGGGTACTCGTAGACACTAGTGACTTTCTGAACACAGTTGCCGGTCGAGTGCAGGGCGCGGTAGCTCAGCGTGCTCGGCCAGATGTCTGTACGCCCTCTGTAATAAAAACCTGAGCCAAATCTCAACGAACAACCCAGAACGAACACGTACAAACAACAGCAAAGAATCGAACTATCAGAAGAAAAAATTAAAATAAAATATTGTAAAAATCCGTCCTAGGCCCAGACACTCAAACCGTGGCTCCATATTCAAACCGTCATGAATTTTTTTTATTAATTTTATTTTTTTATGTATTTGATAATAATTTCATATTTTAAATACATTTTCTTGCTTTATTTCGAAGTTGAGCATCGGGAAGTGGGATTAACATTGATTCAACTGTATTATCTTCTTACAACTGTTTTATTTGTGATAGACAGTGAAAACAAAAACAAAATAATTAAAAATTAAAAAATTAAAATAAAAAACTCATAATGTATATTATTACGTAATTCTATTCTTCAGTGTTCTTACAGCCATTAGGGTCAAACTTACCATAAAAACAACCAAAACATAAATATTTCTTACATCATGTGCAACACACAAACGATATATTGCCACATTCATATTGTCCGAACTGTCGTTCGTGGAGGACATACCCGATTTATATTACTGATAACAGGTCTATTAGATATTATTTTCGATGCATAGTATGCGTAGAGTATAAATACACTGAATTGAATATTAATCACTATTCACAATGCTCTACTTAAAAATAAGGCAAGTAGAGGTATTACAAATTTGAGAATATTATCAAGTATATCGAAAAGGACTCTAACAAAAATAACCTTGATGGAGTTTTGAACCTGTATCCACGGTTTGACAGTCTAAGCCTTGGACCGCTCTACCGTCGACGGCGCGCGGAGATTCCTTCATGTTTACGAGTACTAAAGCTACAGCATGAAAAAACAAAACTGTTCATTACCACCGTCATTAACTTTTGAACCCGTAAGTATTAGTAAAATAATGCTCATCTTTAGACGATCTTTCGACGTACAGCATTGAAAACTCTATTTTCAATCAAATTAGACCTTGAATATTTTAAAAACTACTGAGTGTTTAGTAAAATGCTGAAACACGTGTCAGCTTATATACAATATAGAACGTTCATGCATAATTTGATTGAAATTGGTGACTCACATATCAGACCCTCTCCTTTTAAGCCATGGGCCCAAGTGGTCAAAGAGAGTTTGTGCTATCTGGTGGTAGCTCAAAAATGGTGTAGGCTGGTTTTACATGGAATGGTCTGAGCCTCAACTAAACCGATCATTGAGTGGAAATGGTCACGTCCAGCTACCTGAGAACTGTATCATTCATGTTTAATAAAGAGACGCTGCATTAATTTATTCGTGCTGAGCACGGAATATTTAAAAATTGATAGTACATGAAGCACGTGTGTGAAACTGAAATAAATAAATAGGCTTCATTATAGCTGGGAAGACTTGAGGAGTGCTGAACTCACAACACAATTCTTTCAATAATAAAGTTCTGCAATTTCTCAGCTTCCCACAAGCCTTGATTAGACAAATATTCCGTAACTTACTTAACAGAAGACTACAGTAAGTAGGGGCGATGTTGATATACAAGTTTCAAGACAATTTATGTCATTGGCTATAAATGGTTATCGAATTAAATCGACGGTATAATATTTATGGACTCTTCCGTTAGTTCTTGAATATTTATTTTGTTTTGAAGTAGCTTTCGGCTTCTTAGACTATCTTCAGACCACTTTTACTGCATATTATCAACACCAGCCGCTGTGTTTAGAGTACAAAGATTTTACAAAGATAATTTTCAGTCACATACTATGTAGTATTTAAGTATTTTATTAATAGAAACGTCCAACCAATTAAAACAAAGCTGTAACTAAGAAAGAACTATACAATAATTTTCAACAAATAAACTGAAACAAACATATGGCTTGAAGGTTACTCACTTTTTGAAAAACATAGCAAACAATGCCACAGAGGCTGTCTTTAAACTCCATTACGTTTCATGCCATATTTCGTCCGTATACTTCATTTGGGGTAGTGTAACCAGTAATTTGATCTCGACTAATAAACTAAGAAGCCTAAATTTTATTTTCACGTCGCTTGGAATGGCCGCTTGGTCTAAGGCGTCATGCTATGGACGGGACGTCCGTTCCCACCTGAGTTAAAGTCATACCTCGGGCATCAGTGCGTGTGTTGTCTTTAATTTCAGTTTAAGTAGTTTATAAGTCTAGGGACTGATTACTATACCATTTTCATCCAGTAGGTTTACAAACATTTGGACATTCTTTCTTTTCCGTTACATTCACCATTATAACCATTATAACTTATTTCTGAGAACATTGTGGATTAACAGCGATTAATTATTAATTCATGTAACAAGTCATGCTATATCACAGTTCCTTTGGTTTCCTCGAAGCCGACTCCGGTCACTTACATGACCACATCAGACCACAACTGTAATGACATATGATATATTATTACTGGAATAAATTATTTCTAAAGTGAGTATTTAGAAATAACAATAAAATATACCCATAAAGTTGGCCACTGATTGTTTTCAGCTTGAGCTGCCTAAAGGTTTACTGTTGACTCTGCAAAAGTAGGTGCATTCATCATTTAAATACTGGAAGCTCCACCCTCTAATTCAAATGTTGGCAATTCGGGTATCAGGTATTTTTCCATGCAAAACCATGGGATGGGTAATTTAAAAACCAGACCACAAAGGTGCGATTTTAAAAATTCCGTTATAACTTATACATTATTGGCCAATATTTTAATTAGAGGGTGGAGCTTCCAGTATTTAAAGGATGACTGAACGTACTTCTACAGCAGTTAACATTAAACATTACAGCAGCTCCAGATGAAAACATGTCAGTGGCCAACATTACGGGTATATTTTAATTTTATTTTTAAATACTCACTTTAGAAAATATTTATTCCCCTAATATTATATGTCATTACAATTGTGGTCTGTTGATGCTCATTTTGTTGTTGTTGAGGTCTTCAGTCCGCAGACTGGTTTGATACAGCTCTCCACGCTACCCTGTCCTGTGCAAGTCTCTTCATCTGAGAATACGTTCGGCAACCTACATCCTTTTGAATCTGCTTACTATATTCGTCCCTCGGTCTCCCTCTACCATTTTTTCCCCACACGCTTCCTTCTAATGCTAAGTTGACAATTCCATGATGTCTCACAATGTGTCCAACCAATCTATCCCTTCTCTTAGTCAGGATATGCCAGAAACTCCTTTTCTCCCCGATTCGGTTAAGCACCTCCTCATTAGTTACATGATCTACCCATCTAATTTTCAACATTCGTCTGTAGCACCACGTTGCTAAAGCTTCTATCATCTTTTTATCTGAATCCCTTATCGTTCACGTTTCCACCCATACAATGCTACACTCCAGACAAATGCTTTCAGAAAGGACTTCCTAACATGTAAATTAATACTGGATGTTAACAAGTTTCGATTTTTTAGAAACGCTTTTCTTCCCATAGCCATTTTGCATTTCATATCTTTTTTACTTCGGCAATCAGAAGTTATCTTGCTACCCAAATAACAAAATTCATCTACTACTTTTATTGTCTCATTACCTAATCAAATTCTTCAGCATCGCCTGATTTTCTGACATTGCATTCCATTACCCTCATTTTATTCTTGTTAATGTTCATCTTATATCTTCCTTTCAAGACACTTTCAATCCCATTCAATTGCTCTTCCAGATCTTTTGCGGTCTCTGACAGAATTACTATATCATCGGCAAACCGCAAAGTTTTTATTTCTTCTCCGTGCACTTTAATGCCTTCTCCAAATTTCTCCTTCCATTCCTTCACTGCCTGCTAAACAACAATTGGGAAAGGCTACAACCCTGTCTTACTCCCTTCCCATCTTCTGCGTCCCTTTCTTGCCCTTCGACTCCAATAACCGCTGTCTGGTTTTTGAATAGGTTGAATATAACTCTTCGCTCCCTATACCCCTGATACCTTCAGAATTTGGAAGAGTGTATTCCAGTCGACATTGTCAAAAGCTTTCTCCAAATCGACAAACGCTAAAAACGTTGGTTTCCCTTTCCTAAGACTATCTTCTAAGATAAGTCTTAATGTGAGTATTGCCTCCCGTGTTCCTACATTTGTCCTAAATCCAAACTGATCTTCCCCCAGGTCGGATTCCACAAGTTTTTCCATTCACCTGTAAATAATTCGTGTTAGTATTTTGCACCCATGACTTATTAAACTGATAGTTCTGTAATTTTCACACTTGTCTGCACTTTGTTTCTTTGGAATTGGAATTACAATATTCTTCTTGAAGTCGGAGGCTATTTCCGCTGTCTCATACATGTTGCATACCAGGTGATACAATTTTTTCACAACTGGCTCTCCTAACGACCTCAGCAGTTCAGACGGAATATCATCTACTCCAGGGGCCTTGTTTCGCCTCAACTCCTTCATCGCTCTGTCAAATTCGTCTCGCAGTATTATATCTCCTATCTCATCTTCCTCCACTTCGTCTTCCATTGCTAGAATATTGCTTTCAAGTTTATTTCCTTTGTATAGGCCCCTGTATATATTCCTTCCACAGTTCAGCCTTCCCCTCTTTGCTTACTACTGGTTTTCCGTCCGAGTTCTTGATATTCATACAGCTGCTTGTCTTGTCTCCAAATTTCTCCTTTATTTTCCTGTAGGCGGTATCTATCATTCCCCTGGTTATACATTCCTCTATGGTTCTGCATATGTCCTCTAGCCACTCCTGCTTAGCAAGTCTGCACTTCCTGTCAATCTAATTTTTCAGACGTTTGTAGTCCCTTTTGCCTGCTTCACTTGATGCATTTTATATTTTCTCGTGTCATCAATGCAGTACATCCTGTGTTATCTAGGGATTTTTATTAGGCCTTGTCTTTCTGCCTATATGGTCCTCTGCTGCCTTCACTACCCTTCTTCTTTTTTACTGTATTACTTTCCCCCGTTTCAACCAATCCTTGTCTAATGCTCCCTCCGAAACTCTCAACTACCCCTGGTTCCTTCAGTGTGTCCCAGTTCCATCTCCTAAATTTTCTACCTTTCTGCAGTCTCTATTTTTACTCTACAGTTCATTACCAATAAGTTATGGTCAGGGTTAACGTCTGCCGCTGGGTATGTCTTACAGATTAAAACGTGGTTCCTAAATCTATTCCTTACCATTATAATGTCAATCTGGTACCGTCCATTGTCTGCTGGTCTCTTCCACGTATACAGCCTTCTTTCATGATGTTTAAACCAAGTGTTGGTGATCATTAAATTGTGCTCTGCACAAAATTCTACCAAGTGATATCCTCTTTAATTTTTTTTTACCCAGTCAGTATGCACCTACTACATTTCCTTCTCTCCCTTTTCCTGCTAGCGAGTTTCAGTCCCCCATCACCAATCAAGTTGTCTACTCCCTTAATTTTCTAAATAATTTTCTTTTATCTCCTCGTACATTTCTTTGGTGTCCTCATCATCGGCGGAGGTAGTTGGCTTATAGACTTGTGTTACTGTGGTCCGTGTTGGTTTTGTATCTATCTTTGCTATGATAATGCGTTCACTATGCCGTTCATAGCAACTTACCCGCATTCCTATTATCTTATTAATTATCCGTCCTACTACTGTAATACCCCCAACTGATTTTGTATTTATAATTCTGTACTTACCAGACCAGAAATCCTGTTCCTTTTTGCACCAAAATTCACTAATCCCCACTATATCTATCTCTAACGTATCCGTTTCTCTTTTCAAATTTTCTAACTTACCTATGCGATTAGGAGTTAGAACATTACATGCTGTAGAATGCTTGTTTTGTTTTTCTTGATTACGACATCCCCCTGAATAGTCCTCGCCCGGAGATCCGATTAGGGGACTATTTTACCTCCGGAATATTTTACCCAAGAAGACGCCATCATCATATATTCATACAATAGAGCTGTATGTCCTCGGGAAAATTAAAGACTGTAGTTTCTCCTTGTTTTTAGCCGTGCACAGTAACTGCTTGGCAAAGCCATGTTAGCTGATATTACAAGGCCATCTGAGTCAATCATCCAGATTGCTGCCCCTATAACTGCTGAAAAGGCTGCTGCCCCTCATTAGGAACCACACGTTTGTCTGACTCTCCACAGATACCCCTCCGCTGTGGTTGCACCTACGGTACGGCTATCTGTATCGTAGAGACACGCAAGCCACTCCACCTCGGCAATGTCTGTGGTTCATGGGGGTGGTCGTGACGTTCATAAAGTGTGTTTCCAACTACGAACGAGTTTTCCTTAGAAAATCGGACCATTCTCGCTCCTCTCTCGTTTGTCTTACCCAATCAAAACTTTCCAACAACAACCCCATCTTTTTTCTCGCCAACCAATCACTCATCACTAGTGTACCCGTATTTTCCTTGTCCCTTTCAACCAGTGATCCTATTCTGGTGTACCAAGCATCAGTTTCATCATCACTGTGTTGACTGGTTGGCATGTAGACATGTATTAAACTATATCTTTTTTTGTAAACATTTAATCTCTGCATCATCATCGCGCTCTTTACCTTCCTTCTTAGCGTGATAGCTACACCATTCATTCCATTTTTCTCCTCGACCGAATAGAACAGTATGTAGTTATAACTTTTTTAGTTCTCTATTGCCTCCATACCTCACCTCGCACATTCCTAGGATATCCAGATTGTTGTGTTCCATCTTTTTGTTTTACGTTTTCAAGTTTTCCAGCTTGGAATAGGGTGCGGACGTACCACGTTTCCATGTAACAATCCTCAATTTTTCCTATTTCCTTTTATTTTGTCTTGTCTTTACACCTTACAGTATCCTAGATTTACTACCCTCTCGGAAGTCCGATTGAGGGTATTTTTTACCCCCGGAATCATATTTTGCGCTTAGTGGACCACGTCAAGCGTGCTTTGGGAATCGTTATGCGGTAACTTCCACTTGCTTTCCACATATGATATCAGACGCCTATCCTCGGTTAGACACTGTTTGCAGTCGTTCACTCTGAGTCAGACATTACTGTCGCCTGTTGGGCCGCGGAAGATCTGTGATTTCCCTACTACCACCCGAATCGGGGAGGCATTCCCCGACCCGCCACCTCGCGACGCGCCCTCTAGGGGTTTCAGGCTCCCCACCTGACTGATCCAAATTCACTGACGGATGTTGGAAGGGGAGGTTTGGAGTCATAATTGGATATGTGTTACCTTGAAAGGGAAATTTTCACCGTGAAGTTTCGTACGACAGCCTCGACACTAAGGTCGTCTAGTAGCGGCAGGTTTTTTCCTCATTTGGAGCCTGCTTGTAGGCTGACATGGCTGATTTCTTTTCGTCGGTGGGTGTACCTACCGTAACGATAATGTCCTCTTGCGCGTCCACGGCATTTCGGGATACCTCTCTAGCTGCACGAAGTTCACGCATCATTTCTTGAAGCTGACGTCGTGCCTCGTGTAGTTCAACCTCCAAGTCGGTCCGTTCTTCCGCCTTAGTTATCTGAAGGGCGATAATCACGTCCTCTGCGGTTGCACGCAACTTCACATGCCGTACTTATCCAGTGTTTCCTTGGCGATACGGCACTTATCCCATTAGGGAGGTTGGTGGGGAAACTCAACGACTGATCGGGACCGCTGTGTCCTCTTTGTTGGACATCTCTCACTCTTGCACTTGGCCCTGTCGCCGCTTCAGTTTCTCATGTAACGAGAGCCGCGCTAGTTAGCAGCGTGTGCAAGTTGGATCGTCACTCGGTGGCTCAATAGGGACGCGTGTGTTATTTGCTTACATAGACTTTAGGTGTGAGACTGTTACTCTGCATCACTTAGCGGCGTGTCCATATTTCTGAGAGCGAAAACAGTATTATTTTTCTCTCTCCTGCCTTTAGTGTGGAACCCTCGCTGCGCACACTTTGGCTGGGACTTGCCCCAAGACGGCAGCTAGAAGGCCTTTGTCTACCTTTTCGCGGCCAAACATGCTCGGAGGGTATCAGTGTGCGATGAAAGCAAGAGCAACAGCGATTAGGCACACAGCGAGTCTAAAGAGCTAAGTGCCATCAATAGGCAGTACTTTTTGTAATAATAATTTTTATTATTGATTTCATCCGCCACCCCAAGGAGTGGAGCGGGCTGTTAGGTTTCCTGCTCATTTTAGGGTCGGCGTTCAATTCCGTCAATTATCACAACAAGTATTTGGAGATCTCGACTGACAAGGAAAGTACTTGGGCTCGAACAAACACACATGCACCAAACTCGTATGATAGATAATGTAAAGATCCCTTATTGCACTAGTGATACTCCCGCATCTGCAAAACTCTGCAGTCGTCCGTTAAGAGGCCTCTGCGTGTGCCATGCCGCATTGCACTTTGACCTCTAGGTTCGCCAGTAGGGACGGTGCAGTGTGCCTCCGAAGTTGCGTTTTGTGATGTTATTTGTGTGGTGAAACGTCAGATGGGGCGTCGATTCCTAATCAATCCTGCTAATGTATTGCGATTATTTGAGATGAAGTTACGAAGAACCCTTCTTCGTGAAGATGGTATTCATGTAGAAGATGAATCATTTGCATGCTTTCTCTTATCTGTTATGGTACAGAAATATGAGCATAAGTTAGATACTATTGTTACAAACTCATAATAACTATAATAGGGATGATAATGACGAATAACTCATTGCAAGCGGTAGTGCCACGGTAAGTGCGGAAAGAGGCGATGGAAGCAGTGGCAGTGAATACCAACAGTCTTTCATGAAAATGGTTAAAGTTGCAACTATCATCACGGGTTTTGATGACAATTCGCTAGAGAACATGTACGATGGTTATTACATAAATTATAATTAAGATACCTGCATTACTTATGGCGTCTACAATTACATCTACAGTGCTATCTAGAGCATGGTTGCAGAGCTTTGCAGATAAACGACACCCACCAGCACATTGAGGTGTACGTACAGATCCTGTAACCAAACGTTCATACATATATGTTTGTTCGAGCCCATGTACTTTCCTTGTGAGAATCAACGGCTGAGGCTTACTAGTACTGGCATATGCTTTACATCCGGGGGAAACCTCCCGAATAGCTTCGTCACAACCAGGGTACTGCGACGTTGGCGTTCGTTGAGCACGTTGTCCTAGTCAAACACTTGGCCATCGCGACAGCGCAAATTCGGTCCCCAACAACAAAACTTAGGTCTACCAAATAACCCACTTTACGAATACTCCTAGTGAAAGGTCCACCAAACCGGAAGGGGCAAAACTGTCCCTGGCGGAACCGTCTTCAAAAGAACGGTAGCCTCTGTGTCGACAGGACATCCACCGCATGAGCTTAACTTGAAGCACTGCTGTCTGCCGGCACTCTACGACGCGGGACGGAGCAGTGTCGTTCCTAGGCAACGGCCAAAGAGATGCAAAGCAGGGCCGCCACTATCGATATTCGACGTGCGCGGCAGTGCTTAGAGTGAAGATCAAGCAAGAAGAGCTCGTGCTGAAAAGTGTGTGAGACAGGGATATAGCCTTTCACCTCGACTTTATACTTATAATGTCCACATCAAGGAGTCAGAGGCAAAAATAAAAGATCGGCTCAGGACTGGGACAAATTTCAAGCTGAAAGGATATTAATAATAACATTTACTAATGACACTGCAATCCTTAGCGAAACTGATAATGAATTACAGACGTACTAAATGCTTTTAAAAGTCTAATTATCACAAAATAAACAGATGTATTAAATCGAAAAGAGACGAAAGAAATCATGGGCACCACTAAAAAAGATAAGTGTTCAATTAAAGGAAAAAAAAACAAGAACTAAGAAGCAGGTGACTTGAAAAAGTTCTGATACATTGCCAAAAAGAAAGCAGCTCCCATCGCCAAAGTAAGAAAGATATAACCAGACTGACATAAACAAAGTCATTGCTAAAAGAAAAAGGAGTGAAACATCAATAATTTCTCACGATGTAGTTTTGGAGCAAAGGTTTGTATGGGTAGCGAATCATAGTTAAACGGAACATGGTAAAAAGAAGAAAATTGCAGCATTGAAGTTGTTGTGCTATAGCAGCTTATTAAAAATTCGATGAACTAGCAAGGGAAGATGTGAGGAGGGTCCCAGCAGAATAGGCGAGAAGGAGAACATGTGAAAATCATTGACTATAAGAAATTGTAGACTCATCAGGCACGTATTAAAAATGTTTACTAGGAAGGTCTGAAGAGGCTAAAATATTCTTGACACGAGGAAGAGTTGAATGTACCCACCACGTATTTCAGAACACTGTCAAAGGGAAGATTTGATGCGCAGGAAGCTTAGGGTTCAATGTCCTGTAGACATCGTGATAACTAGAGACGAAGTTCACGCTAAAACAGTTTTCATCAGGGATGAGACGGTCAATGGCCGTACACTTTGAAAGAACTGTAAGGGAATTTGCCTGGAGAGATTTAGACAAATCACTGGAAACCTAAATCGCGATAGTCAGATGTGGATTTGAACAGCTGTCCTCCCGAATGGGAGTCCACTGTGTTACCATTGAGCCACCCCACTCGGTTCTTAAGCAAGAAGATTAAATACATTAAATATCGAGGACTTCATCCGTTACCTTATGTGCAAAAACACTACAGAATATATACCGTACAATCATATTGTCTCTTTGTGAACAAAGATGTTAACTCGTCACACATGCACTACGACACAGTTTATAAATCTTATCGCGATATACTCCCAAAATAAAAGGATTTGAGGAGGTTCGCTAGCAGTTCTTAGGATAAACTGTTAGCTCTGGGTTACCAAAATCCGAGTGCTATAAGGAGGATGTGTTAACATCACAGAAGCCACCACCACCGAACTTCAGAAACGTTGATTTGACACTTCTCTTGCAATGTCTTTGGAAAGAACTGCCTTATGCGCATGGTGATTCACACATTTTATCATAAGTACTGTAAAGAGAAGTTAAAAAATTCTAGTAAGTAGCCCATATCCGAGAAAAATTATTTAGACATCAACTAATTTTAAAGATCGGATTACTTTTAAACGTATCGCTTCACGGCTAGCAGAAAGCGGAAACAATAAGCTCTGAGGCAAAAATAGCATCGTGTTAAAAACAGTTTTGACCTTTGCGTGCTATCACACTTGGATCTCATTATAACCAAAGGGTTTTAAACCGGTCACTGATTTAACACCCAAAAATATCTTATGATTCATTATTAAAGAACCTTACATTCAAATTCGTTACATATATCACGCATAGAACCTCCCCCACTTCCGCCCTTACGCAAATTACAACATTTGTTTTCTGCATGCCTTTAAATTTCCAATCAAGCTCTCTTTTTCTTTCCTGACAATTCCCTAAATCAGTTGAGGGGGGGGGGGGGCGGTGGCAGATCTCACCCACGTATCGCAAA
Source organism: Locusta migratoria (assembly GCA_026315105.1). Taxonomy (NCBI): domain Eukaryota; kingdom Metazoa; phylum Arthropoda; class Insecta; order Orthoptera; family Acrididae; genus Locusta; species Locusta migratoria. The sequence goes on along the minus strand of CM048745.1, from coordinate 712,991,441 downwards.
TTACCTCGGCACATACATCTTTACAACTACAGTATGATGTACATTGTCCATTGATGCTCAAAGATGTCAGTGCTTGAAATGAAAGTATCCTCTTGAAATGTTGCGAAATCTAAAATTCTTTTCTTGTTACGCGTGTTAAACAGACAGGTCCTCCAACCTATCTACATAACTAGTCCAATAACCACATTTAAGTGCACATCAAAGGATTCATCGAACAAATTTTATGTTATTTTTCTACCGTTCCATTATCAGATGAAGAGACTTGCACTGAACAGGGTAGCGTGGAGAGCTACATCAAACCAATCTGCGGATTGAAGACCACAACAACAACAACCATTCTCTAATAGTGCGCGGGTGGGAACACCTGAATTTTTCCGTTCTCGGTTTGATTATTCTTATTTTATTATGATTATCATGTCAACCTAAGTAGGTGGCTGTTTATAGAGACTAATAATAATTTTTCGATGAATGCCTTTCTCTGTTTGCAGGTTCATAATAATAAAGGACATACAGGCATGAAATTCTATTGTATCTATGCGTTTTTATGACCAAAACTGTCAATCTGTATTACTTTTTATTAAGATAACACTCACTGTTCGCTTCCGTAACCAAGGCAATCATGAGATAGCTTTTGATACAAACAAACTGTCAATCCCGCAATTGCGATATGCGTAATGTAACCACGACAAATACTGGTTCATTTTTCACTGTTAATACGTCTGATAGGTTAACGTAACACCCGTAAATACCCTCTTACACAAAACAGTTAAATACTCACGCAAAATTGAAGAGTGAAACAATTACACTAGTGGAATAAATCAGTTTTTAACACCATTATTTCCATTCTTTTCATTTGTAACTATTTTCCATAATTTTTTTACTCTATATACAGGTTGTTACAAAAAGGTACGGCCAAACTTTCAGTAAATATTCCTCACACACAAAGAAAGAAAATATGTTAGGTTGACATGTGTCCGAAAACGCTTAATTTCCATGTTAGTGCTCATTTTAGTACTTCTCTTTAAATGTAAATTGAAATAATTCGTGCAGACAATTGTCAAAATACCCAATAGTTTCGTTAGTATGTACTGTACTTCCTCGATTCACCGCCAGTTGGCCCAATTAAAGGAAGGTAACGTTGACTTCAGTACTTGTGTAACATGCGAGTCATTGCTCTACAGTACTAGCATCAAGCACATCAGTACGTAGCTTCAACTGGTTACATCTACATCTAAATACATACTCCGCAATTCACCGTAAGGTGCGTGGCGGAGGGTACACTGTACCACTACTAGGCATTTCCTTTCCTATTCCACTCCCAAATTGAACGAGGAAAAAAGAATTCCTATATGCCTCCGTACGAGCCTTAATTTCTCTTATCTTGTCTTTGTGATCACCACGCGAAATGGAAGTAGGCGGAAGCAAGATCGTACTACACTCAGCTTCAAATTCCGGCTCTCTAAATTTACTCAACATAAATTCACGAAAAGAACGTCGACTTTCTTCCAGCGATCCCCAATTGAGTTGCCGGAGCATTTCCGTGACACTCGCGCAATGGTCGAACCTACCGGTAACAAATCTAGCTGCTCGTCTCTGAACCGCCTCTATGTCTTCCTTTAAACTGATCTGCTGCGGGTCCCAAACACTTGAGCAATACTCTAGACGTGGTCGTACAAGGGTTTTATACGCGGTCTCCTTTCCAGGTGAAGTACATCTTCCCAACGCGACAGAATCAAGATGCTCACTACTAATGCTGTATTCGAACATTATAGGATTGTTGTTTTCTACTCATGCACATCACCTTACATTTTTCTACATTGAGAGCTAGCTGCCATTCTTCGCACCAACTAGAACTGTGTCATCCTGTATGCTATTACAGTCAGTTACATACAACACCCTCCCATACCCCACAGCATCATCAGCAAACAGCCGGAAATTACAACTTACTCTGTCCATCAGATCATTTATATAGATAGAAAATAATAGCGGTCCTATCACACTCCCCTGGGGCACGCCTGACAATACACTAGTCTCTGATGAAAACTCGCCGTCGAGAACAACGTACTGCGTTCTATTACTTTGGAAGTCTTCCAGCCAGTCACAAATCTGTGAACCTACTCCATAAGCTCGTATCTTCGTTAGCAGTCTGCAGTGTGGCACCGCGTCGAACGCCTTTTTGAAGTCGAGACAAACACAATCCGTCTGTTGCCCTTCGTCCATGGCTCGCAAGATGTCATGTGAGAAAAGGGCAATCTGAGTTTCACATGAACGATGTTTCCTAAACCCGTGCTGATTCATGGAAAGAAGCTTTTCCGTTTCAAGGAAATTTACTATATTCGAACTGAAAATATGCTCCAAAATTCTACATGAAACTGATGTCAACGATATTGACCTGTAATTGTGTGGGTCCGTTCTCTTTCCTTTCTTATAAGCGGGAGTCACCTGCGCTTTTATCCAATCACTGGGAACTTTGCGCTGAATTAAAGATTTGCGATAAATGCAAGCTAAGTAGGGGGCCAACGCCGCAGAATAGTCTTTGTAAAACCGAACTGGTATTCCATCCGGACCAGCAGAGATTTTCGTATTTAGCTCTCTCAGCTGCTTCTCTACACCGGAAATACCTATTGCTATGTCCCCCATTTCGGAATTTGTACGTTGATCAAATGATGGTACATTCGTGCGGTCCTCCTGCGTGAAAGATTTCTTAAAGGTTAAATTTATAACTTCAGCTTTCCGTTTGCTTTCTTCTATTACTGCCCCGGACGCACGAATCTCTACTAACTTTTACCTGTCATCGTTTGCGTGTTCTTTTTTGAATCGAGAGTGCAACAGCCTTTGCTTTCTCAGCAGCTTTCTAACATTATTATTATACCACGGTGAATCTTTTCCATCCTTAATCGTCTTTATTGGCACATATTTCTCTAACCCTTTATTAACAATGCACTTAAATTTAGTCCACAATTCCTCTACATCCATAGTCCCGGAATTAAACGATGCCCATTCATTTTCTAAATGCGATCGTAACATTTTCTTATCGGCTCTTCCCAACAAAAACACGCTCCTAGCCTTATTGGTTGGTTTATGAACTTTGGTCACCATCGACGCTATGACGATATCATGATCACTAATTCCTGTCTCTACACAGACATCGTTAATTAGGTCAGGCCTGTGTGTTCATCACGAACGTGGTTTTGCAGTCAGTGCAATGTTTACAGATGCGGAGTTGGCAGATGCCCATTTGATGTATGGATTAGTACGTGGCAGTAGCCGTGGCGCGGTACGTTTGTATCGAGACAGATTTCCAGAACTGGGGCACGTTATCATGATTTCATACGGGATACTCTACCTGTGCTGCTAGAACATGTGCCTTTACGACACAACATGTGGTTCATGTACGATGGAGCTCCTGCACATTTCAGTCGACGCGTTGGTACGCTTCTCAACCACAGATACGGTGACCGATGGATTGGTAGAGGCTGACCAATTCCATAGCCTCCTCACCTCAACCCTCTTGACTTTCATTTATGAGGGCATTTGAAAGCAACCCCGGTACCAAATTTGGAGACTCTTCGTGCTCGTATTGTGGACGGCTGTGATACAATACGCCATTCTCCAGAGCTGCATCAGCGCATCAGGGATTAAATATGTTCCAATATTTCTAAATCTATCGGACTAAACTACGTGGGCATCAGTCCGTAGCTTACAAACTACTTAAACCTAGATAAATTAATGTAAGGACAGCACACACACCCATGCCCCAGGGAGGACTCGAACCTCCACGGCGAGCAACCGCCCGCTCCGCAGCGAGACGCTTTAGACCGCTCGGCTACTCCACCGCGACCATCAGGGATTCCATGCGACGCAGGGTGGATGCATGTATCCCTGCTAACGGAGGACATTTTGTACATTTCCTGTAACAAAGTGTTGGAATTCACGCTGGTACGTTCTGTTACTGTGTGTTTTCATTCCATGATTAATGTGATTTAAAGAGAAATACTAAATTTAGCTCTAACTTGGAAATTAAGCGTTTCCGGACACATGTCCACATAACGTATTTCCTTTCTTTGTGTGTGAGGAATATTTCCTGAATATATATATATATATATATCTATATATATATATATATATATATATATATATATATATATATATATATATATATATATATGCACATCGATATAACACACACCAGTCTGTTCAAACAAATTGGTTATTTGTAGTATAATTTACAATAGTAATCAACATGTAGCTTTCGCCACACTAACCACATCAGTATCACTAGAGATATATTATTTTTATTTAGAGTCCGCTTGCTCAACGACGTATCGCTCATCTAGCGACGCATGTCTGTCGGCTGGAAGCATGTAGTGGCCAGATTCCTTCACTGCTGCAGCTTGTTGCCGCCATTCGTTAACTCAGCCAGTGCCTTCGTGAAACAAGGCCTTACCACAGCCGTGATGACGTCATGCATTGAGGCGGGATTGAGGCACTTGGTTGGTAGGTCGAAGTTTGGAATAATATCAAAATTCATTTCATATGCGTACCTACGAATCAGGCGCCCCGATTCCGCCTCAGTGCATGACGTTTTCAGTGCTATGCTACGACCTTGATTTCACGTAGGCAGTGACTCAGCGTTCTCGATCACACGAAACAAAGAAACAAACGAAAAAAATACACAGTACATCAAATATAATAATAATAATTACAAAAAGTTAATGTCTCAACACCCAGTATCTACAACCTGCCGGCCGCGGTGGTCGAGGAGACTGAGGCGCTCCAGTCACGGTCTGCACGGCCACTGCGGTCGGGGGTTCGAATCCCCCCCTCGGGCATGGATATTTGTGCCGTCCTAGTTCGTAAGTAGTTCATAAGTAGTTTGTAAGTTTAGGGACTGATGACCCCGTAGTTAAGTCCCATAAGCTGTACAAACATTTGAATTGAATCTACAACCAACATTGATCGAACGCCGTTAGAGCAGAATAGTGCTACATGCCTCAATATCTGGTATTCTTTTAAGAATATCAACACAGTTGCTATTAAAACATGTTCGCATTCAGAAGAGAAAGTTGATGAAAGAAAACTTTGCGTTTGTCGAAGGCGTGCACTCTGCACAAAATGAAAGTAGATAAAATTCCCTACAAAATACACTATTTAAGGTTGATTTTCTTAGGAGCCGTATCGGAGCTACAGGTTGTTGAAAAATTGTTGGTCCTTCTGAAAATACGTACAAACGCACATTCAGACGCCCTACAACTCGAGAAATATACTTGTCATTAACAAAACCCCTACACCACATGAAATTACATTACAGGTCCTGCTAGGGACGTCTGCAATATTCCATTTTCTCGTCAGGGGGCAGCAATGCTTTCTGCGCCAATAGTGAAACACACCCTCCCACCTGCATATCTCTCGTCGGCGGTAGTTAAAGGTGGGTGTTTTGAATGAATTAATGAGAAAGTATGTTAGATGAAAACATTAACAAATTATGTTTATAACATATTATGTGCTTGATACAGAATAGAAAGCTGAAGAAATGTAGTAATGTACATGAATCATGAAATGAGTGGATGACGAGCTCAGGATAGGGTTATCTCTTCCTATAGGTTCTCTATCTCGAGAAGAAAGTGTTGTTAGTGTTAAAATATCGTTACAAAAGACAATTAATTGTGTAGTGATCCTTGTATGAATAAATACCTGTACTGATGTCATAAGCGCAGTTCTTTTATTCGTCTCCATTTGGCTGGTGCTGGATCAGGCAATGTTTCTTGTGCACGTAAAGGTCCAGGCAAAGTATCAGGGGCTTTGGAACTTGCAGGCTAAACAGTGAGATTTTGCTGACCTTCAAATGAAAAATTTTAATGGAATTATTAACGTTATGATAGAGAAAAAAGTTGATTAATAAAGATGCATAATACTGCAAACTATTACATCCTTCGGACAGTGGTGCTGAAAGGGGTTCGTCCAGGTCATCTTGGCCTTGTGTGTCCAAACTGTAATCAGTATTTGAATACAATCTTTCATGTTGCAGACACAGTTTCGTGTAGAACAGTCCTGTTCGCCTACGCGCACGGGGGAATTGCAATCCGTCTTGTATTTGCGACATATAATGTCCTCCGAGGGTATACCGTTTTGAGGGAGGCTATTATTTGTATCTTGCGTTAGTACAGAGGCACCTCCTCTCCATATAAAATAGTGCGTTCTGAAAGACAAAGTCAGGGTAACCGAACGCAGTGGTTTGGTTTAGATTTTCTCGAGGCCTCCATCTCCATCGGGTACTTTGAAATCACATTCAAGTGCCTGGCAGAGGGTTCATCGAACCACCGTTATACTATTTTATCTCCCATTCCATTCTCGAATAGCGCGCGAGAAGAAAGAACATCTGAATCTCTCCGTCCGAGCTTTCATTTCTCTTATTTTATTCCGATCATTTCTACCTATGTAAGTACGAGTCAACAATATATTTTCTCATTCGGACTAGAATGTTGGCGATTGGAGTTTCGTAAGTAGCCCAGGCCGCACCGACAAAGTGCCGTTGTTGTATTGATTCCCATCCCAGATGCTGTATCATTTCCGTAACGCTGTCTCCCCTGTATCGGGACAATACGGAACGAGTTGCCATTCTTTGGACTCTCTCGATGTCCTCCGTCAAATCCACCCGATAAGGATCCCACACTGGGCAACAATACTCCATAAAAGGACGGACAAGCGAAGTGTATGCAGTTTCTTTTGTAGTTCTGTTGCATGTTTTAAGGTTTCTGCCAATAAAACGCAGTCTCTGGTTCGCCTTTCCCGCGACATTATCTACGTGTTCTTTCCAGTTTAAGTGAGAAATAATTGTAATTCCTAGGTATTTTGTGGAGTTTACCGTCTTCACATTTGATTGATTTATCATGTAAACAAACTATAAGGGATTTATTTTCGTACTCATGTTGACGATTTCACACTTCTCATTATTTAGAGTCAACTGCCAATTTTTACACCATAGTGATATCTTATTCAAATCGTTCTGCAGTTGGTTTTGATCTTCAAATGATTTTACTAGACGGTAAATGACGCCGTCATCTGCAAACAACCTAAGAGAGCTACTTAGATTTTCTAACGGACGACTGCAGAGTTTTGCAGATACGGGAGTATCACTAGTGCAATAAGGGATCGTTACATTATCTCTCATACTATTTTGGGGTATATGTGTTTGTTCGAGCCCAAGTACTTTCCTTGTTAGACTCAACTGGCGGACATTCGCCCATACGGGATTAAAGTGCCGTCACGTTTTATTTATGTCAAACTTGATGTACTTTCACGTAGTGTAGTGAGTTTTGTTGTAACATTTGACGACCCAATCCTGGTCTAACACACACTTATTTCATAATACACGGTAATTTCATATTCAGCTTTCTGTTCAGTGTCATACAACAAATATGTTTTTTATGTAATTTTATAATTTTTCATGAATCATACTTCCTCATCAATCCATTCAAAACATTACTTTTCAGTGCAACACATCGAAAATACACCGCCGACGAGTCACAAGCAGGCGGGAGGGGGTGTTTCAGTAAAGGGCGCAGAAGGCATTGCTCGTAATTTTCGTTTTGGTGCTGCCACCCTTACAAGAAAATAGAATACTACAGACGTTCCTTGTAAGAAATGTAATGTACGTACACGTGGTATAGGGTTTTTTTTTTTGATAACATGCATATTTCTCGAGTTGTAAGGCGTGCGAGTGGGCATTTTTGACGTTTTCGCCAAAGGGCCAAAGAAATGCTCTTTCGCAGCAACCTCTAGCGCCGATACCGCTCGTTAGAAGATGAAACCTGAGTAGTGTATTTTGTAGGGAACTTTGTCTGCTTTCATTTTGTGCAGAATGAACATCTTCTACAAACGAATAGGTTTCGAGATATGAGCAACAACTGAAAAACGTTCGAAAATTTTGAGGATTTTTTTGCTTGTTCCATTGGGATGCCGACCCCCTACAAAGTAGGAAACTTAAAATTAAAAAAACATACAGAACCGTTGATAATAAATCTTTCGGAATTTGTTATCTGCAGGGCCCACAGTGTTAGAGACGTCGCACATCGACATTTTAATAATAAGAATTATATAATTTCAACACTGTATATTCTTAATTCGTATTAGTTCCACTATAAGCTTATTTCGGCTTAAAAGTCATCTTCAGGTGTTACGCCACATTCTGTTATGCTGTACATTTCGATATTATAGTGACGTGTTTTTTCTTCTTATATATATCACGTAACTTACAATATTACGTTGTCATGCGAGATCTTTATGAATGTAAGTTACGTGATAAGAAGAAAAAATAAATCACATAATAATAATATCGAAATGTACAGCATAACAGAATGTGGCATAACACCTAAAGATGACTTTTAGGTCGAAATAAGTTTATAGTGGAACTAATACGAATTAAGAATATACAGTGTTGAAATTATATAATTCTTATTATTAAAATGTCGATGTACTTTAGGAATTTTGTTAGGAAATAGGCTTTATTGAACACCACTTTTGTGATCTACTGGTAATATCTGAACATTGTGGCCGTTTATGACAGCAGTTCTGCGATCTTTCCAAAGAGTCTCCTGCAGTTAACTATTTAAACTCTTCTTTCTCTACACTGTTATGACAAATGCTATCATATCTAGACTCAGGAGGTGTCTTTCGCAGTCTCTGAAGGGATTTCGCTAATCTAAAAACTTGCATGTGCAGGCTACACCTACTCCTCTATCCTACCAACCGCTTTCTGCGTGAAGTGTACACCTAAACTTTTAAATAGTACACTAATATTATCCAGGCGATAGCGGAGCGGAGGTCACCAAATGCACGCCAAAGAATTCTACAGAAACGTCTGAGCTTCCGGATTTGGCCTTTCACGCAGCTTCGAACCAGGGAGCCGCGTTCAGTTCCATGAAAGGTGCCACAAATCGATAGCTGCGCTTTTACCTTGCGAATGACTCTCTTCCCTAAATATGCCTGTTTCCTGTGGGAACGATGATGGCCTCTGAACTCAGGAGACAGGCGCCGTTTGTGCCAACATGAACCACGACTACCAGCCAAGTGCACCCATTGTGCTCAATCACTGCCGGCAAAGCCTCCTCCATGTCCTGCATCTACATCTACATTCGTACTCCGTAAGACACCTCACGGTGTGTGGCGGAGGTTACTTTGTGTATCATTGTCACTTTCTCCTCCTATTCCAGTCGCGAAGGCTATGGTTCGCAAGAAAAATGCTTGCCGATATTCCTCCGTGTGGGCCTCAGTCTCTCCGATTTTTATCATTTTGATGCTTGGCGAGATGTACGTAGCAGGAAGCATTATATTAGTGGACTCTCTGAGCTTTTACAGAAGCCCGTAGGTCAATGCAGATCGCGTCTTTCGTAGCGTCTGCCACTAGAATTTGCTAATCATTTCCGCGATGCTTTCATGCTTACTAATGAGCCCGTAACGAAGCGTGCAGCTTTCCGTTGGATCTTTTCGATGTCCTCCATTAACCATATCTGGTGCAGATCCCACACTAATGAGCAAAAGTCAAGCGCTAGCCGAACGAGAGTATCGTATCCTACAAGAGTTTACAGACGGAAAAACTCGAGAATCTACCACTTTCAAACAAAACACGCGTGGAACTGAAAGATAAAATATAATGAAAGATACAGAAATATCTTAATTCTTAACTTGCTGCTTTACTGACGAGTCATGGCCGATACCTGACTCTAGGGATCAAATGCTGGAGCTTCGACCTCTCAACACGCCATGATAGGGGCCTTCGGCTAGAACCTCGGTACTATAGGATATTACCACGGTTTAATATATACAGTCACCACACTCTCGCAGATTATTGTAATACACTGCAAAAGCAGTGCCCCAAGCGGCCGTTAATCGAAATTTCTAAATACGATATTGGATGAGTGCGAATAGAATCGTTTATATTCTACATCTACATCTACATGAGATACTCTGAAAATCACATTTAAGTGCCTGTCAAAGGGTTCATCGAACCACCTTTATACTATTTGTCTCCAATTACATTCTCGAATAGCGCGCGGGAAGACAGAACACCTGAATCTCTCCGTTCGAGCTCTGATTTCTCGTATTTTATTCTTTTTTTTTTTTTTTTTTTTTTTTTACTTATGTAAGTGGGAGTCAACAATATATTTTCGCTTTCGGAGGAGAATGTTGGTGATTGGAGTTTCGTAAGTAGCCCACGCCGCAGCGATAATGATTACCATCCCAATTACTGTATCATTTCCGTAACGCTGTCTCCCCTGAATTGAGACAATACAAAACTCTTTCGATATCCTCAGTCAAACCTACCTGATAAGGATACTTCACTGCGCAGCAACACTCCAAAAAGGACGTACAAGCGTAGTGTATGCAGTTTCTTTAGTAGTTCTGTTCCATCTTTTAAGGTTTCTGCCAATAGAACGCAGAACGACAAGAATCTTCAAGATATTATCTCTTAAGATAAAGTAATCGCACTCAAAAGAATATGTGCATATAAGAAAGACGAGTGAAGCCTTAAAATGTGCGAATCATTAGACTCTATAGAGAATTGATACGTGTCAAAAAAACTCTTTGTCATAGTAAGAACAGACCATATTAGAAATTTATGTTTCTCTTATGTTTATCTTCTACTTACTTTCAGTAGAATAAGCTGCAAATTTATACATATTCGTAAGTTATGGTTTATGACAAAGTTCTTCGTTGTACAGTGAATCAGTTAAGTTCGGCTATTTTTACATTAATTTCCGAAATATGTATGTCTCTTGACATTTTGCTAATGATTGTAACGCAAAAATTGTACTAACTATTTCATTAATTACGTACACAAATAAATATAAACAAACATCTCTCTTTCGGCGGCTTGCCCACCACTACCGCCGCTAGTGTCGTAACAACTGTCAGTTGCTAACAACTTTTACATCAGTGAGTGTCGCGACTGTGATATTACCTCAACAATAATAAAATTTTCTGTGTTAAATTTTGACTGTCCATAGGAAAATAAACTTGAAGGTTTAGTCATACAGAGGAATGAGGATATACATGAGGCTGTGGTAAGAGATATGGTACTGCGAGAACAATTTGACAGAGTTCTGAGAGGAAAGAAACAATGAATGCCCGTGGAGTAGACGAAACTCCCTCAAAGCCACTGAATTCTCCGGGAGAGTCAGTCGTGACATAACTATTGTGACTGATGTGACAGATCTACGAGACAGACGAAAAACCGTCAGACTGCAAGAAGAATTTTATAATCCTCATTCCAGAGAAAGCAGGTGCAGACAAGGGTTAAAATTACAGAACCATCGGTTCAATAAGTCATGGTTGCAAAATTATAACACGAATTATTTACAGGACATTGAAAAAAATGGTAGATTCCAATATCGGTGAAGATCAGTGTGCATAGGAACGAGGGTTAGAAAAAGGAAAAGTAATATTCAATTTGTACTGTATCCAGACAGCAGTTATCATAGTCGAAAGGCATGTATGGGCTGCAGTGGTTTGGAAAGGAGTAAGAAAAGTTGTAACTTTTCCCCAATGTTGTTCCATCTGCACACTGAGCAAGCTGTGAAGGAATGCAAGAAAAATTGCGAGAAGGGATTAAAATTCAGGGGAGAAAAAAAAAATCTTAGCGGTTTGCCAATTACATTAAAATTCTGCCAGAGACCGCAAAGAAACTCGAAGTGCGTAGGAACGAAATGGACAAAGTCATGAAAGGAGTGGTTGAGATGAACATTATCGAGAGCAAAACAAGGGTAATGCAATGTAATCTAAGAGAATCAGCCGATGCAGAAGAAATTAGGTAACGAAACGATATAAGAAGCAGATGAGTTTTCTTATTTAAAAGTAAAGAATTTCTTTCTGAAGCATTTGTCTGCAGGTTAGCTTGGTAAGCGAGTGAAAAGTTGATAAGGAGTTCAGAAAAAAAGATAATAGAAGTTTCTGAAATATGGTCGTACAGGAGACTGCTGAAGACTAGATGGGTTCCTCGCGTAGGCTACCTAGGGAGGAGTTACTGCACAGAATTGTGAGAAACGTATTCTGGCATATCGTCTAATGTACAAAAATCAAAGTATGTTTGTCTCTTTAATTGTATTTTATCACGATCCTTCCGTATTCGATTGCGATGAAATTTTATCAATTCATTTTTTGCACTCGCGCGAGGGCTTGAGCCATATTAAAATAAACTTCGTACGGTGCATGGCGGAGGATGCTTCACAGTTAGTTAATTCGTTTCTTACGCCCTCACGCTGAAATGTCTGGATGGATATGAAATTTTCAATGGAGATACCTTATACCCTGCATTAATAAACGGGCTACCTTCCGTATGCCTCCGTAGGTGCGTGGTGGAGGGTACGTTACAACAAGCAACGAAATTTACTGCTCACCATGAAAGTCAGCACATAAATGTGTGTTTTCAGGAAGGAGGTTTTTATAATCTTCAGGCCAGTGAATTTATCACGGCGGAGGATACCTTGCGTCTTTGACACCAGTCACCATGAAACTTGGCGCTTATATTTATGTGTTCATATATAGGAGGGAGTGGAGTAGGTGGAGGAGGAGACGGAAAGAAAGGGAAGGCAGGAGACGAACAGAAAGAGGTAGAAGAGGAGACGGACAGAGTGAGGGGAGAGGAGGAAAACGAGAGAGATGGTGATGGATAGGTGGAAGGAGATGAACAGAGGGAGGAGCGGAGGAAATGTACAGAGAAAGGGACAGGAGATGCCGTGGGTAGGAGTAGGTCAACAAAGAAAATGGAGGATGTAAGATATCATGGTATAGATGGTAATGCCTTTGCTATGCAGAGTTAGGACTTGTAATATCTCTGGTGTGCGGCACCATTAGTTCAGTGGTTGAGCGTCGGCATTCGAGTAAAGTTGTTGAGTTGTACAGTCGTGGGGTTATATGAGCTGACGCAATTAGGCTATACATTTCAATAATTGATCAAAATATCCACGGGTGTACTGCCGGTCTATAGTGTCCAACGGGCACAATATTTCGGCGATCATACATGTCGCCATCATCAGGTGAACTGACGGACTGAGCTCCTGGAAACGCGCCGGCACGGAGATCCGCACGCTACGGCTGCTCGAAGGGAACTTCGAGCAGCCGTAGCGTGCGGATCTCCGTGCCGGCGCGTTTCCAGGAGCTCAGTCCGTCAGTTCACCTGATGATGGCGACATGTATGATCGCCGAAATATTGTGCCCGTTGGACACTATAGACCGGCAGTACACCCGTGGATATTTTGATCATCAAATACGCCGGGAGAAACTGAAGAATCACATTTCAATAATTAGTGGCACACAGTTTGGTGTTCGATTTTGTGTGAAATTTGTTTAGTTGCGTACTAGCTTAAACCCCCGGCTCCGCTCTCGTGTTGGTTGATTATGATAGTTAAGCTATCTTTCTGTAGTGTGCTATGAGACTGGTTTTGAAGGATGAAATGAAATACAATATCTTCTTTAGAAACAAACATTTTTAATCAACATTATCAGGAAAGTATGTAGTGTAGATCAAATCACACGTAAAAGTGCACTCGTTTCGAAGAAACCAATCACGAAAATCAACAGTAACGATTGTAATAATATCACAGGTCGATCACTAGATGAAATGCGCGAAACGTCAAATCGAATTTTTGAGATGTATTAAAAGAAATTTCTTTTTTACTGCTTTATTTATTAATTCTTATATTTTCTTATTCGTATGATTATCCTTACATTGTAGCACGCACAGACCAAAGATATGGTGTGTGGCATCACGTTTCGCTGTATGTAACCTCCTTGCTTTAGAGTCGCAAACGTCATTGCAGGCCTTCAGTCAGATTTTTTCTTTTAATAATTTTACGACTTTTAAACACCATATCTGCCACTCCCTTATAGCTATCGGCATGGAACTGCTATGGTATACAACGGGAGACTTCGGACAACAATTACGCACAGACCATTCGTTTGCGTTCTGTAGTTTTCGTTGCAGAGCGAAATATTAACGCACACACACACACACACAGGTAGAATTTTATGTACACCAATAACTTTCCATCCCAATATACCTCACCCTTTTATCATTATCATTCCTCAAGCAACAATGCAACCAATAAAACCATTTTCAAAGAGTAAATATAATTTTCAAAGAGTAATTATTGTTCCGCATTTCGCGTTATACTCTTCAAATTACTTAATATCTATCAGGTCGCTATAAAACCGTGCCTAAAACCTTGGTCAGATATAAATTAGTAACTGTACAAATATTTAAGTCTCTGCATCTCGTCGTTCGGACGTGATGAGCGTACACCGAACAGATTCACATTAATATATATATATATATATATCCGATCGCCATAAAACCGTGCCTAAGGCCTTCCCCGGGTAGACATTAGTAACTGTACAAATTTTTAGCTCTTTATGTCTTGTGGTTCAGACGTGATAAAGGTACACGGAACAGACATTCACATTTATAAATATAGATAGATAAAGGTCTTTTTTTTTCTTCTTTTTTTCATTGTTGGACGTAAGGTATTAGACGGAGCAGGGTTTGATAGGGAATAATAATGACTTTAGTTGTAGCTTCTAATAACTGCTGTATGAGTAGGGTAGGAGAAGTTTGCAAGGAGATTGACTAATGGAAGACTGGAAACCTCATACATATTTGTTTCTGCCTTATTTCTATCATTTGTTATTAAATAAGCTAACACTTTTATATTTCAAATGCTATTTGCACAATTATTTCTTCTGCGGCAGCAATGCGCCAGGTTCCAGTTATTCCTGAACAAAACAAGGGATCGATTGCTGGGACACATTCTGAGTCATTAAGAAATCGTCAATTTAGCATTTAAGGCAAAATGTGACGTCAACATCACAGAGGAAGACCGAGAGACGAACACAGCAATCAGTTTCAAAATGATGTAAGTTGACTTTCTTATTCAAAGATAAGAGACTTACACAGGACGGGGTAGCGTGGAGGTCTGCACCAAACCAATATTTTGACTGAGGACCACAACAACAACATAAAAATATCATTTCTGCGTGGTGTGGTACAGCAACCGTGTTATGTCGAACTCTTGAATAAAAGAATGTCTTGGTCGCAAAAACTTTTATTGAAATGACACGTTTCGGCCGGTAGAGCGTCTTCAGATTTCTGACAAAGAAGAAAAAAATGATCCACATCTTACAATTTTTACATGGCAATATTACAAAAAAAAAAAAAAAAAAAAAGAAAAAAAATTAAATTTGGTTGCTACAAAACAATGTTGAAATTCTTACCGTTCTATTTCTGCGTAGTGTGATACAGCAACCGTGTTAAGGGGAACTCTTGAATAAAAAAATGTCTTGGTTGCAAAAACTTTTATTGAAATGACGCGTTTCGCCCGGTACAGCATCTTCAGATTTCTGACAAAAGAAGAAAAAATGATCCACATCTTACAATTTTTACATGTCAATATTACAAAAAAAATTAATTTGTTTGCTACAAAACAATGTTGAATTCAGTAATAAGGGATTGTAATAATGTAGGTACTGATGTTTCACCTACTTTGTGATAGAGGGTGTTTAAGTTAAAATGCAGCCTTAGGATGTCTTACCGAGACATAGCAATGTAATCCGTTGATCAGCTGTAACACTGACCATTAATTTGATCATTGTATCAATTTGTTGAACGGTCAGTGTTACTGCTGATCAACGGATTACATTGTTATGTCTCGGTAAGACATCCTAAGGCTGCATTTTGACAACATCAGTACCAACATTATTACAATCCCTTATTACTGATTTCAACTTTGTTTCGTAGCTAACAAATTTAATTTTTTTTTGTAATATTGCCATGTAAAAATTGTAAGATGTGGATCATTTTTTCTTCTTTGTCAGAAATCTGAAGATTCTCTAACCGGGCGAAAGGCGAAATTTCAATAAAAGTTTTTGCAAGCAAGACATTCCTTTATTTAAGAGTTAAAATTGGTAATCTATGAGCATTATTTATTAACAAGTGAATGGCAGTCTTTTTGCCGTGAAAGCGTCTCAGTATAACGTGCTTGAGTATCTTTCGTTTGGCGCGATGGAAGCCTCAGATTTCAGGCTGTCGCAGTGAAACGAGACCCGTCACGTTGCGCTGCACTGGAGCCAGACTCTCAAAGCTGTAGCTGGCGCCTTTATACGCGTGCCCTAGCGTAACAAGCCCTTAACGTCAGTCTCGTGGAGCCGGCGGTGACGCAGCTTGAGGCGGTCGCGTCATACACCAGACTACCCACAGATCCTCCCGTAATGGCCCTCACTCCTAGACGAGGATTCAACATGTACCAGGATTGGAACTGAAATTGTGGCAACACTGCTGTCGACACACTATGCAACGGAATCTACTATTGTCGCTCAGAGCACACGTTGTTGATGTACCTACCTTACCTCCGAGCAAATGGATTCGCCCGTCCCACGTCACCGGCGTGCGCACAATCGATGGAAAAACAGTCACTTGTGAGCAAGCGGTCTAAGGTTATGGTGTCACTATGTTTTCGAAACAGGAACAACGGAGTTGGATTACGATTCGATGTGTACAGCACGACAGTGTCATCAAGGTCTTAAAGAGGCGTGCAGGGAATCTGCATTGCCGTACGGAACATTGGCACCTTGGGTAACGGCCTTCAACGAAGGTTGTCAAACTGGCAGACATGCATCGGTAAGGTCGTCTTAGAGTCTCTGAAGATGAAGTACTTACTGTTGCCACGTGGACAGTGATCGACGCCAGACGATTCGTGGGCTCCCCCACGAAACCGGATTAGCGCATACGACTGTGCTTCGCATCCTGCAGTAACGCATGGGCATGCGAAAAATCGCATCACGGTGGGTTCCGCACGAATTCGAGGAATTGCAGAAAACGATGCGTTACGACGCTGTTCAAGCGCATTTTTAACGCGAAGGAGAGGCTTTGTTACGCCGTATCGCAACACTGGACGAGGCATGGGCCACGTGTCAAAAGTGCGTCAGAGCCCTAGTATTGTGAAAGTTATCTTGATTCTCGTTTACGACTATGATGATGTTATCCTAACGCATTACTTTACTCCACCGCAAACCGTCAATGCACAGTATTACTGTTCGTTTTTGGAGCATCGCCTGCGACCAGATTTACGAAAGAAGCGGCAACCCACCCATTATTTTGCACGACAATGCGCGGGCGCATACAGCGCAGTCTATGGCTTCTCTGTTCGATCGATGGCATTTGGAAGTAGTGTACCAGCTAGCATACTCCCCGGACGCAAGTCCTTGTGGCTCTGATTTGATTCCGAAGATGAAGGAAGCACTTCGTGGCATTCGTTCAGAACTGTTCCAGAGATTCGGCAGGCAGCAGACCGCTCCATTCGCACCATCAATTGAACAGGCTCTGCTATCGGTCTACTACGCCTTCCAAGACGCTCTTTACGGGTTCTACACTCCACTGGTGATTACTTTGGAAGACAGTATCAGGTTCAAACGTGTAACGCTTTTGAATCCGTCTTGAGTAAAGAGTTGCCACCATTTAACACGTTCGCTGCCGTTCACGCTCTGGCGCGATGATGCTAGGTGCCACTTCGCGCTCTGGCGCGTGATCGTATTTTGACAGTATCTTTTCATAGTTTTGAGCCACTGAATGTTTTGGTTTTAGTTTTCAGTTTATTTGCATTTGTATTTTTGTGAAAACAACAAATGAACAATATAAACAGTACATACAAGGTATCTCATAAAACATATGCATATAGGATGCTAGGTCGAAGCACGTGCCACAGCGTGAGCGACACCTGACTCAAGTAACGTTTACACGCGCCAGAGCGTGAATGGCAGCGAACGTGTTAATTCCAACTTTCGAATAACAAGTCCCCAATACGACGTCTGACTAATTGTCTAATCCGTTCTCATTAATAACGCTATGACATCCCGTTGGAGTTCTAACTCACGGCGCAGATAGAAGTAAACATTAATCCACTATTTAAAAATTATAGCTCAATGATCGTGGTCGAATATCGTGTGCACGTGATCGTACATATGCTAAGAGCGGCCATCAGGTCAACAATTACATACAAGGACTGTCATAATGCATAACAAATATCACATTCCGAATGAAACTTTCCCTTTGCAGCGGAATGTGCGCTGATATGAAACTCCCTGATTGAAATTGTTCCACGTAACTGGGCAAGCGCTCTAACCCCTGAGCTATCCCGGTACCCTTCATGGTCCGTCTTCACTACTTTACATATGCTAGCACCTAGCGTCCTAAAATTCACAGAACTCCTGAGCATCTTGCAGAACTAGAACTCCTGAAAAAAGGATATGGTAGAGATATCAGTGTCACACCTAAGCGACGTTTCCATAATTTTAATTTGCCAGGAAGTTTGAATCTATGCACATACTGTGAGATTACCACCCAATAGAAATATTGGTAATTAATAGCATTTGATAATTAAACAGTACGAAGTTCACAGCAAACATTGACCATGCCAATGCACTAAATGTTACACAATTTTAATCTTATTAATTATGGTAGCAAGGTGTGTACACAGTTGGGTGACAACATTTATAGTTAGGCCATAGGTAGAAATTCTCCACGTTGAGATTTGCTGTGCTTGTAGCTGACAGGAGGCCAGTGAGCAGGCCGACGTTGGTGGCTTCTTCCAGCTTAGGATTTTCCAGTTTCGTTTCCGGTGAGGGGAGAGAGGGACAAGGGCGAGTGCCAGGCACAGTGCAGTGCACAGCGTGAAATAAAATATTCTAATACTACTTGCATTTGAAGTAATACGATGCAGTTAGGAACCTTTAAGGCCCTCATTACAAAATAGCCTGTTGATAAATAAACAATACATTAGCTGATATAGTCACATCTGGCGTAATATGTTTAATTGAAAATGAAAAGTAATAAATTACCAATGAATGCAAGACAGCTACACAACTAGCATGGCAATGTTTGTCTATAAAAATACTATATTAACTATTTCTCATTTTATTTTCAATTAATCTTATGTATTTTATTTTGAAGTATTCAGTTAAATCACTTATCTGTGATATAAGAAATTGCACGATTATGATAAATAGTACAAAGGATGTGTATACCAATATAAAAACCTAAGAAGACATTTATATAATGTGTAGTGTAATTATTTTGATTTTAAGTAAAGTTTTAGAAATGTATTGGCTGAGCGCTGTACGTTGGAAGTCGGTTAGAACAGCTCACATGGGGAATTTGATGACGTAGGGGAAAAAACCCGACGGTTGAGTCTTTGGCGTACGCACGAGTACAGGAAATGACGAGGCGGGAGCAAGTGGGGTAGCTGGCCGGGCGGCGTCGCTCTGGGCAGTCGGCATGTGGATCTTGAGGTGGAGACTATAGATTTTTGGGTGGCAATTGCCAAGTGTGGTTGCTCGTCGTAGACTGCACCAAGTTGAATCGAGTGCTACTGTGTGTTGTGAATATTTAGCCGGTAGAAGAAGGTGTGCATCGAATTATTAAAGAGACTGTGTTTTATTAATGTAACACGTGTCGTCGCATAGGCATGAACATAAACGGTGTTTGAGACAGGTACATGGTGTGAAAACAATTTGCGACAAATATTCATTTTGTCTGGGGGCTCATGAGCTATAACGTTATTTGATAAATGTGTCGACATACAGACGTATCAGCCACAGGGTTTTAATATGGTGTAATAAGCAACATAAAGAGAAATTTCACGTGTTTTCAAAATTAGTAGTTAGTACACCCTTTTCTCTCATGAACTTACTTTATTATGAATTTGTTTTGTTAATTATATGCAGGGAAGGAAATCTGCGAACGTGTGATATCATCCCCTAGAAAACGAGTCAAACAGCAGTAATCACAGTTCCAGTGGTTTTGCGTGTTTAGGTATTTGGTTCGCGGTTGGTGGTTGTGAGTTTTAAAAATTAAACTTTCCCTATTTTAAACTCTCACCCCGACCTTCACCCTCGCAACACCGCTACAGAGTGAAAGTTTCAGTCTGGAAACATCCCTCAGGCTCTCGCTAAGCCATGTCTGCACCATATCCTTTCTTCGAGGATTGCTTGTCCTGCAAGGTTCGCAGGAGAACTTCTGTGTAGTTTGGAAAGTAGGGGACGAGGTACTGGCAAAAGTAAAGTATGAGGACGGACCGTGAAGCGTGCCGCGATAGCTCAGACAGTAAAGCGCTTACCCACGAAAGGAAACGATACCACGTTTGAATCCCGCTTCCGGCACTCAATTTTAAGGTGCCAGGAAATTTGAAGTATTGCGTTGTGAAACACGGTAACGTAACTGTGCTCACATCTGTTATCAAATACTACGTAAATCCAAAGATACGTTTTGCTATTTTAGGACCATAACATGATTCAGTACATTGGAGAATCTCAGGAGGCGGCTGTTATTGGAGCGCTGTTAACCCCTCCAAAGATGTTCAAATGTTTGTGATTCTATCGAACCAAACTGCGTGGTCATCAGTCCGTAGCTTACTTTACCTTTGGTAAATTAACCTAAGGACAAACACACACACACATGCCCCAAGGTGGACTCGAACCTCCACGGCGAGCAACCGCGTGCTCCACAGCGAAGCGCTTTAGACCGCTCGGCTACTCCACAGCGGTTCTCAACCCCTCCTAAAGAACCGTATCTCACTAAACAATAGAGTCAGAGAGAGCACGGTGTCTCTAAATTACAAAATTTGTATGTGCTCAGTTCCATCGGCTTCCGCTCCCCTGATTTTGCCGCTGACCCACTATAACAAATGTTTACTCGTGCTCGTGTACCCAATTACGACTTAATTTCGACTTATTCTTAACTTATTGGATCATTATTTCGAAGAGGCAAAGGTGAACATCTGTCGTACTATTCCTTATTAACGTTCCCATCTGTTACTTGGGTCTCTTTGGCCTACCTCAATGACATATTTTGTGCCTTTCTTATTTCTGTTTTAAAGATCGTTCTTAGCAAGACGAGTATGTAATTATTCACTGTAAGAAACTGTATTTTTCACAGAAGTGATTCACATCAACACTTAGACGCTTTAGTGAAATGGCTGCGGCCATTTCCATCTGCATCCTCCAGATGACGTAACTTCTGGTAATGTGATACCATTATAAATATTTCAAATACAAATATTATTAAAACAAAAACCATTATACCAAGCTTTGATGACAGAAAATATGATTTCCTGTGTCCGAATTTATAGATGTATTACACTGCAGTGTCCAGCATGTCTGCTGCTAACAACAGTTGTCAAGAAAAGATGAAGAGTTTTAAGGCTACTATTCACGATGAGCAGGAAATCCAAATTCCAGATCCAGTCCGACACAACTTCTCATGTGCCACTAATCAGGTATGTAGGTGATGTCTAATCATATTCGCAATTGTGAATACGTTTTTTCTAAGAAAAACACGTGCCTTGCTTTGTACACGAATAAAGGCATTGAAATCTCCATTTGTTTATATGTGTACAGGTTTTACGAATCTTAAAGGAGTATGAATAAAAGGGACTGCACAAAATTACATGAACATCTAACGTAGATGTTTATCATTAAAGAGTTGAGCCCCAGTGGTTTTGAGAACATCTGCAACTCAAATGTTCAAATGTTTGTAAATCTTAGGGTCGAAACTGCTGAGGTTCTTAGACAAAAACTATTTAAACTAAGGATAACACTCACACTCGTGCATGAAGGAGGACTCGAACCTCTGACGGTAAGCGGCCGCGCAATCCTTAGCATTGCACCTTAGATCACGCGGCCTTTCCAGTGCGGCAGCTGCCACCCTTTGAGGAACAGATTCCTTAACTGACTCTATATTTCCAAAATGAATGCCATCCATTCTTCTTCAAAAACATCCGACGATTACGTTAACGGTTTTTCATCTGTAAATTTGATCCATACTCATTCCTGTAAAGCTCGCCGATACAGGAGGAAGTATTCGAATCACAAAATAATTTGAGGTTCAATAATAGAAAAACGTACCACTAAGTGAAATTTATTTAACGTTAAAATTACGGCGTGGGTGCCTCCTCTAGGTTAAATCTTAAACAACGTAGGTGAGAGTGTGCATCACCTCAAACTTCTGAGATAATCTTTTAATGTGCGAATTTTTCGTTTTTTTCAGAATTGTATCTTTCATATCTTGGTAGACAATGAATTCGTCTTATACCCAGAGTTGTTTCTGTCAGCACTTAGGCAGCACGCCGAAATATTTATTCTCCAATTTCCATTTTGTATTGTGTTTTTGCTACAGGATTGAGGATTCACAGCGATGACATTACTTTGCTGAAAGAGTTGTTTACTTTATACCAGTGTCGCTATTGATCTCACCTTGGAAATTTATTATAAAGCTGTTCGTTCTCACAGTCATAATCACTTTCTTTTGCTATCGAAGTATCGATTACACCAAATCCGACATTTTTACTACCTCAGTGGCTAAATTCAAAATGAATTATTGTCCAGGTTTTCGAAAGCTGTCCTATTTTCCCTCAGCTAAAGTGAGGTACATGCGTTAGTGGGTATGTAGCTCTCTCTGCTGCATAAGAACAACTTAATGGAATACCTACAAAATTGATTAACAAAATACGTGATGTCGTACCTGGACTTACCTAGTAAAATGTGCTCACGGTGGGCTGAAACATACTTACGTAACACGTTTGCAGTAATGAAATGCCTTCAAAATTTTAGAGAACATTCGATTTACCTGATAAATATTTTGAAAGTGTTACATATTGATAATGTTGCTACCAGCTCGGTTAGCCGTGCGGTCTAACGCACCGCTTTCCGAGACGGGGAGGCGTACCGGCCCTGGTTCGTATCCGCCCGGCAGATTAACGAAGTAACGATGGGAATTGGAGAGCTGGCCAGCCTAGATGTGGTTTTTAGGTGGTTTTCCACATCCCTATGTGAATTCCGGGCTGGCCCCCAAGTCCCGTCTCAGTTACACGAGTCACAAACATTTCAGAACACTTTACACTTTCACACACATAACACTATACACAGACATTTGGGGTACACATTTCCTGCCTGAGGTGCGGCAGGAAGGGCACCCGGCCACCCCGTCAATACTAACATGCCAAATCTGCAATAACAGACCCTGTATGTGCGAGAAAAAAGGCTGAAGAGAAAGAACCTTTTGTTAAAATTAATTCTGAATTTGGCCCTGTGGAACGTGATAAATGTAAATAAATAAATCTCTATGTCGGTGTAATGTGTAGCAACTGTTAAGATTTACGTAGGGTCCATTTCTCTCTCTAACTTTCCCGCGTTTCCATCGGGACTTCCAACAGCACTTGTAGGCCAGTTAATCAAAATGATTGATAGTCTACGTCTCTCCCATTAGCACACGTGGAGTAAGAGACACGTGTATAGAGTGGGGGCACAGAATGCGGTTGCGCGACTGGAGCTGCTGACCTGCCCTTTCCCCGCGGGTACGCGAATTCGCGCAAACGATTCGTGCCCGTTCGCCGCTCGCCGCTCTTGGCCACCTGCGCGGGGCGGTAAATGGCAGAATTGTTAGCCGAGGTGTCCCGGGGGTCGTAAATCACACACCCCGGCCTACCACCGCCGCCTGCCGCCTGCCGAGCATTAAATTGCTCTCCCCGCGTGACGCCTAATTGCCTCGGGCAGTCTGCTTACGGTACTTCTGTTACTGTTATCTGGCGTTTCCAGGTCGTTCTCAAGTTACGGTGTCCCAAACGTATCATTCTTCCCGCTGCGCGGCCAGTTATTATGAGAGACAAATGCAGCTCAGGCCTCGAGGGAGCAGCCCAATTAAAAAACATCAGCGCCCCGCCCCCTAGCTACTACAAGCTGGTTCTTCTAACCTGTAGTACCGATGCCAGTATGGAATACGAGGCGCGTCCAGAAAGTAAGTCCCGTAAAACGAACGGGTACGAATACAGAAAAAATATTGATTGTACAAAAATATACAACTGTTAAACTACTTTTCTACATAGCTTCCGAAATTTTGTAGGCAATTGTCATAGCATGACACAAGGTTTTGTGTGCCTTTTTCATAGATGTTGCCGCCTGTGTATTCAACAATGTGGTAACATATTCTTTTAGCTCGTCATCATCGTTGAAGTGTTGTCCACAAAGGACAGATTGTAGATGTAAGAAGAGGATTACTGTCAAGATTTTTTTTCACGATAATGCCTCACACACCGAATGTGACCAAACAATTCTTACGGAAATTTCAATGGTACCTGTTTGATCATCCTCCATACAGCTCGGACCTCTCTCCTAGCGACTTTCATCTCTTCTTTCACCTGAAATTTGTCCTTGGTGGTCAACACTTCAACAATGATAAATAGCTGTTACCACGTGGTTGAATACACAGGCGGCAACCTTCTGTGAAGGATGCATGCAAAAACTTGTGGCACGCTATGACAAGTGCCTACAAAATTTCGGCAGTTATGTGGAAAAGTAGTTTAAGAGATGTAGAATTTTGTGCAAAAAAAAAAAAAAAAAAAAAAAAAGATTCTTCTGTATCTGTATACAATTTTATTTTATTATCAAACGGAACTTACTTTCTGGACGCGCCTCGTATCTTTAAGCAAATTATGGAGATGTTAGTGTCTTAAAAACAGCATCACTACACTAATTCCTTATTCAAGAATTCCTTTATTACTAGCGCGAGTGGCTGTGTGATCTAAGACATCATGCTACGGAGTGGACTCCCCCTGGAGGTTCGAGTCCTCCCGTAGAATAACATTACAAATTTTTATTCGATAAATAATTTATGTACGATGCTTATCGCTGACCACAGCTTTCGCTGGCAGCTAATTACGCTCTTCATATATTTTGGATGTTCATCTATTTCTTACGAGCTACCCAGAACGCGGTAGTGAACCTCGTCTTTCATGTTTCCTACTTCATTGAGAACAGTCGCACGTCTGTGAATTCTCCATTATTAATTGTAATTGTGTGTGTGAACGTTTTTCTTATGAAGTATGGTGAAAATATATTTAAGTCCGTATAATTTTTTTTAATAATTTCAAGTGACCCATCTTTAATTATGAATGAACTGATGCTATTTTTCCAGCAGTAATCTTAATTGAGTAATATGATGCTTGAAGCCATTGTTGGACTTGTTGTGAACTAGGTCGATAATCCTATGGCAGGTGTCGCCAAGTGTGAACTATATCGTTAGGACAGCAATTAATGATCTTGCGTCGCCACCATATTTCTCCAAAATATGGAAAATAAAATGTTACTGATCAGCTATGATCATATATTCAAACATATAATAAATATTCCTACTCTATTGCAATGTATCAGTAGTACCAAACAAAAAAATGTACTTGAAAAATTATTGGTAGACTGTGGACTTTAACTATCCTGTTTCCCCTCCAAACTAGTGAAAAAGGAATGTTCTTAAATGAAAGATGATCTGCTCAAAATCAATATATTACAATTAAACACGAAAAATCCTATCTTGACACAAAATTAGATGACATTTCCTATCATGAAAAACAGATAATAGTATTCAAACAATCTTTTACAAATGTTAAAATATTGAGACACAAAAATGACTGGCTGAGTCAAAGGTCGGAGGTTTCGCAAAACAGAATGCTATTAGATTGGCTAGACAGGGGTTTGAAATTATTGTTAGCCCTAAGCTCCCCAGAGTAAATAGGCAGATCTCAAAAGAATAAAATAAGGGACAGAATCCAACAAGTCTGATTCACATAACCCCCCAGCAAGTACGTCACCTTACCCACACAGATGATCATTGACAGCAGCGTCTCAGGCTCGCAGGCAGTACGCGGTGGGAGCGGATGAGCTGAAATTTTTATCCGACTGTAATTGCTGCGACCTGTTAAGCAGGGTCGACATGTAACTTAACACAGCGTCACTTGCATCGGCGTCGCTAGACAGTTGCTGTGCGATTCTATCTCTAAAAAATTCTGCCAGGCATACTCCGCCACCCCGGACGTAGCGTGGCGCCGACCAGGTCACACTAGCCCCTCTCGTCCTTCCCCGAAGGCGATCGAAAGTTGGCGGGAGGGGGAGACCTCAAAGAGCTTCTCTGCTCTGCGCGGCCTGACCGTACCCAACACGGAAAACCACTTTTTAGCAGCCAAGCTGTGCCAATAAACATTAAAATCCCGAAATTTTCATATAAATTAGAATGTACTACAATCCCAGGAGCCCATCACCCCTGAGGTGTCCCCAAAGGCACAGAAATCAAAATAAAGAAAGATCTACAGAAAAAAATGTTACATATTTCAATAATTAGCGTAAAGAGTAAGATACAATAACACAAGGTTAGTATGAAAAATAGATTAATTACAGCCCCCGTCTCACATTGAAGTATGACAGCGTGCAGAGCGGAATTGTAGTTATTGATAACCTTTTAGTTTTCTTCATTTTGTGGAGGTGTCAGCGAGAAAAGATCCCTGAAAGTTTGAATTTTTATGTGAAGTTTGTTAGAAGTTGCGAAGTGCTGCTCTCACTATAAAATACTGGATGATTGTTGAATGGCTAATTTACACTTAATGTTAAGCAAAGGCATATCTTCAAAGCATCTCATTTATGACGTCATATCTGCTGGACTGCTGTACATTAATATACGTTTTCAGGTGCATTCACATTGTATGAACTGAGTCTATTACTAGAAGCACAGAAAGAGTTATGAAGTAAAACGTGCTCCTCATATTGAGCTTCGATGCAAAGTAAACAGTCGATACTTCAGAAGTGTACATGTGAATGTCAAATCATATCTCCTAAATTATGCTCTGTTTAGTGATATTATTTAGCTGGTTTATTAGGCTGAAAATTTCAATCGCCTACACAGTGTATTGGGAATAGCATTATTAGCTAAAAAGTACTAAATGAAATCGATATGACAAATTAACAGAATGAAACTTCACTCTGCAGCGGAGTGTGCGCTGATATGAAACTTCCTGGCAGATTAAAATTGTGTGCCGGAACCGGGACTCGAACCTGGGACCTTTGCCTTTCGCGGGCAAGCGCACTACCGACTGTGCTATCCCGACACGACTCACGATGCCGCCTCACAACTTTACTTCCGCCAGTACCTCGCCTCCTACTTTCCAAACTTCACAGAAGCTCTCCTGCAAACACGCAAGACTAGCACTCCTGGAAGAAAGGATATGGTGGAGACATGGCTTAGCCACAGCCTAAGGGGTGTTTCCAGAATGAAACTTCGCTCTGCAGCGGAGTGTGCGCTGATATGAAACTTCCTGGCAGATTAAAATTGTGTGCCGGAACCGGGACTCGAACCTGGGACCTTTGCCTTTCGCGGGCAAGCGCACTACCGACTGTGCTATCCCGACACGACTCTGCAGAGTGAAGTTTCATTCTGGAAACACCCCTTAGGCTGTGGCTAAGCCATGTCTCCACCATATCCTTTCTTCCAGGAGTGCTAGTCTTGCGTGTTTGCAGGAGAGCTTCTGTGAAGTTTGGAAAGTAGGAGGCGAGGTACTGGCGGAAGTAAAGTTGTGAGGCGGCATCGTGAGTCGTGTCGGTAGTGCGCTTGCCCGCGAAAGGCAAAGGTCCCAGGTTCGAGTCCCGGTTCCGGCACACAATTTTAATCTGCTAGGAAGTTTCATGACAAATTAAGTTTGCCAGCACGAACAATAAACATTTTCCTTTATCATTTTGCACGCTGAGTCCAGGAGAACAACTCTCGTAAATGTTTCAAATTACATGTGAAGTAAGTTGGAAGCCGCTAAGTGGTATCATTTAGGAATGGACGAGCAAACTTGAAATATTCAGCTTCAAGACAAGGACGCAGTTTCTAATTGTAATATTTGCCTCATCGCATTAAACTTAACATAAGATTTTCCCTCTTATTAGAAGATTATGAAATCATTTAATTCGGCCAACAATTATGAGAAACATCATAAGGACTTCTTATTTATTTATTTTTTTATTTGCCCTGTTAGCCGTCAAGCGGGCAACCTGCAAAAAAGAATCGCGGACACCGAGAAGTCGTATTTTATGCAGTAAGAGACTGATGTAAGGGCGTTCGAATTTGTTTGGACCTACAAAATTCAAGAAACATCAATCAGGGAACGTCCAAATGCGATTGATAATGGATATCTACTTTAAATGTTCGGGACCTGTGTCTCCCAAAATTTACAAAAAAGCAAAATACTTTGTAGTTTGTAGGAAAAAAGGAACCTATCAAGATAATCGATTATGTCTAATGTACGTTATTATGTCAATTTAAAAGTGGTGTAAAGAAATTATGTGTAACGTCTTACGGTTTTCTCTTCCTCTAACTTGATTAACACTGTAAAGGACTGCCAGTCTTGAGGAATTTCTGTTCTTTTATATTTGGCATGCTGTTTGCTTTGCTTTTTAAGAGTGATCAACCTGTTTTGCTCATGCGCCTTTAATACAATAAATAAAGAAAACTGCACCTGGAATGAAAAGATACATGCATGATTTTTTTTCGTCATTTACATAATTATCCACATGCCTGCTTTCCTCTCAGCCAACCACATTTCAGCATTTCAGCGGCAACATGTTTCAATGAATGACCTCATTTATGATAAATATGTACCTGATGTATAGTAACTAAATGTCGTCTGAATAGCGAACCATCAAAGCCAGCCGCGGTGGCCGAGGTGACTGAGGCGCTCCAGTCATGGTCAGCGCGGCCACTACGGTCGGGGGTTCGAATCCCCCCTCGGGCGTGGATATTTGTGCCGTCCTAGTTCGTAAGTAGTTCATAAGTAGTTTGTAAGTTTAGGGACTGATGAGCCCGTAGTCAAGTCCCATAAGCTTAACAAACATTTGAACATTTTTGAACCATCAAACTATCGCGATATACCTCGTTACCTAAAAAAAATTAAAATATTTGTAATTCTATAAGTCGAAACTACGTTGGTCATCAATCCCGAGGCTTACAAACTACTTAAACTAAGTTAAACTAACCTAAGGACAACACTCACATCCATGCCCGAGGGAGGATTCGAACCTCCGACGCGGGAGGCCGCGCGATGCGTAACGTGGCGCTCCAGACCGCTCGGTTACTCCCGCTTGGCACCACGTTACCTTTCTAGATAGTTGGTAAATTCTTGTTGCAGCTGCACCGGTGTCAGACGCCCGGGCGAGGACGGCGAGTTTATGAAGTTGTGGTCTAAGTGCTGACCTCGGCGAAGATGGTGTAAAGTTACGGCGGTCCTGTGAGAGGTGAATAAGTGATGGGCGGCCACCGCATCCGCCGGCCACGTCACTGCCGCAGGCGGCGTCTCGCATCCGCCCCAGAGCACGTTTGGTAGGGGGGGGGGGAGGAGAGGGGCGCTACGGCTCACGTGAAACCACACGAGAGGCCCTGTGTGTGCCGTGCCCGCCTATCTTGGAATACTCGATACCTTCTGAAGTGATTACTAGGGCAGACCGGGGCACGTTTTCCACCATTTTACAATTTTATTTTTGTACTTCTTATTTTTATCGATTTTGCGGTAAACAGCGGATCATTATATTTCCTACACCTTTATTTACAGTCTTGTACAGATATTTTTGAAAATAGTAAATATCATTCTTGGTAGCAAATGGTTTTGTCTGACCATGTTGCGTTGGAAAATTTGCCCCGTATGCGGGCAAGTTTTCCAGCTTAATTAAAATGTACAGGGGCAAATACTCCAATTATAAAAATGTTCAAATGTTTGTAAAGTCTATGGGACTTAACTACGGGATTATCAGTCCCTAAACTTACAAACTACTTATGTACTAACTAAGACTAAGGACGGCACAAATATCCATGCCCGAGGGGGGATTCGAACCCCCGACCGCAGGGGCCGTGCAGACCGTGACTGAAGCGCCTTAGTCCCCTCGGCCACCCCGGCCGGCCTCCAATTATACTTTCAATGTTAAAACAGAGATAATTATCTTGATTTCACTGAATGCGTATTTTTATCGTGAATTTACAACACATTACAAAAGAGGATAGTAAAATAGCCACATTAAATAAAAACAAATGCTATTTAATGGTTTTGCAAAATATGTGACTTAAATATTTTACAAATACAGACATTTTTAACAATACTTTTACTGATTGTCTGAATCACAATGTAAGCAAACAAAAAATGGAACTTCCCTTTCTCACAGTCTACATGCGCCCATTTCGTACACTGTATACACTTTTCATTTGCCTTAGACTTGGCGAAAGACTCAAAGCAATAACGAATATGTTCTCCATATGCACTCGGAAAACGTGCCTCGTCGCCATATTCGGAACTATAACACTACGTCCATGAGTAACAGTGTAAGCTATTTACTAAACAAATGCACAGTTACGTGAAGAAAGAAACCCACTTTTAGTGTGTGCAATGTCAAAATAATAACTTTAACGCTAGAATGTTTAAGTTTCAATAAAAACGTGAAAGTTAACTCACATTTGCAAAAATGACGAAAACAGTCCGGCCGACGTTTTGACTGCTGGTACAACACTGAAACTTTCGTAAATGAACCGTACTTTGTTGCTACTTCCTACAGTATCGTCATTTCGAAAATAAACGGATTTGGAAAACTTTGCCTCTATGGAAAATGTGCCCCGGTCTTCCCTACTGAAGGATTCAAAAAAAACATCACAACAACAGCCACCACAGTTAATAACACGTAAAACAATTTTTTTTACCTCCACTCACATTATTGTTTGTTAAGCTTAAGGGACTTAACTACGGGGTCATCAGTCCCTAAACTTACAAACTACTTATGACCTACCTACAACTAAGGACGGCACAAATATCCATGTCCGAGGGGGGATTCGAACCCCCGACCGTAGTGACCGTGCAGTCCGTGACTGAAGCGCCTCAGTCTCCTCGGCCACCGCGGCCGGCGAAGGATTCAGTGTAGAAATATAACACTAACAGATCAAAACGCAAAGTGGCCTGCTATTCATCTATTGGAAAAAAACCCCGTGTTTTGCGCAATAACAATACCTTCTCCATGAAAATATACAAAAATGTGTTAATTCTCAGCCGGCTGCGGTGGCCGAGCGGTCTGCGCCGTGCCAGTCACGGTCTGCACGGGCGCTGCGGTCGGGGGTTCGAATCCCCCCTCGGGTATGGATGTTAGTGCCGTCTTTAGTATAAGCTTGTTCATAAGTATGTTGGTAAGTTTAGGGACTGATGACTCCGTAGTTAAGTCCCATAAGCTCTACAAACATTTGAACATTTCAATTTTGTTAATTCTCATGGTCATCGGTCCAACGTTGTCGGAGTCTATCAATCACAAACAATACTTCAAACAAACGGTGTCAGTACATTAATAATTAACATTCTTCTCTATTCATATAGACATACATATTTATGAAACAAAGTTTTTGTTTTAAATCTACATCTACATCTACATGGGATACCCTACAAATCACATTTGAGCGCCTGGCAGAGGTTTCATCGAAGCACCGTTATACTATTTATCTCCAAATTCTATTCTCGAATAGCGCGCGAGAAGAAAGAACACCTGAATCTCTCCGATCGAGCTCCGAATCCTTGTATTTTATTCGGATGATCATTTCTACTTATATAAGTGGGAGTCAACAAAACATTTTCACATTCGGAGGAGGATGTTGGCGATTGGAGTTTCGCAAGTAGCCCACGCCGCAGCGATAATCGCCGTTGTTGCAATGATTCCCATCCCAGATTCTGTATATCATTTCCATAACGCTGTCTCCCCTGTATCGTGACAATACGAAACGAGCTGCCTTTCTTTGGACTTTTTCGATGTCCTCCGTCAAAGTCACCTGATAAGGATCCCACACTGGGCAGCAATACTTAAAAAAAAGACGAACAAGCATTGTGTATGCAGTTTCTTTAGTAGTTCTGTTGCATCTTTTAAGCGTTCTGCCAATAAAACGCAGTCTTTGGTTTGCCTTTCCCACGACATTATCTACGTGTTCTTTCCAGTTTAACAATACCCTCTCCACGAAAATATACAAAAATGTGTTAATTTTGATGGTCATCAGTCAAACGGTGTCGGAGTCTATAAATCAAAAAGAACAGACAAACGCTGTCAGAACATAAATAATGAACATTCTTCTCTATGTTGACATACATATTTATGAAACAAAGATTCCAAATCTTAGGTCGGAATAATACTATTTTATTCGACTCACATAATCGGTTTCGACAGACTTGCTGTCATCATCCGAATATCACAAATTTTTGCTTTAAATATATACGCTTTTAGCGTTGAATGCTCGTTTAAGAATAAACATGGTGCAGAGCTGTTCGAAACTGGTCGTTATCAAATAAACCGATAAACTAAAAAAGAAATAGTTGCTCTTTAGGCGTTAAAACTTCCTCTCAAATATAAATTGCACCCACTACATAAACCATAGCCGTTCAAGCGATATCAGCGTCACCTGACGAGGAATAACTGCTAGTTAGATACTCGTACGCAGCCTGCAATAACAAAGACAGTGCTGTCCACGTGTAGAAGACGCGCGGTGTGGCATCCACACCCGACGACCTATGCTTGTGTGAATGTTAACATCACGAAATCAGAAACTACAACATAAATGGGCACGTGACCATTGCACATGGACGCTGACACAATGACAGATCGCAGTATAGTCTGACGAATCCCGATACCTTGTACAATATGACGATTGTAGTGTTAAGTCCGTAGTCTATAAAGCGAAAATGCAACACTCCTGCCGGTTGGTTAAGCTTTTCGGTAGCTTACAGTACATCAAGTAATACGCAGTAAGTCACAGATAGATTACGTCTACTGCAATTGCCACTACAAGCCACAGCCTAGAGAATTGCGCCTCTCTAACAGAAGTTTTGTTTGACTCTGTATGTTTATAATGGATTAAAGCATCACCGTTAACCTTGGCTTCACGAAGATATATAGCACAAGAGAAAGGAAAGTAGCTCTTCCAGTTCAAAAGCAAAATACTTCATGTTTTGTAATGACAAAACATGGACAACAATTAGTTACTCATTTATAAGTTGTATATGACCATGAAGTATATGAATACGTAAAAATATTTGCTTTGAATATCGATATAATTTTTTCCTTTGTCTCATATAATCGGTATCGAAAGACTTGCTGACATCATCGGAATATCACAACTTTTTATCTTCACAAACAGTGTAATACTACTTGAAGTTTCAGTCACTTCTGCAAATGTCAGACAGCAATCGCACTAATTTGTACATAATAACATTAATAAAACCTGACGTCCTTGGGAATTTCAGAGGTAGTTTTAGACAACAATTGGCAGAAACGGGGGGAAATAGGAGAAGAGGAATGGGTAGCATTGAGAGATGAAATAGTAAAGGCAGCAGAGGATATAACAGGCAATAAAGCAAGACCTACAAAAAATCCTTGAGTATCAAACGAAATACTAAATTTAATTGAAGAAAGGACAAGAAAAACAGTTCAATGAATATCAAGAACAGATAGAAAACCAGTACTCAGCAAAGAAGGGAAAGCTCAACGGCGGAAAGAATATATAGAGAGGCTCTATAAAGGAATATAACATAGAGACAATATTGTAGGAAGGGAAGAAGAAATGGATCGGAATGAAAAAGGTGATACTATACTGAGAGACGAATTTGACATAGCACTGAAAGACCGAAGTCGAAACAAGGCACCTGGAGTAGATGACATTCCCTCAGAGCTAGTGAAGGCTCTGGGAGAGCCAGCCATTACAAAACTATTTCACCTGGTGTGTAAGATGTATGAGACAGGCGGAATACCCTCAGACTATAAGAAAAATGTAATAATCCCCTTTCCAAAGAAATCAGGCGCAGACAGGTCTGAAAATTACAGAACCATCAGTCTGATACGTCATGGTGGCAAAATTTTAACACGAATTATCTACAGGAGAATGGAAAAGCTGATAGAAGCTGACCTCTGGGAAGGTCAGTTTGGATTCAGGAGAAATGTAGGAACACGGGAGGCAATACTCACTTTACGACTTCTTAGAAGATAGCTTTTGTAGATTTGGGGAAAGCTTTTGATAATGTTCAGTGCAATACACTCTTTCAAATTCTGAAGTCAGCAGGGGTAAAATACAGGGAAAGGAGAGTTATTTACA
Source organism: Locusta migratoria (assembly GCA_026315105.1). NCBI lineage: Eukaryota > Metazoa > Arthropoda > Insecta > Orthoptera > Acrididae > Locusta > Locusta migratoria. The sequence goes on along the minus strand of CM048745.1, from coordinate 712,957,444 downwards.
ACTTGTACAAAAGCCAGACCTCAGTTATTAGACTCAAAGTGCACGAAAGGGAAGCATTGAAGCATTAGTTGGAAAGGGAGTAAGACAAGGTTGTAGCCTTTCTCCGATGTTATTCAATTTGTACATCGAACAGGCGGAGAAGGAAAGCAAGGAAAAAATTGTAATAGGGATTAAAGTTCAGGGTGAAGAAATAGCAACATTGCGTTTTGCTCATAACATAGTATTTCTGTCAGAGATAGCAAAGGACCTGGAAGAACAGTTGAATGGATTGGACAGTGAGTTGAAGAGAGCGTATAAAATGAACATTAACAAGAGCAAAACAAAGATAATGGAATGCAGTCTTAGAAAATCAGGCGATGCTGAAGGAATTAGATTAGGTAACGGAACAATGAAGGTGGTAGATGAGTATTGTTACTTGGGTAGTAAAATAACATATGACGGTCGCAATACAGAGGATATAAAATGAAGAATGGCAATGGGAAGAAAAGCGTTTTTGAAAAAAATAAACTTCTTAACGCCGAATATTAGTTTATGCTTGAGAAAGTCCTTTTTGAAATCATTTGTGAGGAGTGTTACCTGGCATGAGAGTGAAACTTGGACGATAAACAGCGCGGACAGGAAGAGGACAGAGACTTTTTAAATGTGGTGCTACAGAAGAATGCTGAAGATTAGGTGGGTGGATTGCTTAACTAACGAGGAAGTACTGAGCAGAAATGGAGGGAAAAGGAATTTCTGGCATACTTTGACTAGGGCATTTTGGATAGACATCAAGGAATCGTAAACTTTGCATTGGAGGGAAGTGTGTGGGGTAAAAATCGAGGAGGGAGACCAAGAGACGCATATAGTAAGCAGAATCAAATGGATGTGGTTTGCCGTTCAAATGAGGAGATGAAAAGGCTTGCTCAGGATAGAGTAGGATGGAGAACTGCATCAAACCACTCTCCGGACTGAAGACCATAACAACAATATTTAATTCTGCAGTTTGTTACAGTTTTGATCCTTTATCTGCTATCGTGATATCTCACAGCAACACGTTCATAGTGTTCATGGTCAAAGGTTCAACCCCATGAACCACACATAAGGTAATATTTCGGGACTCTCCGTTTTAAATTTTCCGATACCATTTTTGTAGGAAATGTAGCATTCATTAACGGGACCAAGTTTTTTAACTTAAGTATTTAATTCTGCTCCCCCGCGAGCCACAGACATTGCTGAGATGGGGTGGCTTGCGTGTCTCAACGATGCAGATAGCCGTACCGTAGGTGTAACCACAGCGTAGGGGTATCTGTGGAGAGGCCAGACAAACGTGTGGTTCCTAAAGAGGGGAAGCAGCCTCTTCAGTAGTTACAGTCTGGATGATTGACGGAGATGGCCTTGTAACATCAACTAACGTGGCTTTGTCACACAGTTACTGCGAACGGCTGAAAGCAAGGGGAAACTACAGTAGTTACTTTTCCCGAGGACATGCAGCCCTACTGCATGAATACATGACGATGGCGTCTTCAAAGGTAAAATATTCCGGGGATAATATAGTCCCCCATTAGGATCTCCGGTCGGGGACTACTCAGGAGGATGTCGTCATCAAGAAAAACAAGTTAGGCATTCTACGGATCAGAGAGTGGGATGTTCTAACTCCTAATCATGTAGGTAATTTAGAATATTTGAAAAGAGAAAGCTTAAAGTTAGATATGGTAGGGATTAGTGAAGTTCGGTGGCAGGAAGAACAAGATTTCTGATCAGATGAGTACAGGGTTATAAATACAAAATCGCTTGGTGGTAACACAGATCTGATAATAAGAAAATCGGAAAGCCGGTAAGTTACTATTAACAGCATAGGGAACCAACACCGACCACAGTAGTGCAAGTTTACATGCCAACTAGCACGTCCGATGATGAGGATGTCGAAAAAATGTATGATGAGATAAAAGAAATCATTCATAAAGTTAAGGGAGACGAAACCTTGATGTGATGGGGGACTGGAACTCGGAAGTATGAAAAGGAAGAGAAGGAAATGTAGTAGGTGAATATGGACTGGGAAAAAGAATGTAAGAGGAGATCGCTTGGTAGAAGTTAGCGCAGAGCACTATTTAATGATCACCAACACTTCGTTAAATCATCATGAAAGAAGGCTGTTTAGTTGGAAGAGACCAGGAGACACTGGAAGGTTCCAGATTCACTTTATAATGGTAAGGAATAATTTTGAAACAAGGTTTTAAACTGTAAGACATATCCAGGGGCAGATATAGACTCTGACCATAAGTTATTGGTTATGAACTGCAGATTTAAAAAATGTTCAAATGATTGTAAAGCTTATGGGACTTAACTGCGGGGTCATCAGTCCCTAAACTTACAGACTACTTATGAACTACTTACGAACTAGGACGGCACAAATATCCATGCCCGAGGGTGATTCCAACCCCCGACCGTAGTGGCCGTGTAGACCGTGACTGAAGCGCCTCAGTCCCCGCGGCCACCGCGGCCGGCGCAGATTAAAACTTGAGAGACTGCAACAAGGTAGAAAATTTAGGCGATGAAACCTGGACCAATTGAAGGAACCAGAAGTGGTTGTTTGGGGGTCATACTTAGCAGTAGGCAAGGATTGGCTGACACGGGGGCAAGTAATAGAGTAGAAGAAGAATGGGTAGCTCTGGGAGATAGGGTAGTGAAGACAGCAGAGGATCATATAGGCAGAAGGACAAAGCTAATAGAGAGCCCTGGATAACACAAGATATACTGAACTTAATTGATGAGAGGAGAAAATATAAAAATTCAGCAAGTGAAACAGGAAAACAGGATTACAAACGTCTTAAAATGAGATTGACAGAAAGTGCAGACTGGCTACGCAGGAATGGCTAGAGAACAAATGCAGAACCGTAGAAGAATGCATAACTAGGGGAAAGATAGAGACCGCCTATAGGAAAATAAGAGTTATTTAGAGACAACAAAAGCAGCTGTATGAATATCAAGACGTCAGACGGAAAACCAGTACCAAGCAAGAGGGGATACATAGAGGGATATATAAAGGGCTTATAAAAAGGAAATAAACTTGAAGAAAGTATTCTAGAAATGGAAGACGAAGTGAAGGAAGGTATAGGAGATATAATAATGCGAAAGGAATTTGAGAAAATGATGAAGGTTTTTAGCCGAAACAAGGCACCTGGAGTAGATGATATTCCGTCTGATCTACTGATATCGTTAGGAGAGCCAGTCGTGAAAAAGTGTTCCACCTTGCATGGAACATGTATGAGAAAATGGGAAATCCCGTCAGACTTCAAGAAGAATATAGTAATTCCAATTCCAAAGAAAAAAAGCGCATACAAATATAAAAATTACAGAACTTTCAGTTTAATTAGTCATTGTTACAAAATACTAACACGAATTATTTACAGACGAATGGAAAACTTGTGGAATCTGCCTTCGGAGTAGATCAGTTATGACTTTGGAGAAACGTTGTAACACGGGAGACAATACCAACATTACGACTTATCGTAGAAGATAGGCCAAGGAAAGGCAAACCTATGGTTATGGCGTTTGTAGATTTGGAGAAAGTTGTTGAAAATGTCGACTGGAATACACTCTTCCAAATTCTGAAGGAAGCAGTGGTTCAAAAAAATGTTCAAATGTTTGTTAAGCTTATGGGACTTAACTACGGGGTCATCAGTCCCTAAAAGCAGTGGTAAAATATAGGGAGCGAAGAATTATATTCAACCTATACAAAAACCAGACAGCGGTTATTAGAGTCGAAGGGCAAGGAATGGGCGCTGAAGTTGGGAAGGAAGTAAGACAGGATTGTAGCCTTTCCTCAATGTTGTTCAATCTGTACATTGAGTAAGCAGTGAAGGAATGCAAGGAGAAATTTGGAGAGGAAATTAAAATTCAGGGAGAAGAAACAAAAACTTTGCGGTTTGCCGATGACATAGTTATTCCATCAGATACCGCAAAGTATCTGGAAGAGCAATTGAATGTAATGGACAGTGTGTTAAAAGGAAGATATAAGATGAACATTAACAAGAGTAAAACGAAGTTAATGGAATGCAATGTCAGAAAATCAGGAGATGCTGAAGGAATTAGATTAGGTAATGAGACAATAAAAGTAGATGAGTTTTGTTATTTGGGTATCAAGATGACGTCTCATGACCGTCATGTCCTAAATGTTAGGAAGTCCTTTCTGAAAGCATTTGCTTGGAGTGTAGCATTGTACGGAACTGAAATGTGGACGACAAGGAGTTCAGACAAAAAGAGGATAGTAGCTTTAGAAATGTGTTGCTACAGACAAATGATGAAGATTAGATTGGTTCAAATAAGGATGGAGCCCCTCCACACCAACACCAAGGCGGTGACCAACTCAAAAGTTCTACTGTCACCTCCGTATTGGTTAGTTTTGCTAAAATGGATAACGGGACGTGGGAACCGTGATGTTACCCGTACTAGTGGGCACGATCACTCATTAGTACGGAGTTTCCGGAGATAGTAGTGATCGAAAGGTAAACGAACGGTATGTATGTAAAGGCAAGGAAAAAAGTGCGAAGACAAGAGCCAAGGGGAAAAAAAAAACTCTGCGGCAGTGGGGTAGGTTACAAGAGCTGTAGAGGTATCTTGCTCACTGCGACAGTTCACAGAAGGAGGGTCATGTTAGTAATGGGTATCATGCATCGCAAACCGTGTCAGTGCTAGGATCGTCATGAAGACATTAGTCTGGTGAGTATGGCAGGTGAGGAAATGCGCAAATGCGCCACGGTGGCTTGCAGCGCGTTCTCTTCCGGCGGCGGCAGTTGTTCTCCATCCTCAGCACGCGTATGTGCGCGCGAAGACGTTCCTGCCGCCGCCGCTGGGGTTTAAACACGAAGCCTACTCAACGTTACAAACTCAGCAAAATCTCCACAACCGAGAAAGTGAAGGACCGAAGCTGACAACAGCTAGGTAACGAGAAGTGACCAACAAATAGTAACACTCAGAGCTTAGGGCAGCAAGTCCTGAAAAGCACATATGCCCTCACAAGCGCAGCATAGTCACCGTAAGAAGAAAAGGCCTACTTTCTTGGACGGTTTACCTGCTGAGCTTGTAAGGAAAGAAAATATTTTTGTTGAAGATATTTTGGGCGAAAGGTGTTTATTTTATTGAAGAATAATGTGAGTGCCGGCCGCGTTGGCCGAGGAGACTGAGGCGCTTCAGTCACGGACTGCACGGCCACTACGGTCGGGGTTCGAATCTCCCCTCGGGCATGGATATTTGTGCCGTCTTTAGTATAAGGTAGTTCATAAGTAGTTTGTAAGTTTAGGGACTGATGACCCCGTAGTTAAGTCCCATAAGCTTAACAAACAATAATGTGAGTGGAGGTAAAAAAAATTGTTTTACGTGTTATTAACTGTGGTGGCTGTTGTTGTGATGTTTGAGCAACGTAACAAACCTGATCTTAATTTCGTGGTTGGTTACGTTAAACTCGTGATTAATGCAAGTGGTGTAGTTAAATTTTGAAAATATTTAGTAAGACAGTTAGTGTAATTAACAAATACTATGGCCCTATCTGACAAACTTTTCAAAAGATCGCTCACCTTTCCTTTCCTACAAAGACTGTGCACACACAGATAGCAGAAATTAACTTACTCCGTCTGTGCAATGCGTACGACTCAATTAGTACGCTAATGGCAATGATAATTTAGAAAATCATGAATGGTAGGATTTTGTAACATCAAGTGATTGGCAAGTGGGTGCAGTCCAACCACTAAACTCAGTATCTGATACAATTAATTAACTCAAGCAAATAGGAAATTTAAGTAAATCAGTCTTAATTAATGCTATGCATACGACATTAGTACGAGTTTGGTTCTTTATAGGATAGATGTGGCGGTGACTATTATTGTTGAACTCAGTGCAAAATGAAATAGAAAAATTATTCATTAATTCAACTGTCTGTTATCTTCTGCCATCAATTTTAGCAAAGTAGTCTCAAGAGAAATTAATTTCACAGATTCTAACAATTAATGACATTCACTTGATTGTAAAGTTGTGTAGAAATATTATTCATGCATTATTGAGGATTGTCATATTATTAGTTGTTCAAATAATATAGCAAAAGTACTGTCAAAAGTTCTTGTATTTTAACAAAACTTAAACATGCATTCACAGTCTGAGTCACTTCACATATGCCAACTGCTATGGCAGTTCCACTGTGTGATGATGTGAGTGGCGATGAACACATGACTTGGCACTCCCGAAGCATGGCAGAAACGGGAGACGAAGCTTCACTCCAGCGGCGACCATCTAGGAACTGAGCAACCGATGCGTACACACGAGGCCACAATCGATTGTCACCTCTCAACGACATCGGAGTCCAAAACCCGGCGTCAGCGGAAAGCAATCACAACAACAACAACAAGCTAGCGGGTGGCTCACACGAGGCGACCGACCGTCCGCTTTCTCGGTCGGGGCCATTCCACAGGAAGGAATTTAGTTTCTCGCCATCTGAGACCCGACTCTATCGCTCACGTCGGCGCAGCCAATATCATTTCCCACTCGCGGCAGAGAACGCAAGCTATCAGCAACAAGTGCCGAACGTCGGTCATAGAGAAGCGCCACGGGCGGTAATATTACGAAGGACAATCGATCGTAACTTGCGCGCCATAGTAGTAGCAGACAGATACAAACGTTAAAGCAGCGGCCAAAATACAACCGCAATAAAATAAATACATGAAATACGTGAAAGTCGATAAAATACCATATGCATCAAAACCACACAATAAATTTATGCGCCTCGAAGGAGCAAATGAGAAGAAAATAAAGTAACTGTAAATAAGAAACGACTCGACACGGTTCAGTGTGTTATCTGATTAATTTTTTTTGAAGTTTTTCTTTGGGATTTCAGTTACGTCGTAGCAACGGTGCAATTCAGTTATAGCCATGAAGCAGCGATTGTATGGGCAGGGAAGAGTAAAGCACTTTGAGAGAGGGATTCTTATTTAATATAAAGTATCATAAAAGGGTGAGAGGGAAAATGAAAATAAGGTATTTACTTCTTAATTAGCTACAAATAATATGGATATTTTCAAAATGTTCAAATGTCTGTAAATCTATCGGACCAAACTGCGTGGTCATCAGTCCGTAGCTTACAAACCACTTAAACCTAGGTAAACTAACCTACGGACAAACACACACACACACACACACACACACCTGCCCCAGGGAGGACTCGAACTTCCACGGCGAGCCACCGCGCGCTCCGCAGCGAGATGCTTTAGACCGCTCGGCTACTCCACCGCGTCTGGATATTTTCGGATTAGGTTGAATAAGGTAACATTTTATACTTCATTGTTACCTATGGCGTGTATTTTTGTTCTAAGTTGTTTGACACAGACATTTAAAAGGAAAGATATGTAATTCTGTTTCTTCTTCACAACGTATTTGTCTGTTATGTTAAAGATTATAATAATGCTATTTACCTTAATGCCTTTTAAAATACTGATGAACGTTATTATAACCAATTAACTTGTGTATGTCAGGAAGAGAAGTTCAATGGTTTTTACAGGAAGAATTAATGTTGCTGTGTTACGTAATAAGTGCAATGTTTGAAACTTTTGAAAGTATAGGTTCTTATTTGCACTGCTTACAGTACAATTAATCATCACCTAAGTGATTGTATTGGTCCAAAAATTCAGTTAGTTTTCATTAATTTAGCATGAGTTACCAAATGTGAATATAGTTTATTGCGCTCCCATTGCATCTTGGAAGTCATTTAGAATTTTCTGATTGGCAGTGACAGTTGTAAAGAACAGTCACACAGTATCCCTTGCATACAGGAAAGCCAAATTATTTTGGTAATCAGATCGTGTATGGGTTGCAGTTCCAGTAAACATAATTTTTTAACTTGATTCAGATGATCTGTTACAGTTCTAACGAAACTCACATTTACAGTCACTTGCAACATTTTGTTACCGCGTGTGACAGTTAAAGTTTTATTGATTTATGATTAAATATTCTTCTTTCACTGTAGAAGAAAGTTACTTTAGCTATCAGGTAACTTCTGTAAGAGTAATGACGGTAACTTAAAAGGACACGCGTATAGGATTTTAGAATTTCTTTTTATTTCTGGTACTGAAATAGCAATTATTATTGTAAAATAACCGAAAATTACGAATAAACGAAAATACGTGTATTTTTCGTAAAAATTACGAAAGTCATTCGACGCAACTCTCAAAACCTCTCGAGAAATTCGACTCGGAAGTTTCGCAAGTACATGTAAGTACCAATTATGTGTCGGTGTAGCTCAGGCGGTAGCGTAATGGCCTGACAGCCACAGAGTCGTTGGTTCGAATCCCACTATTTCAAATATTTTTTCGTAATTTTAGAATTCAGTTATATGAAACCTTTCGGGATCTCTATGTGTAGTGTCAGTTTTCGTTTATGTGTAGGTAGACGAGCTGAACACCTTGTCTCACAGAAAACGATCGTTGAGTAGATTAGCTGCTTGGAAAGCCATTAGCAGCTATGGAGATGACTTCCCAAAAATAGCGTCGTAGCTCTTCGCAGACTGAACAATCAAAGACCGTCTTCAACTAATAGTGAAGCCAATACTGTAAAAATGTGACTTACGTTTTTTGAAACAATCATTATTAAGAAACTTATTGTAAAATAACCGAAAATTACGAATAAACGAAAATACGTGTATTTTTCGTAAAAATTACCATAAGATATTTAAATTCTGTAAGTATCCGAACACAACGAAAAAAAAATTATCAGTCCCCGCAAGGTTGGAACCAACGACCTTACGGTTGTAAGGTTAGAACGCTACCACCTGAGCTACAACGAGAGATGCTGCAAGACTTCTAATTATTGGTGTTTACGAGTACTTTCAAAACTTCAAAGCCGATTTTCTCGAGAATTTTTGAGAGTTACGTAGAATGGCTTTGGATGACAGTAATTTGTGTTCTGAACTTCACGTAGCATAAATATATATATAAAAAAAATTAAAAAACCCGATACCCATGTGGTCTCCTTGTCAGTGAACAGACAGTGATGTAATTATTACGCACACCCTTGTAATGATTGGGAGAGACTTCGGACAAAATAACGTAGTTGAACGAGTGAAAGCAGATTTCACACTGACATGTAAAATAAGTTACAGTACGCAAACTCAAATAACCATCCGTACAGTTCTCTATTTTAAATCACACACTTTCACTAAACATTTTATTTTATTAGACACTTTCATTAGACATTTGAATTATTTAATCTTGTGACGTATAGGATGGATTAGTTTTCCATTTAATTGGAAAACCAGTTAGGGAAAATTAAATAAAGTGCGTGTGTGCGTGCAGAAAATTGTTGTTGTAGACTCTGAATGTACATAATAACTAAAAGTGAAATAATGTGACTACACAAGGGATGTAAAAACAAGCATCATTATGTATTTTCACTTGCTGTAGCAGTCTGAAGTAATTAGACCTTTGGACTTTCCAGGCTGACTCTTCAAGCCAGACAGCTGTGGTACCGTGGACGTTGCCACCCATGTTTCGTGACCAGAAGCAGCTCATCTTCCTGGTGGCATGACAAAACGGCGACGCTGCCAGGCTCATTACATCAGCCTTTGGAGGCATCGACCATAGGCGGAAGATTCATGATGCTCCACTAACAAGTAAAAACAGCAGAACGCAGGAGAAAGAGGAGGAACATCAGTCCTACCAACAAGTCCAGCAGAGTACAGCAGGCAGTACTATTAGTGTGCATAAACTGTGTCGACAGCAACCCATCATCGCCGCGCTACCAGATTAATACATCAAGAAAAAACGCTCACTGGAAGGCTAATATGACGTTGCTTTAAGTGAATAAATGTAACTTGCATACCCCTCAAGGAGTAACTTGTCTTCATGGCTGAGTATTGCTGACATATTTCGATCTCAACGTCACAAGCTCAGTGTCGGCGCAAGCGTAAAAGCTGACCCTTGCGAGCCGCAAAATTGCCGCCCCGTCATTGACAAGAAAACAAGAGGCAAAATCCTTGGGTAACGTCAAAATCTGACCGTTTTCTGTTTGACGCATCTGCTGTCACATGTTTTCACAAAAAAGTACGTTGCACAGTTGTATAAAAGACACATAAGTATACAGGTGTCCGAAAATTCTTTCCCTGATTACATACATTGATAACTCTGTCAATAAGTAAGATACTAATATGGAACTGGTGTCTAATTGTTTACAAACTATTAAAGCATTTTTCACACATCAACAATCTTCCAAATGAGCTCCCTTGGTAGCACGTAACACTTCTAGGCGATATTCAGTTTCCGTCCACACATTAGCCAATATCACTGGAGGGATCGATTTAACGACTGTGGTTATCCGTTGCCGCAGGGTTTCAAGATCTGGTACACGTGTTCGGTAGACCTTGTCCTTGACATAACCCCACAAAAAGAATTCTAATAGGGTTATGTCAGGAGAGTGTGGAGGCCAAACCGTTGGCCCATCACGACCAATCCATCGCCAGGAAAGGTCATATCGAGATAGGCATGGACGTCCAAACCCCAATGAGGCGGTGCACCGTCTTGCTGAAACAAGACAACGGAGTGATACTGTAGCAGCTTAGGAGCAGCATACAGTTGCAACAAGTCCAGATACACTGCAGATGTGATGGTAGCCTCAGCGAAGAAGAATGTCCCCATAATTCGAGCGTGCAATAGCCCGCACCAAACATTCACCTTTGGACTGACTCTGGTGCACTCCATATCCTCGCCAAGGAGTTGTGAGCCCCAAATGCGCACATTATCGGGATTCACTACTCTACTGACAAAAAAAAAAGGTTGCTTCGTGAGAAAAGGCAATTCGTCTGAGATAACCATAATCGTCCTCAATACGTGATAGCATTTCGAATCAAATGTTTAAATGTTTGTAAATCTATGGGACCAAACTGCGTGGTCATCAGTCCGTACCTTACAAACTACTTAAACCTAGGTAAACTAACCTAAGAACAACACACACACACCCATGTCCCAGGGAGGACTCGAACCTCCACGGCGAGCAACCGCGCGCTCCGCAGCGGGACGCTTTAGACCGCTCGGCTACTCCACCGCGGCTAGCATTTCGACCGCGAAGTCATATTGACGTGTACTGTCATTGCGCAACAAGGCCTGAACGATTTGCACTTTGTATGCACGACACAATAAACGTTTGTGTAAAATGTCATGGAGAGAGCTTTTTGGCATCTGTAATTCACGTGAGGCCCTGCGCACCGATTTATTCGGACTTCGCAGAAAAGACTGCCACACAGCTTCCAACCTTTCTGCTGAGGTTCTTGGTCGACCAGACCTCGGAAGGCCAGCAACAGATCCTGTTTTCTTGAACTTCTCATACCAGGCTTTAATGCTCTTGTCATCAGGTGGATTCCTTCCAAATGTTGTCTGGAAATATCTTTGCACTGTGTTTGACGATCGTGTCTCATGGTACTACAGGACACACTGTGCCTTCTCCTGATTGGTTAACATGGCTTCTTGGGCACTGCACCTCATCCGCTATTTACGTACTGCGAACCGAAAACAGAAAAAACTTTGATAGTTTGTAAACAATTGGACACTAGTTTCATATTTGTATCTTACTTCTAGCCTGAGTTATCAATTTATGTAACAGGGAAAGACTTTTGCCTAATATATAAAGGGTAAAAGTTTTTACCAAAAATCTCCAAAAGTTCTTGAACTATTTACTACAAATGCTTACACCACACTGTGATGAGCATTCGGATGGAGATGGGCTGTATATTTTTGAAATATAAAGGGTTTTCGAAAATTCATATTGCAAATTTCGATGAGTCGTACAGGACAGTGAGTACATATTTTGGTAAGGACCTCACTTCCGGAAATGTCATCCAACGATCCTGTAAGATCCTCTGAGAAACTTACCCCTTCTACTCTTTACTTTCCATAGTTTTGTAGGAGGTGGCGTGAACCAAGGTAACAAAACAAAAAAATCTACTAGAGATGGGCTCTACATTGAATGCCTTAGGGGTTATGAAGACTTGTCCTGTAGAAGAGACGTGTAAACAGAAGATAACCGAATATGAAGACGTCCTCAAAGCACTAAGGTATGCACTTTAGAGCCCACTGTTGTTCGATATTTTGTTCTTGTTTTGGTCCATACTACGTCCTTCTAAAATCTGAAAAGCAAAGAGCTTACAGTAGTATAGATTTACTTCACCGTGTCAAAAATTAAAGAAATGCTTGTAGCGCCAAAGAATGATTTTCCCGGACATGGGTTCATTTTCAAATTGTTATGTATTCATTCCCCTGTGTAAATGCTCAAAGTTTGTAACAGTAATTTCCTAACAACCTGTATCTAAGGAAGAGAAGTTACCACAAATCCTGAAAATTTCTTCGTCGATCTAGTTCGAATTTTTAGTTGATACTTTACTCAATATTCAGTCATAAATAAACATAGGGGTACGAGATTATGCTCAGTGAGGTTGAAAATCATATGTTTAAATGAAATAAAGTAAAATAAAATAATTATGGTTGGGATCCTAGACTGAAACTAGCGGGTGTGAGGTTTGTGTGCTGATGCAACAGTACCTATCTACATTGGTACAGCACTTTGAATGTAAAACCGTATCTGAAAGTCAGAACAGCAATTAACAGTCAATATTAGAATTAATCAGCATGACATTGACTGATTGCAATGAGTATGGCCCTGTTAGGGCGCTGAACTGTCCAGAACACGAGCCTAGTTAAACAAAGAATGACAAGTCCGGTTTTAGCTCAAGTTCTGATTCGTTAAATCAGACAGACAAATTATTCATTAATTAAATTAAATACTGGTCAATGTTTAACACAAATTTGATATCCAAAATTAAATGGGGACACGGATGGGGTGACAGACAATCTCGAACAGTGACTGATAGTAGCGGAATGGCGTAATTGTAAGACACAATAAAAACAATAAAGTTGGCAATTATGTGTCTACTAATCAAAGATTAAAGTTTAACTTGTTACTATGATACAAACTGAGAATGACATCTATTTGTAGAATGACAAACTATAACAGTAGCTGATAGCAACGAAAGGAACTTATAGCCTACAATCTATCATAGAGTAGGAACATCTAAGTCGATAAATTTAGTACATATCAAAGTTTAGTTTATTAAATGCCAAAACGTAGTAAGTATGGATCCGGTTGCGAGCTTAACAACAATTATTTTGTGTACTTACACCTTCTGAAATTGTGACCTAATTTTATTAACAAACCAATTATTGTGTTATCAGCAAGTGGTGTATTTACTATTTGTATGAAAAGGCACCTTACACAATAGACAGGTAATACCAGTAGCTATCTGATAAGCATAGTTACGACTTCTACAAATGAATATGAATGACATGAGGAAAGTGAACAAGTGGTGTAATTAATTTGGTATGTAGAGTACTTTCCACGATTGGTAAGAAATATTGGTAGCTACCTGATAAACTAGTTGCTTACTACTGTTGTATCAAAAATCACTCACCTCTTATCCGAAGACTGCAGCCGAAGACAGCAACCGAAGACAGCAGCTTCTTGTAGCACATTAATGACGAAATGTAAATAAAGCTGAAACTTGTGTCTATCCTACCGTTTAAAAGTTGCAGCCTAAAATAACTTGGTAATAATATCTTTCAGTTTAGACAAAATGGGGGACATAAAACTATGTTGAATTAAAACAAATTTGTAAGTAATCATTATTATTATTATTATTATTATTATAGTTACCTTATCAGCATGATCATTACAGAAAATATTAAAATCAAAAGCAGAATTATTAAGAATCCTAAATGCTTACAAGAATACTCTCGCAGTCTGTAGCTCTTCACCAGCATCTCACTTCGTCCGTACACCTACTACTAAATGCAACCTCTCTGGCCGAATAGCGACAATACAATGCTGCCACCCTTCAAGGTGAGAGAAGGAGGATATGACTGTTGAAAGAGGGAGGCGACGGATGAGACGATGGATGGAAACATCGGTGTCGCTTGAGCTAGTCATATCAACAGGTTGTATTCCAAATTGGTTGTACATGCATTTACCAGTCGTAAAGATTGCGGCATTGGCTAGAATGGTTCTTCCGGAAATGAAGGCAACATTTGTGAAGGTGGTTGTTACAGGCAGCGACCTCCTAAACACCACAATGACCACTCTTAAAACAGAGAAATGAGTTGTCACAAAATTCGCCTCCCCTTTCCTCCTTCGCCTTATCCAATAGGGGCGGCAGACCTGCTACTTTGTCTGTTGCCGCCCCGCCGACGTGCCGCCCCCGCACGTTTCGACTTGCGTTTCGCCGGCCCTTTCTTTCATCGGGTGGCGAACGTTTTCCTTGGGTGGCACTTGCACCCAAGGAGACTGACCCCTTTGAGAAGAATTTTTATTTGGCTAAGGAGCAGGATCCACCGCACATTTTTCACCTTTCCTTTCTTCGTACGGTGGAAGATGACCGTTTACTTCATTTTACTCCATCTATCATGGATCCCACTGCGGTTAGAGGGACACCGATACCACTATTCCTTGTTCTTTTGTACCCTTTCTGCTTTAGAAGATGACCTTCATTTCAACTGTAAATGCGGCCTGTAGTACACGCGGATTAGAGAAACGACAAAATAGTCACTATTCATCTGGAGACGATCTTTTCGTTTATCGCCTACTAGCTGTAAACCCGGCTTTTCCCGGGTGTTTATTTATCCTACACTCTCGTAGTCCACATCCCCCCCCCCCCCGTCTGTATGCATCCACCTTTTTCTCTCCCATCCTTCTGTTCGTTTCCACCTTTCCCTCTCTCGGCACAGTTATGTACCCAGTGACCTTCCTCTTGGTTTAAAGATCATGTGTGCAGAAATTCATAAAAATTAGAACAAAGCTTTGCATTTTGTAAAATTACGTAAGTTAAGTACCCTCCACCATGCACCGAACGAAATTTTATACAGACAGTGACATTCCTCTTGATTTTAAGGCAGAGTGTGCAAAATTTCATCAATATCGGAACAAAACTATAGATTTCTGTGCAATAGAAACGCAGGGTCACATTCAAAAACTCACTTTGTTGTTCTCAAATATTCTAGTTTTACTTCATACAACCCTTCTTCAGAAGATAACAAAAAAATGCCATCTGTGAAATCGGTCGAGCCGTTCTCAAGTTATGGGGCGACCAAGGTATTTAGTAATCCATTTTTACGTTGTAAAGTACCCTCCCGCATGCACCATATGAAACTTAAGGAAGACGGTGACCTTCCTCTTGTTTTCAAGGACATGCGTGCGAAATATCGTGAAGATCGGAATGAAACTGTAGATTTCGTGTGGCTGTAGGAAAAGTATGCTCCGCCATGCACCTATCACAAAATAATTTCTTAGCTGACGTTTTTTCCTGTAACTAAATTCCTACAAAAACTCCGCTTCATAGTTGAAGTAGTTTTCAAGATTTCGTGTTTAGTCAGTGAGTGAGTGAGTCTCCTTTAGTTTTTATATAGGTACAGATTAAGAAAACAGATTGCTTAATTTTGGATGCAAGACAATTAAGGGAGACTTGTAGACAAAAATAAATAATAACGTGCAAGTCTGTAATGTCAACTTTATTTGATACATGGTCATGCCTGATGCGACAGTTTTACCGGCATCTACAGCGAAACTCTTATGAGCGGTAGACTTCTTTCCGTTTCATAAATGTTGGGAGGGGGGGGGGGGGGGGAGGTCAGCTACAAAGCAGTTCATAAACGTCCGAAATTACATGCAAACTTTGTTGCAGGTCCCTAACTACTCCCATTTTCCAATAATTGACGCATAAATCTGGGTATTCTAACGCGGTGGCCGCTCATTATTTACGACGTCATATCTCCTGAGCTATACGTCGTAATGTTTTGTGTTTGGGTCAGGAACCTTAGTGGGCGTGCGGTGAACAATTCGCCAAACTTTCATTGCAGTTATATATATAGAGAGGCGCGTATGGTGAGTGACAGGACGGGGGTGAAGGAAAGATGGAGCCGTAGTGAAAAAAAAGTCGTAGTTTGACGACTCTTTGTAACAGAGAACCCTCCTCACGAGGCCAGTATCACACTCTGAAGTTTCGCGGTGTTATTTAGGCCGTCATGGTTCAACTTTTACTTTATACACTTCACTTAAGGAAAATTGACACCTTAAAAGATTAGAAATCAGTTGGAATTTATAGAACATGCGCATTAGTATGTTCTTTGTGTTGTACAAAAATAAATACATTTTAAAGCATTTCCATTTTGAAATAAAAGGAAGTTGATCTGGCGGCACAATACCGCCTACGGGCAAAATGGGCATCTGTGTGACTTGAACAGTTGTGAGAACTGTGTCGTTAAATCAGTGAGTTTGAAAGAGGGTGCATTATTGACATGATAGAACGTCATGCGTGCATCTGGGAAACTGCTTCCCATATGAGTTAAAGCGTTTCGGCAATGCAACGAGTGTATGCAGAACGGTACACTGAAGGGCGTAGGAAACGTCGAGTAGGTCACGTCGCAACACGCAGTTTACTTGTTCAAATGTTTGTAAAGATTATGGGACTTAATTGCGGGTTCATGATTTCCTGAACTTACAAACTACTTATGAGCTATCTTATACTAAAGACGACACAAACATCCTTGCCCGAGGGGGGATTCGAATCCCCGACGGCGGACGGCCGCGTGCACCGCAACACGGCGCACCAGTACGCGCGGCTAATCCGCCACGGCTGCAGTTTACTCACCGAGGAGATCCACACCTCGTCCGAAAGGGAATGCAGGTTAGAGCTGCGTGTTCTTCGGCTCTGGAGCAGAGGTGTAATAGTGGAAAACATCGTTCACCATCAGGAATTGGAGTTGAAATGTTCAGATGTTTGTAATTCTATGGGAAGAAACTACGTTGGTCATCAGTCACTAGTCTTACAAACTACTTAAACTAAGGTACACGAACCTGAGGAAAACACACACATCCATGCCCGAGGAAGAATTCTAACCTCCGAAGCAGGAGACCGCACATTCCGCAACGTGGCGCTCCAGACCGCTCGGCTACTTCTGCGCGGCCCGCATTTATCACAGTTATTATTAAAGGAAGTGTGACAATATTCCATAAGAACCTGCGTAATGGGCTATGTACAGTTCTGATTTAGAAGTTTCTCTCGTTGTTACCTTAGGGTCTGTGCATGTCTGCTATCATGCACCAACAACTACATTAGTTGCAGGTATTATCTTTTACCTGTCATCCTGTAGTAAAAAAAAAAAAAAAAAAAAAAAAAAAAAAAAAAAAAAAAAAAAAAAAAAACACAATCGGTGCATGAACTCAAGTTTGCGAAAAAAATAATAAATGTTGTTAAATAATAAAAAGGGCTTTATTCTAACGTTTGCAAATGATGTACGCAAAGTCAGACATTTACTTGAATAAGGTTTATTCCTATTGTTTCCTTATTACAAGTAGTCGAATGAAAAATTAATCATAAATTGAATAAAATGGTTAAATCATTTCATTGTCTGCAATAAGACAATGTAGCACTTCGCCCCAACTATGAAACACAGAAACATTGTATACTTCGCGAGCACTCAACATGAAATTGTCAACAGTTCAAAACAGTTTAAGTTACCCGAACACCATTTCTACACTCGTTACCCATATCATCTTACTGGCGTACACCTGTTCTCGTCAAATTTAGAGTCTCGAAAGCGACCTTGCCCTTCTCAAATATTAACACTCTCGCCGATCGAATCACTCTTGTTATCCAGGAGGGTCCTTATTCTGCCGTGAATAGACATGGAGTTTCTTTTTCACGCACCATTCGCTCGTGTCTACACTTGACGGTGAACCGGGACGAAACGTTACTAAACTGTACATTGTGTATTTGTGTGTGAAATGCGATATGATAATCAATCGTTTCTAATAGCATCGCCTCGCGAACTCATTAATTCAACCATAGTAAAATATTTCCGCTTCGAGTTATTTTGGTTTCACGTGAGCTTGCTTACCTTACCCACTTAACATAAAAGATTGATTGATGATTTGAATGTGAACTCATCCTGGTTTCTTTAGTGCAAATAAACTTTGGTCTTCCTTAATTTTCCAAAATTCGTTGAGTTAGCTTCCAGCTAAATGTTGTACCTAGTTACCATGGCAGATGCCTGAGGTTTGCTTCGAGCCACTCCTTCAGTAGAGTTCCTGGAGTAGAAAAGTGTAGTTTGTCCCAATTTTCTTTAATGCTATTCAACTTAGTAAATTCTTTCTCATCTACCTGCATATCAAAGTGATTTTCTGTTACTGACTGTCACGTGTGCAACTTGTGTATTGCACAAGGGTTGTCCTGGAAATTTTCTTGCCGGATGCTGCTGTCTT
Organism: Locusta migratoria; assembly: GCA_026315105.1. NCBI lineage: Eukaryota > Metazoa > Arthropoda > Insecta > Orthoptera > Acrididae > Locusta > Locusta migratoria. The sequence goes on along the minus strand of CM048745.1, from coordinate 712,939,132 downwards.
GAGTACTGTTTCGCGAAGGTATTGGAGGTTAAATCAGTGACTGTATTCACATGCTGAAGTGAGATTGGTTTTGCACCGAAAACATACTGTAAATGCGCAACACAACTGTTACATTTTGCTTGTTGTTATTGCTTTGCCTTTTACAGTCCGCGGTGATCGAATTACTCTTGTTATCCAGGAGGGTCCTTGTTCTGCCAAGACTAGATATGGAGTTGCTTTTTCACGCACCCTTCGCTCGTCTCCTCCCTCTCAAACACACACTCCCCACTAGTTCTGTTCCTCGACCACTTCCTCATTGGCCGATCGCCTTCCCTTACAAAACCACATACATCTTAACATGAGATATTACTTTAAGTGAAAACTGACGATCTGAAACCGCTCCCTTACTAAATATAACGTTATTTCAATGCACAAATATGTTAATTAGTATTGCAAAAGGTCTAAAATAGGTAAACCAGCTTTCATGAGATTGACCGTTCATGTCACTCAAAATTTACGTAAATTACTAGAAAATTATTGTAAAAAAAGGACACACTAAATTTAATATACGAGAGGTAAATGCGGAACCCATCCTGATATAATTTTTCGCATGTCCAGTCATTCCTTCAGGATGCGCTAATCGGTTTCGTGGGCGAGGTCACCAAACGTCTGACGCCGATCACTGTCCACTAACGCGGCAACAGTATGCACTTCTCCTTCTTCAGAGATGCTAGGACGACATGCCCGAGACATGTCTGCCACAGTTTGTCGACTTCCGTTGAAGGCCATTGCCCAACGTGCCAGTGTTCTGTACGGCAAGACCGCACGCCTCTTGAAGACCTTGATGAAACTGTAGTGTTGTACGACCTCTGCCACATTCAATCTTGATCAATGTTCGATGATCGTCTTTCGAAAACATAGTTGCGTTAGACCGTTCGCTAACAAGTGACTGTGTTTCACACGATTGTGTGCACGCCGGTGACGTGGGACATGCGAGCCCATTTGCTCGGGGGTTTGATTTGATTTGATTTGATTTTCTCAGGGAAGCCAACCCGTCACTGCCCGCACCGAAACTAAGTTTATTGTGCGGTATCGCTCCCTGTATATCTAGTACAGCCAACCAATGCCCTTGAACAGTGCAAGGAGTCCCTTTACCAGTTCTTTATTAGACACAATTTCTTCGGGTCTGGTTGTCCCAAATGTTCTGTGACTTTTACTCTCCAATGCAATGCATTCGAAGATTAGATGTGATGCAGTTTCATCACCGTCATCAAAGATCCTACATTTAGGGTCCTCTTCTATTATTCCCATTGTATGTAGGTGTTTTTTGGAATTCCCATGGCCTGTCAACAATCCAACCATGATTGTGCTTGGAGGTAATGTAGATATGTCAACAATGTGTGCTATCTGCGACAATAATATATTCCACTGCAAATATTTCCAAAGCAGTGTACTACCATTTAAGTTCCAACCCTCGTAATTATACCTCGTACTGTTTCGACGATGAGCGCTCACAAAGATAACCGCGATTTCTTCGGGAGGGTTTACTTCAAAGGCAGTATAAAAAGGAATGCGTGCCAGATATTTTGACCTAGACTGCAACGTGTTCGGTGTGTAATCGGCGAGTGGCAGTTGGGTAGGGTTACTTGTTAGTGACAGCCGCAGAGATCGTTACATACGCCGGAAATAGGAATTAAGCTCTAAGGCACCTTGCTGCGGAGCGCGCTGTTGTTTCTCGGGAGTGGTTCGAGTAATCCCTCGGGCATGGGTCTTTGTTTTTTTGTCCTTAAGTTAGTTTAAGCAGTTTGTAAGCCTAGGGACTGATAACCTAAGTAGTTACGTCCCATAGATGTACAAATACTTGAACAGCAATTACGTATGAACATAGTTCACTACTTGTGGGGTATGTTAGCTTTTAAGGTCACATTATACATCTACATCCATACTCCGCAAGCCACCCGATGGCGTGTGACGGAGGGTACCATTTTCCGTTTTCCCTCCTATTCCAGTCACGTATTGTTTGCGGAAAGAAAGATTGTCAGCATGCCTCTGTGTGGGCTCTAATCTTTCTCATTTTATCTTCATGATCTCTTCGCGAGATATACGTAGGAGGGAGCAATATACTGCTATACTCCTCGGCAAAGGTATGTTCACGAAACTTCGACAAAAGCCAGTACCGAGCGACAGAGCAAATGATCCTGTAAGGAAGCGCGCTGCTCTCCGTTGTATCTTTTCTACTTCCTCTATCAACCCCACCTGGTACGGATCCCACACCGGTGAGCAGTATTCAAGCTGTGAGCGAACAAGTGTACTGTAACCTACTTCCTTTTTTTCGGAAAGCATTTCCTTAGGATTCTTCCAATGAATCTAAGACTGGCGTCTGCTTTACCGATGATGGATTCTATATGGTCATTCCATTTTAAATCTCTCCTAATGCCTGTTCCCAGATAATTTATGGAATTAACTGCTTCCAGTTGCTGACCTGCTATAGTGTAGCTAAATGATACAGGATCTTCCTTTCTATGTATTCTCATCACGTTACACTTGTCTACATTGAGATTGAATTGCCATTCCCTGCACCATGCGTCAATTCGATCAGATCCTCTTGCATTTCAAGACAATTTTCCATTGTTACAACCTCCCTATATACTGCAGCAACATCCGCAAAAAGCCTCAGTGAACTTCCGATGTTATCCGCAAGGTCATTTATACAGGGTGTTTCAGTAAGTGTGTTTGCCTCTGTAACTTATAAAATAATAGGTGACGGCAAATTTTAATGCGGTATGTCAACACAAGACATGTTACACTTTCTGCGGAGCTATGAACATAGTTTATTTTATCATTTTCCAAAGAGTTACAGCACATAAGATATAGTTTTTTAAATGGAACAATAGTTTTTTCTATCGTGCATTGGATTCGTTCAAACCAGCTGCGTCCAAATAAATTTAAACTACATTCCTATCACTGTTAGTTTGGGAGCTACAGCCCTTCAAAGTTTCAGGAGCACATACCCCACGCTGTACAAAATGCAATGCGGCTTCTAAATGTGGTGCGGCCGAGTTGTAACGTCGCCGGTGTCACGGAGCGAGAAGATCCTCGATGCGCTATTAGACTGTCGACTGTCGCCGCTCACGCCCGTATACCCGACAGTTGGAGCCACACAAACAACAGGGGCTCAATATACCACAGACCACAGTTACTGACATCAGATGACGATGGCATACACGAACAACGAGTACGTTGACATGTTGCTGATGCTCGGCGAGTGCCGACACGATGCCACTGAAGCATGCATCTGCCCCTGAAACTTTGAACGGTTGTAGCTCCCAAACTAACAGTGATAGGAATGTAGTTTAAATTGATTTGGACGCAGCTGGTTTGAACGAATCCAATGCACGATAGAAAAACTACTGTTCCATTTAAAAAATTATATATTTCTGCTGTAACTCTTTGGAAAATGATACAATAAACTATGTTCAAAACTCCGCAGAAAGTGTAACATTTCTTGTGTTGACCTACCGCATTAAAATATCCCGTCATCTATTATTTTATAAGTTACAGAGGCAAACACGCTTAGTTAAACACCCTGTATATATCGTGAATAGAAACGGACCCACGACACTCCCCTGTGGGACACCCAACATCACTCTTACTTCGGAAGACTTCTCTCCATTGCTGCATTCTGTTATCTAGGAACTCCTCAATCCAATCACACAATTGGTCTGATAGACCATATAATCTCACTTTGTTCAGTAAACGGCTGTGGGGAAGTGTATTTTCAATTACCACTGCATTGTCTTTTGCGATAACATTGACATGTTATCGTCAGACTTTCTAAACACGGTTAGAATGTAGTCAATGGAGAAAATTTGGATAAATTGTCCTGCGCAAAACTGTTATAGCGAGAAGGGCTCATATTTATGCCTAAATAAGAGACTTTCTCTTCTGGGCAGGAAATGATCCCTCGTAGATTTTCTACGCCTTCGTAGCCGCCTCGTCGCGGCGGCTGTACTGCGTGTGTGTCGCAACCAAGCGCCGTTCCTCTAGCCGGCGCCGGCCGCGCATGCGCAGTGCTGCGACTGCGGCGGCGGCAGGACGCGGTGAGCGGCGAGCGGCGAGCGCGCGGCGACGCCAGTAGGCGACCTGCCGCCGATGCGTCGCGACGCCGACGCCCCAGCTCCAGCACCAGGCGTAGGCGCAGGCTAGCCGCGAGCGGACCACCGCCACCCGCGTCTAACAGGTGACCGCCCACACCACTCTGCTATCTTTATACCTGGGCCTATAAGCATCACGCAGAGAGTTAATGAGGCAGCTGACTGACTAGCATTTCCATTTTTATAACACTAATTCACAATTACAAGTTATCATTTTGCTTTTGTACATTTATTTATTTTCTTAGTTCGGAATAGTTTATGGTACCATCTGTATATTTCGCTAACCAGTAATTTTCATGCTTTTATTTACATGAGAATACTCATCCGAATAAAAATTTTAAATAGCAACTTATTATATACGTTTTTCTAGCCAATAATTATTTATCAGTTATATACACATTATGTTATTAAAACGAGAGAGATTATTTGTAGTAAAACTTGCCACACTAAAATTGAAAATATTTATATTTCTTGAATTAAAGTAATCTTACCAAACACAATGCATTTTAAACCGTCAGCTGTTTTAATAAAATGATAAGTTCATTCACCAACATCAGTGGTTAAAAGGCGCAAAGCTGTTAAGGGGAAAAAAAAAAAAAATAAAAAAATAAAAACAAAGTTGTGTTTGGCTGACAACAGCAACAATCCATAGCAGTCTGCAGAAATGTTCCATATATAATATCATATAAAACACGTTATAAACAACTATAGTAAGCGAATATGTATGAAACAGTGTAGAACAAAATATATCATACGTAAAATCATTTATTTTGTGGTGTACTTTTATATGATGTAACAAATGCCATATTTAGTTCTGAAAATGGACTGTCGCTGTTATCAGCCAGACAAGCCTTTATAATAAGTAATAATCTCCAAAACTGAAAAGCCAATATCGCAAAATACTTATTTATTTTATGACGTCCGGTTTCAGTGGGCTATGTCACCATCATCTGGTCATACCAGATTTTACAAGTTGGTCATCTTATTTAAAAAATGGAGATTAAATCGTACGTGCAACATGGCACTTACTCTAAATATAAAAACACGTAAGTTAAAACATCAACAGCTTGTAAGAGCATTTCCCTGAACTCTTTTATACCTTTTATCCATCGATGGTCAGCGACCGAATCTACTAGATACTTTTTAATAAAATTGATCGAACAATGCATTTTTTAAACATTTACTGGCTGTTAACAATCACTTGACCAAAACAATAAAAGTAGTCTTGTTTGTACAAATGTAATTTATCAGTATACATATCGCGTTTCAAACCTTGTGAGGCAAAATCGGATTATGTGAGATAGTAGAGCTTCATCCGTCAGTTGCGCCCAAAAAAATAGTAATAGAATAAAATGACGGTATGATATCTGGTCGCCAGGCATTAGAAACGTGAGTAAACTTACGTAATGCAGAAACCGTCTCACACACGGCTTACAGATTCTGTACCATTGTATACCTACGTGACCCGTCCCCAAGTCAGCTGACCGAATTTATAAAACTTTTGCATACTGACTTCGTATCTCAGTAATTTCTGTATTTTTATGCAAATATTTTGTCCGCTGACACGAGTGTCATGTCGATACTATTCATTTTGCGTAAAGCACTATAAGAATTTCCTGCACACTGAGTGAAATTATGAGGTCATTCATGTCATGATACATTATTATTACCAATCATATTTGTTTTGACTAAATTATCAGTAATATATACTAAATTATGACGTGTAAGTATATTGTAGAATGAGTAAAACACTACGTACATATAACAACCACTTTTCCTGATCCTTGCGGTGTACAAGATATTATAATAATGTTATTGTAATCCACAACACTGTATGTTTATTAATACTTACGTGTTGAACTGCTCATTTCAGCACAATACCCATCTCCATCTGTAGGCGCCTTTAAATACATCACGTTTCTTAATATTACGTACTACTTCATGGGTATAATTTTCAGATACATGTAGGCGGTAATATACATTAAATACTCATGCTATTATTTTAGTGTTGGTGTCTCTTACTACCTCTGTTGTACACTTGCATCGCATCAATCCTATTGGACGATATTGCATGCGAGATATTGGTCGTCATAGTTTCAACTTCCAGTTTTTGACAGGTAGACGTCTTAACAGCATCGCACAGATAGCGTTAAGTTTACAAATTTACCTCCGGAGAAGAGTATATATCTTACTGTTGTAAGTGCAGGAGATTTATTTATGTGTGTGTGTGTGTGTGTGTGTGTGTGTGTGTGTGTGTGTGTGTGTGTGTGTTTGTGTGTGATATACTGCAGGTAATTGGAGAGAATGTTTATTTTCATAGTAAACTAAAGATAGATTTTTATGACTTCTATTTTACTTTCCCAGTTTTTTGTTGCAGTTTCGCTATTTTATTATTATCTTTAATCACTTATTTGTCTGATTATACATTCTCTAGTGTTACAATTGGTTCTTAACGTCTGACTGTCAGATTCGTATCGTTTTAGCCTAAGTAAAATTTAAAAAAACTTACTGCAATATCAATAAACTACTATCAAATCATCTGTCAAAACTCGTAAGGTGAAACTACGAATCAGTATCTCGCATTCAATATCGTTAAAATGGATTTTTGTGATACAAGAGACACCGTCTACTAAAATAACAGCCAAGGTGAATGTTGTACATATAATACCATCTACATCTCTCTGCACATTAAACCGCTAAAGTGCTACATTATATTTCGAAAAATTACGTATTTCCAGTCATACACGCATGAAATTGGTCTTCTGCCGGAATTGACAGCTCACTATGTACTCTAAGCATTAATAATTATTACAAACTTCTGGATTACATTCACGTAATTATGTCGACCTACTACAGCGCTAATATTGTACTCCCAGGATAGATTAAATTGAAGGATTAGAAGTAACATCGACGTTACATTTTTAATATCGATATTTAAGTTGAAATCCATGAAACGTTTCTCCACAGAGCTCATAACGTTTATTATACCAGGTATAATGTCGAAAAATACGCGTCGCATCCAAAATTGTTCCAGACACGAAACGAGTGTCTCTAAGATAACATCTACTTGATGTGAAAGGGGACGGAATGCAAAGTCACCCACAAATACTAATTATAGTGCGTACACTACTGTGGTAAATTATTAAGTTTTTTTTTCTTTTCTTTTTTTTTTTTCATATGTGACGTACCATCAGGATACAAGGTTCGTAGTTCATATTCCTGTAAAAATAGTCTTTTAAAAATTTTAATTTTCCAAATTTTGACACAAATGGGACAAAAATATGATTCATTATTAAATTCTTTATTGGCTGCGGTTTGACTACATGAATTATTCGTCTCTAAAATTGCGCTCAATTATTATAATTACATACAATGATACCAAATACTCGATCCAAAAACCTCAGTATTAATTACAGATAATGAAGCCAACGAGTTGGAACAAGGTGAACAGAACGAGCGAAAAATATTTATCATGAGGTGTTCTAAAATTATATAACTTTCTGATATTTAGTCCGAGGTGTATGAAAAATTTATGAACTGTATTAAACAAACTGGAAGTAACAAAATTATTCTCTTCCAACAAAACTTACTTTCGATTACTGTGCACGCATTGGTGCAAAATACCTATAAGTATTCAGAATAATAAAAATTCTAAACAGTTGTAGTTAGGAAAGCAAGCTATAAAGAAAGTAATCAGGAACAATGCTTTTTTATACTTCCTCTGAACAATTACATACCTAAGTTTTATTTTTGTGACAAACAACTTTTGCTGTAGATATTCATAATACTACCTCTAAACTTCCTTACGTTATCCCCTACATCACGTATTATTAATAAGAAGCCACTTCTTCGTATTTGTGCTTTATTTTAGACGTCAGATGATAGTGATATAAGTACTAAGTGAATAATCATACCTCTTTTACCTCTTTCCATTATCTGCCGCTGTCGTATTGAAAAGCACATGTGTATCACTTATATTTCCTGACTGTTTTACCAAGTGGTTTCATACAGTAGATGTCACTTGCTAGATGAAATATTAGTTATACTAATTGAATTACTAGCTTAGATAGATTGAATCGCATTATTTTTCACGCACGTTTGGAAATCTTCCGGCGTTGACAAGGCTGCTGTCATGCAATGCTAGTGAATATAAGGGCCTAGTCAAGAATTTAATCCACTCCCCTCTCCACCTTAAGTTCAACGTCTGGCAGTACACCATGTACTAACATAAAATGACAAATAAAACAGTTATGCAACTGATCTGTGAATGACATATCATCAAGGCAAACGTATAGGAGACATGGGAAATGATTCGTAGCAACCTTCTGTAAGTAGAGCAGAATCATATATTAAAAAAGAACTCACTATTTATTTTGCTGAAAATATGGCGGTTCATAAAGTGCTGGGAAAAATTGCATGACGTGAAGAATTATCGAAGTGTCGGTGGCTCAAGAGATACGTTTGCTGGCGGCACATAGGTTCACGCCTGCATTGCAGTATCAAAGTGCCTGCGCTGATCACATGAATGCCATTCGGTAAGCGAACGCTAGCGGTGAACCCACAAACAAACAACTGCTGGAATCTGAGCTCTTAACTTACAACTTACGGTTTGAATGCCGCAGCTGCCGTATTATGTTTTACGGAGGCAAATACTTCGCGACGTAATGGTCAGTGCGAATATTCTGTCAAGTTAAAAGAGTGGCAATTACAGGGGCTTATCACGCAACGGTAAAGAGAAAAAACAACACTGACTGTGGGTGCTACGGTAAGCAGAAGCATTGCGAATGTAAGACATCAGGGCCTCCAGTACCTCAAACATTGAACTGTGCCGTACACGTTCACAGTAACATTCTTATTTTGTACATGTCCTAAGATTATTTCCAAATGTGACATGAAGCTACCAATGATGTATGCGCCCATTTGCAGTTTTTGTTCTTCAACAGTGCTATAAGGGACGCTGTACATTAATGATTTATCACGAAGACGTGTACTTTCAGAAAGCCACTTACATCAGTATTCCAAATACCCGTAAATCGCCGTAGTAGGCAGGACCATTATAACATCAAACTCATCTCTCAACATGCGATTATTAAAAAATAAAATAAAAAATAAAAAAATAGATTTAATAAAAACCTTCAGTAGGTTAGGACTGTTTTCGGAGGAGGTCGTGCGGCAAAACAGGACAGGTGACTTCCGTTTATAAGAAAGGAAAGAGAACTGACCCACATAATTACAGGCCAATATCGTTGACATCATTTTCCTGAAGAATTTTGGAGGATATTCTTAGTTCGAATGTAGTAAATTTTCTTGGGACGGTAAAGCTTATTTCTACGAACCATCACGGGTTCAGGAAACATCGTTCATGTGAAACTCAGCTTGCCCTTTTACCACATGACAGGCTGGAAGTAATTGAACGTAGTACGTTGTTCTCGACGGCAAATGTTCATCAGAGACGAGTGTATCGTCAGACGTACCCCAGGGGAGTGTGATAGGACCGCTATTATTTTCTTTCTATATAAATGATACGATGGACAGATTAACTTATAATGGGCGGCTGTTTGATGATGATGCTCTGGTGTATGGGAGGGTGTCGTCTTTAACTGACTGTAATAGCATACAGGATGACGTGGACAAAATTTCTAGTATGTGCGAAGAATGACAGCTAGCCCTCAGTGTAGAAAAATTTAAGGTGATGTGCATGAGTAGGAAAAACAATCCTATAATATTCGAATACAGCATTAGTAATGAGCTTCTTGATGCACTCGCGTCGTTCAAATATCTAGGCGTAACATTTCAGAGCGATATGAAATGGAACGAACATGTAATGACAATTGTGAGTAAGGCAGGCAGCCGACTTCGGTTTATTGGAAGAATTTTGGGGAGATGTACTTCATATGTAAAGGAGCCAGCTTATGAAACGCTTGTACGACCACGTCTTGAGTATTGCTCAAGTATTTGGGACCCGCAGCAGATCAGTTTAAGGGAAGACATAGAAGCAGTTCAGAGGCGAGAAGCCAGGTTTGTTACTTGTAGGTTCGACCAATGCGCGAGTGTCACGGAAATGCTTCGGCAACTCAATTGGGGGTCGCTGGTGGAAAGACGACGTTATTTTCGTGAATTTCTGTTGAGGAAATTAAGAGGGCCAGAATTTGAAACTGAGTGTAGTACGATCCTGCTGCCACCTACTTGATTTCCAGAAAGCTTTTGACACCGTACAAACGGCTTTTAATCAAATTGCGTGGTTATGGTATATCGCCCCAAATTTGCGATTGGATAGGGGATTTCTTGTCAGAGAGGACACAGTTCGTAGTAATCGATGGTAAGGTATCGACTAAAACAGAGGTGATATCGGGCGTTCCACAGGGTAGTGTTATTGGTCCTCTGCTATTCCTTATTTACATAAACGATTTAGGGGAAAATCTAAGTAGCTCTCTTAGGTTGTTTGCAGATGACGCCGTCATTTACCGTCTAGTAAAATCATCTGAATATCAAAACCAACTGCAGAACGATCTGAATAAGATATCAGTATGGTGTAAAAATTCGCAATTGACTCTAAATAATGAGAAGTATGAAGTCGTCCACATGAGTACGAAAAGAAATCCGTTAAACTTTGTTTACAAGATAAATCAATCAGATGTGAAGGCCGTAAACTCCACAAAATACCTAGGAATTACTATTACTTCAGACCTAAACTGGAAAGAACACGTAGATACTATCATGGCAAAGGCGAACCAGAGGCTGCGTTTATTGGCGGAACCCTTAAAAGATGCAACAGAACTACAAAAGAAACAGCATCCACTACGCTTGTCCGTCCATTTTTGGAGTATTGCAGCCCAGTGTGGGATCCTTATCAGGTGGGTTTGACGGAGGACTTCGAAAGAGTCCAAAGAAGGGCAGCTCGTTTCGTATTGTCACGATACAGGGGAGACAGCGTTACGGAAATGATACAGGATCTGGGATGGGAATCATTACAACAACGGCGCTTATCGCTGCGGCGTGGGCTACTTTCGAAACTCCAATCGCCAGTATTCTCCTCCGAATGTTTTTGACTCCCACTTACATAGGTAGAAATGATCATCAGACTAAAATACGAGAAATCAGAACTTGAACAGAGAGATTCAGGTGTTCTTTCTCCCCGCGCGCTATGGAATTGGAGATAAATAGTAAAATTGTGGTTCGATGAACCCTCTGCAAGGCACTTAAATGTGATTTGCAGAGTATCCCATGTAGATGTACTTACATTTCGCGTACTGATCACAGTGACAAGAGAAATTAGGGCTCGTACGGAGGCATACATGCATTCTTCTTTTTCCTCGTTCTATTTCGGAATGGAATAGGAAAGGAAATGCCTAGTAGTGATACAATGTACCCTCCGCCACGAACCTTATGGTGGATTACGGAGTTCTTACGTAAATGTAGATGTAGGACATAGGTGCCGACTTTTGAAAATCTTGGGATCTTGGGTTATGCTCAGTGGCGTAACCATGGGGCAGGGAGGGGTGGGGGACGTTGGCCCGCCTGATGCAGACCCCTCCCGACAGGTATTTCTAATAAAAAGAACATCTCATACAAAGCAATTTTATTTCAACGTAAATATTTTTCTAAAACATTTTCAGAGTTTTCGTTTTGTGAAACGTGCATATTAGATAATGATGTGCCTGTATTGTGAATACAGTAGATTCCCTTTAACTCGGCACTCGGTAACCCGACAGTCCGGGTAATTTGGTCAATCCCCCCCCCCTCTCTGCGCACCGTCTGGAATTATTCCGTAGTGTAGAATTGCAGTGATACAATCCGTCGTCCACATAGCTAAACGACGTAATTCACTCGTTACGTGACGGATCGTACTCCTGCTGCATCCGAAGTACGTAATTTTTTTTTATTAGCAGGTTCGAATCAGTTGCAACTGACCAGAATGTGACATGAATATCTATTTTTGTATCGGCTTCTCATGTGAGTCCCCAAAGATAGCGGTATTTACCCCATTCCCTCGTTTCTATGTCCACAATCAAAGATCTCATTTCACTACATTCTCGTGTAGACCTAATCAACATTTAACAGGCGGGATAAACTTTTAAAATAGTCCATTAAATAATTCTTTTCTATTAAATCAATGATTAATGTCCTTCAAGTTTATGTAAGTTACGTTTTTATGATGCGAATATGTAATTTCTCTTAACCAGAGATTATAGCTTGCCCCTCCCTTAATAATTGTTACCTCTGGAACGTAATGTTATTCAGTTCGTAAACTCAGAATCAGAATTAATACCATCTTTTTCTACTGAATATTGTCGGGCGCGGTGGACGTGGGTTAAAGCCCTCGACTGAAAATCGAAGGGTCGCGGGTTCTACAACCGGTCGGACCTCGCGTTTTTTCAGTCGGCGTTTCAACCCATCCTTCACCTCTCAATGATGTGAGAAGTCGCCAGAAACGACACGTTAAGCTGTAGGTCCCCTTTCCCCGGTTGGATAACTGGGGCAGGCTAGGGACACGCAAGTCGCCGAAGTGGCGTCCAATTGAAAGACTTGCAACAGGCTAATGAGGCACAAGATATTATTATTATTATTATTGAATATTAACTTTAAAAATTATTACATAAAGTTAATCTGCTAAAATGTCTGATTCTCTATGTATCCGTTCACTCGATAACACTATCTTTCACAGGTTGTAACTTTCTCACCAAACCAGAGATGAAAGTAGAAATATATCCATCCCAGCCGTTAAATCACTCATAAAATCCGGGCACCATTGAATCTAAATAATTACCAAGCCCAGTTGAAATGAAGCCAAGTCTGATTCTGGTTTGTAACTGAATCCACACAAAAAAAGAATAAAATAAAAAATAAATAAATAAATAAATAAATAAAAATAAAATAAAATAAAATAAAATAGAAAAAAAATAAAAAAAAGGATAAAAATATTCTTTGACGAGTTTCACATTTAACAACGCAATAATTTACCTGCAAAGATAATATCACATACTTTCCATCACTAAATGTTGAATTAATTTTTACTTTAGCGTGAAAAATTTCCAGTATGATCCTCGCGATATTCTTCATAAAATAAAATATAGAACCAACATATTTTCCATTAAACTTTTATTTCACAGTTTTTACTTTCGCAACACATATGATTACAGAAACATTCAAAGGTAAGCCAAGAACTTACTTTCTTTTTACAAATCAGACTGCATATCTGTCCATTGCTAAATGGCCACGGAAGAAACTCAGTGCTCCAGGTGTCTTCTTCCAACCAGAAGCCGCCGACCATGATGCAGTACACTCCTGTTGTGATGTCAACTGCCGATAGCTACGAAGACGCCCTTCGCGACGAAGTTGCTGCCGTGCCGCTCATGAAACAGAAGAAAACATTTTTTGACAGATATATATGTAACAACAATACTTACTACCTACATTAAAATTCATAAAAAAAAACCTCATCACGTATCGTTAACACTGGAAAGGCCGGTAGTGACTTCTAAAATATATTCTGAATCACTACAGAATGCAAGTTACAATTGAAATTGCGGTGTGTAGCACTCACCGATCGTGAGGCCTCCCCGGTTCGTCTTGCGAACAGGTTTGAGGCGCTATCTGCTCAGGACGACGTTCCTGAGTCGGATGGTGTCTCTCACCCTGTCACCACCCAGCCTGCAAGATCCGGGCTTTCACAGAGGGTGGGTTTACTTGTAGTTGGGAGCTCCAACGTTAGGCGGGTGGTGGAGTTCCTTAGAGAGATAGCTGCCAAGGAGGAGAAGAAGGCCAACGTGCACTCCGTGTGCATATCGGGTGGAGTCATTCCAGATGTGGAACGGGTCCTCCCAGATGCCATGAAGGGTACGGGGTGCAGCCAACTGCAGGTGGTGGCTCACGTCGGTACCAATGATGTGTGGCGTTTCGTATCTGAAGAGATCCTCTCAGGTTTCGAACGGCTAACTGAAGTGGTAAAGACTGCCAGTCTTGCTTGCAAGATGAAAGCAGAGCTCACCATCTGCAGCATAGTTGACAGGACCGACTGTAGACCTCTGGTACAGAGCCGAGTGTAGGGTCCGAATCAGAGCAGAGGCTCAGACGGTTCTGCGACGTGTAGGCTGCAATTCCTTGACTTGAGCCATCGGGCGGTGGGTTTCCGGGTTCCGATGAATAGGTCAGGAGTCCACTATACGCAGGAAGCGGATACACGGGTAGCGGGGGCTGTGTGGCGTGGACTGGGCGTTTTATTTTTTTTTTTTTTTTTTTTTTTTTTAGGATAAAGAGCTTCGGGGAAAAACAAAATGGGCAATTTCAAAGGGTGCAGGTGGGTCACAGGAGAAATGATGTAGATCCGGAAACTGTCGGTATAACAGTTGTAAATTGTCGAAGCTGTGTCGGGAAAGTACCAGAACTCCAAGCGTTGATAGAAAGCACCGAAACACACATCATTATAGGCAGCGAAAGTTAGCTCAAGCCGGAAATAAGTTCAGAAGAAGTATTTGTAAACGATCTAACGGTGTTCAGAAAGGATAGATTGAACAAAATAGGTGGGGGCGTGTTTGTCGCCGTCAAAAGTAGTATTTCATGTAGCGAAGTTGAAGTTGGTAGTTTCTGTGAGCAATTATGGGTAGAGGTTGTACCCGAAAATCGTAAGATGTTAATAATCGGTTCCTTTTACCGGTCTCCCGCCTCTGACGATACAATAGTAGAAAGGTTCAAAGATAACCTGAGTCTAACTACAAAAACGTACCCGACTCACACGATAATAGTAGGTGGTTATTTTAATTTACCCTCGATATGTTGGCGAAATTATATTTTCAAATCAGCATGTAGGCATAAAACATCGTCCGAAATTGTACTCAATGCATTCTCTGAGAATTACTTCGAACAATTAGTTCATGAGCCAACTAGAATTGTAAATGGATGTGAAAACACACTGGGCCGGCCGCGGTGGCCGAGGGGACTGAGGCGCTTCAGTCACGGTCTGCACGGCCACTACGGTCGGGGGTTCGAATCCCCCCTCGGGCATGGATATTTGTGCCGTCCTAGTTCGTAAGTAGTTCATAAGTAGTTTGTAAGTTTAGGGACTGATGACCCCGTAGTTAAGTCCCATAAGCTTTACAAACATTTGAACATTTGAAAACACACTTGATCTCTTAGCAACAAATAATCCTGAGCTCATA
Source organism: Locusta migratoria (assembly GCA_026315105.1). NCBI lineage: Eukaryota > Metazoa > Arthropoda > Insecta > Orthoptera > Acrididae > Locusta > Locusta migratoria. Next base: position 712,923,843 of record CM048745.1, on the reverse strand, counting down.
ACGAGCATCAAAACGGATACAGGTATTAGTGAACACAGAGCTGCGTAGCCAAATTGAATATCGAAAGTCCCAAAGTTACCAAAAATAAACGAAAAGTATATTTGTTCAGGAAAGCATATAGAAACAAAATATATTGCTTCTTGAAAGACAGCTTCCACTCGTTTCTAGCACTAAACGTAGATGTAGACCAGATGCGGCTCAAATTCAAAGAAGTGGTATCGACAGCAATTGACAGTTTTATACCAAATAAATTAATAAAACAAGGAGGCGATCCCCCTTGGTACACAAAACAAGTCAGGACACTGTTGCAAAAGCAAAGGAAATGGCATACTATATTTAAACGAACACAAAATCATCAGGATTGGCGATCGTACTCAGAAGCTCGAAATTTAGCGAGGATTTCAATGCGAGATGCTTACAATATTTATCACAACGAAACTCTTTCTCGAAATTTGACTGAAAACCCAAAGAGATTTTGGTCATATGTTAAATATACTCGGGGCAAATCACAAACAATACCTACACTACGAGATAGTAATGGCGATCCTGCAGATGACAGCGCTATTAAAGCAGAGTTACTAAACATAGCTTTTAGAAACTCATTCACCAAAGAAGACGAAACCAATATTCCAGATTTCGAATTACGAACAGATGCCGTAATGAGTAACTTAGAAGTAGATATCATCGGAGTAGTGCAGCAACTAAAATTACTTAACAAGAACAAGTCTTCTGGTCCGGATTGTATACCAATTAGATTTCTATCTGATTATGCTGAAGCGATAGCTCCTTACTTAACAGTCATATACAACCGCTCTCTCATAGAAGGATCTGTACCAAAAGATTGGAAAGTTGCCCAGGTCACACCTATATTCAAAAAAGGCAGTGGGAGTAACCCACTAAACTACAGGCCTGTTTCATGGACGTCAATTTGCAGCAGGGTTTTGGAACATATCATGTATTCAAATATTATGAATTGTCTCGAACAGAACGATCTATTGACCCAAGGTCAACACGGATTTAGAAAATATCGTTCATGCGAAACACAACTAGCTCTTTATTCACACGAAGTGATGAGTGCTATCGACAAAGGTTCGCTAATCGATTCCGTATTTCTTGATTTCCAGAATGCTTTTGACACCGTACCTCACAAACAGCTTTTAATCAAATTGCGTGATTATGGTATATCGCCCCAAATTTGCGATTGGATAGGGGATTTCTTGTCAGAGAGGACACAGATGGTAAGGCATCGATTAAAACTAAGGTGATATCGGGCGTTCCACAGGTTAGTGTTATTGGTCCTCTGCTGTTCCTTATTTACATAAACGATTTAGGGGAAAATCTAAGTAGCTCTCTTAGGTTGTTTGCAGATGACGCCGTCATTTACCGTCTAGTAAAATCATCTGAAGATCAAAACCAACTGCAGAACGATCTGAATAAGATATCAACTTTCAGGAAACATTCTTTACATACAAAGAAAGAAAATATGTTATATGGACATGGTCCGGAAACGCTTAATTTTCATGTTAAAGCTCATTTTATTACTTCTCTTCAATGCACATTAATCATAGAATGGAAACACACGCCGGCCTCGGTGGCCGAGGGGACTGAGGCGCGCCAGTCACGGTCTGCACGGTCACTACGGTTGGGGGTTCGAATCCCCCCTCGGGCATGGATATTTGTGCCGTCCTAGTTCGTAAGTAGTTCATAAGTTGTTTGTAAGTTTAGGGACTGATGACCCCGTAGTTAAGTCCCATAAGCTGTAGAAACATTTGAACATTTTTTGGAAACACACAGCAACAGAACGTACCAACGTGACTTCAAACACTTTGTTACAGGAAATGTTCAAAATGTCCTCCGTTAGCGAGGATACCTGCATCCACCCTCCATTGCATGGAATCCCTGATGCGCTGATGGAGCTCTGGAGAATGATTTATTGTATCACAACCGTCCATGAGGCCCAGTCAAGACATCGCCATCAATTCCTGCCCAAACGTTCACAGAAAATCTATGTTGATGACGTGATTGCACAACTGCGTGCGGATTCTCGTCAGCCCACACGAAACAATTGGGTATTTTACAATTTTCTGCATGAATTATTTCAATTTACATTTAAAGAGAAATACTGAAATGAGTTTTAACATGGAAATTAAGCGTTTCCGGACACATGTCCACATAACATATTTTCTTTCTTTGTGTGGGAGGAATGTCTCCTGAAAGTTTGGCCGTACCTTTTTGTAACACCCGGTAGACTAAATTTCCAGTCATATTAAACCCGAATGCCGGAACCGGAATTCAAACATGGGACCTTTGCCTTTCGCTGGCAAGCGCTCTAACGACTGAGCTTTTACGGCACACTTCACGGTTCGTCTTTACTTCTTTACTTCCACCGGTACCTCGCCTCATACTTTCCAAACTTCACAGAAGTTCTCCTACGAACCTTGCAGGTCTAACGCTGCTGGAAGAAAGGATATCGTTGAGACATGGCTTAGCCACGCCCTAGGGCATGTTTCCAGATTGATATTTTCGCTCAGCAGGGGAGTGTGCGCTGATATGAAACATCCTGACCCGGCATTGGAAACTGGGACCTTTTCGTTTCGTGGGCAAGCGTTCTACAATTGAGCTATCATGTACACTTCACGGTCAGTCCTCAAAGCTTTACTTCCGCCAATACCTTGCCTCCTACTTTCCAAACATGTTCTCCTGAGCATCTCCTAGACTGCATCTAAGCCATGTCTCCACAAAATCCTTCCTTGGATTGCTTGTCCTGCAAGGTTTGCAGGAGAACTTTTGGTAAGATGGGAAAGTAAGAGGGGTGGAGATGCTAGCAGAAAAGAAGCAGTGACGACGGACCGTGAAGCCTGACGAGATAGTTCAGTTGGTAGAGCGCTTGCTCGCGGAAGGCAAAGGCCGGGGTTTGAATAAGTCCTAACTTGGTTTCAGAGTATGTTGATGGCATTGCAGCAAACAATCGATCGCTCGACAAAAGAACGTGTGTAAAGAATGGAAAGTTGCGTATGTCACAACAATACTCAAGAGAAATTGAACAAGAATAATCAGTTGAATTACACATCCATATCAATGACGTCTACTTGCAGGTGAATTTGAAGCATACACCGTATTCGAACTACATGAACCATCTTGAAGTAAACGACATATTGATATATAACCAATATGGGTTGAGAAGATTTTATGTCTCGTTGCCGCCGGTTGTCCTAGGTGTCGGTGGCCGAGTAGTGAGAGGGAGAGAGAGAGACCGACACAGGGAAATAGGATGCTCGCGAGTGCAAGTACAGAGTCAGAGGTGACCAGCCAGTGGGACAGAAAAAACTAGAAACACTAAGCTAGATTAGAACAAATGTTCAAATGTCTGTAAATCTATCGGACCAAACTGCGTGGTCATCAGTCCGTAGCTTAAAACTACTTAAACCTAGGTAAACTAACCTAAGGACAACACACACACCCATGCCCCAGGGAGCACTCGAACCTCCACGGCGAGCAACCGTGCGCTCCGCAGCGAAGCGCTTTAGACCGCTCGGGTACTCCACCGTGGCAATTAGAACAAGATATATATTTCGTAGAGAGAGTACAATACTTAACTTTGTTAACTGAAGACTAGTGGAATGCAGATACATAGTTTAACTAGGTAGAGGCCTGCCTACTGATGAGAGATCTTGTGCCTGTCCTATTTCCAAGTGACCGTTACAGTTCAGTGGTGGCCACGAGCAGAGTTGCAGCAGAGGGAGCTCGTGGCTGACGTAGTAAGAACGCCGCGCCGTGCATGCATGGCGGCGCGCGGCGAAAGTACGTGGCGCGCATTTCAGACTAGTGCGACATCACAGAACATACCGTTCTTGTGCAGCTCAACCAGTTCTTTATTCCACTGACGTAATGAGTGCTATAAACAAGAGTTCCCATATTGATTCCGTAGATATATATTCCCAGAATGCTGTAGACACCTTTCTTCAAAAGAAACTTATAACCAAATTGTTTATCGTCTTAGTTATGCGACTGCATCCCTGAGTTCCTATCATAAACACAGTTTGTAATAATGAATGGAAAACAGAGTAAAACGGAAGTGATGTCTATCGTTCCCCAAACTAGTGTCATAAGAATTCTGCAGTTCCTAATCTGTATAAAGTACGTAGGATGTTATCTTTGTAGTGGTCGTAAGCATTTTGCAGAACATGGCAAACAGTGGGAGGTATACGATAACGATCTAAAATTACACAACAGATTACAACTAAAATGGACCATGTACTGTCCGGCCATAGGCCATACCAACTACACTTAAAATGATACGATATTAACAATGAGACATCTATCTGCCTACCAACTAGGACACTAGAACGTGTCACACTCCTATGCAATAAGCCGGCACATGTGAGACCTACACAATGTCAATAACAATGAAAGAATAATATGCGATTCCGAGCGTTGGAATAAAGAGCGTAGACGATATGTTGTCCAACACAATGCACGAAGGACATAAACTTCGAAAACCTTATGGAATAAGGCTTTAACAACCACAAACAACGTAACAAATCATTTTAGAGGACGCAAGTACAATCTTAAATTCCGAAAGAGAGAAAGGTATCGACACAGTAATTCAACCCCAACCAACACTATATAACACTGCATGCCGTACTATAGCCACGAACAATACTCAAGCAAGTAACAACAAGCATAAATCAGAGAAGTAATGACAAAAGCGAGAAGCCACCCACAAAAACTCTAGAAATAAGACAAACGTCAATGAATTGCTAGTGCCACCGAAAAGATGGCTACGTTGCAAATTTTCCTTATTATAGGTTACAATTCATCTTCAACTATTATTTTTAATTATTATTTTTCTACTACTCAAAAAAATATGCAGAACCACTGTAATTGTTAAGCACTAAATTCTCGATAACTCTATAGAAATATTTGTATCCTTTGAATAACCACGTAAACGGAGAGACAGAGTGTCACGAATCTGTCATTCGACTTGGGACGAAAATTATTATGACAAAGGCGTATATCACTGCGACAAGATCGATTTACGAAATTTGAATCGTAAACTTCTCCTTCAAGTATGAAAATGTTCTGTTGAACCACAGTTACTTTGGAATTATAATGCCCTTAACATAAGAGAAACAGCACTCGAACGGAACAATTTAACTGTTTTTCCCGGATGCTATTCGAGAGAGGAACGGGGGTGACATAGTCTGAACATGGTTCGATGAAGCATGATTTATAGAGTAGTCATGAAAGTGAAGATATAGAAGAGTTGCACTTTTGATGAAATTTATTTTCCAGTTTGTGATATGTTTATATTTCATTCTTAGGCTTTCAATACACTCACCTATACAGACAGGCAAGAAAATATATAGTGTTCTACACCAATCATTGCAGTTTACTGTTAAACCGGGTGATCAAAAAGTTAGTATAAATTTGAAAAATTAGTAAATCACGGAATAATGTAGATAGAGAGGTAAAAATTGACACACATGCTTGGAATGACATGGGGTTTTATTAGAACAAAAAAGGTGTTCAAAAAATGTCCGACAGATGGCGCGGAACAGCAAAACGTCGGTGACTGCTACCGTGACGGGTGAGAGGTACGCCGATATATTACAGAATCGCATCATCCCCAGCCTGGCTGATAAACACCTGCTGGAACGTACGATTTTTATGCAGAATGGCGCTCCACCTCGTATTGCTAGACGCGTGAAAGATCTCTTGCGCACGTCGTTTGGTGATGATCGTGTGCTCAGCCGCCACTTTCGTCATGCTTGGCCTCCCAGGTTCCCAGACCTCCGTTCGTGCAGTTATTGGCTTTGGGGTTATCTGAAGTCGCAAGTATATCGTGATCGACTGATATCTCGGGGGATGCTGAAAGACAAAATCCGACGCCAATGCCCCACCATAACTCTGGACATGCTTTACAGTGCTCTTTACAACATTATTCCTCGACTACAGGTATTGTTGAGGAATGATGGTGAACATATTGAGCATTTCTGTAAAGAACATCATCTTTGCCTTATATTGTATGCTAATTATTGCTTTTCTGATCAGATTAAACGCCATCTGTCAGTCCTTTTTTTTTTTTTTTTTTTTTTTTTTTTTTTTGTTCTAATGAAACCTCATGTCATCCCAAGCATGTGTGTCAAATTTTCTCTCTATCTACATTATTTCGTGATTTATTAAGTTTTCAAATTTATACTGACATTTTGATCACCCGGTATTATTCGAAAATGACAGTGTCAACAAATGATGTATAAGTGTCCTCTGCAGATATTATGTGTGCTTAGATTTTCAAGCCGTTCAATTCTGTACTTTGCGAAGCAAATGCCCTGATGATTATGTGTGACTAATTAGGATAATGGACTGGATAGAGACATGAACCTTCAATTCGCTTTCACGAACAGTCCGCTACTAATTACGTAACACTGTCTCTCCATGTGGAGTGAGGAGATGACTACCAGTAACATTGCAGTCAATTCGATAGTTTCTCGGATAGGACAACTGACAACGTACATTCTCGAAAGTCGCATATCTCGGTTCTCCTTGAGATCAACGTTACAAAATTACCAATTGTAGGGACGGTAATTTCTAAACTTTTATTCACTCGATCGGCTAAATTTTTGCCTTTTATTCTTGAGATGAAATTTCCAAGGTAATTTTTAATTTTTTTCGACCTCTGTATTCGTTTCCGAGATTAAGAGGTTCAAATTTACCGTACTTACGCACAAAATTACAAAAACCTGTCTCAACAGGTTTTTTATTGTGGATCGCAAATGTATAAATATTTAACTATAACAAATTCTACAAATTTTAACAATGTATTCCGTTGATATTTATGTAGAAAATCCACTTTAAAATGTTTATCCGTTATCAAGATAGACAAGGAAGCCGTAATGTTTGCTTACCAAGAGAGCTATTTGCGCTGAGAAATGGCGTTGTTGACCTTTCGAAACTTACCATTCGATTCTAAGAAATCTACATGGGGAAAAAACATTTATTTGTAGTTAAATGTCTTCGTTAGATGATGTGTTGGTGACATTTGTACCCTGTATATAAACGTGTCTAACCATAAAATCATAAAAACAAATTGTCAGATTTTTACTAATCTGCACCCCTCAGGGACTCAGCATTAATTTGCTGAGCACAGACTTGGCGAACCCGGGGTCCTGAGCCTTGGGCTGTGTCGCGCCAACAGTCCGCTACACCGTAAGCTCTGTGCGTGCTTCAACGACCATCGTTCGGTGCGACGGTGGAACGTTGTACGTTTCAGAGCCCGGGGATCTTGGCTTTATCGCCCGGGTCGCGAGGACGGTACAAACCTCTATAAAAAAAAATAATAAAATAAACTCAATCTCAAAGTGTGCTACGTACCGAGGAGATGCATAGCTGTTGAGGTTGAACAGTCGCTAGCGAGCAACCTCTGAGGAACCGGCCGAACGTCAGTTGTATGAGGCTTATCTAGGCAAGCGGGGCTCTGCCTGGGTGGACCTTTATTTCCCTAGCTGCTAGAGGGAACGGCATGAAAAGAACCCAGAGTAACGCTGAAGATGGAACAGGGCATGATTTTTCCTAGGGATCTCCTTTTGCAGTCAGATGACGAAGTACGCAAGAACTTGGAATAGCGAGAAGTCCAATTTATACGGCGAGTCCATAGGGGTCGCCACCGGTGCATTCATCTTGGCCTTTGAGGGCGACTCATTGCCTGAGAAGGTCAAGGTGATGATTTACCGACGTGACGTAAAGCCCTACGTTCCTCCCCCTATGCGCTGTTTTAAATGCTGGAGGTTTGGGCACATGTCCTCCAGGTGTACCGCCAACTCCACCTCCCTCAAGGGACTGTGGTCGTGCATCGCACCCAGACCTCCCTTGTACACAACCTCCCATTTGTGTCAACTGTGGACAGCAACACCCGCCTTGCTCGCCTACCTGCTCTGTACTGCACAAAGAAAGGAAGATCATGCAATACAAAACAATGACCAACTGTCTTATTCCGAGGCAAAGAGAAAATATGAGAAACATCCTATGCAGCAGCCACAGCACCATTTCAGCAGATTAGTTTGCCAACTTCTCTGTCAATCTTAGTGGGTCCTCCAACCCAACCATCACCATCTGCCCCCTTGGTGGCAGGGGGCACATCTCACACTGTTGCTTCCAAAGCCACTGCCTTGGAATCAAAAACCCCCAAACCAACGGGGACATCGGTCCCCACACGTGAGCCAGGGCCACAACAGCCTGCTCTGGCTCCTTTCGTGAGGAAGTGATGAAGTGATAGCTTGAATCCCTTTCTCCCTTGATTTCTCTCACTGGTACAGTGGACGCAAGTGAGTGGCACCAAGTTCCTTCCAAAGCTGGTCGTAGGGCCTCAAGGGCTACCTCCATCCCTGAGACTGAGCCTGCCAAGCCCTCCCAGCGCGAGAAGCTGAAGGATCAGCGAGAAAATCAGAAGAACTGTAAAACAAAAGAATCACACAAACGCCACGACAAGAATCGTCTGCTTCCGAGGACATGGTGGAGATCCTCGTGTCCCCTGAAGACTTGGCAATTGCCAAGACTTTGGAATCAATAGGCGTTGAGGCTCTGCCTCCTGAGTCAGTGACTGCAGAGAAACCTGTGGGCCCTACCCTACCATCTCCATGAATATGCCCAGTGAGTCGGGACATAGTGTGGTGCTGCAATGGAACTGTGGCGGTTTCTTCCGCCACTTGGCCGAGTTACAGCAGTTGCTATGTCACTACCCTTCTCTCCGTGTAGCACTACAGGAAACCTGATTTCCTGCCGAGCGGACTCCTGCCCTTCATGGGTATAGGGGTTACTATAAAAACCGTGCAACATACGACAGGGTATCTGGAGGAGTCTGCCTTTATGTTCTTGCCACTGTCCCCAGTTCACCAGTGCCACTTAACACAGCGCTTGAGACAGTGGCTGTGAGAATTCAGGCACGACAGGACGTTACCATCTGCTCACTCTACCTTCCTCCGGATGAGGCAGTGTCTCCTGCAGACCTTGCGAACTTGATCGCACAACTTCCCCCGCCATTCCTCTAATTGGGGTATTTCAATGCCTACAACCCCTTGTGGGATGGCTCTCAGGTCTCAGGTCGTGGTAGGGACATTGAAGACCTAATAGCACAGCTTTTGCCTTCTCAATACCGGTGCCCCTACACATTTCAGTGTGGCGCATGGCACAAACTCGGCTTTCTGCAGCCCAAGCCTTCTACTACAGCTTCATTCGGAGGTCCACAATGACCTATGTGGTAGCGACCACTTCCCCATCCACATCTTTCTCCAGTCTCAACCTCCCCATTGGTCTCTGCGTAGGGCTGACTAGCCTGCTTACACGTCGGCTACTAGGGTGATACCTCCAATCCCGGACGATGTTGATCAGGCTGCTCATCACATCACTAGACCCATCATTTCCGCTGCTGAAGCCAGTGTTCCAACCACCACCGGCTCAGTTCAGCATAAGTCGGTTCCGTAGTGGTCCACAGAGATTGCTGAGGCCATCAGGGAACGTCATCGGGCACTCCAGCACCACCGGCGCCACCCTTGTATAGAGCACCTGATCGCTTTCAAACAATTCGGGGCACAAGCTCGGAGGCTGATGCGCCAGAGTAAGCAGGACTGTTGGGAGAGATATGTCGTTACCATCGGCTCTCGAGCCGTCCTGTCTCGGGTGTGGTCACAAATTCGGCGCCTCTTTGGGTATCGACCACAGGCGGAATTCCCAGCTTGAACATTCGGGGTACTATATGCCTGGATCCAGCTGCTATCTCTGAACACATGGCGGACCATAATGCCAGTAATTCTCCGACTTCTGCTTATATTGCAGGCTTCCATACTCGCAAAGAACAGGTCGAAGGCAGCTCTCTTTCCACACACGTCGGCGACAACCATATAATGCCACATTCACTGAGTGGGAGTTCCAGAGTGCCCTCACTGCTTGCCCCGATACCACCCCAGGGCCAGATCGAATCCACAAACAGTTCCTTCGCCACCTGTCACAGGACTTCTCGCTCTGTTCAATCGCCTCTGGGTTGAAGGTGTTTTCCCATCTCAATGGCGGGACAGCATAGTCATCCCAGTGATAAAACCTGGCGCTGATCCGCAGGTGGCTGACAGTTACCGCCCGATTAGCCTCACCAACGTTCCTTGCAAGCTCCCCAAACGTATGGTGAGTCGGCGGTTCATGTGTGTTCTTGAAGATCGTAAACTCCTCGCCCCACCACAAGGGGGATTCCGCCAAGGCCGTTCTGCGTTAGACAATCTAGTTCCACTGGAGTCGGCCATCCGCACTGCTTTCGCCAGGCGTGAGCACCTGGTTGCAGTCTTTTACGATCTCCGAAAGGCTTAGGACACTACCTGGCGCTACCATATTCTAGCTACGCTGCATGGCTGGGGTTTGAGAGAATATCAGAGTAGGGAGAGAAGAGAGAACCTGCAGTCCTGGTGAGGGACAGATAATGGTACTTAAAACATTAGTGGATGGAGACAGTTGCAGTGGCAGCAAAACAGAAAGGAGACAGTGCAGCTGAAAAAGAGAGATGTGTGCAGAGAATGCATAAGTTTAGGGGTTCTGCAAAAGAAGGAAAACATTTCGTTTTCCTCGCACCCCTGTATCCACCTGTTATAATATTTCGATTTCGAGGTTACAAGCCCGATAAAACCATCTGCTTGCACATATGTAGTGAGAAGACAATTATTATTGAAAAAAACAGACTCAAGAAAACGAGAAAGAATTTTTGGCAATGTGAGAAAAAAAAAGGAATGTGACAAAGACAACGGCAGACTGACAGTGAAAGTTGGCAAAGAGCGGCAAGGCAGATCGGTAGAAAGGGACGAAAACATTGAAGGTGTGTGAGATAGACGGGTGAAACTGCCATTTGGGATAAAAAGAGGTAGTGGGAGGGAGACATATATGGGCTGTGGCAGTGAAAGGCAGATGCTGTGTATGAAAATATCTTTACAAAGAGAGTCTTCGGGAAAGGATTTAACATGTTCTGTGTTAAACGAACACGACTATGGTCGTATGCCAAAATTTTTGGCGGAGCGGAAAAGGTAGAATGAGTATTTAGGCAGCTGGTTCCCCTCTTGTCTGTCATTTTACACGAGAATCTGTTTGCCTTTTTTATGCTGCGATAGAAGCCTTTTTCAGCAGTTGTTAGTAATGGAAGCAACGGAAGTTACATATGGTTATTAATCCGTTCTAAATTTACGTCACCAGTTAGTGGTATCAACAGAAATATAATTTCTGGTTGTCGTGTTCTGTCGTTTCAATCACTTTGTGCATTTCACCCTTGCAAACATTAGAATTTACACAACGAGTTTTTCTTTGCAGTTCCGCTCACGTCCAGTCACATAAAATTTCACGAGTTTTTTAACGCGGATGTTTGCAAAAGGTTTTATATGAGAGTATATCTTATTTTTTTAAATATTACGCAGTACTCCAGTCAGTAAACAAAAAGTTATCCGAGCTTCAAATGGTGATTAACTGCAGTGAATGTTTCCGTGTATTTTTGTACGTATTAAGTTTCCGACAGGTATGATTTACAGCAAGAGCAGACAGGGAGTACTTATTTCTTTGTGTACCGCCACTCACTTAAAATATGGTAATCATTTGTTATAGTGCCTCCAGAACAGTTACAATGGCTGTTAGATGGCTGACTTATTAAGTAAATTTACAGACACCTTGCCACTTGTCTTTAAGCATTGCGACTTGACGCTTTATCTTTTCCACATTGCATTTATCACCGCTAAGATTAAAGAAGTGTGACTATATTCTGTAGGAATCTGCGTATTCGGGTGTGTACGGTTCTGATTTAGAAGTCTGCCTCGATGTTAAGGTCGAACCGGCCATGTCTCCTTTCATGCCCCAACAACTACCTTAATTGCAGATATTATCTTCTACCTGTGATCCTGTAGCTGAAACACTCTTTGCACAAACTGTACTTTGCGAAACAAATATTTATTACATAAATAACTCGTTCACTAATAAAAAGGGTTTTATTCTAACGTCTACCAATGATGTAAGCAAAAGTCGGAGATTTATATGGATAAGGATCGCCGGCCGCGGTGACTGAAGGGACTGAGACGCTCAGTCACGGTCTACACGGCCACTACGGTCGGGGTTTCGAATCCCTCTCGGGCATGGATATTTGTGCAGTCCTTAGTATTAGCTAGTTCATAAGTAGTTTGTAAGTTTAGGGACTGATGACCCTGTAGTTAAGTCCCATAAGCTATACACAGACATTTGAATAAGGATCATTCAGTCAAATTTGATCCTTACTGGAAGTGCTCAAATGAATTATTTATCATAAGCAAAATAAAATAAGTAAACAGTTGGCTGTTTGAGTTAAGAAATTGGTAGTACTTTCCCCAAACTAAGTAACCGTAACATTACGAAACACAGAAACTCTGTAGATTTCGCGGGCACTCAACACGAAATTGTCAACAGTTCAAAATAGTTTAATTTTACCGAACATCATTTCCACACTCGCAAGTTATTGTGCAATAACATTAACATTCCCGAGAAAAGCGACCGTTCGCTTCACAAATCTTAACACTTTGCCTGATCGAAAAGCTACTATCACCCAGGAGGGTGCTTCTTTTGCCAAGACTAGACATGCAGTTCCTCTTCCGTCCATACCCTTCGTTTACCTCCCTCTCAAACACACAGTCCCCACCAGTTCTGTCCCTAGACATCAGCTCCACCAAAGAGACTGCCTACATCACACTTAACTCCCTCTCCTGGAGTACTGTTGCCCCTTGTGGGACCCTCACCAGGTGGGACTGACCGAAAACATTTAGAAGGTCCAGAGGAGGGCAGCTCGTTTTGTTTTATCACGTTACGGGGGGGGGGGGGGGGAGAGAAGCGTAACGGAAATGTTGCATGAAGTGTGGTGGAAATTATTAAAAGAAAGGAGTTATTCATTGCGGCGTGATCTGTTTGCGAAGTTTCAATCACCGACTTTTACTTCTGAATGTGAAAATATTTTGCTAGCACCCACCTACTTAGGGAGACATGACCATCCCAAAAAATAAGAGAAATCATATCGAAAACCGAACGATTTAGGTGTTCTTTCTTCCCGCGCGCTATTAGAGAATGGAACGGTAGAGAAAAGTTATGAAAGTGGTTAATGAATCCTCTGCCAGGCACTTAAATGTGATTTGCCGAGCATCTATGTAGATGTAGATGTAGATCTCTTATTGGCCGATCGCCACCCATTCCAAAACCACATACATCTCAACATGAGACACTTCTTTAAGTAAAATCTGACCATCTGAAACCACTTTCTTACTCACATAACATTATTTAAATACGAAAGAGGACTGCCTGAAATAAATAAAAAGACAAACCGGCTTACATGAACTTGACCGCTCGTACCACACAATATTTAAGTAAATTACTGGCAATTTTTGCAATAAATCAACACTCTAATTTATATATACCTGAGGTAAATCACGCCTATATGTATTTTAGTGTTACTGTGGAGAATATGATTATCTGTTTATATTTCCATTATAAATGTATATCAGTTGAAATCAGTCATTAAAGAAATGTATACAAATGTGACACCTTCACGATGATAGCTAAAGACAATAGGCTATAATCTAAACCGTAATTTGTTGAATTTGCATGACGCATTCTAAAGTTGGTTCTTTTCAGCTTATTTACCTATATTTTCATATAGTAGTCAAACATTTGTAAATTTTAAAATATTGAAATATTATTTTTGAAATCATGACGTGCTTAATTATTCCAACATCTTAGATGTCTTAAATGTTGCGGGTAAATAATTTGATGGATCATTTCACTTTAATCTTAATTATGGGATTCTGGAAACAACGGATGTCCTCCAGACACCCTTACGAAACGCTCGGTTAACAGCCCTCATTAGCTTTGAGTGCAAATTATGGGTGTTGGACGTACCCTTGACCGACTGCTCGGTTTAACCCGATACCTGTACTGTCTGGCAGCTGTCCCACCTGCCTGCTGCGAACCACTGACGGACACTTTTCTTTCCACACAATACCATTACTTACACTAACTGCGCGACTCTACGACACTACTTCCGTAAATTTGCAGTATACTGAGCGATTTATATCTGCATCAGTAAGTGTCGCAATTTTTCTGTTGCAATGATTTCATGTGCACTCACTTGTATTAGTTTTTTCAGTAGATATAACCTTCTTTCAAATACAGAACAATGCAACATGATGGTAATGCGAGATACCGACGTGAGTGAACATCATAAAAGTAAAGAAAACTGACCACCTTCTGTACCTTAGGGCAACAGAGAAAACGTCGGGGAAGAAGGCTAGTGTTCACTCTATTTGTTTGCCGGGGGGTGGAGGAGGCCCATCCGGCGGCTACAGAGAGCACTGGCTGCACCCGACTGCAAATTGTTGCTCATGTCGGCACCAATGAATCCTGCCGGCTGGGTTCAGAGGTCATCCTCAGTTCATACGGGCGGTTGGCGGAGTTGGTGAAAGCTGAAAGCCTCCCTCGTGGGGTGGAATCTGAGCTATTTGTAGTGTCGCTCCCAGAACCGATCGCAGTCCTCGGGTTTGGAACCGAGTGGAAGGCTCAAACCAGAGGCTCAGACGATTCTGTGGAGGTCTGGGGTGCAAAGTTCTCTGGACCTTAGCAATTTGGGGGGGGGGGGGGGGGATGTAGGTCCCAATGAACAGGTGAGGCGTGGAATAGACGCAGGAAGCGACTACAAGGGTAGCGGAGTACGTGTGGAGGGCACATGTTGGGTTTTTTAGAGAATTACATCCCTAGGCCCGACAAGATGCATCCTGAGGTGCGACAAGGTAGCAGTAGGCAGAACACAACAGGGAACGATAAGATCAATGTCGTATTAGTTAACTGCAGGAGCGTCTATAGAAAGGTCCCAGAACGGCTCTCATTAATAAACGGTCACAATGCCCACATAGTACTAGAGACAGAACGTTGGCTGAGACCAGATGTAAACCGTAATGAAATTCCAAACTCAGATTGATACCGCAGAGACAGGCTGGACAGTGAATGGAGAGGCGTGTTTATAGCGATAAAAAGTGCAATAGTATCGAAGACAATTGAAGGAGATCCGAAATGTGAAACAATATGGTTGAAGTTCACGGTTAAAGCAGGCTCAAACATGGTAATTGGATATTTCTATAGGTCCCGTGGCTCAGCATCTGTTGTGGCAGAACACCTGAAAATTTCGAAAATATTTCGAGTAGATTTACCGATCATGTTATAGTTTTGGGAGGAGATTTTAATTTACCGGATACAGAGTGGATGAGTCAAATGATTATAAAGGAATGGCAGGGACAAAGAATCCAGAGAAATTGTTTTAAGTGCATCATGAAGATGAAATCAGAGAGATTAGAGCCCACAGAGAGGCATACCAAAAATCTTTCTTACCGCGGACAACGCGAGACTGGAATAGAAGGGTGAACCGACAGTGGTACTCAAGGTACCCTCTGCCACACACCGTCGGGTGGCTTGCAGAGTTTGGATGCAGATGAGGTGAATTACTTTAGCTCATGTGTAACCTGGAGAAGAATGTTAATTTACCTGTCTCTCGCGTTACCTTCTTCTGCTTTGGTAGAATTTTGCACGGAATATAATTTAATCACAACAACCTCCTGGTTTAAGAATGACAAAGGTTGTATACACGGCAGAGACCACAAGACACCTGAAGGTACCAGATAGCTTTTATAATGGTAAAACATAGATTTCGGAACAAGGTTTAAAGCTCTAAGACATACCCTGGAGCAGATATAGAATCTGACCGTATCTTATTGGTCATGAAGTGTAGGCTGCAACTGAAGAAACTGCAGAAATGTACTGCTTGATAATTTCAGACGTAGCTTTAGGAAGCAATAGACAGAACGGTGGGGGGGGGGGGGAGAGGGAGGAGAATAAAACAGTAGAAAAGGTATGGGTAGCATTGAGAGATGATATTGTGAAGACAGCAGTTGACAAATTAGGAAGAAAGGCAAGGGAGTTTGGAACACGGCAGGTAAATGACACTTTGTGGGTTATCTTTGAAGATGAGGAAGGAAAGGTAACCCTACCTTACTAGATTTTGTAGATTTGGAGAAAGCTTTTGACAATGTTGATTGGAATACACTTTCAGATTCTGAAATCAGCTGGAGTGAAATATAGGAAACGGAAGGTTATTTACAACTTGTACAAAAAAAAGGCAACAGTTTTCAGAGTTGAAGAGCATGAAAGGGACACAGTGGTTGGCAAGGGAGTATGACAGGTTTGAAGCCTTTCTCCAATGTCATTCAATTTGTAGAGTGAGCAAGCTATAAATGAAAGCATCAAGAAATTTGGTGAAGGAACTAGAGTTCAGGGAGAAGAAATAAAAATATTGCGTTTTTCTGATGACATTGGAATTGTTTCAGAGACAACAAAGTACTTGGAAGAGCAATTGAACGGATTGGACGGGGTGTTGAAAGGAGCGAACAACATGAACATTGACAAGAGCTAAACAAGGATAATGGAATGCAGTCTTAGAAAATCAGGCGACACTGGAGGAATCAGATTATGTAACGAAATAATAAAGATGGTAGTTGAGTTTTGTTACTTGGGCAGTAAAATAAATTATGATGGTCGTAGTAAGAGGATATAAAACTCAGAATGGCACTGGGAAGAAAACGTTTTTGAAAAAGAGAAATTTGTGGACATAGAATATTAATTTAAGCTTTAGGGAGTCCTTTATATGCCTTACATGCGAGTAAAACGTGGACGTTAAAGAGTGCAGACAGGAAGAGAACAGGGACTTTTGAAATGTGGTGCTACAGAAGAATGCTGTAGGTTATGCTTGTAGATTGCGTAATTAATGAGGAGGTTCTGAACAGAATTAAGAAGAAAAAGAATTTTTGGCATGCCTTGACTAAAAAGAAGGGATTGATTGATAGGACATCAAGGAATGTGAATTTAACGTTGGAGGGAAGTGTGTGGGGTAAAAATCGCAGAGGGAGACCAATAGATGAATACAGTAAGCAGATCCAAATGAATGTAGGTTGCCGTGCTTATGAGGAGATGAAGAGTCTTGCTCAACATAGAGTAGGGTGGAGAGCTGCATCAAACCATTCTCCGGACTGAAGACCACAACAACAACATATGCACCCTTTCTTTCCTTTTTTGGGGAGTTTTGGTGGATATGTTTTCGTTGACGATGGAGCCTGATAAGTTGTTATATTTAGCTTGGGGTGAATGTGTCGATGGCATTAGATTAGTTTTCTTTGCTGGAAAGTTAGTATTTGGAGGTAATATAGGAGCTGAGATCCAATGCGTGAAGTGAGAGATCTTAGGAGAAAAATAAGTTTAAATAATAAATAAATAATAAGAAGGCAAAATAAAGAAAGATAAAAACGCACGAAATTATGACAGTAATCAATTTCTAACGTTTCTCTGAGGTCCGAAACTTGCTCAATGGGGGACAACCTGGGGATGGTGCTGGCCAATTTAATTAACGTACACCTTGTAGAGCACGTTTGGTTGTACGTGATACACGTGGACGTGCATTGCCCTGTTGGAAAAGCCTGTCGCCTTGGTGGTGCCTGACCGGCAGGAAGACGGGTTGAATGATGGTTTCAATGTTTCGCGCACTATTCGGTGTTCCCTCGACGGTAACTATAGGAGAACGGCTAGCACGATCCCAGATGTCTCCCAATCAGCATGCTTCAGACCGGATGAAATGCCATATTGCACAGTCTCCACGACCGTTAATATATCTGGTCCAACTGAGGCACCAGGGCATTCCGAAAGAAAAGTCACCATATCGAAAATTCTAAAAAATGAAACCATCTGGCAATTGACAATTTCATTGCGGACGCATTCAAACGTTTGATCCTTTGCGGGAATCCAGTATAGGCTACGAGCAATAGGAACCAATGAGCAGGTACCAATGAGAATTTGGGTTAGACGGGAAACGTGCCTCGATGGCCTAAATGGTTAAGGCGACGGCTGGCCCGAAACGGAAAAATCCGGGTTCGAATCCTGGTCCAGTACAAATTTTCAACTTCGCCGTTGAATTTATTTCAACGCCCCGAAACTGTCGAAATGTTTCAATATTTCGAATTCGGAAAATTACGACCGTCAATGTCAACAAATGGTGTCTGTTATTAGAGACATGTCCGAAATAATTGTAAAATAATTATATCACTGTACGTCACATAGTACAGGGGATATGATCCGTGAAAAACTGCCGCATTACGAATGACGTTTAAATTTGTTACTTTTTCGCTGTTAAGTTATTCGCAAAATATTTTGCAGACGTAATTCATTTATGATAATGAATGTACCAACAAAATTATTTTATTGTAGGACTTATAGTTTAGTAGATATGACGTCATACACTGAGACGCTTCTGAAACTACAGCAGCATGTTTGTTACTATTTTATGCGCCCCCGTACCGATCATCCGATTGCGATGAAATATTGCACATTTTATCTTTAAAACCGAAGGGAAGTCGCCGTCTTCGTAAAATTTATGCATTATTTTACGACGTGTTTCCACCCATCTGCTTTGACCCAAGACGTCATCAGCATGTCGGAAAACTCGTTTACAGGGAAGCATATTAATACTTAAGTGTTGTAGATAATAAATAATCTACAGTTATCCTCGTAAATTACATATTACAGCAACAGAATGTTCCATCAAACACAGGTCTCAGTCCAAAAACTCGCGCCTTCGGCTCTCACTTGCGGGAGAAAGAAACCTCTCTGTTAACCTAAGCTTCACTATTAGACTGAAGCTACGGATCGCTTTTTAAACACTAAATCTTAGTCTATAATCTATGTTCTGTTAGTAAACAATGGTCTTTAACTCAGCCACCACATAATGCCTCATTCCACCTACAAGCACGCATGCACCTCAAAACTACCGCGCAGCGATGACGTCATACACAACACGTCGATGTAACCGGTGAAAGACGACGGGTGGAACTGCGTCCACCGGCCGTCGTGGCCGAGGGAACTGAGGCGCTCCTTTCACGGTCTGCGCGGCCACTACGGTCGGCATGGATATTTGTGCCGTCCTTAGTCTTAGTTAGTTCATAAGTAGTTTGTAAGTTTAGGGACTGATGACCCGTAGTTAAGTCCCATAAGCTATACAAACATTTGAACTGCGTCCTATAATGATCCAAAATTTCCTATAGGACTTGTTGAAAGCTACTTTACCTATGGACTTTAAACAAATCTACGGTTTTATTGCTATCTTGATGAAATTTTGCGCACTCAGCCTGCAAATAAAGAAGGATGTCAAGTCTACTTCAGATTTCTGATTTCATACGGTTCATGGCAGAGGCTACATTACAATA
Organism: Locusta migratoria; assembly: GCA_026315105.1. Lineage (NCBI taxonomy): Eukaryota > Metazoa > Arthropoda > Insecta > Orthoptera > Acrididae > Locusta > Locusta migratoria. The sequence goes on along the minus strand of CM048745.1, from coordinate 712,904,518 downwards.
GTCTTAGACATCACGTCACTAATCACCATGAATACATTTTTTTTACTGATGGAAGGGGCAATGGCGTAAACGGAAGAGAAGTTCTACAAAGAGACGAGGAGGTGGTTGACAGAGGACTGGAAAGGTGGAGATGGGCAGAGAAAGGGGTAGTAAGAGACGAAAAAGACAGGAAATGTGGGAATGAATGAGGAGAGGAGGAGATGGATAGAGAGAGAAGGGAAGATAAGAAGGGCAGACAGATAAGAGGGAAGGAGAAGTGGATTGACTTAAGACTGGAATAAATGAGCATCCGGACGACATCGTGATTGCATTCTTTCAAGAAATTCAAAACCGGTAGCTGCACCAGGCGGCAGCATGGAATGGAACTAATTTTAAAATTATTTAACGAAATAAATTATGTATGTTCCTCCGAGCTTCGCTTAAGTTACTTCTGAAAACTCATAAATATTAGATGAGTAGGTTTGAAGACAAGTGTATTCAAACATATTAATACGGACACAACGGTTTTGCAGTTTTATTATAGCGCAGATGAGCGCCAAACACTTAAATTTTAAACTACAGTTAGTACCTTAAACTCCAAAGATTTTCGGACATACATTTATATTCAGTTTTTTTCGTGTTTTTGTGGGAAGAACGTATCTCAAAATTCGTAGAAGTATTTTTAGAAATCTCTGTAATTTGCATATATCACTGGACAGTCGTTGAGTATAATCATTGGAGAACAATTCCTCACACCGTAACGTCTGAAGCTGATTGTGTACGCAATTACCTATTAAATGTTCAATTGTTTGTATACCTATTGGACCAAACAGCTACGGTCATCAGTCCCCAAGACTTACTAACTTACATTGACAACACACATACAGCCATAACCTCCGCCTAGGCCGTTGCGTTATACATCGCGGCCATACCGAGCGGTACTTGCCTATCAATCTCCTGTAGTGCTGTACAGTGGGGGACAAAAAGATTACCAGACCCGAATAAAGTCCAAGAACAGAGCATTGCGCACGCCCTAGTTCCGAAGTGTGAGCGTTGCCAACTTTAGCGGTCTTCAGAGCTTCAGCCTGGTGTTTACATCGTGAAATATAAGCAATATAATAGGATGCAGTATATGTCGAGATTCATAGCAGCTTATCTCACGTAACATTTATTTTGGCTAGCGTTATTCGAGCACGTAGAAGCGGTTGAGGAATAAGAACTCCACCTGGGTAGATTTACAACGAACCGCTTCTTACATATTACGTTTTGTTGGCTGGGTGGATAGGCCGACGGTTTGCGAATATAACCGATGCGATTTCGAGAGCCGCTGAAGTGCAAATTTTTTTCTCTGTTTTTTTTTTTTTTTTTTTTCGGAAATATTTTTTAACATTGATTCGCCGCGGCAAAATAGCCGTGCGTACTAAGGCGCCCAGATGCGGTGCGCGCGGCTGCTAGCCTTCGGGGGTACAAGTCCTCCCTCAGGCATGGGTGTTTGTGTTGTGGATGGATGGATGCTTAGGGTTTAACGTCCCGTCGACAGCTTGGCCATTAGAGACGGAGCTAACGCTTGGAGTTTTTGGGTTAGTATGAGGAAGGAAATCGGCCGTGCCCTTTGAAAGGAACCATCCCGGCATATGCCTGAAGTGATTTAGGGAAATCACGGAAAACCTAATTCTGGATGGCCGGAGGTGGATTTGAACCACCATCCTCCCGAATGCGAGTCCAGTGCGTTACCACTGCGCCACCTCGCTCGGTTTGTTTGTGTTGTCCTTAGCATAAGTTACTTAAAGTTAGTCTAAGTAGTTTGTAAGCTTATGGACTGATGACCAACGTAGTTAAATCCCTTGAATTTACAAACATTTTAACATTAATTCGTTAAGAAATGTGGAATTATAGCCTTTTCCAGATTGCACATTATTTAACACATTCCATTTTGTAATAGCCTAATCTTTAAGCAACGTGGCAAATGATAGCCATAGTAAAATTTTTGAATATGGATGCATTTATTTGTAATTACTTCGACTGCCAGCTGGTGAATTTATAGTGTTATATGTATTATCAGATAAGCATTATTTTCTTAGTCCTTGCGCGCTATTTACACGTTCTTTTTTCATCGTGGTGCAAATGTTTATTAGTATAGTTACTCTTTGTTATTAAATTTTATTGGTTTTACTTTTTTGAGTAGTCTATTTAGTAAATATCTAATTACAGTTAGTCAGTTTCATCTTTCTTGGAACGTAACTTTTATTTCGCCACCCATAACAAAACATGTTTGGAGGGTGTTTTTCCATCTGAGCCGCGGCGGAGCGGCCGAGCGCATTGAGGCTCTATGCTGCGATGCGCGAGGCCGTTCCTCGTCGGGGTTTCGAATCCCCACCCCGGCGGGCATGGATGTTTGTACTGTCTTTAGTATAAGTCATTTCATAAGTAGTTTGTAAGTTACGTCCCGTAAGCTTAACAAACATTTTTTGAACATTTGTTTTCCAACTGACCTTCCAAAATACATCCATTTTCCTTATTAACACTTTGAACACGAGTCTGTATGATTAAAGATTAGATTATGATGAAATAGAATCTTCTAAAAGGAAAGCCTGTAATTACACAGTTTTCAGCGAATTAATAGTTAAAATATTTCTTTCAAGAGGTTTAAAACTAGAAAATAAATTGATTCCATTGGAATTCTAACGGGTGCTTATGTAAGAAGTGGTTCGTTGCAGTAAATGTACCCACGTCGAATTCTTATACCTCAATAGTTTCTAAGTGCTCAAAAGTTCAAAAGTTTGTAAAGCTTATGGGACTTAACTGCGTGGTATTCAGTTCCTAAACATACAAACTACTTATCACCTAATACTCAAGATAGCACAAACATCCACGCCCGAGGAGGGATACGAACTCCTGACGGGGAACGGCCTCGCACATCGTATCATAGATCCTCATTGCGCTCGCGCTCGGTCGCTCCGCCGCGGCTTCTCTAAGTGCTCAAATAATGTTTCTCAAAATAAATTATTCGTGAGCTAAAGTGCAATGTTTCTCGACATATACTGTATTGTAGCTATTTATTGCTTCTATTTGAAAATGTAACAACAAACTCAAGCAACATAGACGGCTGGAGTTCAGCACTCGCGTTTATGAGCTTGGGCATTCGCTATACTCTGTTCTCGGACTTTAAATTATTCAGGCTGGGTAATCTTTTGTCCCCCATCGCGCTATTGGTCGATCATCAGCAACAAAATGGCGTAATGTATTACCACAATTTATAAAAAAGTTCAAATGTTTGTGCAGCTTATGGGACTTAACTGTGGGGTCATCAGTCCCTAAACTTACAAACTATTTATCAACTAGGTAATACCACAGAGTAACATATACAGAGGAGAAGCCCCCCCCCCCCCTAAACCACTGTCCTACGCTCCCCTCGTAGTTCCGTAAGATGCTAGCAGGTGTCAGGTCGTTCCCTGGCTTAGGGTGCCTCTCGCACGTCAGAGGGTAGCGTGGAGGGGAGGCTGAGGGGAGAGCTCGTGCCGCCTGCCACGAGGCCACGGCTGTGCCTGGTGTGCCGGCGTTTGAGTGGAGGTGGTGGGGGGGACAGCCACTACCTGACGCTTGCTCTGGCCAGTTTAAAGGGCTGCTTCTGACCGCAGCGCCATCATGGGACATCTTACGGAACTGCTTCAGCATCCCCCGCCCCGCACCCCTGAGCGTGGGACCGGGCCCTTACGGAGGTTTCCCGTCTGTATATATTTGTCTGTGGTAATACTAAAGACGGCGCAAACATCCATGCCCGAGGGGGGATTCGAAGCCCCTCCGGGGAACGGCCTCTCGCATCGTAGCGCAGCTCCTCAACGCGCTCGGCCGCTCCGCTGCGGCGGCACAAGTTATAATTTGGTACTATTTATTCCCCAAGTCTGTAGAGTATTTGTTTCAGCTACACAGGCCAGCTGCGAGGCTATAAGGAGAGGAAAACATGTCTGCAAGAGACATATTTTTCCCTAGGATAGTTTCCCAGAAACAGTTTCTCATTACGTCTGATAAAATATCAACTTCATTCTACCGGGATGAAGAAACGAAGAATTTCATTTTCTTTTCCAAAGTTACGAGAAGTGAAAGAGAAACAGAGCAGATAAATTAAGCACACTGTTTGTGCGAGTACGTCTTAATTTGAAAAGGCGCAGTCGCGATATTAAAAGAGTTGTTCGGAACTTGACAGAGTCGCCTCAGTGGTAGTTCCCAGACGCGCCGTCTGCTGCGCCACAGCAGCGCAGATTCGCGGTTAACTGAAGTCCTCGCGACGACTAACTAACGCGGCAAACAGATACCACGACAAGCGTCCCTTTTGATAAATTTCCAACTCTTATACCTCATTGTTGGGTATTATAAATTCTACTTTAGTATGTCATGTTTATCTAAAATCTGAAGGACACATTTTTACTAGTCTACCGTAAACTATACATCTGTGACACCTGTTGACTAATAGCGGAAGTGGAATGCGAAGACCAGAAATCTGTTTGTACTACAAATATTGCATTTCTTTGTAATCTTGTATCAAACACTTGCATCGTGAAGCCGAATGATGATTCTTCCCGATGCAATCGTAATAATACTAATAATAATAATAATTATTATTATAATAACTAGTTAACCCGACCAAAATTGCTGTGACTCAATCTGGTGTTAAAAGAATGGGAAGTCTTGTGAGCACAGACTCGCCGAGAAAACAGTCCAGTCAAATCCATAGCCCGCTCTGTGCAGCTGTGCGCTTTTCTATTAACAGTGTCTCAAAAACTATGTTTTCTCAGTAAACCATGATTTGGTGTAAAGCAAGTGGATTTAGCAAATAATGTATTTTGTCCGCTTCCTGCAGGAATATAAAGTTATGACGATTTACTGACTACTAAGCATGTTAGGTATAATTGTCCTCGAAGAAAAAAATCGTTTCCTACGTTGTGTCCATCTACTTCACACACCGATCTCCTCCCCTTCTCTGCATATTCCAACAATTTTCTATGGTTCGTTATTTAGATATTTGCAACTGACGGTGTATAAACGGCTTAAAATTGGGGTTGTGATTTTGTGCAAAGGTACATTCAGTTTGTACCTATCGATCTCAGTAACGGATAAAGATATCAGAAAACTATAAAGGTATTTTGACAATATTATTTTATGTAAATATGTTAAAAATATCGACAAATTTAAATGAATAGGAAACATCGAAATGTCAATCCCCACAATTCGTGATTTTCTCAGCAACCGCCACGACTAAATGGTGCTTTTGTAAGAACATACGTAATGTGCAAAAACCAACCGATTTGTCTATTTTGGATGGACTTAAGTAAGTGTGTAATATTTAAAACTAGCTGCTAATCCCGGAATTGCCCGGCTATATATTCAGTCTTCCATTAGAAACGAAAATAAAATGTCGAAATAGATTTCGTCTTCATGTATTTATGAAAACAGCTTAGAAATTATGAAACAGTATAACAAAGATGTATGCATAACGTACAAAATTTTAGGTGCAGTATTGCAAAGACAAAGAACGTAACAAAATGCAAGTGATGTATAACATTAATTTAATTCAAAACTTGACTATAAACAATATTTATTGACACTTGTGATGGGAAAGTTTTTGTGACTCATTGTCTACGACGTCTTGTCGCCTGAACTATGTGTCGTTGGTAGTTTTAACCCCACTGCGACATGTGTTCCAAGTTTAATTGAAATCTGTCTATTATTTTAGGAGGAGATGTTGAAAAATAGCTCATGATGTAGCAGTTAATCGGAAATTGCATTGAAATATGTGTCGTACTATGATGTAAATTCGGAGGTACATTCAGTGGTATACGTGCTTAATATCTCCAAAATGTGTAGTGAATGGTGTTAGTAGTAAAGGCGTAGTAAATTGGAACCTCGTGCTTGATAATGCGGTTTTTCATGAGCCATTTTGTTTATGACTTCATACCTCAAGAACTATCTGTCGAACTGTGATGTAGTATCGAAGTAACATTAAGTGACAAACATCTGTACTGCCTGAGAATTGTCTAGCGAATACAATTTACAGTGTAGAAGTATTTGTAGTTTCGTAGGCTTTACCGGCGCCGGCCGCGGTGGCCGAGGGGACTGAGGTGCTCCAGTCACGGTTTGCACGGCCACTACGGTCGGGGGTTCGAATCCCCCCTCGGGCATGGATATTTGTGCCGTTCTTAGGATTAGCTAGTTCATAAGTAGTTTGTAAGTTTAGGGACCGATGACCCCGTAGTTAAGTCCCATAAACTATACAAACATTTGAACAAAACATTGCTTTTCTCGACGAGCTTCAGCAGCAGCAGTTCTCCTGAGGATGGCGGACATGTGCACCGCCGAAATATTGAATCAGTTTGACTTCAAAATCCGGCAGCAAACCCGAAGAAACTATGTAGAAGTATTTACTTGTAACGTCATGCCTAATGGTGAAGATATACGTCATGAACATCGTAAAAGTAGAAAGCGATCAACTTTTTTTCCTGTCATCATTTTGTAGGGGTTGTCAGCGAGCAAAAGTTTCGTAAAGATTTGAAATTATGTTCAAAGTTTTTTGCAAGTTGCTAAGTGCACGTATTGTCAAATAGTTGATGAAGAAAGTCACTCTACCACCCGCCGCAAGCTCTGGACGTTTTAACTGATTATGACGTGATATCGTACGAAATATGAATCATATGTGGTTTTTACAGCCATAGAAAATGAGTTCTGGCCTTAAAGAATATTTGTACCAAATTAGGTTGAAATCGTTCGATTAGTTTAGGAGCAGATGTGGAATATTATCAAATGATGCGGTCATTTTTTCACAACTGTCATGGTTTATGACGTCATATCTCCTTACGTATGTGTCGTGGGTGGTTCTTTTAGCGACAGCGATTTTTGTTGTATGATAGTAAGGAACATGTGTACCTGATTGGTTGAAATCGATCAGGTAGTTTAGGAGGAGATGTGGAACATACATACATACATACACATACACAGCCTATTTTATAAGATGTATAGGTTTTGACACTCTACTGCAGTAGAGCTACAGTATTGACAGTCTTCTAATATGTATCTAAATTATCAGTAGGCAAAGGGACATTCAGAACACTTCACTCTGTGATCTATAGAAACCGAGATATGAATCCTGATGACGTGCGAATTCGTTCGCGCCGATTCCGAATATATTATTACCACGCACGGGAGTGCGACAGTCGGCCGTGACATTGCGCAAAGCGCTTACTGTATCAAATATGCAGACTGCATTTTAACTAGGCAAATGCAATGACCTATATCCGTTGGTTGGCACTTCAATGATTTGCTGTAAGCATAGCAAGCGCGTCCTTGCCGCTCATAACTTCTGTCTGCCAGCTGCCCAGTGTTGGAACCTCGTGCTTGATAATGCGGTTTTTCATGAGCCATATTGTTTATGACTTCATACCTCAAGAACTATCTGTCGAACTGTGATGTAGTATCGAAGTAACATTAAGTGACAAACATCTGTACTGCCTGAGAATTGTCTAGCGAATACAATTTACAGTGTAGAAGTATTTGTAGTTTCGTAGGCTTTACCGGCGCCGGCCGCGGTGGCCGAGGGGACTGAGGTGCTCCAGTCACGGTTTGCACGGCCACTACGGTCGGGGGTTCGAATCCCTCCTCGGGCATGGATATTTGTGCCGTTCTTAGGATTAGCTAGTTCATAAGTAGTTTGTAAGTTTAGGGACCGATGACCCCGTAGTTAAGTCCCATAAACTATACAAACATTTGAACAAAACATTGCTTTCCCGGCGTAATAGTTCTTCATAGTTTCTTCGGGTTTGCTGCCGAATTTTGAAGTCAAACTGACTCAATATTTCGGCGGTGCACATGTCCGCCATCCTCAGGAGAACTGCTGCTGCTGAAGCTCGTCGAGTTTCAGCAGCAGCAGTTCTCCTGAGGATGGCGGACATGTGCACCGCCGAAATATTGAGTCAGTTTGACTTCAAAATCCGGCAGCAAACCCGAAGAAACTATGTAGAAGTATTTACTTGTAACGTCATGCCTAATGGTGTAGATATACGTCATGAACATCGTAAAAGTAGAAAGCGATCAACTTTTTTTCCTGTCATCATTTTGTAGGGGTTGTCAGCGAGCAAAAGTTTCATAAAGATTTGAAATTATGTTCAAAGTTTTTTGCAAGTTGCTAAGTGCACGTATTGTCAAATAGTTGATGAAGAAAATCACTCTACCACCCGCCGCAAGCTCTGGACGTTTTAACTGATTATGACGTGATATCGTACGAAATATGAATCATATGTGGTTTTTACAGCCATAAAAAATGAGTTGTGGCCTTAAAGAATATTTGTACCAAATTTCGTTGAAATCGTTCGATTAGTTTAGGAGCAGATGTGGAATATTATCAAATGATGCGGTTTGCCGCTTACGTTGGCGTGATACAACTGCAAATCTTGGCGTAGAGAAATGCTGCTTCACGTAAGCTGAAAACGTCTAATTTCTGCGTAGGACCCTGGCAAACTATAATAATCCGTAGAACGGCTGTATAGTGTGCGTCCTAATCTCAAAAAGTCCAAACCCGAGTAAAATAATGTATTTATTTATTAATGCATTAGGCGTTCTGGCCCTCTCTTATACCCTATCAGGCTTACTCATACTGAACAATTTGTGTAGTACATTACCATGTGTAATACAAGTATTAAAGTTACGAAAATAAAGATTATTACTAGAATAATTGTAACAATAATACAGAAAAAATTATAAAAATCAAACATGATAATTATAACAATGATAATTACGACTTTGTAAAGGATATTGTGAACATCACCCACATTAACATTTAGGAATTGCCTCCTTGTGCCGCAGCGGAGCGACCGTGCGCATTGAGGCGCTATGCTACGAGGCGCGAGGCCATTCCCCGTCGGGGGTTCGAATCTCCTCCACGGGTATCGATGTTTGTGACGTCTTAAGTATAAGCTATTTCATAAGTAGATTGTAAGTTCAGGGACTGATGACCCCATAGTTAAGTCCCATAAGCTCTACAAACACACATTATTCACATCGATTTATCACATCGAGAAGAGACATAAGACGATAAATGTGATTAAAGAGATATAGCAGAGGTAGAAGAAGAGAGGAAGAAGTAGAGAAAGAGAAATACAATGGTAAGATTGAAAGAACTGAGAGGAGCAAACAATGGAGTCTATACCGTAGTTAATATGTAATTTTTTAGTTTCCTCTTGCATGTCGGGTGGTTTAGGGTAGTGTATTCCATAGAGGAATGGTTGGGATGGAGAACGACACGGAGAAATAGTGTTGTGTAAAGGTACAACGATGATGCTAGATCTATCCGATCTGGTATTGAGGTTGTGGAATTATAATAGGTGTTTAATGTGAGAAGAGTATTGGTGGCTAAGAGATCGGTGAAATAAGCACAGCATTTGAAAATCGCGCCACTTATATCTTCTGGCTTTTCATTCCTACTTTGCAGATCGCCTGGCCGCCGTTTCCCAGGCAATTGCCAACAAGGCCAATCTGTTTCTTCCATGATGTATTCTGCAGTAAGTTTCCTCTTCCTACTTGCAGTTTAGTCATCTCTGCCAACTGCAGACTGGCTTACGTGGAAATGCAGAAGTCTGTCTGTTCTTACATTTTCATGTCGCCTTTGGGCGATTCCAGGTAAAATCTGTGCGGTCTCCATGCTGCGAAGAGACGGAATTTTTGGAATCCAGGGATTTCCGCGGGCACTGTGTGGTCCATCGAAAGGTTCCGTCCCATGGCCGACGACGTCAAAGGACACCCATCTGTCCTATAGGAGTTCGAACACATGCCACACAACTTCAGCCGTCCATTCGAGCTGTCTGCTGGTGTTTCACATATTCCATGCTCCTATTATCAGCGGCTAAAGAATCCCAAAAGCCCTCAGGTCACGGGGCCCTAACGCTCTTTCCCACAGCCATGGAAGATAAGGCCTCTAGAAAGCCAACAGCAACAATGCAACTGACGGTTGCATTCTGGAAACATGTGGCTAAGCCATGACTTTTGTGAAGTTTGGAAAGTAGGAGGCGATGTACTGGCAGAATAGAAGTTGTAAGGCGTAACCGTGAGTCGTGTCGGGATAGTTCAGTGGTAGAGCGCTTGCCCGTGAAAGGCAAAGGTCCCAGGTTCGAGTCCCGGTTCCGGCACACAATTTTAATCTGCCAGGAAGTTTCATATCAGCGCACACTCCGCTGCAAAGTGAATGTTTCATTCTGGAATTATGTGTAAATGTTATATGCAACTGTGCTATTACCCTCCTGAAAACCCATGAGATAATTTATATAGAAAATAAAATGGCTCAATCATATGCTTCTAAATTAAGTAAGCTTGATGTGTAAAATAAGTTGTCGTTGTTCTAAGACTGTGAGAAGCAAACCTGGAAACAGGCTGCCGCGTCATGCCCTTGCCTTTGATATCAGATATTATAATAAGTTGAATATAAGAAATCATCTTTCATCATAGGGAATTTCATTTACTTCTAACCATTCCTCCTGGTTGCATAACATTTTCTTTCAGGAAGCTAATAATAGCGAAAACCATCAAAATATCAAGAGGAAAATGTATATTTCAGAAATCTGGATTACCGAAAATTACATTTGGATTAGATTACATGTTGCCCACATTATTCGAAATGGTGATTAGATTGTAGAGTGCACTGTGGTGCACTCTCATTACGTGCTAAATTTCGCACGATTTACAGCATCACTTCTCGAATATGGGTAATGATTACTTGCTAAAAATAAATCGGTTTACAATATTTGTTTCTTTATTTAAGTGAAACACTAGAGCCGATTTGTACAATTTTTAAGTTTAGAGGTGGCGCTCTTCCACTCAGAAAATTAGCTTTTTGCACTTGCTAAAAGTTCCCATAAATTTAGTTCTATAAACAGGGCATTAAACTCAACGAAATTGGTGTCTTTCATGAACGGAGTTAATTGTTTCTCACTTTGCTTTAGCTCGGATTAGTCATTGTAATCGAGCTCTACGGTAAGACATGATCTGATGACTACAAAAATGGACGCTGTTACATCTGAAACTAAATAATTTTACTACAATGTTCATAGGCGTTTTTGGTCTGGGCATTAACAAACATACTTGATACAAAACTTCCTGACAGATTAAAATTGTATGCCGGAACCGGGAGTCGAATCTGGGTCCTTTCCCTTTCGCGGGCAAGCGCTGTACCACTGAGCTATCTCAACACGACTCACGGCCCGTCCTCAAAATTCCGCCAGTACCTCGCCTCCTACTTTCCAATCTTCACAGATGTTCTCCTGCGAAACTTGCAAGACTAGCACTCCTGAAAGTTTCATATCAGCGTACACTCCGCTGCAGAGTGAAAGTTTCATTTTTGAAGCATCCTTTACGCTGTGGCTATGCCATATCACCACCACATCCTTTCTTCCAGCGTTGTTGCAAGATTCGCAGGAGAACTTCTGTGAAGTTTGGAAAGTAGGAGGCGAGGTACTGGTAGACGTAGTGACGATGGGCCGCGAGTCGTATCGGGATTGCTCAGTGGTAAGGCGCTTGTCCGCGAAGGGCAAAGGTCCCAGTTTCTTAATCTGGCAGGAACTTTCATAGCAGCGCACACTTCGCTGCAAAGTTTAATTCTTGATACTTGATACAGATCTTCCATGCTATAACAATATACCATCAACTGAAGACTCCCATAGTGAATATGTTGACCATCACTCTTTTCTAAAACGCTCCTCATAAGGACAGATCTGTCACCCACGAAATATAAAGCAGGCACTATGCCTTTTCAAAGAAATTAGCTAAGAAATATGACATACCCCAAAGATATCAGGTAGGGTGACTTCGCCGGCCGCGGTGGCCGAGGGGACTAAGGCGCTTCAGTCACGGTCTGCACGGCCACTGCGGTCGGGGGTTCGTATCCCCCCTCGGGCATGGTTATTTGTGCCGTCCTTAGTCTTAGTTAGTACATAAGTAGTTTGTAAGTTTAGGGGCTGATAACCCCGTAGTTAAGTCCCATAGACTTTACAAACATTTGAACATTTTTTGTAGAGTGAATTCCACGCAATACAGTTGTAAGCAAGTGTAGCTTTGCCAACACTTACATGTGTATAGTACAACACGGTGACTACTCAGGGACATTTCAGCTTTAGTCATCAGTGGTCGGAAAAACCGACTCTCAGATGATAGTCTGAAGCATCAGGTCGGCGACCATGAAATTTCATAGGAAAGGAGGAAAGTGATGTAGCTCATTTAGATCTACACAGTTACTCTGCTGAAGAGAAACATACTTTTATAATTTTTTTTTTCTTTTCTTTTTTTAATGAAACATAGGAAACAGACACGAAGTTGAGGAAAACAAGAAATAAGAGGTATTTAGGTCTTGAATATAGATCCGAAGTATAATGACAATTTCCACACTTACTGCTCAGACATCTAAAGGGACTCTTCAAAAGGGTGGTCATCTTTTGAAGATGGCTTGCAAATGAGCCATAACTAATTATCACATTTCTAAGGCGCCCTGCTGTGCTGCGCGCGGCCGTTCGCCATCGGGGGTTCGAGTCCTCCCTCGGGTGTGAGTGTTTATGTTGTCCTTAGCATTAGTTTAAGTTAGTGTAAATAGTTTGTAACCCTAGGGACTGATGACCAACGTCGTTAAGTCCCTTAGATTTGTAAACATTTGAACATTTTTTGAATTATCAAATTTTATATTTATTACTACTACTTTTTAGACTAATAAAGAATTTGGAAAAGCATTTTTTTAAACATCAATAATCGTCGTGTAACACATCATTTGTGACATTATAAATTATTTATTTTATAACGTCTGTATGAATGTTACGTCTTTTGTTATCCCTGTAAAGCGAATTTTAATTTTATTTAAATTTTTTGGATTATAAAAATAAAACTATATGAAATTAAGTTATCTATGCTGTCTTTGCAGGTAAGTATAATAATCATCTAAGTATACAAATACATTTATCTAACAAAAAGTGAAGGGAATTAACTCTGCAAGGTTAACATTTAAAAGGGAGAAAAAAAGGTGGTTTCTTGTAAGTTGGTACGTGAAGTTTGATTTGAGTTACTGTCTGTGGCCGGCTTGCATCGAGACGTGAATCTGTACGGTTTCCAAGGTTGAAATTGTTGCTAACGTTGCAAAAGTGTGCCTTGGATAGAATGGTTTAGACATGATATAATGGCAATCATTCCTTTGATCTTAAATTTGCAGTATCGACTCCAAGAAGAGGTTTACTGTATAATTAACATTCCAGCGCCATGCCTGCACCACCTAGCTCTTGCAACTCACAGAAAATCACCAATTCGACCACCTTCTGGCAAATTTTTGATCATTTCGTAATTCAAGCATCGATGCAGGTGTCTTTTTAAGGAGTTCGAACATTAAATATTTTGTCCAAAGAGTTAAGATCTTACATTTATCTTAAGTCGTTTTGCCTGAATAGGTTCCTTTACTTATACATTAAATATTCCGAATTTTCTTTTTCCTTTTACACTTTTGACCAGGACATCCTCGTGTTTCTTTGTGGCGTAATAGGTGCATCTTTCCATTCTGCTTCTTTTACGTCAGTCTTCTTTACTATTACCGTTTTTAATTCTATAACTGTAGCATCTGCGCCTCGGTTGCACAGTGGTTGAGTGCCAGACTACAACTCCAAAGGTCGCGGGTTCGATCCCCGCCCGGTCCTAGGATTTTTACCTGTCACTTTCCACTTCTTTCATCTCTGGCATGTGAAAAATACCGAGTAGCACCGTTGTTCGGAACCCTCGTTAAACTGTAGGTCCCCCTATAACCAGCTGGGTAAGTCAGTTCGAAGTTCGGAGGACCATGCCTAGTAAAGCACTGTGGTGTTAAAACCAATCTTCGGATTGTTGACTGCTTTACCTTTTAGCTTTTGTAACACACAAGTACTCTTCAATCAGTGAAAAGTTTGCTTAAGACTGAGGAAATTCGAAGAAAAGGCGGAATAAATGTACAGATCAACATTTCAGCAAATATTCGAATTCAGCTTTCGCGTTTAACTCAGCTGTTCGACAATTTTCCTGTGTAACTGAATGATATTTGCCGCTATGACTGTATTCCATGAACAGTTCATTTATTTAGAATGTGTACGCTACACCTTAAATTTCATTACCGCTCATATTTGACAGCAATAATTGCATTCGCCACTGGCGACAGTCGTTTGTTGTTTCTAATAAACTAGAGCACAATAGTTTTATGTGGTAACGACATCATCAGTGGTATAGCTGTACTACAGCGAGATGACCAGCATAGCTCAGTGCATGCCACACGTTCTTCTGTGACCATACGGTAATCTTCGAATGCCGCCATACTGACAAGGAGACTACATGGTTACAAGAAGATTCTATTCTTTTTTATATTTATAATGCGATAATTTCAAAACTCAAATGGAAATCGACCGAGGTATTCGATGCGACTCACAAACAATCTCAAGAAAATCGTCTTTAGGTTTCTTTTATAACATTTATATACACGTAAAAGCGACAAAATTTGTGACATTCGCTGTGGCCGTAGCGATTACATTGACAACCAAGACGATGTTAGGGTCGATGGTGGAATCTTGCTGTTCCTTTCATTTGTTTTGTTTTTAGTTTTGTGCAAATACTTACAAGAATAAAAATATAAATTCATGTAATATATGGTAATTAACATTTAGGTAACAGTAATTTTCCACATTTTATAACACTGTGAATACTGTTGGGTTCAGTTTAAAATAATTAATTTTAAGAAAATATGCATTTTACTGTGAATTGGGAACGTTTGCCTATGTTCAGCTTTATAAAGAGATTTCTAGAATCGCTCTAAAAGTATAGTACGTTATGGCAACTAAATTGAAATGATAACTATTAACAACCCTTCATAAAATTTTAATAATCAAGATCATACCAATGACGCACACTCTTCATAAGGTGAATCACCTAACACTTGCACCGCAAGTATTGCGGAAACGGAAAGTGCGATTGGTGTGTGGTTTTCACAGAATGGATTGGTAGTCAAGGACTCGTATTGTTAGCCAGTAAACAGATTGTAAAAATAACTAGAAAGTGTATTTTTATGCAAACATACAATTCTTCAAATGGACTGAAATGTTTGACACTAGCTGTGTACACAGAATTTTGAATAACATTTTTATCACATTTAGTTTGTCAGCTACAACCATTCAAAGTTTTTGGGGCGGAGGCTACGACATCGTACCTGACTTGCTGGTGGTGCCAGCGTGAAGGTCGGGGTGAGAGTTTAAAATTAGAGAAAGTTTAATTTTTGAAACTCACAACCACCAGCTGCGAACCAAATTCCTAAATATGCGAAAACACTGGAACTGTTATTGCGACTGTTTGACTCGTTTTCTAGGGGATGATATCACACGTTCGCAGCTTTCCTTCCCTGCATATGATTAACAAAACAAATTCATAATAAAATCAAGTTCATGAGAGAAAAGGGAGTACTAACTACTATTTTTGAAAACACGTGAAAGTTCACTTTATGTTGTTTATTTCACAATATTTGAACCCTGTGGCTGATACGTCTGTACGTCGACACATTTACCAAATAAAGTTAAAGCTCGTGAGCCCCCAGACAAAATGAATATTTGTCGCAAATTGTTTCACACCACGTGGCTGTCTCAAACACCGTTTATGTTCATGCCTAAGCGACGTCACGTTTTACATTAACAAATCACAGTCACTTTAATTCAATGCGATGCACACCTTGTTCCACCGGCTAAATATTCACAAACACACAGTAGCACTCGATTTAACTTGGTACAGTCTACGGCGAGCTTCCACACGTGGCGATTGCCACAGACAAATCTCAAGTCACCACCTCGAGATACACATGCCGACTGATGCAGAGCGACGCCGCCCGGCCAGTTCTCCACGTGCTCCCGACCTCGTCACTTCCTGCCCTCGCGCGCGCGCGTGCCAAAAGCTCAACTGCCGTGGTTTTTTCCCCTACGTCATCAACTTCCCCATGTGAACTGTTCTAACCGATTTACCAACGTACAGCGCTCAGCCAATACATTTCTAAAACTTTACTTAAAATCAAAATAACTACACTACACATTAAACAAATATTTTCTTACGTTTTTATATTAGTATAAACATCCTTTGTACTGTTTATCATAATCGTGCAATTTCTTATACCACAGATAAGTGATTTAACTGAATACTTCAAGATAAAATACAAAAAAAAAATGTTCAAATGTTTGTGAAGTCTATGGGACTTAACTATGGGGTCATCAGTCCCTAAACTTACAAACTACTTATGAACTACTTACAACTAAGGACGGCACAAATATCCATGCCCGAGGGGGGATTCGAACCCCCGACCGTAGTGGCCGTGCAGACCGTGACTGGAGCGCCTCAGTCTCCTCGGCCACCGCGGCCGGCGATAAAATACAAAAGATTAATTGAAAATAAAATAAGAAATAGTTAATATATTATTTTTATAAACAAACATTGCCATGCTAGTTGTGTAACTGTCTTGTCTTCGTTGGTAATTTATTACTTTTCATTGTCAATTAAACATATTACGTTAGATGTGACTATATCAGCTAATGTATTGTTTATTTATCAACAGGCTATTTTGTAATGAGGGCCTTAAAGGTTCCTAACTGCATCGTATTACTTCAAATGCCAGTAGTATTACAATATTTGTGCATTGCACTGTGCCTGGCACTCGCCATTGTCCCTCTCTCCCCTCACCGGAAACGAACTGGAAACTCCTAAGTTGGAACAAGCCACCAACGTCGGCCTGCTCGCTGGCCTCCCGTCAGCTACAAGCACACAGCAAATCTCAACGTGGAGAATTTCTACCTTTGGCCTAACTATAAATGTTGTCGCCCAACTGCGTACATACATTGCTACCATAATTAATAAGATTAAAATTGTGTAACATTTAGTGCATTGGCATGGTCAATGTTTGCAGTGAACTCCATACTGTTTAATTATCAAATGCTATTAATTACCAGTATTTCTATTTGGCGGTAATCTCACAGTGGTCGTGAGACAGTGGGCCGTGCCGCAGGGGCTAGCCAATCGGCCATTAGCTACGCTATCACAGCCTGCACCCCCGAAACTATGAACGGTTGTAACTGCCAAACTAAACGAGATAAAAATGTCATTCAAATTTCTTTATACACAGCTGGTGTCAAAAATTTCAGTGCACGATAGAAACAACCATTGTTCCATTTAAAAAAAACTGTATGTTTGCATAAAAAATACACTTTTTAAGTAATGCTACAATCTGTTTGTTGGCTAAAAATACGAGCCCTTGACTACCAATCCATTATGTGAAAACCGCACAACAATCGCACTTTCTGTTTCCGCAATATTTGCGGAGCAAGTGTTAGGTGATTCACCCTGTATGCGTGTTCATTACAACATACCTGATACATTTTATTTTTGAATAGTGAAGGTATTCGAACAGAATAGCAAAAGTAAACAAGATTGTTTGTTTCGTTTCATTGATCCTAAAATTTCTTGATTATCAAGTTACAATGTTACCCACAAGCCACGGCAACGATAATATTGAAATTAATTGTTCTAAAGAAACTGCAGATTTTCTTTTGCATTTTTGGGAGGTGAATCAAGTAGCTCTGGCAGATGATAAATTCTTTTTTTGAACTTGAAATATAAACAATATACAAAATTATAGAAACCCCGTATCCATATGGTCTCCTCGTCAGACAATCGAGCAGAAATAGCTCTTTAACCGATCTTCCGCGTACTTTATTGTAGCACAGAGCAGGTACTGGTGGTTCGGTACAGTAGTGAAGAGAGGCCTTGCGTGGTCAGTCGTCTGTATTTTTCATTTCATACGCTTTGTTAGATATATCCGGTGGTAGCCCGAACCTACATTTTTAGCTTTTGTAGATTTGGAGAAAGGTTTTGACAATGTTGACTGGAATACACTCTTTCAAATTGTGAAGTCAGCAGGGGTAAAATACAGGGAAAGGAGAGTTATTTACAACTTGTACAAAAGCCAGACCGCAGTTATTAGACTCCAAAGGCATAAAAGGGAAGCATCAGTTGGGAAGGGAGTAAGACAGGGTTGTAGTCTTTCTCCAATGTTATTCAATTTGTATATTGAGCAAGCTATAAAGGAAAGCAAGGAGAAATTTGGTGAAGGAATTAAAGTTCAGGGAGAAGAATTAAAAACATTGCGTTTTGCCGACGACATAGTAATTCTGTCAGATACAGCAAAGGACCGGGAAGAGCAATTGAACGGGATGGACAGTGTGCTGAAAGGTGCTTATAAGATGAACATTAGCAAGATCAAAACAAGGGGAACAGTCTAAGAAAATCAGGTGATGCTGAAGGAATTAGATTAGGTAACGAATCAATAAAAGAGGTAGATGAGTTTTGTTACTTGGACAGTAAGATAAAAAATGATGGTCGCAGTACAGAAGATATAAAATGCAGAATGGCATTGGAAAGAAACGCATTTTTGAAAAAGAGAAATATGCTAACATCGAATCTTAATTTAACTGTAAGGAAGTCTTTTCTGAAGGCATTTGTGTGGAGTGTTGCCTTGTATGGGAGTGAAACATGGACGATAAGCTGTGCGGACAGGAAGAGGATTGAGGCTTTTGAAATGTGGTGCTACAGAAGAATGCTGAAGATTAGGTGGGTTGATCGCATAACTAATGAAAAGGTACTGAACAGAATTGGTGAGAAAAGTAATTTTTGGCATACCCTGACTAAAAGAAGGGATCGCTTGGTAGGACACATTCTTAGACATCGAGGAATCGTAAATTTAGCATTGGAGGGAAGTGTGTAGGGTAAAAATCGCAGAGGGAGACCAAGAGACTCGTATAGTAAAGAGATTCAAGTGGATGTGGGTTGTCGTTCTTATGAGGAAATGAAAAGGCTTGCTCAGGATAGGGTATTGTGGAGAGCTGCATCAAACCAGTCTCCGGACTGAAGACCATAACAACAACAACAGCCCGGCGCTTGTGTTGCTATGAACGGCGATTTTGTTGACGTCGGCGGTTGCGACGCTTTTGTTATACTGAGTGCTGTAACAGCATACTGTTCTCGGGACGCGTTGACGGCCGCTAGTAGAACGCGTACTTCTGCAAGTCCGGCCCGCACTCCAGACGGAAACTGCGCTGCGCTCTACTGGACGAGTCGACCGCGTTCGCTGCCAGAGTGGGAGTTTAGCACACCCTCAGTGGGGTGGCGCAGAATCCTCGGAGCAGATTCTGAGCCAGACGGCATCCGCTGGGCGGAATCGTGAACCAAGTACTGCGACCTCTGCCGCCTGCCGACATGGAGGCACAAACTGCCTCCAACTGTTACGATGTGTCCGGGACTCTGGTTCTCTGAATGTTGTGGCCCTGACAAAGGTCACTATTTATTCCATTGTTTGTGAACTTGTTGTCCCAAAAGTACTACTACAAGTCAAGCGCTAGGCAACAACTTCGTAAGGCGTCGAAGGAATGTAGAATGTTGACCACAGCTGCTTAATCTATTAGCCCAAAGCTACCGGTTTCGGTTAATACACCACTAGCGGACCCTTACGAATACTTCGCACCGTTAGTGGAATAACAAAAAAGCTGGGAAAAATGGAAGTAAAGTTTAGTGTTCACACACAGCTTTCTTCAGAATCAATCAATGAAAGTGTTAAAAAGCGCAAATGGAAGAACTTGATCCGCTGAGTGTTGTTAGGCCAACAAGAACTGCGTACCTAAATTAGAACAGAAGATAAAGTAAAACTAACCGATTAAAATACTCAGTGCAAGGACAGAAGGATTCCGCGTTTGAATTAAAAAAAAGAAAGAAAAAAAAGAAAGAAGGATGGAAAGATGTAAGTCAATTCAGATACTTTACCACAAATCTGCGAATGAATACCTTTCGTTTAAAGGGGAAATGAAGGAAATTGGTCAGACAGAAGGGCATGACCGACTGACTTTACAGCAAGGACATCGCCATAAGGAATATACAGAGGTAAATCGTGTTTGAGTATAGAAAAAGGAAGGCGAGAGTTATGGAACTTCTGATACTTGATGACAAATCTGTGGATGAATACTATTCATTCAAAGCAAAAATGAAGGAAATCTACAGGGTAGTTTGGTCTGGCGAATGACTTTAATTTTCCTAGATTCTTTAAATATATAAAATTATCAAGCGCTAGCAGAGCTTTGTCGGTTGATTAACGTGGCATATTACGATCTTCAAAAAATGAAAATAAATATTTGGCATTACACTCGGGTTGCTGGATATGTCTTTCAGTGAGTTTGTAATGATCAGTCACTGGCAAAAACATATCTAGCAAGCGAAGTATAATGAAAAATATTTACTTTCAGATTTTTCAAGATTGTGACGTATCACCTTAATCACCTGGCTAAGCTCTGCTGGCTCTAGATAATAGTGCATTAACCGAAACCGGTATGTTTCGATAATAAATTAAGCAGCTGCGGTTAACATGACTTTCTACAATTTTCTACCCTCACATTTTCACTTTCCTAAATAATATGCAAGGGTAAGTGGATCGCGTAATTAATTATGAGGTACTCAACAGAATTGGGAAAAAATGGAACTTCCGGCATTCCCTGACTAAAAGAAGGGATCGATTGGTAGGACACATTCGTAGACGTCAAGGAATCGTGAATGCGGAGCATTCGAAGGAAGTGTGTGGGAGACCAAGAGATGAATACAGTAGGTTGGAGAGGTGCGTCAAATCATCCTCCGGACCGAAGACAACAACAACAACAACATATATGACGAAGGGATTGTCATTATTGATATCGATCTACCGTTCCATGGCGGTGTTAAACGGCGAACCAGAGAGGTGGAGAGGGAGAGGGGGGGGGGTGGAGGCAATGTAGTCTCTGGTGAGGCAAGATGAAGTGAGAAAACGGTAAAGGTAAGCGACGGTTTTGACGGTTTGTAGAGGGTGAGCCGAGTACACGACGTGAGGATCATCGCGTGTTACTGCCATGTATGACGCCACTGGTAAATTGAGTGAGCTGTTGCAGACCGGTTACTGGTCCTCTGATTATTCCCAGTTATTAGAGAACAGCTGGGGACTGAATAATGTCAAATAAAGGTGACTGCTAAATTTTGGAGGTGATTGGCTTGGGTTGTCGCTCTGTATGTGCTGAACGGTAAATTCCTAAGCTATTGTCGATGTTTACAGTTACGAGATTATTCTATGTAAGGAGCATTACAATGTTTGATGAGCACTGTTGGTGCTATGTATAAAGTATTTGTAAATTTGGTGTGCTATTGTAGTTTGGCTACTGATACTTTGATTATTGTCGGTATTAGCAAGAAAAGCTATGGACTGAGTAATTTCGATGAAAGGGTGACAAAGACGTCGTTGGCTTGTTTCGCCACTCTGTATACACGTGCCTTAGTTGTAAATGTACTGTAAATTAATTAGGTTGTTGTCGATGTTCCAAGTTTATTGATGCTGGGTTATCTAGTATTAAGGGTGTTATAAAGTTTAAGACGTGATTTGTAAGTTTAGTCTGCTGTTGTATTCTTGATGACTGTTACTTTGATTATTCTCGGTATTAGCGAGAAAGGATGAGAACTGAATAATTTCAATGAAAGGCTGACAAATTCAGGACGTGGTTCGCTTGTGTTGCCGCTCTGTAGGTGATAAGCTGTACATTATTAAGCTGTTGTCAATGTTCACTGTTACCAGATTATTCAATCTGAAGTGTCTTGAGTGATGTGCTCTCATCAATCTTGAGGCCCGCACTTCCACTCCTGGAACAGTGACTCAAGGTTCCGCCTACTCTAAGGTACATCCATCAGCATGTTAAGGGGTTATTAATTATGAACTGAAGGCGTCAGCTACAATTTTTGTTATTATATTATTGAACAGACAGCAGAACAATATAATAAGTATTTACACGCGAAGATGGCGTTAACTTCAATTACTTCACCGCAGATTCCGTCATACGTTCGACCTCGCACGGGAATCCGTAATGGCGAGTGTCAGAGGCATAAACGATAAGGGCGCTACAGCCGTAGCGTGCAACTTGGAATTTGAGAGGGACGGGCTGCGAGCACGGATAGCCAAGTGGTTAAGGCGACCGCTAGCCCGAAGCGGGAGACCCGTGTTCGATTCCCGGCCCGGCTCACATTTTCACTGACCGCCATTGTTTCATTTCAGTGCCTTAAAGCAGCCACTGTCAATCCTTTCCTTCCTAATCCTTCTTCCTTCTTCTCCTTTATCAATAATTTGCAAATGCAATTTGTGTGTTCGTTGGACTATACGGTTACGTCAAGACAGTCACGTACAGCGTACGCAAGGCGGGTACCGTAATGTCCCGCTTTCTCCAACCTGTTCTGCCTCCTTCAAATTTACTGCGAATATTTCGCTTAACTGCCCAAAAAACATACAAGTTAGTGCAGCGGCGCAAGAGCCTTTTAGGGTGATTTGGAGGGAAAAAATCGTGTAATCTACAGTTTAACGTGACAAGCACTGTAAGTTAAAGTATAAACTGCGGCCAATATTCTGTTCAGTCTTAATACTTTTTTCCTACGGTTGCTGTACTGACGGCCTACTGTAGTGGATGAAATTTACGAAGACCATGAATACACTAAAGTCACTAAGATTTGTAATGGTTCTCTAGACAATAAAAAAAAGAGGTCATAATTCTAAATAGCATACGTGATCACCACGTATGACAGTTATTGTTCAGGCACATGTTCCCGTGCTAACCCGGAGGTTACTTTGGTAGATCGTTCCGTTAATGCTTGATGTTCGTTGTTGCTTATAGACGTCTGCCTAATCAAACAGATTTTAATTCAAAGGCCAGTTGATTCGATATTCTCCTTTGACTTCAATTCAAAAGTTTTCAAATGTTTACAGAGCTTATGGGACAAAACTACGGGGTCATCAGTCCCTAAACTTACAAACTACTTAGGAACTACCTTATACTAAAGACGGCACAAACATCCATGCTCGAAGGAGGATTCGATCCGAAAAAAATTCAGAAACATCTGGTTTGCCGCAAGTCATTTTAATGTAAATTATCAACTGCACTCAAAAGAATTGCTGCAAAGCTATTGAAACAAGCAAAATGGAAAAAATGAGGATTTGAGAAATACATAGGGATTTACTGTCCAACTACAGGCAAAATTTAATACCTGCTTAACGTTCTTCAAGCCAGGGGCGTAAGCTAATCAAAATCAACGCAAACAAACTAGCCACCATCGTTTAAACAAAATATTACTCATAGAACTTTGGCACTGAAAGTTTTATGAACACTTTTTTAAATAAGCAACTTTGTTTTGTCTGATTATGGAGAGTTCCATTACAAAGGTATAATTTCACACTGTGGTATCCTTGTACTTAACCTACAAAAGAAGCCTCCCCCCCCCAAGGTGTCTCACGGTTCCTTCGTGAGTACGTGCATGGCAAGCACGAGGCCAAGAGCTAATGCAGTCTTTGTTTCTCCTTTACTTCCTGGAGTGAATTTCCTTTCGCCTTCCCCTCCTTTCCTATCCTTTCCCTCCCCACCGGTGGACTCATAACCTCAGTAGTTTAGGCCCCCTCTCCCGGCCAAACAACCTAACAAAAGATGATGTGCATATAAATATACTAACTCAAAATAATATCGTATGTATACATAAAAAGTAATTTTACAAAAAGAGTATGAAAATTCAGGTAACACTTGACTAATACTTAATACCTCATTGCTGACGCAATGTGGCTCATTTTGAATACAAGCCGATATCAGCTATTACATACAATCAGTTATTTAGGAACTCAGTTTCTTAACTTAAATAAAAGTTTCTTTTAAGATTATACGTATTCGGAAAACACCAAAATAATTCATAAATTACACACCAAAGTAATTTGAAGGAACAATAGATTAGTTATATACCAGTTTCCATGTCATCTACCTTTGTTTTCGTTAGAAATTA
Source organism: Locusta migratoria (assembly GCA_026315105.1). NCBI lineage: Eukaryota > Metazoa > Arthropoda > Insecta > Orthoptera > Acrididae > Locusta > Locusta migratoria. Next base: position 712,880,617 of record CM048745.1, on the reverse strand, counting down.
AGTAAACGATTTCCCTCTTAAAATTCATTTACCATATGTATAGTTCCGGTCTACATATATTACCAACACAGAACGATAGTCAAGTGGATGTTCTGTTCCCCGTACATTTGCTTTATAAATATTGACGACTGTACGCTATGCACTGTCTAAATATGCACGGAACGAGATGTACGGTCGTGCTTTAATTTCAAACCTACTGTAACAGCATTACCATAAAACAGCACACAGAACCACGCTGTAGTTTGTGCGTATATGCATGATTCTGTTTTAAAAGAAAAAACAGCAAACTGCATTGTAAAGTGCAGGAGATAGACTGTGGTCACAAAAAACATGGCACTAGTTGCAATTATAAAGTACTTGAAGAGTACAGAAAATAATTCGTCACAAATCTTATTGAGACATCAAATTTACAGTTTAAGGAAAGGGATGTGGAAGGCCTAAGGAGAGACTGATAAATTCAGTTGTTACTTAAACAAAAGTTTATTAAAATAAATGGCTTTAAGGGTCCCAATTTTAAACTAACCAGGTATTGCAAAAACAATATTTCTTGAAACAGTCAACATAGTTTAATGGAATCCTGAAATACCAGGTAAGACAGCCACGGTTTTAAATGAGCAAATATTTGAAGTTTACTGAAAGGCTTGACCCAGGATTACGGTTCAAAACATAGATAATGAGTATATTCTTGAAAGAGACGAAGATTTTTTCAAAGGCAACAGGAAGCATTACAGAATCACATATAAAACAGGAAATTTTGTTAAAGGCACTGAAATTACATTTTTATAGGAATACCTTGTAAATTAACAACCGTACTACCAGGTACAAAATATTAAAAATATTTCCTTTATGAACTTAATACAGAATAACCAACACAATGTCCTTCCAAATTTTTGTCAGCTAAACTGAATGACACCTCATTTGGTAACTCTTTTATATACACATTAATGGAAATGTAATGACATACAATTTTTATCTTTTTATCTTATCACACACACACACACACACACACACACACACACACACATATATATATATATATATATATATATATATATATATATATATATATATATATATATATATATATATTATAAAGCTGACAGCCCCTTTTTCTTAACCCCCTGAGTGCAAAATCAACTGATTTATACTTAAACTCTCTCCACTAGAAACCCAGAGCGTTAACATAGCTCTCCCCTTACCGGCACTTATGATTCATAACCCTTGGAATAATAGAATGTATGATCCGAAATTATAATGTGGCCTCTAATTGTCCACTGATTAAATAAATTATGTTGCGCAATGGAAAAGGCAGGTTCTCAGTCGTAGCTACTGGGCTGAACTTCGTCGGGACCGTCGTACTCCATACTTTAATCTCTGCCACATATTCATTGCTGTGAAACCCATACCCATTTGACTTACTGATTATTTAAACACATGCACACATTAGGTAAGGGGCAATAAGTATTTGGCGGTGATAAGAATGTATAATAAGCTAGGGAGAATTAATCTCGACTTACACAATTTATTACTTCCAACACAATGAAATAATCAAGAAATTGGATGAACAGGTAGTTTCATTACTTTGCCGGCTCCCTGAATTATAAGTTAACTCCTACTGATTTCGTAATTTGTGTTATTTCGTGCCGTAGAATTCCCTCTAGTTTGTTGGAGCGTGTATAAAGGAAAAAATCTCCAGTCAAACATTCTTTCACACTCACTTCATGCACGTGTCTCTACAAAAGTAAATACTACGATCTCAACTGATATTTGCATTGCAAGACGTCAAAATAATGGTCCTCCCGATAGAATCAGCATAGAGTCTCTTAATCCCAGCCAAGAAACTAAATACTAGTGCCATACCTCCCAATGATACCGTGAAACACAACATAAATAAAATTTACAAAACGTAGCAGACGGGAGAGAAAAATACGGCTCCCCGTTAAACAAAATTAATTAAAACCTAGTAAATACTACAAGGTCAGTACACTGAGTGCTAGCCAAATCACGTGGAACAACATAGTCAGGCATAACCTCTTACAAAGAAACTGGCAAAAATATTGATAATCTCGAGACAAAAATTAGACCGTATTATTGATCCACTGAAGGTGATTACTGGAGATACTGATCTTCTTAAGCACAGAAATAAGGAAAACAGTTAATGGCGGAAATCCTCGTCAATCATGTAAGTCGCCAGGAAAAATTCACTACTTTCTCGTGCATCACGCAAAGTTTCATACTTAGAATCCACGCAACTTATTGTAGAGGAGTGTTCATTGCTATTTAGCTGTATATTTAGCTGCTGGCCCATAAAGCTGAAAGAACGCGAGAATGCATGCCGAACTTGCTCGTTACAAAGAATAAAGTAAAAATCTAACACATATATCGTCAATTACTGTCAATAAGAAACACATTCATTTGTTGAATAAGCACAATTCCGTGATACTGACCCGAAAAATTAATTTTTAGGCCTGAAGCTGATATCTCATGTCCCATTCAAAATCTACAAGTCTCTCCCCATACTGTATTCATCTCTAAAATACATAAAATTTCGCCCGACGTTTGATCTCATGAATGAGTGTCAATAATTACAATATTATATACCGAATTATTCAAATAGATCGTCACAATTAGACACATTTCTGAAAATCATATCAGACCTCACCATACTAACATCTGCTCTCCACAGGCGTGTCGCATACCCTGCCTGACATGGCTGACCTGTCGCTCCAACCACTTTCGCGTTGAACTTGCTAGGCGGAGCTCTCTGATTGGCTGAAGTCGTAACGACTCCACCGCCAACCTCACCACCCCCAAAGATTCGCAAACTGCCGGACAGCATTCGCTGGTTCTAAAAGAAATCTCTGTGATGATCGCTCAGAAAGAAAGGTTGGCTTTCCTACTCATGACCAACTGTTTCTGCCTACTTACCACCAACTTGCGAGGGTGAAAGGTCGAGGTGAGAGTTTAAATAGGGAAAGTTTAATTTTCAAAACTCACAACCACCAACTGCGAACCATATTCCTAAACATGCAAAAACACTGGAACTGTGATTGCTACTATTTGACTCGTTTTCTAGGGGATGATATCACACGTTCGCAGCTTTCCTTCCCTGCATATGATAACAAAAAATTCATAATAAAGTAAGTTCATGTGAGAAAAGGGTGTACTAACTACTATTTTTGAAAATACGTGAAAGTTCACTTTATGTTGTTTATTACACCATATTAAAACCCTGTGGCTGATACGTCTGTACGTCGACACATTTATCAAATAAAGTTATAGCTCGTGAGCCCCCAGACAAAATGAATATTTGTCGCAAGTTCTTTTCACACCGTGTGCCTGTCTCAAACACCGTTTATGTTCATGCCTATGTGACGACACGTGTTACATTATCAAAACACACTCACTTTAATGCAGTGCGATGCACACTTTGTTCCACCGAATAAATATTTACAACACACAGTAGCACTCGATTCAACTTGGTGCAGTCTTCGACGAGCAACCACACCTGGCAATTGCCACACAAAAATACTATCGTCTCCACCTGGAGATCCACACGCCGACCGTGCAAAGCGACGCCTCGCCCGGCCAGCTACACCACTCGCTCCCGACTCCTGACTACCTCTCTGGGCCGCGCACGCTCGCGCCAAAAGCCCAACTGCCGGGTTATTTCCCTACGTCATCAACTTCCAGTGAGCTGTTCTAACCAACTTGCCAACGTACCGCGCTCAGCCAATATATTTCTAAAACTTCACTTAAAATCAAAATAATTACACTATACATTAAACAAATTTCTTATTAGGTTTTTATATTGGTATAAACATCCTTTGCACTGTTTATTATAATCGTGCAATTTCTTATATCACAGATAAGTGATTTAACTGAATACTTCAAGATAAAATACACAAATTTAATTGAAAATAAAATGAGAAATAGTTAATATATTATTTTTGTAAACAAACATTGCCATGCTAGTTGTGTAACTGTCTTGTCTTCGTTGGTAATTTATTACTTTTCATTGTCAATTAAACATATTACGTTAGAAGTGACTATATCAGCTAATGTATTGTTTATTTATCAGCAGGCTATTTTTCAATGAGGGCCTTAAAGGTTCCTAACTGCATCGTATTACTTAAAATGCAAGTAGTATTAGAATATTTTATTTCACGCTGTGCACTGCACTCCGCCTGGCACTCGTCATTGTCCCTCTCTCCCCTCACCGGAAACGAGCCTGGAAAATCCTAAGCTGGAACAAGCCACCAACGTCGGCCTGCTCGCTGCCTCCCCTCTGCTACAAGCACACAGCAAATCTCAACGTGGAGAATTTCTGCCTATGGCCTAACTATAAATGTTGTCACCCAACAGCGTACATACATTGCTACCATAATTATTAAGATTAAAATTGTGTAACATTTGGTGCATTAACATGGTCAATGTTTGCAATGAACTTCATACTGTTTAATTACAAATGTTATTAATTACCAATATTTCTAATGGGCGGTAATGTCACAAACTCTGTTTTCACAGCACGTCTATCACGCACACACACACACACACACACACACACACACACACAAATATTCACTCAAGGAGGGAGAAATGGGAGCTGTGGCGCCTGGCTCCTTGTTCTTTTCTTCACTGATAGCATTCCCGTGTCCACTGCCCTCTATCCCTAACCTTAACTGCAAAAAAAGATTTACCAAAGATATTTTTAGCTTATACAAAGATTAAAGGACTCATTTATCCTTCCATAAAATATTCTCGGTTTTCAAACCGCGTCATGTCGGATAAAATCCTCGATCTTTCGACGGCAAGCTCCGCCATCGTCATCAAGAGTAAAATTACACTCAGTGTAAACCGAGAATATCTTATGGAAGAATGCCGTCGCGAAAGACTCCGAGGACACAACTCATTTATCTGGTTGCCATTGATTACATTGAATAGAATGCTGAAAAAAAGTATTGAAGCGATCTTACAGTACCGAGCTATGATATGGGAAGGTAGGCAGGTCTAACAATTACATCTCAAGGGACACGAGTCTGGCTGCAGTTTACTAAACCCACATCCCAAATAGCCACTAAACAACAACGACCCTAGGCACACTACATAATACATAGAAAAATACAAAGAAAAACACTTCCTAATTACATCCTCTCGGCGGGCAATTTCGTACGAGCGGAAGAAAATCACTCTGCCACAGTTTACGACTGTCAAATATAAAAAATAAGCATATTCATGTAGAACCGCATATATTACGGCACGCAGCATCACCACAACAATGCATCGAGAATCTCGCTGATACGGAACCTGCTATCACCAGAACGAATTCTGGACAGGAAGTTGTCCCGAAAGCCACTAATGGGTGGGTACCAGGAAAGACAGTACAGAGAGGCTATAGAAATTGTAAAACACCCCAATAATTTCAAAGGATGGAGGAGGGCATGAAACTCAATGAAATCTGGATTCCGGTTTTCATGAAGAAATGTAACAGTCTTCCACCATGGGACGGTATTAACGGAATCGGCAACGACAAATTGCCCGCGCATATCAAAAACATCTGACGTCACGCCTCTGAGCGCGAGCCCTCGTCAACGAAGTTTGGCTTCAGCCAGTATCGAGCCAGGGTGTGCATCGGACATTCAAAAGTGCCACGATTCCCCTTGAAAATGTCCTCACTCGGGGACGAAGCGTTGGATTTCCATAATAAATCCACAAGACTGCGGCACAATAGCCCGGAAATTTTTTGTAATTTTGACCATTCAGGCCGTAATAGTTTACATTTTACAATTGCCCCGAAAGATGTGAAAACAAGAGTACTTAGAATCGGTTAAGCTATGGTGAAGATGCTGCTATTCCTAAAGTGGACATGTTAGACGGCCGACTCGATAACGATTCACGCCCCAGCGCTAAAGGCTGACACTGCGAAGAGTGCAATCCGTCACTTTCCCCACGTCCAGAATATCACCAGTGGTAGGCAGTCTCAAAATACTCGACTGTACACCAAAAGAACGAACACAATTAAAACAAAACTGCCAAATTACACACTCTCGTTGGCCAGGGGAGGGAGATAATGCTGTCAGAATTTACGCCAGCGCCCAGGGTAGATGATTGGCACACGATCGGCTACTAAGCAGAAAATACACAGGTTGCACTAACAAAGAAAATAATAGGATAAACGGATATTATCGTACGCACGAACACAACTTCCAGAAAAACGCCGACACATGACCTACTATGAGCGGAAGTAATTCTGGAGTGGAAAGTGCCTTCAAAGACGTTACAACAAGGCAACTTATAACAGGTTCCGCCATAGAGAGTACGCTACTGCACCTGAAATGGTTATGTTACACGAGCAACTGGACAACGATTCATGCCCCAGTGTGCCAGTGTGGCGCTGAAAGGGGTACAACCTTTCCTTCCCTTTCCTTTCTCCACGCCTAGCTTATGATCACTAGCGGTAGGCATAGGTGGAATCTAGCATTCGGAAGCTATCACACTGTCACTGGTAGCGAACATCCACAACGCCACTACAACACCGTTGGCTCACAAGCCCCGCAGTGCGGGTCGCCCTGCAGGTACTTCCAATACGTTGCTGCAGTAGCCACGACTGACCACTTCATAGCGCGAGCCGGGACCACATCAGCGTGCGCACGTAAACAATAGAGCATTGATAACAACAAGGACGACCTTGGTGGTAGCAGACGAAATCACAATCGATGCTAACAACCGATGAAACCATAGAAGGCGCTGTAAAATAGATCTTTGTAAGAAACCTAGCGACACACTCACCAAGGCATGCGACTAGAAGTCGGACGGTAGATGTAGTGACAAGATGTGGTGAAATAAGGAGAAGAGATATTTTGAAAGGAAAGTTCCATCAACTAAACAAAGAACCCAGACTACCCGCCGCTAGCAACAATACAACATCGAACAGGAAGAATGCGCCGGATCAAATAAGGAGCCACCATAGCTCACTTATTAATTTATGAAGCTTGAAAGACCATCGTTAATTGTAAAATTAGCTGAAGGGAGCCAATTAAAAGCTTACTTTAAACATATAACTCTGGTCGTAAAACCAGCTAAAGGATTCGCGTGAACTTCTGACTACTTCCTGCAACAGAATCTTGTTCCCTGGCCCAGAATTTAGATCTGACTCAAACTTTACTTTAGCAGCAGGAAGACAAAGAGACGGTGGCCAGCATACGTCGTAGCTCACGAAAATTACACACAATCATTAATATACAAGCCACCGCGAACTAAACAATTTCATGAAGGTGGCTGAGAGAACATTTATGGCGCAACGGAATTAAAAATATGATAATATGCATTTGAATTTGTTCTCAAGTATGAATGTACCAAATTTCAAAGTTTGTATGAAAACAGCATTAATTGCGTTTCAGATTTAGCTCAAATGGTCATATCTAGTTCGCATTACTGTGTTTCCTCGTTTAATACCTTCTTGTTGCACGTTGCACTGAATAACAATCTTTCTCCTAACATTGATTCGTTTTATGATTGACCATCCCTGTTAAATAATGGTCCATTCCCTTCATTCAGGGGACATTGTTCATTTTTTTTTACGGAAGTGAAGCCACAATGTTGGATAATGAAATGCGACCGTCATTGTAAAAAAATTTAAGAAACTTAAGCATTGTGTTATAAAGTTCTTTATAAACACAGTTAGTAGTAGTTAAAATGTACGTATTTTATGATCAGTAGAAGTAAACGTATGTTAAAGTTTTATTTCCAAGTCATCTTAGCTCTGTCGATAGCTACAACCTCTTATTGAAAGATCAGTGTGGGTACTGCATTCTTCACATCATTATCCATTGTGCAAGTAACCCGTGTGCTGTTTCTCATGTTCATATAATAATAACATACATCTCAATTTTCCTTGATTATTATATTATCATAACAATGATACATCACAATTGTTGTATACCTTCATTTTCCAACTAAACTGAAACTCAATAGACAATGAAGCATACTTCAATAATGGTAGCTATGGTTTATATGCCAGGAAAAACTTGCAAGTTAGGATGCAAAAATCTGTCTACATGATACTATGCTACTGATGATGAATAAGTTCCTACCACTGTTTTCTGGTCTTTATATAAAATCTACTTGGCACTGACCTCGAAATCTAATTTTTATTTTTTTCAACATCATTTGATTTGGGTCTATAGTTGATCAAGAAGTATATCTCGGCCATAGAACACATATGTTTTCACTGAGAGTTTAAAGAGAAAATTTTCTAGTCATTTAAGTCTTATTAATTAATATTTTTTTATATTTGTTAATCACTCATTTTACACATAATGCTTATTGTTTCATTGGAGTGCTGCATGAATTTCATAATTTCACTGATTCAGCAGTTACTAGTGTGGTAGAAGGAGCCTGTACTACTAATATTATAGATTCTGAGGCGTCGTACAACGTAACGTTATCCCCCAAGGAGGGAATGAAAGATAGTGTTAAAATTTTACAGATAACTTATATTCTTATCTCCCCACTTATACAACTCTCAACATGAATTCCAAATTAATATTTTCCATTCCTGGAGATCGGCCTACTCGAATAATTACTCTTTAGGAATATTTACTCTAGAAATGTTTGTAAAGCTTATGGGACTTTACTGCGGGGTCATCAGTCCCTAAACTTAGGAACTACTTATGAACTAACTTATACTAAAGACAACACAAATATCCATGCCCGAGGGAGGCTGCGCGACCGGCAACGTGGCTCTCCAGACTGCTCGGCTGCTCCCGCGCGGCATATTTACTCTCTCCTCAGGTACTTTGAGTGACAGATCTTTAATTCATGACATATATACTACACATAAGAAATTACTTTATCTCGTACAACGTAAAGATTAAAAATTATTTCAGAAAAGTTTTATCACAATTCGATATTGCAACGACACTTAGTGATATTACTACTAACTGAAATTAAATCGGCAATCTGAATTTAGCAGAAAATTTTCTTAACAGTGTCGAAACCAGTGACTCCACCATCAGACTAACAAATCAGACCAGAGAGTATCTGTAATGAAGATTTATCTTTAGAGAAAAGAAAGAAGGACAGCTCAATATTATCATACAGAATGTTGAATTTTGAGCATTTAATTATAGAGTTAAGTATAATTAAAGATCCTGGCAAATACGTATTCATACGCATTCATAGATGCCAGGATGATAGACGATGGTTTCCGTCAGTAACTACAGTTTATTTGTACTCTTGTCCACCACATTGATATGCGATCACGATTTCTCTCTGTGGTAAAGCACATGTCTTTTCTAGAGTATATATCAGTGCAATAGGATTTACAAAGCCGATGACGCCTAAATTGGAAATACGTGAATCATTTTAATCAGTCAAAACTGCCTGTAAAATTAGGAAGAAAGGAATTTTACTTGTCGAGTTACTGATGATATCATATACTTGAGGCATACATTTACAGCTACCGATTTTGATGTTAATTGCACATAACAAAACAATTACATGTAACATATTAATAATCTTTATTGTTAACACAAGTAGTCATGAAATGAGCAGTATGTATTTAAAATTAAATAACAACCTTGGTAACCAAGTAACGTGGCCTGTATAAGAGTCAGTCAAATGCTCTCAATTACTTTATTATTTGTTATTATTACTTTTTATTTTTTATATGATAAACATGATTTCTTTGGCTCCTTTTATTGGCCTGATACAGCTGAAGAACCTCCATTGTTACCGAAATTGAAATACTGCACAGTAATTCATCAGTGGATTGTGCATTTTCCTTTTCCTCCTGTAGTGACATGCAGTGTTAAGGTGGTGCACAGTACTAAATCTGCACTTTCGAACAGACAATTAATTAACTGCATAATGTTATTTATTTGCTCCGCTAATAAAAATTTATTGCCGTATAGAGCAATAAAATGTAATTTCTTGGTAGTTAGAGAGCTGACTTGGATATTTTAATATCTCCGAAAATGGTTACTAACTGTAATTACAGAATAAGGTCAGTTATAGATTATGAACATTTTTGTATGCTTTAAATTGTAATTAACATCATTTATAAATTCTAAAATAAATGTTGTAGATTCAAGACATAAACGAAGTATATATATATTACTATCTGAACAGCACAGCAGAAACACACGCTCTCACCAAAATAAAACTCTCTCTCTACCAACTCATAACGCTGCAATCTTCTCTAAATCATTTTCTGTATCGGGTACACGTCTGTGGAACAATCTTCCTCAAAATTTAAGAGAGATAAAATCAATTCAAAACATTAAATGACAGCTAAGGGTTCACCTTCTGTCACAATAGCCATCTTTTCTCCACTTACCAGTCTGTAGCCCACTGTTGTCAATTCCTCGTTCCCCCATAAATGTTTCCCTTTCCTTTCGACAGCAGAGATCTCCATTCATATATGTCTCCACTTCGTCACATTCATTAACACTGTAATTTTTCAATATTCTCCTCTTTCACAAATCATTTTCACCCTTCTGTTTATATTAAACTTAATTCAAATGTGTTAAACATCAATCTCCATGTAAATATCTCTTGTTATTATTATTATTACTTTGATTTTTGTGTTATTATTATCATTATGATTATTAATATTATCATATATTGTTATTATTTTATATTATTTCTTCTTTCTTTCTTTTTTTTCAGCTTATGGGACTTAACTACAGCTTCATCAGTCCCTAAACTTACAAACTACTTATGAACTAACTAAAACTAAGGATGGCACAAATATCCATGCCTGAGGGGGGATTCGATCCGCCGACCATAGTGGCCGTGTAGACTATGACTGGAGCGTCTCAGTCCCCAAGGCCACCGTGGCTGGCTTAATATTATTAATGCAGTGTTTCTTGTAATTAAATCCTTTGTTTATGTTGTTCCTGATGAGATGTAAGAGAGGGCCCTATGGCCCTAATCTGGTCAGGTTAAATAACCAAATAAATAATAATTAAAAATATATGTCTCAAGGTCAGATGCAGTGTCACTCACATCCTCATTCGCCATGGACCTACCAACACATAACACTGCAATATTCTCTAAATCATTTTCTGTATCGGGAACACGTCTGAGGAACAATCTTCCTCAAAAGTTAAGATAGATAAAATCAGTTCAAAACTTTAAAAGAAGACAGCAAAGGGTTCACCTTCTGTCACAATAGCCATCTTTTTCTCCACTTACCAGTCTGTAGCCCACAGTCGTCAATTCCTCGTCCCCCCATAAATGTTTTCCTTTCCTTTCGACAGCAGACATCTCCATTCATATATGTCTCCACTTCCTCACATCCATTAGCAGTGTCATTTTCCAATCTTCTCCTCTTTCACTAATCATTTTCCCCCTTCCGTTTATATTAAACTTAATTCAAATGTGTTGAACATCTATCTCCATGTAAATATCTCTTTTATTATTAATATTACTTTGTTTTTTGTGTTATTATTATGATTAGTATTATAATATATTGTTGTTGTTGTTATGGTCTTCAGTCCGGAGACTGGTTTGATGCAGCTCTCCACCCTGCTCTATCCAGAGCAAGCCTTTTCATCTCCTCATAATAACGGCAACCCACATCCACTTGAATCTGCTTACTGTGCGCGTCTCTTGGTCTCCCTCTGCGATTTTTACCCTCACACACATCCCTCCAATGCTAAATTTACGATTCCTCGATGTCTAAGACTGTCTCCTGCCAAGCGATCCCTTCTTTTAGTCAGGGTATGCCAAAAATTCCTTTTCTCACCAATTCTGTTCAGTACCTCTTCATTAGTTATGCGATCTACCCACCTAATCTTCAGCATTCTTCTGTAACACCACATTTCAAAAGCCTCTATCCTCTTCCTGTCCGCACTGCTTATCGTCCATGTTTCACTCCCGTACAAGGCAAGACTCCACACAAATGCCTTCAGAAAAGACTTCCTTACACTTAAATTAATATTCGATGTTAGCAATATTGTTATTATTTGATATTATTAATGCAGTGTTTTTTTGTAATTAAATCCTTTGTTTATGTTGCTCCTGATCAGGTGTAAGAGAGGGCGCTATGGCCCTAATCTGGTCAGGTTAAATAACCAAATAAATAAATAAATAAAATATATGTCTCAAGGTCGGATGCAGTGTTACATGCGCCGTGGATGCACTCGTTAAGGGAGATCACCGCCCAACAAGTGGCGCCCCCGGTTCGGTGTCAGGCGTTTATTTGGGCGCTCGCTGCTGCCCAGTACATCAGTATGCGATAGCCGGCGCTCGCCGGTTTGTTTTTTCTGCGCTGTTTGCGGAACGCCGCCGCCCCGGCGCGCACGTGCGCGGCGCGCGACGTGATATCCGCGGCCTAATCGCCGCCAGCCGCACTGTACGCCCCGGTTGCAGCCTTCCAGGGGCGCGGGCGGCCGCGGGCTCGAATTACCTCATTTGCTCAAGTCATTTGCATACTTAAGTGCTGTTTTAACGGACGAGCGAAATGCCACCTGCTTTGTGACTTGGCGAGAATTTATGCACATGGAAATTTACTCCTCCTTCCAACAACGCTCGTTAAAATAACACGGGCGCTTTCGAGTGCTGAAATAGCTTTAAGTGCGCTAGTTTACCTGCTTTAAACGGAGTGGGGCTTTTCACTAGCTGTATTACTTTCTAAGGGAAGCACATAATACTCTCCTTTCTCCGGCTGGTATCAGGCACTACAGTAGTTCGCGTAAGGCACTGCTTTGTATTCAAAGATCCCTGCACTTTATACGAGGCGCGTCCAGAAAGTAAGTTCCGTTTGGTATTAAAATAAAACTGCTACACAGCTACAGAAGAAATTTTTATTGCATAAAATTCTACAACTCTTAAACTACTTTTCCACATAACTGCCGAAATTTTGTAGGCACTTGTCCCAGCGTGCCACAAGTTTTTGCATGCATCCTTCACAGTAGGTTGCCGCCTGTGTATTCAACCATGTGGTAGCAGCTCTTTATCATCGTTGAAGTGTTGACCACCAAGGACAGATTTTACGTGTAAGAAGAGAAGAAAGTCGCTAGGAGAGAGGTCCGAGCTGTATGGAGGATGATCAAACAGGTCCCATTGAAATTTACGTAAGAACTGTTTGGTCACATTCGGTGTGTGAGCTCAGGCATTATCGTGGGAAAAAAAAAAATCTTTTGATAGTAATCCTCTTCTTACACCTAAAATCTGTCCTTGGTAGACAAGACTTCGACAATGATGACGAGCTGAAAGAACATGTTAGCACATGGTTGAATACACAGGCGGCAACATTCTATGAAAAAGGCACACAAAACCTTGTGTCATGCTACGACAATTGCGTACAAAATTGCGGAATATATGTAGAAATGTAGTTTAACAGTTGTAGATTTTTGTACAATTAATATTTTTTTTGTATCTGTACTCGTTCGTTTTATATAACCAAACGGAACTTACTTTCTGGATGCGCCTCGTATTACAAGTAAAGTTGAGAAAGTGAATAACTCAAACATCCAATGAACATGCGAACAGGCGAAAAGTGACAGTTGGAAACACTGCACAATGAAGACAAACGCTCACAAAAGATTACACAGTGGAGTGGTTTTACAAATGTGTTCATCAAGAACAATATAAATCCACCTGGCCCCAAAAACACGCCCAAAAAAGAAATTGGTGACCCTATGAGGGAGGAGGAAATCAAGTTAAATACATAATTACGGCGTTATTTTTGAAACTACAAAATCGAATTGAATGTAGAAATAACATGACAGTATGAGCCTGCGTACTAGCATGATGCTGATTCGGTTGCCAACGGTGTCATAATACTGGTGTACCCTTATCGGTACAGAATGCAGAATGGCTATGTGAAGAGAAGACTTTCTGAAGAATTTAAATATTAGGAACTCCTTGCTGAAGCATTCGTCTGGAATTATATATATCATTTCTCCTCGGTGTTTGTTCGTGCGTATGCCATATCTCCCGTGCTACTTATCCAAAATTAATGAATGATTTATCGTTTGCAAGGTTTGGTTCTCCACTAATGACGTAAAATACACAGATAATTTAACGTTATTGTTTTCACAAAAAAACCTTATTTTGAAATAAATTGTACTGTTCCTACAAACTAAGTTGATACCCGTCGAACGATCGTAAATGGACATGTTGCTCCCTTCACCCACCGCGCCGAGTATCGACTTGGTTTGCGCGGCCAATATAAAAACAATGCAGAAGGTGCCATCTCTGTTTTACTAACATGAACGACAGCTCTTGCAGTTGTTTAGATTATTTACGCAAGTGTAGTTTATCACGAGAATTATGTTTCACACGTCGATATACAACAGCTGTTGGAATTGGTCGTATCCAGTTTGTTAATTGCAGAGGTAAAGATTTACCTCATTTCTGATTATGTCTAACTTTAAGTAACAAACGACGTTCATTTGTAACCCGTAGAATACTTGAACTCTTTAAATCTGTCAGGTTTACTACCGCATCAACGTCTTTTAAAGAAAAATTCTATAATTATGTTAATTATAAATCTTAATGCTAATCAGGGATTAATTAATGCTTCAAGATTAGTGGTGGCTTTCTTAGGCGAGTACCTCATCACTGCTGAATACATTGACTCCGATAAAACTGTGTTAATACCCTGCATTAATTTCAAACCTCTGATCCAACCACGCCTTTCGAAATGATAATAAGACAATTTCCAATAAAAGTAGCCTTCGCTATGACCATAAATGAAGCACAAGGTCAGACGCTTCAAAGGGCAGGATTATATTTACCACGACCCGTTTTTTTGCATCGACAGTTACACGTGGCTTTTTCGTGAGTTCACTCATTCAGTGATATTTATGTTTGTCCTAAAGAACATACTGCCAAAAAGTATGCGATGATCATTGTTTCCAAAGAAGTTTTGTAAAATAAACAAGTTTTCAAAAAATAAAATAAACATGGAAAAATCAATATCTGATTTTGTATATGCTTCACTATTACTCGTATTTAATTACATGAATTTTCTTACAATGAGACTAATATTTGTCACTACTATTCAAAGTTTATTACCCTTTGTACATATGTACTTGCATCTGCCTTTTCTCCATTACTATCTTACCTATCTGTGACTGATCAGGATAGAGTGCGAATTATTCGCACGGGTCAACTAGTATACTATATTACGGAAGTGAAACTTACACAATAGGAAGTTGAGACAGAAAAATGATAGAAGCATTATATATGTGGTACTACAGAAGTATGGACAGTAGATCGCGTAACTAATGCGGAGGCGATGAACAGACTTGAGGAAACAAGAAATTTCTGGCGTGTCTTGACTGAGAAAGAGAATTGATTGTTGCGACTTTTTTTAATTTTTTTTTTTTTTTTTTTTTTTTTTTTTAGACATTTGACATTCTAAGCAAGTGTGTGGGGTAAAACTCGGGGACTGATAACCCGAGACAAATACAATGATTAGGCTGAAAAGGTTGCCGTACGCATTCTCAGATGAAGAGACTTGCACAGGACAGGAGGCAACCTGACCTCTAAATATTAAAACTGACCCTTAGTATCATTGTCACTGCTCGGCCCTTGAGCTGCTGGGGACAGACAGGTCGATCTCATGACATCGCCACTCTAAACGCTACCATTTGAGTATCGACAGCAACGGCATTGAAGGATAGCTCTCACGTCCTACTGCTGCCAAGCACCTACGATGTACAGAGTTCATTAGTTGTCGTCTGGCAGGCGCACATGTGATGGGGTTACTGTGTGTTTGGTGCACAATAATGCGCTTATCCATTCCGGTAGTAGAATTTGTACACCAAAAACTTCTCTCCTTTCCTTAACTGGGGTCACAGTCACCCCCTTGTATGTTCTACCAGGGCGGGTAAGAATACTGAGCAGAAACAATCATAATGCATTCCGGTAGTATTTCCACCTGTGACAGAGAATTTTTACCCTAATAGTATACATAGCAGTCGACAGTATGAATATGTACGATGTAATATCATCCGAGCGTGTGTTTTCGGTGCTTCGCTTTTTATTAGGCGGTATATGAATGGAATTTGATACGCAACCTACAACATAGTAGAAGAAAGCAAGCAACGACATGTGACGTTCACATTACAAATCAAAACTTGGGTAATATGTTAAAAATGTTAATATGTGAATGACGATTAAGAAAAGAAACTTAACAACTAGAAGAAGGAATTTAATGAAAAGTCATTCTATCATCCTGAAAGTGAGGGTGAAAATAGCAATTTAGACACGAATCTAGGAACTATGCTGCAGAAAATTTTCTTTTTAATTTCAGGTCAGGCATTTTACAAATTTCTTTTTAATATGACACTTTGAGACTACTTTTCACTCAATACTTCTACTGTCTTCAAGAACAAATCTCTGAAAATGTTGCCCAAATGGCAAGGCTTCAGATAGTTTTGTGGCAAATAATCAAAGATTTACCACAACTTTATTACCAGGACTATAGTACACATTCTGCGTCAGATACTAGTCATTGCGGTAAGATAAGAGAGTCCTGTGTGGGGTCGAGAAAAATGCCTTAATGAACATCGCACTCACACAGAGGAGATAAGGTGGCCCACCAGGAGGAGGAAGTAAGCTTGGATTTTAACGTCCCGTCGACAGCGTGGTCATTAGAGGCGGAGCTTACGCTCAGAGTGTTAAGGTAAGAATTTGGTTGGAAATCAGCCGTGCCCTTTCAAAGGAACCATCCCGGCATTTGCCAGGGGTGATTTAGGGAAATCACGGAAAACCTAAATCTGGATGGCCGGAAGTGGATTTGAACCACCGTCCTTCCCAAAGCTAGTACTATGTGTTACCGGCCCACCAGCATGTGTTTGTGATTTCACAGAGAACTACTTCAAGACTGAATAATAGTTTAGGAATTTAAAATTAACCTTTATGCAGAAAAGCGCTTTAATGAGTGATGACATATAACAGAAATGGATTAAGCGACAGCAGACCAACGATCTTCTTTTGGGTAGCCATTTCCATTATCGGCAATACATTCTAGGTTCTAAGGCTTTTGCAAAATGATGGGGTGTTGCAAAAAGACATTGGGGAAGCTGAAAAATTCATGTTTTTTTGGAGAAGTACAAAACCCATCCAGTTGCAGGTGATTCTACACTGAGAAATACTATTTATATGTATTGGAATATAAGGCGCTCAACAAAAAACTAATTAGTGTTTGTGAATAACAAGTTTTGGAGTCAAAGTTCAAACCACATGTGGTAAGTGTTATATTGCAATTGTTGTTTGTCCACCAGAAGTTAAAGAGCCTGGTGAAATATTTCTCATAAAGTGTGATGCTCTCCGTAGACTACACAATTTGATAGTTATCATTTTCTTTGACAACTGATGTAGGCGCTATTAAAAAGACAACGTTTCGCTACTAGTAACAGAGCTTCGTAAATGACTAAAGTAGGTAAGATACTCCAAATTCATGACCCCAGGGTGGCGTAATATACTTTCCGTGCACATGCAATACAGAGACTAACATAGAAACTATCAAATTACTATGGAGTAAACAAACTTATTCACTGTCTCAAAAAATTCCTGTGAGAGCCCCTCTACTGGTGAATCGCGGGCGAAACACTACTTCCCATACTTCACTACCCCTCCCCCATTAACCTGTTGGTGACATAGTGCTGCAGATACTCCAGATCTGGACTCTTGTTGTCTGTAACTTAGCTGGAACAATATCATCATAAGTAGAATGTACCGCATTACTCAGTGTTCCAGTGTCGCTCTGTTAGCTGTAGTTGATTTACTGTGGAATATACATTATGTAATGACTGTACTAGTGTATGTACTACCTTTCACGCATGTGGTGTATGTTACTACAAGAGTAATTACAAGTTATCTATTCTGTGAATCTGATGATCAGTGTTCTTCTCAAAAAAAAAAAAAAAAAAAAAAAAAAAAAAAAAAAAAAAAAAAAAAAAGAGAGAGAGAGACTTTTTAATACGAAGACTTAATTAAAATTTCCTCACTGTTTTCCAACGCAATTATGGGTGAGATGCATTGCGCAAAATTTGCGAAGGTCTTCCTAGGAACCTTACAACATTTGCAGAAAATCAGAAAATGAGCAGACCATAGGCTGTAGGGACCTCACTTCTTTTAAAAACGTTACTCTGCGATGTCCTATCATACGAAACGTAGTATTTCGCGGTACAAAACTGTCCTCAGCGGCTACCATAGGTCTCGGAAAAAGGTAAACCCTAAAATTCAACTCTAAAGAAACTGAGATTACCTGATAACTTAACTAACACCGTGGTAGTTCCGTCGCTTTTCTTATAAATTTATCTAAACTGAAAGTCTAAATTGCGTTCAACAATGTTTCTATGAGGTTCGTCCTCATCTGGTCGATGCTTGTTAGTTCTAAGGAATGGGTGTAACTTTGGATAACATCAACAAAATTTATCTTTTTTTTCCTCTCTCTCTCTAACAAATGCAGTTTATTTTTAGTTGTGTCAGATTTTGATGTTACAGTATTCTATCTACATCCCTCTTTGCTGCTGTTTGTCTAAGATAGTCTGCGTATGTTATCGTGGCCTAAACTACTTCTACATCTACAAGGGCTACTCTGCAAATCACATTTAAGTGCCTTGCTGAGGGTTCATCGAACCACCTTTCTACTATTTATCTCCCATTCCATTCTCGAATAGAGTGCGGGAAGAAAGAACACGTGAATCTCTCCGTTCGAGCTCTGATATCTTGGCCAGCCGCGGTGGCCGAGGAGACTGAGGCGCTCCAGTGACGGTCTGAACGGCCACTACGGTCGGGGCTTCGAATCCCCCCTCGGGCATGGATATTTGTGCCGTCATTAGTCTTGTTGTTGTTATGGTCTTCAGTCCGGAGACTGGTTTGATGCAGCTCTCCACCCTACTCTATCCTGAGCAAGCCTTTTCATCCCCTCATAAGAACGGCAACCCACATCCACTTGAATCTGATTACTATACGCATCTCTTGGTCTCCCTCTGCGATTTTTACCCCACACACTCCCCTCCAATGCTAAATTTACGATTCCCCGATGTCTAAGAATGTTCCTACCAAGCGATCCCTTCTTTTAGTCAGGGTATGCCAAAAATTTCTTTTCTCACCAATTCTGTTCAGTACCTCTTCATTAGTTATGCGATCTACCCACCTAATCTTCAGCATTCTTCTGTAGCACCACATTTCGAAAGCCTCTATTCTCTTCCTGTCCACACTGCTTATCGTCCATGTTTCACTCCCGTACAAGGCAACACTCCACACAAATGCCTTCAGAAAAAACTTCCTTACCCTTAAATTAATATTCGATGTTAGCAAATTTCTCTTTTTCAAAAATGCTTTTCTTCCCATTGCCATTCTGCATTTTATATCCTCTGTACTGCGACCATCGCATGTTATTTTACTACCCAAGTAACAAAACTCATCTACCACCTTCATTGTTTCGTTACCTAATCTAATTCCTTCAGCATCGCCTGATTTTCTAAGACCGCATTCCATTATTTTTGTTTTGCTCTTGTTAATGTTCATTTTATATGCTCTCTTCAACACGCTGTCCATTCCATTCAACTGCTCTTCCAGGTCCTTTGCTGTCTCTGACAGAATTACAATGTCATCAGCAAAACGCAATGTTTTTATTTCTTCCCCCTGAACTCTAATCCCTATTCCAAATTTTTCCTTGCTTTCCTTCACCGCCTGCTCGATGTACAAATTGAATAACATCGGAGAAAGACTACAACCCTGTCTTACTCCCTTCCCAACTGATGCTTCCCTTTCATGCCCTTCGAGTCTAATAACTGCGGTCTGGCTTTTGTACAAGTTGTAAATAACTCTCCTTTCCCTGTATTTTACCCCTGCTGATTTCAGAATTTGAAAGAGTGTATTCCAGTCAACATTGTCAAAAGCTTTCTCCAAATCTACAAAAGCTAAAAATGTAAGTTTGCCTTTCCTTAATATATCTTCTAAGATAAGACGTAAAGTGAGTATTGCCTCCCGGGTTCCTATGTTCCTCCTGAATCCAAACTGATCTTCTCCGAGGTCAGCTTCTACCAGCTTTTCCATTCTCCTGTAGATAATTCGTGTTAAAATTTTGCAACCATGACTTATCAAACTGATGGTTCTGTAATTTTCACACCTGTCTGCTCCTGATTTCTTTGGAATGGGGATTATTACATTTTTCTTAAAGTCTGAAGGCATTTCGCCTGTCTCATACATCCTACACACCAGTTCAAATAGTCTTGTCATAGCTGGCTCTCCCAGAGACTTTAGTAGCTCTGAGGGTATGTCATCTACTCCTGGGGCCTTGTTCCGACCTAGGTCTTTCAAGGCTCTGTCAAATTCATCTCTCAGTATAGTATCTCCTATTTCATCTTGATCTACTTCCTCTTCCTTTCCTACAACATCGTCTCTAAGTTCGTTTCCTTTGTAGAGCTGCTCTATGTACTCTTTCCACTTTTCAGCTTTCCCTTCTTTGCTGAGAACTGGTTTCCCTTCTGATTTCTTGATATTCGTAGAGTTGCTTTTCTTGTCCCCAAATGTCTCTTTTATTTTCCTGTAGGCGGTATCTACTTTTCCCCTTGCTATACATTCTTCTACAGATTTGCATTTGGCTTCTAGCCACTCCTGCTTAGCCATTTTGCACATCCTGTCAATCTCATTTTTTAGTCGTCTGTACTCCATTTTGCCTGTTTCATTTACTGCATTTTTATATTTTCTTCTTTCATCAATTAACTGTAGTATTTCCTGTGATATCCATGGATTTTTTGTAGGTCTTGCCTTTCTACCTATTTTGTCCTCCGCTGCCTTCACTATTTCATCTCTCAATGCTACCCATTCCTCTTCTACTGTTTTATTTCCCCCTGTTTCTGTCAATTGTTGCCTAAATCCCCCTCTGAAATTCTCCAGAACTTCACTTTCCTTCAATTTATCTAAGTCCCATCTCCTTATTTTCCTACCTTTCTGCAGTTTTTTCAGCTTCAGCCTACAGCTCATGACTAACAAGTTATGGTCAGAGTCTATATCTGCCCCTGGGTATGTTCTGCAGTTTATAACCTTGTTCCGGTACCGATGTCTTACCATTATAAAATCTATCTGATACCTTCCGGTGTCTCCTAGTCTCTTCCATGTATACAGCCTTCTTTTGTGATTCTTAAACCACGTGTTTGTTACGATTAAATCATGTTCCGTGCAAAATTTTACCAGGCGACTTCCTCTTTCATTCCTCCTCCCCAGTCCATATTCACCTACTATTTTTCCTTCTCTTCCTTTTCCTACTACCGAATTCCAGTCTCCCATCGCAATTAAGTTTTCCTCTCCCTTAACTGTCTGAATAATTTCCTTTAGTTCCTCATATATTTCTTCGATCTCCTCATCATCGGCAGAGCTAGTTGGCATATAAACCTGTACTACTGTTGTCGGTGTTGGCTTCGTATCTATCTTGACAATGATAATGCGATCACTGTGCTGCTCATAGTAGTTTACCCGCATTCCTATTTTCTTATTCATTATCAGTCCTACTCCTGTGATACCCCCAACTGATTTTGTATTTATAACCCTGTACTCACCTGACCAGAAATCCTGTTCATCCTGCCACCGAACTTCACTATATCTAACTTCAACCTATCCATTTCCCTTTTTAAATTTTCTAATTTTCCTACCCGATTAAGGGATCTAACATTCCACGCTCCGATCCGTAGAATGCCAGTATTGTCTTTCCTGATGACAACATCCTCCTGAGTAGTCCCCGCCCGGAGATCCGAATGGGGACTATTTTACCTCCGGAATATTTTACCCGAGAGGATGCCATCATCATATTTCCATACAGTAGAGCTGCATGTCCTCGGGAAAAGTAACGGCTGTAGTTTCCCCTTGCTTTCAGCCGTTCGCAGTAGCTGTGTGGCAAAGCCACATTAGCTGATGTTACAAGGCCAGCTCAGTCAATCATCCAGACTGTTGCCCCTGTAACTACTGAAAAGGCTGCTGCCCCTCTTCAGGAACCACACGTTTGTCTGGCCTCTCCACAGATACCCCTCCGCCGTGGTTGCACCTACGGTACGGCTATCTGCATCGTTGAGGCACGCAAGCCACCCCACCTCGGCAATGTCTGTGGTTCATGGGGGTGGCATTAGTCTTAGCTAGTTCATAAGTGGTTTGTAAGCTTAGGGACTGATGACCCCGTAGGTAAGTCCCATAAGTTCTACAAACATTAGCACATTTTTGATTCTGATATCTTGTATTATATTTTGATGATCATTTCTACCTATGTAAGTGGGAGTCAACAACATAGTTTGACATTCGGAGGAGAATTTTGGCGATTGGAGTTTGGTAAGCAGCCCAAGCCGCAGCGATAAGCGCTGTTGTTGTAATGATTCCCATCCCAGGTACTGTATCATTTCCGTGACATTGTCTCCCCTGTATAGTAACAAAACAAAATGAGATGCCCTTCTTTGGATTGTTTCGATGTCCTCCGTCAAATCCACCTGACGAGGATCCCACACTGGGCAGCAATACTCCAAAAAAGGACGGACAATCGTAGTGTATGCAGTTTCTTAAGTAGTTCTGTGGCATCTTTTAAGGGTTCTGCCAATAAAACGCAGTCGCTGGTTCGCCTTTCCCACGACATTATCTACGTGTTCTTTCCAATTTAAGTCTGAAGTAATAGTAATTGATAGGTGTTTACTGGAGTTTAAGGCCTTCACTTTTGATTGATTTATCTTGTAAACAAAGTTTAATGGATTTCTTTTCGTACTCATGTGGGCGACTTCACACTTCTCATTAGAGTCAACTGCCCATTTTTACACCATAGTGATATCTTATTTAGATCGTTCTGTAGTTTGTTTTGATCTGCAGATGATTTTACTAGATGGTAAATGACGGCGTCATCTGCAAACAACCTAAGGGAGCTGCTTAGAGCTTCTCCCAAATCGTTTACGTAAATAAGGAACAGCAGAGGACCAATAACACTACCCGGTGGAACGCTTGATATCACCTCTATTTTAGTCGGTGCCTTACCATCGATTACTACAAACTGTGTACTCTCTGACAAGAAGACTTCTATCCAGTCGAAAATTTGTGCCATAAACACGCAATTTGATTTAAATTCGTTTGTGAGGTACGGTGTCAAATGCCTTCTGGAAATCAAGAAATACGGAATCAATTTGAGATCCCTTGTCGATAGTACTTATCACTTCGTGTGAATAAAGAGCTAGTTGTGTTCCGCATGAATGATATTTTCTAAATCCGTGTTGACCTTGGGTCAATAGATCATTCTGTTCGAGATAATTCATAATATTTCAATACAGGATATGTTCCAGAATCCTGCTGCAAATTGAGGTCAAAGAAATATGTCTGTAGCTTAGTGAGTTACTCCTACTGCCTTTCTTGAATATAGGTGTCACCTGTGCAACTTTCCAGTCTTTTGGTTCCTGGCTATTACGTAAGGAGCTATCGCTTCAGCATAATCAAATAGAAATATAATGAGTATACCATCCGGACCAGAAGACTTGTACTTGTTAGGTGATTTACGTTGCTTCACTATTCTGTGCATATCTACTTCAACGTTATTCATTCTGGCCTCTATTTGTAATTCGAAATCTGGAGAAACTAATTGTTCAAAACAAATTTTTGGGAATGCATTTAGTACCTTTTCGTACCGAATTTTAAGCCTGTAGTCAGGTTGTATAAAATGATTATCCCATACTGCTGTGCAGTTGCTAGTACGCCGGGGATTCTTAGGTATAACAAGCGTCAATGTTGTTGTGTTGCAGGAGAGGCGAACGCGCTGAGACATGGCCCTCTTGCTGCTTGCCACCGCTTCTCTCATCGACTACCTTGGAGGTAAGTGTTCAGCTACAGTGCGCTGAGCTTCCAAGAAGCTGTATCAAATTCAAATGTTTGTAACTCTACCGAACCAAACTGCGTGGTCATCCGTCCGTAGCTTACAAATTACTTAAACTAAGGTAAACTAACCTAAGGACCACACACACACACACACACACACACACACACACACACACACACACAAACAAACACACATACACACACACACACACACATGCCCAAGGGAGGACTCGAACCACCGACGGCGAGCAACCGCGTGTTCCGGACCATTCGGCTACTCCACCGCGGTGCTGTATCAAATTCCGGTACGTATGGCCAACTCTCTTTATGATGGATTCGGAACCACAGCTATTTGCTATCAAATCATTACATCAATGTTTCGAGTCGTAGAAGCTGTGGTAGCCTTTCCGTGAGTATTATTAATAGAAAGTGATCTCTTTAAAGTCTTCTGATAACGATACTGAACGTTGATTAACTGATAGTTACTCTCCTCAGGTGCAGGTTCTGTCAGTTCGTGATATTTTGAACGGTGTCACGTGATGTCTAAGGTAAAAAAGAAACCGATAAAATTGTTCCTCGTATTAGGTGTTCGTTAAATATTCTGACTATGTAGCTGTAGATTTACGGGATGTCAAGTCATGGTCACGCTACTCAATGAGAGTAAGGTAATTATGGTACTGTGTCATTTAAATCGGTTATGTTTGACTTACCAAATAAAGCACAAATATTTTTAATTGTTGCGTCGAAAAGTTGTGTTCCATATTGATAGTAATGTTACTGAATCTTCCTGGCAGATTAAAATTGTGTGCCGGAATCTGGACTCGAACCTGGGACCTTTACCATTTGCGGCAAGCGCTCTACCACCGAGCTATCCCCACACGAATCACGGCCGTCCACAGAATTTTACTTCTGCCACTACCTCGCCTCCTACTTTCCAAACATCACAAAAGTTCTACTGTTGTGGCTAAGCCATGTCTCCATCACATCCTTTCTTACAGGAGTGCTAGTTCTCCAAGGTTTTCAGAAAACTTCTGTGAAGTTTGGAAAGTAGGAGGCGGTGTACTGCAGAAGTAAAGTTGTGAAGACTGACCGTGAGTCGTGTCCGGATAGCTCAGTGTAGAGCGCTTGCCCGCGAAACGGAAAGGTCCCAGATTCGAGTCTCGGTGACGGTACACAATTTTAATCTGCCAGGAAGTTTCATATCAGTGCACACTCCGCTGCAAAGTGAAAGTTTCATTCTATTACTATTACTAGTTATTCTCTGTATATGAATGTCATTGGATAAAAATTGTTATTAAAGAATTGTTTTGTAATAATATTGACACAAAAATCTTTACTAACTACGTGTTTACTGAACGCTTGTACACCTGATGTAGTAACAGTTGTTTCCAGTTCTCCCAAGAGTAACATTTGAAATTTTTATGATGTTCAAAATAGCTCATTAATTTTGACAACATTGTCAGAGGAAAAAAACAGCGGTCTTTTTGATATGATTAATATTACAAAAAACAGTCTTGCGATCAAGACTGTTTTTTGTACTACTGAAAATGCCTGAATGTCATAGTAAACAGTATATCCATGAATCAGATGGCAGTCCTTTGGTGTTATGCGTAACACACCACATTGGCATCTCTGCTTATATGTGTTACTTGAGAACAAAGGATCCCGATAAATTTTGACTCTTATATTCTGTATTTACTTAGTCTTGACGTCTTATGTTCAGGGTGTTAACGTTCCAAGAATTGTTGAATAATCTTTTATACAGTTTTGTATATGATAATAGCTTTAGTGTAAATCAGGTTTTAAAATATTAAAAGAAGAATCTTGTATCAGACAAGAGATTGGCCTTGATGTTTATTGTTGTAACGATAGATGTAAACTTGCTAGTTTCTTTTGAAGTTTTAAAAATAATTTTGTATTTTGATATGATGATCTAAATTGTTGTTTAATAATTACCGTTCATAATACTATGATTCTTAATTTGTTTTGGAGTAAAGAGGGATTAAATATGTGGTATAATGGTCGACCTTTTGGTCTCCAGTGCTTCATGTTTAAGTAAATGTTTGTTGACATATTTTACACTTGTTCCGGTTACTGAAACGATACAAGATTACGCGAACCGATATACTAATGCTTAGGAAATGTTGTTGTCCTACATCTACATCTAAATCTACATCTAGAGGGATATTCTGCAAGTCACACTGAAGTCCATCGAGGGTTCCTCGAACCACATTTATGATATTTCTGTATAGTTGAATTCAATATAGCTCGCGGGAAAAAGGAACACCTAAGGCTTTGTATTTTCGAACTGACTTCTCTTATTTTATTATGATGATCAAGTCTCCCTACGTAAGATTTTTTGGGCGCATTAGGAACAGAAAGTTAATGAAAGAAATTTCACAAATAGATCTCGCAGCAACGAATGACGTCCTCCTTTTAATGTTTTCCACCCCAACTCGTGCATCATTCACGTTACACTCTCTCCCCTAATCGTGATAATACAAAACGAGCAGCCCTTCTCTTAACTTTATATAAATCTTCTGTGAGTCCCACTTGGTGTGAATCCCACAGTGCGCAGTAATACTCCAAAATAGGACGAACAAGTGTAGTGTAAGCAGTTTCTTTAGTAGAACTGTTGCAGCTGCTAAGTGTTCTGCCAATGAAACATAGTCTTTGGATTGCCTTCCGTACAATAGTTTCTACGTGTTCTTTCCTATTTATGTTCTTCGTAAATTCATTATTCATAGGTATTCACTTGATTTGACGGCCTGTAAGTTTTACTGATTTATCGAGTAAATAAAACTTAACGAATTTTTGTGTGTGTGTTCATATGGATGATTTCGCACTTATTACTAACAAGTAAACTTATTACTAACTTTACTAAACGATAAATGACAGCATCATCCACCAACAAAGAGAGCTAATGCCCTAAATCGTTTTAAAAATAAGGAATATTAAGGGCCTTATGACACTTCTGTTGATGACTTACAGTCAGTTGCAACGTACTGTGTCCTTTCTGACAAGAAAATACGAATCCAGTCACATAACTTTGGTGATGTTGCATAAACACGCAATTTAATTACAAGACGTTTATGAGGTACATTGTCAAAAGTCTTCGGGAAATCTAGAAAGACGCAATCTATATGACATCCCTTGTCGACAGCACTCATCATATGTGAGTAAAGAAGTAGCTGTATTTTACAAGAATGATACGTTCTGAATCCGTGTTGATTTTGGGGCAATATGTCGCTCTCTTCGAGGGTGTTCATAATATTGAAGGAAAGTGTGCGTTCGTTCTAAAGTGCTGATGTATACCGACGTCAATTATATGTGTCTGTAATTCTGCGGATCATTCCTATGGCCTTTCCTGAATACTGGAGTGACCTGTGCAACTTTCCAGTCTTTGGGTACTGAAGATTCTCTGCGCGAGCGGTTGTATATGATAGCTAGATACGGGGCTATTGCATCAGCATACTCTGAAAGGAACCTAATTGGTATACAGTCGGGACCGGGAGACTTCATTTGTTAAGTGATTTAAGTTGCTTTCCTTGTCCAGGGGTATAAACTTCTTAATTACTCTGTTCTTAACACGAATTCTGGAGTATTTGTTTCGTCCTCAGAGCCAGAAAGTAGAACTGCGTTTCTCTCGGCGTAGGCAACGATCAAACAACTTACAGAAATGAATCTGAATAGCGTATTCACTCCGAGGAGTGTGGCGAGCTGTTTGAGATCCAGTCCATAATGATTCCCGGTTCTATTTAGCCGACAAGCTGATAGTGGGGCAAAGAGGGATCCCAATTGGGAATAAGTGGGAGGGGCTTGCCAGTTCCGGCATACTCCTTACAACGAAGGAAAGCCTCTTGAAAACCTTGGTCGGAAACGGGGGATTGGGACCAATTTAATTAATCTCTGAAACGTTGTCCCAGACTAAACATGAATTGGCGGGGGTGCAGGAGAGCACTCACGTCAATTAACAATCAGTCGCCCGAGTTACTCTCGTAAGCTCGTAGAGATACGCTCGACCAACAGTGAACAAGCGTCTGCCATAGAACAAACCCACCCGAGAGCGCGGTATCCCCTGAGTCGATAGGATCTTCGACAACGGCTGATATTTCACCAATATGTACCGTAAAACTGATTGCGGGAGCTCCTGTAGAAATATCAGCATTTCTCAAAGACGTTATCCTGCTGCAGTCCAGTAAGTTGTTTGAAAGTGGTTAAAGAAGGTACATCTTTCTTTACCCTCGTTTCCATAGTCTCGGTTCTGAAGAGTAGGTAACACTAAGAAATGGCCACTATCAAGTTAGTGAAACGCACAGTACACAGCTTGGAGAACGAATATATTATTTACACTGAAGTTTTACGACCCATTCCCTTTCGTGCTTCAGCTTCTTGGTGCAGTGTTCGGTCGGGAGTGCGGTCTTCATCTGCGTTCTGGTCACGGCTGGACTAGCCTGCAGCGAGCTACCTACTCCGTTCACAATTCTCCCTCACTCCCCCCCCCCCCACGCCCACCCCCGCCCCCCCCCCCCCCACACACTGCACGTACCCCCTCCCCCTCCCAAGCCACTGACCCTACACCCCACCCTCAATGCACACGTCGGACATTCGAAACATTGCCGCGCAGCGCTTTGAACCACGGTAAACACGTATCCTCATCCTTACTCGCGGCCAATTTGATTACTCTGCAGTCACATACTTTTGCTCTGAACTGCGTTTATTTCAGAGCAGTTCTTCGCCCAAACGATTGCGAAACGTGCACCAAATAAAATATTAACCACACTCGGAAAATATCGAAGCTGCCTGTAGCTTCGGCAACGACGGGACACCACTGGTAATTGTAGCATACTGAACAATTTATGGTTAATTTTCCTGATATATTAAAAGTGT
Organism: Locusta migratoria; assembly: GCA_026315105.1. Lineage (NCBI taxonomy): Eukaryota > Metazoa > Arthropoda > Insecta > Orthoptera > Acrididae > Locusta > Locusta migratoria. The sequence continues at coordinate 712,851,919 of CM048745.1, read as the reverse complement.
ATATTATACCGGAACTCGAACTCAGGACCTTTGCGTTCTTCCGGATAGTGCTCTACCAGCTGAACTACCGAACAAGACTCACGAGCAGTCCTCACAGTTTTACTGCCGCCAGAAACACCTCCTACTTTCCTAAAATTCCCCTGCATTGGTATTTCTCCTGTAGGGTATTGCGGAAACATGGCTTAGTCACAGCGTGGGGGGGGGGGGGGGGTCGTTTTCATAGTGAAGTTTTCAATCTGCAGCTGAACATTCGCCGATATGAAACTTCCTGGCAGATTATGACTGTCATTATGGAAACGTTCCACTAAGCCATGTCTCGGCGATATGCTTCCCTCCAGGACTTCCAGACCTGCAATGTATACGGAAGAAATAAGTAATTTCAAAGGTATGAGACGACGTACTGACGGAAGTAAAGCTGTAAGAGAGGGCCAGGAGCCGTGCTGGATACCGCAGTCGACCTTCACTGTCTTCTTACATGCTCTTTATTCAAAGACTTAAGAGTCGTCCTTGTAGGGACCGCCAATTCATGTAAGCCGCATCATTCTACATCTTAGACATGTGTACATGCTTCTTAGAATATCTATGAAAACTTATATGTGCATGTATGTTTGTTCCTTATGGACTGCAAATCGGCTTCATCAATTTTTCGAAATCTGCAGGAAATCTTCAAATTAGTCCAGGGGATAATCCTGTCTTGTTTGGTAGCGATCAGATCAACTTATTTATTAACCCGTAAGGTAAAAGTATATTTCTGGCAACTGGGACGACAGTAGCCCCCCTAGCGGAGAAAGAGCCAACCGTTTTTATCATGCTACTCCTATGTAACTGCAGTGCTGCCAGCCGTGCGAAGCTGGGACAGGTCGCTAGTCTTCTTTATATATAAAGCAAAGTGTCCATGTGTTTGTGTGTACATATTGTATAACAAACTTTTGTTCCATTCTTTATGAAATTTTGTACAAGTAAGCTTCAATCCACATGAACGGTCGCCGTGAGTGTAAGAATCAGGTACAACACATAGGTCACGAGAAAAGTTCAAAAAATTGTTTAAATGTTTGTAAAGCTTATGGGAATTAACTGCGGCAGGCCGCAGTGACCGAGCGGTCTGCGGCGCGCCAGTCACAGTCTGCATAGCCGCTACGGTGTGGGGTTTGAATCCCCCCTCGGTCATGGATGTTTGTGTCGTCTTTAGTATAAGGTAGTACATAAGTAATTTGTAAGTTAAGGGACTGATGACCCCCGCAGTTAAGTCCCTTAAGGTTAACAAACATTTCAATTTAACTGCGGGTTCATCAGTCCCCAAACTTACAAACTACTTATGAACAAACTTATACTAAAGGCAACACAAACATCCATATCCAAGGGAGGATTCGAACCCCCGACGGGGAACGGCCTCACGCATCGTAGTATAGCGCCTCAATGCGCTCGGCCGCTCCGCCGCGGCCACGAGATATGACATAATAAACAATTATATGCGCGAAAAACTGCTGTATCAAACAATTGCTGCACACTTCCTCCTAAACAACTGGACCGATTTCAACTAAATTTAGTATATATATTACCGTAAGAACCACATAAGGCAAATGGTTCAATAAGAGTTGCAAGAAACTGGCAGATAATGCGACGAGGTTTCATGATTACACTGTATGAGAATGACAGTACTTAGCGACTTGAAACAAACTTTAAACTTAATTTCAAACCTTTATTAAACTTTTTCTCTCTGACAACCACATCAAAATAATGAAAGGAAAAGAATTTCTCGATTATTACTTTTCCGCTGTTCATGGAGCAAAACTACGCCTTTCAGTATGACGTTGCCGTCTATAATTTCTACACTACTAATTGCAGTCGCAGGAAATTTAACAGATAGTATACACACATACAGGTGAATGTACTTTACAAATTTTATCAGAGTACAACACTTAGTACGTGAGATATAAACACAAAAACAGTGACGTTCATCGAAAACCGGCCCATCACGCATCAGGTTTTGATCTATTACTTCTTTACAAATAACTCTGTTCGCAACGGATTTTACGGACATACAGCACTTATACAAATGAATATATAAATGCAAAATTATACAATTGTAAAACATATAATTCAATAAAACTGAGATCATATATACTGCGATGGGTAGAAACCTGTCACATAATGCAACACGTATTCCAGTCAGCTTAAGGAAATTCCTGGAAAGCTAACAGACAACTTTGAGCTCTGAAACGCACACCGATGCAGGCGATATCACTAGACTTTTATATATTTATAAAAAAAGGGTAGAGAATGAAACAGAGTACGTCAAATCGCGCCCTTTATTTACGTCGGATCTGGCTTTTAACTTCAAGACACCGCAGTTTACTGTGAGACTTGCATTTTATATTACTATGAATAAACCGCAGGGTAATCTACTCAGTACTGTGGAGTGGATTTGACATGACAATGTTTCTCACACAAACAACTTTGTGTCACTTGCTCAGGGGGTTCCTCACCATTATTAATATTAGATCGTAGACAAGTAAAAAGAAATATTGTTTATAGTTAAGTTGTGAATTAAATTAATGTATGAATGTAGCATATAATTTGTATTTTGATTACTATCGCTCTTTGTTTGGAGTCTGTTCTTAAAATTTTGCATATTGTGTAAGACAGCCTTACTTCTGATATATACTCTGATAAATATAACAGGTTGTTAGAAAAATGAAGATGGACAGACAGAGAAGAGATAGGAGAAGTACTAACTCAGGTCTCGAATAAATCAATAAATACCCGGGCAAAGCAGGATTTTAGCTAGTAGTATTATAAGAAAAAACCGCAATGACGTGTTTTACGGCCCACTTTAAATTCGTATCTTTATCATTTTTTGCAATTTCGGACAAAAATAATAATGTAAATAATAAAAAATTATAGTGATATGATTGACTTTACTATTGTGATAATATCTGTGCACCCAATACGTAACCCTAAAAAAATCGCACTGACGTGTTTTACGGCCCACTTTAGATTTGAAGTTTTATAAGTTTTTGCAAACATTTTGGACAAAATAATAATGTAAACAATAAAAAGTTAATTAATAACAGTGTCTGAAACCCTTTTAGGAAAAAAAAGTCGAGGTAGTGGCGGGTTTTGAATCACTGACCTTTAGCGTCACAGTCCAACGCATTGCCCACTACGCTACGGCCAACAGAAGTTGTGTTCTTAAATTTCATATTATTAATGGCCGTTGTCAACTGATGCTAATGTGGCATTTGTAGACACTAGATTATCATGTATCGTACGAAGAACGACGTGTTTTTGTTAATTCTTCAGTGCGCCATTGCTTTGAAATGATAACGTTAAGTAAAAATAAGAAAATCATCAAATACGCAACGCAAGTTGGCTTATGCCGGAGAGAGTTCTGGGCGATGAATGTCACGTGACATCTGCGAACGGCTGGTTTTCGCTAATTCAGTGGAGGGTGTCAAAATTCTGTTATTTTTGCAAATATCTCTCAAATGATACGAGATATGAAAAGACATAAGGGAAGAAAGCTGTAGAGAACCTTCTCCTCTTACAAATTCGGTTATTCAATTTTAGCGTCAGATGAACGGTTTATATGCAATTAAAATTACATTACAAACGGCCTTTTTTGGTATTACTAACGTATTTCTTGTCCGAAATATTTGAAAAAGTGAGGTTCTGGTCTCTGGTAGCCAAAAATTATGTCTGTAAAATTTGGTGCCGATCTGTTGAACGGTTCGACCTAAAGAGTGGGAACACGTTACAGCCAGACAGACATCGTCAGATCGCCGTGAGTTTTGCAAATATCTCTGCAACGATGCAAGATATGAAAATAAAAACATAACAAAGCGAAGTTGTACTGAATTTTCCCCTCTACCAATTAGGTTATTCAATTTTCGTGTCAGATGAACGGTTCGTTCGCAATTACAATTATATTACAAACGGCTTTTTTTGACGTTACTACCGTATTTTTTGTCCGGAAAATTTTGAAAAGGGAGGTTCTGTTCTCTGTTGGCGTACAATTATGTCTGTAAAATTTGGTGTTGATTGGTTGAACGGTTCGTCTTAAAAACGGGAAACACGTTACGGACAGTCATACAGACGGACAGACTGACATACTTCCAAAAATCGCCGTTATTTTTGCAAATATCTCATAAACGATACGAGATATGAAAAAAAAAAACATAAGAGAGCAACGTTGTATAGAATTTTCTCCTCTACAAATTAGGTTATTCAATTTTCGTGTCAGGTGAATGGTTAAGCCGTTATTTTTATTTAAATTTCGAGCTGTCAAAAAACGATGGCAAAGGCCCACTTTTAGTGTTACTACCGTAACCTAAAGTGGGCCGAAAATCTTTTGTGGAGAATCCACCGCCGTGCAGAATGGCTGCGCCGTCTATGGCGTCATTCTACGCACTGGGCTGCCCTTCACGCAACATGTTCGAATCAGCCCTCGGTATGGGTGAATGTGTGTTGTTCTTAGTATAGGTTACTTCCAGTATGTTGTAAGTATAGAGACTGATAATCGTAGCAGTTTGGTCCAACAGGTTCACAAACATTTGATTTGAGAATCCTCCAAATTAGGAGATATACAACGTACATCTTCTTTTAAGAATTTTTCAAAATTTTGGAAAAAGAATGGTAAAACTATCTTCAAAAAATAATGTTCCTTAAAATAATATTTTCATGAAGCAATTGAAAAATCCTTCGTGCCACATCAACGCAATGCCTTATAGTACAAAAGCTGAAATTGAAAATATCTGCAGATACTGACAAAAGATATGGACCAATATGCAGAAACCACTAATCAATTTACATTCCCGATCTGTATGGGATAAGGTTATTTAAAAAATGAAGAAAAAATCCACAAACAGCAAACTACATAATTTTGAGGATAATTCGAAAGTGGACGATACAAAAAATTCCAGTAATGACGTGTACTTAGCCATTCACTTAGGGATCGAACGAAATTCTATTTTCGGGCAGGTCATTTCTTCCACCAACGTAAACCAAGCAGTTTATTGACTCCGCTCCTAGCGAGTAATACCTATTACTCTATTAGCAAGGGTACTGACATCAGACTCGTAATTTACTGACCTTACCGGACAGTTGAGCACAAACAATTGCTACAGTGAACGAAATACGAAGATAAACTCACTTGTTTTTGCGACCGCTTTGCTGTCATATTGAACCGTACCACTGGAGTATTGATGATTCAAGAAGGAGAAGTTTCTTCGATGTGGTAAAAACGAATGTCTGGTATGTTGGCGTTGAAAGAGGAACGTGCTTGGTTTTATAATACGTGCGTAAGCGTTTTTAATGAAGGTGAAGGGTTCTGTTGTAGAAGAAGAGTTTTGTTATTTTACAAAAGAAGTGTCGTCGTTTTAAGTAAAATGTTCTTTTCTATGTGTATTTTAATAAAGCTCTAATCTGAGAAAGAAGAGAATCTCGGTATACTTAGGAGAAGTGCTATCATTCATTGGCTTCGAGGACAGACGATGTTTCTTCCAGAAGGAAAAAACTTATTTGCTTTGTGAAGTTACTTTTGTCAGTCATGAAAGAAGATTATTCCTTGCTTCAGAAGACATAGAAGGAACTTTCAGTGAGAAAAATAGTCGTTAGTGTGATTTTCCGCGAAAGTCAAATGACCTGAATTCGAGCCTCGGTCTTTCACAAAGTATTATCCTGCCAGGAAGTTACATACCAGTGCACTTTCGATTAAGAGAGGAAACTTCATATTGAAATTAACGTGTAGTTCTGTACAACAAAGAAAATGCGATGAAATTATTGCTACATTTCACACGCTGATCCACATGGTCTCACTGGGATCTGGAACGCTCCGAAACGCACAAAACACCAAACGTACCATTCTACGTTAGTCCTCGAAGCACTGAAGTACGATATTGATAACATATTCAAAACAAAGTGGAAGGGAACAATGTGCACGTTTTTACACTCAAAATCGCTTTGGCATTCAAGCAGTCGAATATCGTTTTCCAATTGTGATAGGGGTACGTCAATGTCGTAACCTACCATTCACGAAGCATATTGCTTCTTGGCTTAATACTTGGGTTTTAATATTGTAACTCAGTGAAGTTCGATAATGTAACAAATATTATACAACTTTGAGGTGTTAGGAATGAAAACATAAACAAGATGCAAAACAATAATGTGTATCATGACGTCTCACAGGATAAATATGTGCAGGACCCTACTTACATTAGTTAAATGTAATGAGAAATGCTGCCCTAAACTTTTGCTAGTCACGACAGGTGGGTGCTGAACAGCACCTGAATGCAGTTCATTTTATCTGCTTACGAAACCCCACGATGGTATTTGCTATTTAACTAAGGAACTACGGAAAGCAGGGAATCTGGAATCTTGTCCTTATGAAGTTAACAATACAATAACCTGAAGATGCGTCTTTACCGACGTAATTAAGTTGTTGATATTAAAAGCATTCACCTACAGCCTCACGATTTTGAAAGTACTTAATCATTCCTGACGGTAATTACCATCACTGTTCAATAGTTTGTCATACAATTTTGAGTTTAAAAACATATGGCTGCCCTTAAAAAAATAACATATTAGTCTACCTTGCATGTGAGATATTTGTTCTATGTGCTATTATTTATTAAGCAAAGGATTTTAGACACTGTTTTTCGAAAAATGTACTGACGTCATAGACCTATGTATCATTCTTTTCGTGTGGTATTGATCTCCTGTTGCTTTGTGTATCTCTATTAAAATGTCATTTGTGACATAATGCAACGTTTTGCAATGAAATGACGAAGACCAGTGTGGGGTGTTTCTTTATGATCGAGGGTTACCATAAGCGATTCCTTGCGTCCGACATCTAAGGTGTGCCTCATCAGATATTTTTCAATGGAACTGAAATCGACTAACTCATCTATCCAGTAAAACGCCTACACATTCATTTGACATGGTCGTTGCAGTCATGACAGAGCACGTAGGGGAAATATCAGCCGCTCCACACACTATATATATACTCCAGCACTTCATAGTCAGTCAGATGAATCGATGGCTTACACTTTGATGCACTCGATTGCGTCTGTCGTCGGTACAAGTCTGTTATAGAACTCCAGCACTGTTATAAATCAGCTGACAACCGGCGAGATGTCGACTCTTGCGTAGCTCCGAGTTCGACTCCTGCGCTACAATCAACTACGGAAGCAGAGGAAGTATCTAGGAGGACTTCCATGTCCTGCACACTTAAACTGCAGCGTTCTTAGGGAAGACGCCTACCTGCCGGTAGGCCAGGAGTCGGCGCACATCACGACCACACGACAACCGTCAACACGGTCCAGTATGAAGATGATGCGAGACAGTAGTTAGGGTGGGGACCGAGAACCACCAGTCTAGACGTGTGTCAGACGCCCTGCCGTACTTCCACAACAAACGGCGAGGCAGAGGGGTCGCACGCCGACTTCTTGAGAACACAGCCGCACTGTCAGAAATGTTTTTACGGCTTATGGGACTTAACTATGGGGTCATCAGTCCCTAAACTTACAAACTACTTATGAATTAGCTAATACTAAGAACGGCACAAATATCCATGCCCGAGCGGGGATTCAAACCCCCGACCGTAGTGGCCGTGCAGACCGTGACTGAAGCGCCTCAGTCCCCTTGGCCACCGCGGCCGGTCCGCCGAACTGGCAATGCACAGTACGGCAGGAGGCTGCTGACGCCATCGACCCGGTCACCTGGAGTACGCAGCAATGTGTACCACTTCAGAATAAATGTTTTACCGAGCAATCTTCTTTCATTACGCCAGCGGCGCCACCTGGACCGCCCCTACCTCTTCCTGCAGGGCATACCGTGGCGGTTAGAAGTCTGACCTCCTGACAAATAACCCGCTCTCCAACACCACCTGAGTGCGTGCCCACCAAGAGGTGCGCCAGCAACCGATCGACCCCCATCAGAGCATACTAGTTGGCTGAGGTTTGCCACTGAAAACTTTATGAAAAATGCTCGGCCATTCTTGTAACGTTTCTTGCAAAATCAATTGGATTTAATCTTACAGTAGAACAACGATCCTTTACTCGTTACTGGGTCATACAATTTACGATCTAAGATGTTCCTAAGAAAACTGGCGCTAATGAACTTTACGAACTTCCTGTATCTCGTTGTGCTGAATATCAAATTACAACATTCCCCAGTGTATGCGAAGGGTACACAGAAGAATCCATAACGAATACAAGTTTTAAGACTTGCTAACTACATATTGCTGTCATAAACCTAGTTTGAATGGTGTATCTCATTCTCATACAAACGTTTCTTCATAACTAATCTTCGGTTTGCAAGAACTGAAAATTATTTTCATCTTTAGATGTTTTACACAATAAGCAAATGGTACTGCAATATACGCCTCCATTACCATTTGCCCGATGAAGGAATCGAACGCTGGTCACCAATTGTGTAAAGGGCCATTTTCCTACAGATCTAAGCCGTAAACCGAAAAATCTACCTATTTTAGCATTACGTGCACCACACGACAAAATCTATTTCCATAAGAATTTTTGAAAATTGCGTGAAACCGCTTTCAAAATTGACATTTGAATTTTATAGCTCAACAGTATAAATATAAAAGCTACGAAGGTTCCGTGGCAGTATGGCCTCCTTGATTATTCTAACACAAGTAGAAGTCATTAAGAGAAACTTTGGAAGCCGCCCCCCATACACACCACACATATAAATAAGGACGTGAATTTTGTGTAATGATTATTTGTGCAAAAATTTGTATAAACCTTTCTCGGACTACCTGCCGCCTGACGCAGAAGATGGAGGATATCTTCGAAAGCTTGAGGTTTTATTAAGATTTCAAAATGTTCAAATGTTTGTAAAGCTTATGGGACTTAACTGCGGGATCATCAGTCCCTAAACTTGCAAACGACTTATGAACTACCTTAAACTAAAGCCAGCACAATCATCCATCATGCCCGAGGGGGATTCGAACCCCCGACGGGGAACGGTCTCGCGCATCGCAACATTGCGCCTCAATGCGCTCGGCCGCTTCGCCGTGGCTATAAAGAATTGACACGGCAAGAAGTCCGAGAAAGTTTTATACTGAAGTGTCGCCGTGGAAGGCTTCGTACCCGTATCGAAAATTTGTTTCACAAATTAACTTAGCCTTTATACTTGTGTTTGTTATGAACTAGCTCTAATTAAACTTTCAGGCATCGACTTATTTATTCATTTATTTTGGCTATATGGCTTATGGCTATATGACTTATTTATTCATTTATTTTGGCTATATGGCGAACTGAGTGTTAAGTTCAGAATTTACCTTGAGAATATTCTGTGCCCGAGCAGGATTGCGAAACGTGGTCGTTTGCTGCTCATCAGCAGACAGAAGAACTTTGTATCACGTTGCTTGATTAAACTCAATGTTTTCGTGGTAAAATATTTTATTGCAGTTTATTACAGCTTTCAACATAACATTCCCCATCAGATCTAAAATTCAACAGCGACACATAGCCCTACCAGATTACGCTAGTTGCCTTTATGAAGTTTTTATTTTACCAATACTCTTTCATAATCCAACAGGTGCAGGACGTAGCTACTAGCAACAATGTAACAATGTCTGTGTTCATCAGCACTGTAAAACAGCCCTGGGATGAGTAATCGAATCGTAAAACCTGTCAGGGAAGACAGATGTTTGAAGAAGGCGTATGATCAAGACTGATGTACCCATTATCCCTTCTTACCTCTCCATTTCAGACGCTTAATCCAGTCACGCTATGCTTGCGGTAATCAATTACTAAGGGTGAATAATGAGCCATAAAACGCGCCGCGAAAAGAGATTTCAGGACATGGCAGCTGAGTATGACAGACGCATCGCTCATCCCTCCTCGGGGCGCGCTCCTCGCGGGGCCTACACCCTGCGTCCTGTCGCTGGTGGCCCCCACAGACAGCGGTGCCTGGGCCACCGCCACCACAGTATGGATCGCCGGCGCCGTTGGGAATCCCACCTGCCAGCCCAGACAGATGGCACCTATTTGTCTCTCCGCCACATCGACCTGCGCGTCATTTTTCTCTACGTATCGCCTCTTCCCGTTTAAACTCGAATCAGTTTTTCCTGCGTCGTCGCGGGAACCACATTGTCTCACAATCGGCAGCAATCTCCGACACAGTGCTCGATGACAACCATTATTATAGAATGAAAGAAACTTTGTTTTTCTGCCCGGCGGTAATATTGTAACGGTTCGCGTCTAGATGTTACATGCCATCTTGCGAGCCATGGATGAAAGGCAACAGGCAGCTTGTGTTTTTCTCGATATGAAAAAGGCATCTGACGGGGTTACACACGGCAGACTGCTAACGAAGATACGAGCTTATGGAATAGGTTCACAGGTTTGAGACTGCATGGAAGGCTTCCTAAGTAATAGAATGCCGTACATTGTTACATTTTTGCTAGTAGCTACGTGTTGCACAAGTTGGATTGTGAAAATCAGAGTATCACCATCATCATCATCATCATCATCATCATCATCATCATTAGAGACTGACTATGCCTTTCAGCGTTCAGTCTGAGCATAGTACCTCTAATACAATTCCTCCATGATCCCCTATTCAATGCTAACATTGATGCCTCGTCTGATGTTATGCCTTTTACTTCAAAATCATTCTGCACCGAATCTAAGTACTTTGTTCTTGGCCTCTCTCTCGACTCCTCTTACCCTCCGCTGCCGAGCTCATGAGTCTCTTAGGTAACCTTGCTTCTCCCATGCGTGTAACTTGACCCCACCATCTCTGTCTGTTCGCTCTAGCTGCTTCATCTATGGTGTTCATTCCCAGTTTTGATTTCCTCATTATGTACACCCTCCTGCCATTGTTCCCATCTATTAGTACCTGCAGTCATTCTTGCTACTTTAATATCTGTAACCTCTACCTTGTGAATAAGGTAACCTGTATCCACCCAACTTTCACTCCCATACAACAATGTTGGTCGAAAGATAGAGCGGTGCACTGCTAGCTTAGTATTGGTACTTTCTTCCTTCTTGCAGAAGAGAGTAGATCTTAGCTGAGCACTCACTGCATTAGCTTTGCTGCACCTCGATTCCAGTTCTTTCGCTATGTCGTCATCCTCTGAGAAAATACATCCCAGGTACTGGAAACTGTCTACCTGTTCTAATTTTGTTCCTCCTATTTGGCACTCAATCTATTTAAATATCTCTCCAACAGACATTACTTTGGTGACAGGTTACAGCCTTGTCTCACCCCTGAAACTACCCTGAACCATGAGCTTAATTTGCCATGTACTCTAACTGCTGCCTGACAGTCTACATAAAGCCCTTTAATTGCCTGCAGAAGTTTGCCACCTATACCATAATCTTGTAGAACAGACAGTAGCTTCCTCCTAGGAACACGGTCATAAGCCTTTTCTAGATCTATGAACCATAGATACAATTCTCTGTTCCACTCATAACACTTTTCCATTACCTGCCGTAAGCTAAAGATCTGGTCCTGACAGCCTCTAAGAGGCCTAAACGCACACTGATTTTCATCTAACTTGTCCTCAATTAAAACTCGCACTCTACTTTCAACAATACCTGAGAACACTTTGCCTACAACGCTAATTAAAGAGATACCTCGATAGTTGTTACAATCTTTTCTGTTTCCATGTTTGAAAATTGGCGTGATTACCGCTTTCGTCCAGTCAGATGGAACCTGTTCCGATTCCCATGTCTTCTCAATTATCCTGTGTAACCACTTATGTCCTGATATTCCACTGTATTTGACGAGTTCCGGCTTAATTTCATCCACCCCAGCCGCTTTATTGCATTGTAATCTACTGACCATTTTCTCTACTTCCTCAAATGAGATCCTGTTTCCATCGTCATTCCTATCCCATTCTACCTGAAAATCTGACACATCGTTGAGCGTTTCACCTACATTGAGCAATTCTTCAAAATATTCCCTTCATCTGCCCAAGGCAGCCACAGGATTGACTGGCAGCTTTCCTGAACTGTCCAAAACACTTGTTAATTCCTTCTTCTCTCCCTTCCGAAGATTGCTAATTACGCTCCAAAATGGTTTTCCCGCGCCTTGGCCCAGAGATTCTAGCTTGTTTCTAGAGTCTTCCCATGACTTCTGCTTGGATTCTGGAATTATCCGTTTGGCTTTGTTTCTTTCTTCAACATAACTTTCTCTGTGTGCCTGATTTCTAGTATGGAGGCATTTTTGATATGCCCTCTTTTTCTTTTTACAGGCTGATTTTACTGTGTCATTCCACCAGGCTGTCTGCTTCTTCCTACCTTTACACACTACTGTTCCAAGACATTCTCTAGCTGCTTCCAGTATTGTGTCCCTATACCTTGACCATTCCTCTTCCAGTGACTGTAAATCATTACATTCAACAAACTGGTACCTTTCCGAGATCATTGTTATGTATTTGTGTCTAATTTCTTTGTCTTGAAGACTCTCCACTCTTATCCTTCTACACATGGACCTGACTTTCTGCTCTTTTGGCCTCACAAAACCAATTTCACTGCAGATTAAATAATGATCAGTATAATAAAAGAACCCCCTGAAAACACATGTGTCCTTGACTATCTTCCTGAATTCCTGGTCTGTTATTATATAGTCAATGACAGATCTGGTTCCCCTTCTTTCCCATGTATAGCGGTGAATGTCCTTATGTTTAAAGAAGGAGTTTGTGATAACTAAGCCCATACTGGAACAGAAATCCAAGAGCTGTTTTCCGTTTCTGTTGGCCGTCATATCCTCTCCAAACTTACCCATAACCTTTTCATAACCTTCTGTTCGATTTCCTATCCTGGCGTTGAAATCACCCATGAGTAAAACACTACTCTTATCCTTCACTCTAACAACTACATTACTAAGTGCGTTGTAAAATATGTCCATCTCATCTTGATCTGTCCCTTCACAGGGTGAATACACTGCAACAATCCTAATTTTCTTGTTGGAGATGGCCAAATCTATCCACATCAGTCTTTAATTTACATACCTTACTGCAATGATGCTGGGTTCGATTGCTTTCGTGATGTAAAACCCTACACCCCACTGTGCTCTTCCTACTTTGACTCCTGACAGGTAGACCTTGTATTCTCCGACTTCGTCTTCTTTCTCTCCCCTTACTCTAACGTTACTAACAGCTAAGACATCTAACCCCATCTTACTTGAAGCCTCCGCCAGCTCTACCTTCTTCCCATTGTAGTCCCCATTGATATTAATAGCTCCCCATCTCATTGCAGATCGTTTGCCAAGTGGCATGTGAGGAGTCCCTGGTCTGTCATTAGAGGGGGTCTCCATCACCTCCAAAGGTCCGAGGCATTTTGCTCTGATTGTTGCCAGCAGTACCTGGAAAGCAGGTTGCTAGCCTTATTTGCCCAGGGCCCCACTGGGTTTTACCCCTAACGGTTGAGGGACTAACCGGTGGATTTGGTAGTCTTTGAAACTTCCTGACAGATTAAAATTGTGTGCCGGAACCGGCACTCGAATCTGGGACCTTTGCCTTTCGCGGGCAAGCGCACTACCGACTGTGATATCCTGACACGATTCACTATGCCGCCTCACAACTTTACTTCCGCCAGTACCTCGCCTCCTACTTTCCAAAATTCACAGAAGCTCTCCTGCGAACCATGCAAGACTAGCACTCCTGGAAGAAAGGATTTGTTGGAGACATGACTTAGCCACAGTAGGAGGCGAGGTACTGGCGGAAGTAAAGTTGTGAGGCGGCATCGTGAGTCGTGACGGGATAGCACAGTCGGTAGTGCGCTTGCCAGCGAAAGGCAAAGGTCCCAGGTTCGAGTTCCGGTTCCGGCACACAATTTTAATCTGCCAGGAAGTTTCATATCAGCGCACACTCCGCTGCAGAGGGAAAGTTTCATTTTGGTAGTCTTTGCCGTCTGAGCACAAAGGTGGCCACGACCCAGAATATGTCCGAGATGCCCAACCTTATTCCAAAGCAACTGATATCCCAACTGTCAGGACCACTTACTTGGTCACTCATGCGTTTCCCGTGGTTCATGAACTAGGACATGACTACAGGAACCCACACCATGAACCACAGTCAGAGTATTGGTGAAATAAAATTTTAATAAAGGCAACTACCGTAATCTGGCAAGGCTGTTGAATTTTAGATCTGATGGAGAATGTTACGTTGAAGCCGTTAATAAACTAACTCCCAAATGGAGGACATAGTAATAGGTATTTCCGGTGTAGAGAAGCAGCTGAGAGAGTTGAGTCCAAAAAAATGTCCTAGTCCGGATCGAATACAATTCGGTGTTACAAAAAGTATTCTGCGGCATCGGTACCTTGCTTAGCTTGCATTTATCGCGAATCTATAATTCAGCGCAAAGTTCCTAGTATTTGGAAAAAAGCGGAGGTGACTCCCGTTTATAAGAAAGGTAAAAAAAAACTGACCCACACAATAACAGGCCAATATCTTTGACATTCTCATACAAATCTTGCGAGCCATGGATGAAGGGAAACATCCAGATTGTGTTTTTCTCGGTTTCAAAAAGGCGTTTGACGTGGTGTCACACTACAGACTCATAACGGAGATACAAACATAATCACAGATTTGTGACTAGCTGGAAGACTTCCTAATTAATAGAACTCAGTACATTGTTCTCGACAGCGAGTGTTCATCGGGGACTAGTGTATCGTCAGGCGTGCCCCAGAGGAATGTGATAGGACCGCTATTATTTTCTACCTACATAAATGTTCTCATAGACAGAGTAACGTGTAATTTGCGGCTGTGTACTGATGATGCTGTGGTGTATGGAAGGGTGTCGTCTTTAATTGACTAATAACATACAGGATGACTTAGACAAAACTTCTAGTTGGTGCGAAGAGTGGCAGCCAGCTCTCAATCTAGAAAAATGTAAGATGATACACATAAGCATAAAAAGCAATCCCAAAATGATCGAATATTATATTAGTAGTGAGAGTGTTGATCAAGTAGCGTCATTCAAATATCGCGGCGTAACATTGCAGAACGATATAAAATGGAAAGAACATGTAACGACAGTTGTAAGGCGGACAGCCGACTTCGATTTATTGGGAAGATGTACTTCAACTGTAAAGGAGACCGCGTATAAAATTCTTTTACGACAACACCTTGAGTGTTACTCAAGTGTTTAGGACCCCCGGCAGATCAGATGAAAGCAGTTCAGAGGCGAGTAGCTAGGTTCGTTACTGGTAGGTTCCACCAATGCGCGAGTGTCACATAAATGCTTCTGGAACTGAAATGGGAGTCGCTGGAAGTAAGACGACGTTGTTTTCGATAAATTTTGTTGAGAAACGTTAGAGAGCCGAAAATTGAAGCTGAGTGTAGGAACCATCTTCCTGCCGCCTACTTACATTTCGCATAAAGGTCACAAAGACAAGAGAAATTAGGGCTCGTACAGGGGCGAATAGACATTTTTCCCCACGTTCTCTTCTGGAGTGGAATAAGAAAAGACACACCTAGTAGTGGTACAGTGTAGGCTCCGCCACTCACTTTACGATGGATTGCGGAGTATATATGTAGATGTGTCACTGAGGTGAATAAAAGTGAAGGAGAACCTCTTAACGCATCGTCGGGACTTCTTATGTCAGACGAAAAGCATCAACGCGACGTAGCATTGCCTCAATAAGTCGTTGGAACTCCCCAGCTGGAATACTGAGCCATTGTGCTCCGTAGACCGTAATTCCCAAATCTTTCCGATGCAGGATTGTATGCTCGAACTGACCACTCTATTGTGTCTCGAAAATGTTTGATGTGATTCATATCAGGCGATCTGGGTAGCCAAATCATTCGCTAGAACCAGAGGTGTTCCTCCCCCCCCCCCCTCTGCGTTGGACAATGACTAACTCCCCCCCAACTACAACTAAACCTCTCCAAACCTAATAAAATTGTTTTAATATTAAAATTAAATATCTTTCATTTCACGTTTGTTTTATAAAGCCCTCCACCCCTCTCCCCTCCTAGGCTGATCAAAAGAATTCATTTTCATCCCCCCCTCCTCAGAAATTTCAATGACGCAGTTTTCGTTAAGACCCCCCCTCCATTTTTGGGCACCCCTGCCTATAACTGCTCAGAATGTTTTCCAAGCCAATCACAATGTGGCCCGGTACATTGTCATGAATTAATATTCCACAGTCCATAAGAGGCTGCCAGTGGTCTCCAACAGCCGAGCATACTCCTTTTCAGTCAACAAAAGTTATGTTGTGTCTGAAGACACAGCCTATTCCATGGAGCCACCAACAGCTTGAAATGTGCATTGTTGACAACCTTGGTCTACAGTATACATTTTATACATACATACTCCACACTCCACCTAAAGATTCGTGGCGGCAAGCACTCAGTTACTTGCTTTTCTTTTCCACTCTCACATAGAACGAATTTTGTATGCATCTGTACGGTCTTAATCTCTGTGACATTATCTTTGTAAGTTGGCAGCGGTATCATCGTTCTGCACTCCACTTCAGATTCCGTCTGTCTAAATTGCTTCAACAATTTTCTCGAAGAGAGTTACCACTTGGAATTTTATTTCAAAATGTGCGTCGGAGTCCTCAGTCGGGCATGAGTGTGTTTGTTGTTCTTAATAGTCAATGTTAGTTAAAGTGGTTTGTAAGTCTAGTGACCGATGACCTCCGCAGTTTAGGTTTACAAACACTTGAAAATTTTGAACAACGCGATTAGCCCTTCTCTTCTCTCCCTCCTAACGCGAGGTCCTTATTCTCACAGAAACCCTCCATTTCTTCTTTCACCTACAATAGCGTTTCTCTCCCCTACAATCATTTACCTTTTATCTTCCTTTAAGTAGCAAATTACCTCTTCTGTGTCCTCACATCTTTTCTGTATATATCATGTTATATTGTGAAGCCGACTTGTCATTGACAGTGTTCTTTTTCAGCCGAATCTGATGAAAACAACAATGCAACTGAAATTCTCACAGTAGCTCACTCTCTGCCTTGCATAATAAATTGCGAGCAGCAGGTATTTTCTGTGATTTGTCCAAGGAATTTGATTGTGTGAACCATAACATCCTTTTAAGTAAATTAGAATTCTATGGGGTCACGGGAAATGCTGCAAAATGGTTCAAGAAGTACCTCACTAACAGGAAACTAAGGGTTTCAGTGCAAGTGACTAGTGAATTAAGCCAACAGTCATCATCGGATTGGGAAGAAATTACATGTGGTGTCCCACAAAGATCCATCTTAGGGCCATTGCTTTTTCTTGTGTACATTAATGACCTCTCATCAGTTACACTACCTGAAGCAGAGTTTGTTTGTTTGCAGATGATACAAGTATTGCAATAAAAAGTACGTCAACCAAAGTTATAGAAAGGTCAGCCAATGATATTTCCATGAACATTAATAAAAGGCTTAAAGCCAACTCATTGTCATTAAACTTTGAAAAGACTCACTACATGCAGTTCAGAATATGTAAGAGATTTCCCGACAGCATATGCATTAAGTATGAAGAAGAGCAGATATAAGAGATTGACAGTATTAAATTCCTGGTCCTGATAATAAATTTAGTTGGGAGGAGCATACTACAGAACTGCAGAAACGACTCAACAAATCTGTATTTTCAATAGAGTGTTATCAGACATCGGAGACATAAAAATAACGAAGCTTGCATACTTTGCATACTTTCATTCCATAATGTCATATGGTATAATATTTTGGGGTAACTCTTCAAGCAAGTCAAATGTCTTCAGAGTGCAAAAGCGTGTAATACGTATTATTTGTGGAGTAAATTCACGGACGTCCTGTAGAAGCCTCTTCAAAGAACTGGGTATATTAACTACTGCCTCTCAGTAAATTTATTTCTTAATGAAATTTGTCATAAATAATAATATATCCCTTTTCCCAACGAACAGCTCAGTCCATACATAAAATACTAGGAATAAAAATGAACTACACAAGGACTTAAAAGCGCTTACTTTAGGTCAAAAAGGGGTCCACTACTCAGGAACACACATTTTCAATAGTTTACCATCAAGTATAATAAATTTAGCTACAAATAAAGATCAGTTTAAGAGGAACCTAAAAGACTTTCTAGTGGCCAACTCTTCCTACTCTATTAGTGAATTTCTAAATTGTACCAAATGATGCATGTATACTAGTATTATTATATTATCAGCTAAAAAAACTCTTAAAATGTATGTATCTGTATTTATGTTATTAGTATTATCTATTATTCAGCTTGTAAATTTTGTTTCTTGACATATTCCACATCTACAAGGATCTCCTCAACATGGATCTACGGAACGAAAAATTAATCTAATCTAATCTTTCCCTTTCATAGTGAATCACATCCCCGTTACATCTACCTCTACTGTTGATACCCTATATTCGTTCCCCCCAGTCGAGTGGCCGAGCGTTCTAAGGTGCCTTGCTGCGGAGGGCGCGGTTGCTCGCCATCGGAGATTCGTGTCCTCCCTCTGTTGTCCTTGGCATAAGTTAGAGTAAAGTAGTTTGTAAACCTAGGGATTTATGATTAACGTAGTTAAGTCCCTTCGAATTACACACATTTGATCATTTTATATTCGTTTGACCATAAATTCTTATCTTCTTTCCATTTGACATCACTGATTACCACCATGTCTAGTTTGATTCTTTTCATTTCCAAATTTAGATTTTCTAGCTTTCCTACTATTGGTTTGTCTCGTACGTTTGTTCGCTTTTCGTTACAGTGCAATCACTAAGAACGCCTACGATCATACTTCCCTGCAGCACAGATACGACTCGGTTGTTGTTGACGCCGTTGCCTTACCCGCTTCATACAGATTGTCGACCTCTGCGTTGTAGGTAAAGTTGCGCATCTGTGAAGAAGGAGGGGGGATGGTGGCGCGACGCAACGGTTGCAAGGTTTTTACATGCTATCAATGTAACGCTCGAGCAAAACGAACGAACTTATGAGACAACCCAGTGTGATCAAATTTCTGACATTCCATGCTCTGACTCGTTGAATATTATCACTTAGCTCATCGATTTTTCCTCATGGTCACCTCCTGTATGTCAGTCATCTCCCGGAGACGGGAGTGGGGCACTACTCCGGAAAATTTTACAAATGGAGGGATGAAAATGACAATTTTTTATCAATTACAGACGTCATGTCCTGTGGAGAAAAGTTATGTTACTTTAGTGCCGTAGTTTCGGTGAACCTCCGGCCTTAAATTAAATTCACAAACCATACTTCTCCTTGTTCGATGTGTAGATTCCATAACAGGAGGTTGTGCTGCAACACAGCCTTCTTTCCTTGTACAATACTGCTTCATTTTCACGCCCCCGGCTGTAAAACTGTAGTCTGGGGCTTAATTTTCCCCATAGATTTCTTCAGTTATTCAGTCAAAGTTTCGAAACTTCTACCAACAACCACGTAACCAACAGCAGTTTTCACTAATGTCCTATGTCCAACTGAATTAGTATTCCACACGTAGCAGATTCGCGGCGATGAGATGTTATTCCTTTTCAAATCTTCCATGACAGCTGGTTGGTACATCAAATTATCTGTACAAAATTAAACAGACAGAGTTTGCAATTTACAATATTTATTTATGGTGCGACTCCACCGGGTGCAGCTTAATAAAGGACGTTAAAATTTTAATGAAAGACGCAGCCAGGAAATTAAAACTTTATGCCACCAAGACACTTTAGATTGTAAAAGAGGAGTTTATTTGTTTATGTAAGGTGGTGAAAACGTAGATGACAGCAGGGAATATGTCCGTGTGTAAATATATGCGGCCCCGAGATTAAGTGGCACTCACACTTTGACATAGACCTACAATTTTTTATCTGCAGTTAAGGAGCTCCACTGCGTTTAATCTTGGGGCTGCTTATATATACAGGGAGTTTATAATTGAACTGACAGTGTTCTGGGTGCTTCAGTACGGGCTGTGTACTTCTTCCGTATGTTCAGTAATGGGTGTGCTCGCCAAAGTATGATGAAAAGAATTTACTTACGCTTTCTACCACCAGCCGAAAATATGACGCTGTAAGCGGTCGGAAAGTGGTTTGGATGCAGGACTGTGGGAGGAAATATCAAATATAATATGTGCCTTTCTGCTCAGTGCGCAGCCTCTCCCCGTCAGAGGTTCGAGTCCTCCATCGGGCATGGATATGTGTTATCTTTGCATAATTTAAAGAATTTGTAAGTCTAGAGACTGATGGGAACTGCAGTTTTATCACATAGCTTCACAAACATTTGGAGATTTGAATTAAATTGTATGTGTAGATGCTCGTACAGTGCACATGTCGAGGAAAAAGATTCTACTCAGTCAGCTATAATCGATGTTGAAGTGCAGCCAAAATCTACAGTTGAACATTGAGATTACTCTCTAGTAACGTCCATAGTGCATACTGTTAAAATTGGCTTCTTATATGCAGGCACCTGATATTTTATTAAAAAATAGAGACAGCGCTAAGGTAATTGAAGACCTAACATTCTAAATGTGCTAAGTACCATTTTTTCAAAATTGGTTTTTTTCGCTCTAAATGTGCTACATCAATGCAAGTATATTATACTAAAAGCGCTTAGTAATGTGACAAATGTAAGAGGTTTTTACAGTCACCGACAGATAGCATTGGTCATAGCCTTCTTCGTTCTAAATGTCCTCATTAGTCAGCTTTAATGTTCATGCTCATGACAACAGTGAAGCAATAATGTTTTTATGGCATGAGGGTGAAGGGTCTCGAGGAGCTAACAGAATAGCATCATGTCTGTTCCACGTCCTGAAACTTGTGATTTGGAGTGACAACTACTGTGGACAAAACAAAAATCGTGTACTTACATATATGTACATGTTCGCAGTGGCTTGTGGTCTATTTGGCTATATAGTGCATAAGTATCTAGTTTCAGCCCTCAGTTTCCTATGTTATGACAGAAATTTTAACTTAATAGAAAAGCGCCAGAAGGTAGTTAAATGTTACGTACCTGATGATTTACAAGAAGTAATTACTTCAGCAGACCCTTCTCTCCCATTCAAAGCACTCAGAATGCAAGAAAAGTACTTTTTTGACTTCCAGGCTGCCGCTGATAAAGTGATTAAAACAACGAAGCTGCACAAATTAAAATCACGTCACCTGGAATAGTGTGCATCAAAAGAAGGTTCACTGAAATTGAACAGTGGGAAGTGTAAACATCCTAAAGAAAGGCAAAACTGTGGACGATTTCATTCATACACAACTTTCAGTGTTGCCACATGTTCCACGATTGTCTGCTGAAGGAAAAAAAAAAAAAAAAAAAAAAAAAAAAAAAAAAAAAAAAAAAAAAAAAAAAAGAGAGAGAGAGAGAAGAAAGACTTGCTACATATCGTCATTGTCAGTTTAGTTTTTTACTGATTTTTGTAATGATGCTGCAAACTGAAGATTTTTGTTTCACATTGTTTCATTTCCTATTTTTTGATATCCTTCGTCAAGCACTACAGCTTGGTACCTCTATTGGACTTAGTCCATTTAGTCTGAATAACGCAATGTGTAAGACACCTTCTGCTTCCACGTTTTTAATTTTCTTCTTGTCGCCAATTTAATGCACTTTCTCGTGACTTGCTGTATAATTGTATTAACTAGATGTTAATGAACGGTATAATACCATAAAATGTGTGTATTAATTTTGTAAGATACACAATACAGTTTTTTTGCTATATCTCAGAACTTTATTTTTGGTCCTCAGCACATTTAGAATGTTAGGTCTTCAGTTATCAAAGATGGTGGAACGTTCCATAAAGTAGGAGCAACAGAGCAAAAGTTTTTTCAGAAACAAAACAAAAGCTAACTATTCTATGTGGGTACTGGAAGTGAGTACTGCCCTTGAGATACATTCTGCCAAGTAAAATCCGTTTTATGATTCTTCTAAACCACGTATTTTTTAGGGTTTTTTTCCGCCTGGTATAACTCCTAAACGAGATGAATGTAGTAACAGTAGATAGTACCATAACATGTCGCAGAGCGCAAGGAAAGCGATTAGGTTTCCGATAATTCAAAGAAGACATAGCTAAATGGTGTTGAATAGTAATCTAGTTCTTAATGTCTTCTTCTACACATGAATTTTCAATAAGGACTAGGTATACATGCTTTTGCCGTAATTGGTAAGGTAATACACATGCTGCCAGCCATCTAGGAAAGAGAGAGGTTTATACAGTATTGCTGACCGAGAGACGATGAGGATTAGGTAGGTTCTCCATAACAGTAGCCCACTTCTTCTTACTATGTGTGTGTAGATAAACGTGATGAATTTGGGTAGAATCGGGCGACATATACTCTTATCTCGATTGAAAGCTCGTAATGAAGTTCGAAGTTACATAAAAATAAATGTATTTTCGCTATCAAAATCGCCGTTAAATCACTGAAATCGATACACAGCTATCGGTTCTGTGGTTATTTGCAATGAAAAAAAGTTAGAAAAAATATTTTTTTCTCAGGAAACATTTATTTACTGTAAGGCCATTGGATGGATGAAAAAACGTCTGATTTCTTCATAATCATACAGATCATGCGCCATGTAATTGTATAGGTTGATCAATCCTCAGCGCAACCGTCATTTAGGCGTGTGACTTGCCGATGATGGTAGCTGCATTGCCCGCTTAGGCACTGCCCGTTGTCTGCAATGAATTTAATACGGGTTGTCGCGCAAGTTATTTCTGACATACATCACACAAAGAAAAGTTTATTACTCCCCTGAATTACACAAGGAGCTGCTGGAACTGCCCCCCTTCGTTGTTGAAGCATTTCTGGCACCTGCTGAGGAAGTTGCTCATTGCACTCTGAAGTTCCCTTTCTGAAACTGCAGCGATTTGATGACGAATGTTTGTTTTTAGTTCATCTAAAGTGTGGGAATTTGATTTGTACACTTTCTCTTTTAATGCTTCCCACAGATAAAAATCGCACGGGCTTAAACCGGGAGTACAAGAGTAGCCATTGCACGATCAAAAATAGGAGTATGGTGCGCTGTTAGTGGCGAGAGAATAATAGGCTCTATATAGTTTCAGGAAACAATTAATAGTGAGTAGTATGTTGAAAACATATTGCGGCTTTATTGCCCAATTAACTGAGAGAGTCCGTGCTTTCGAGACCTTTCAGCAAGACTGCGATGGCACATACGTATCATTATGGGAAATTGGTAATTTTGTTCGGTGAAAGAATTATCACTAAGAACATTTGGCCCCCTCGTTCTCCCGATTTAACCTCGGTGCAATATTTATCTGTGGAGAGAATTAAAAGAAAAAGTGCACAAATCCCCACATTTCAGATGAACTAAAAACAAACATTTATCATGAAATCACTGCAATTTCTGTGAGGGAACTTCAGGGTGTAATGAGCAACTCCCTCAGTAGGTGTCAGAAATGCTTCAACAATGAAGGGAGGCAGTTCCAGCACCTCCTTGCGTAATCCAAAATGAAAAAAAAAAATATATATATATATATATATATTAATCATGTAGATAAAATATTGTTGGAACGGGCAAAACGACCACAAAAATAATTATAAACGTAATGGAAATAACTCCAGTGAAGTATGTGATTCACCGTCTTTGCTAATGCGATGTTTTGATTTACACTACTGACAACATGACCAAGCAGATGTGGTACTGTAGTTGCTTTTGTGTGCTCCATAGACGTTCCCACTCCGCGATTTATTGAATCTTTGTTTCATTTGTGTGGAAATTTTAACGTAGAGCGGTTGAAGCGCACATTAATAGCATCGTAAGCAGATTTTATAAATTGAATGATGGGTTACCACAAGGATCGGTACTTGCCCTATTGCTGTTTAATATATACACTTCTGATTGACCAGCTACTTACTGCTAGAACGTTTATATAAGTGGACGAACTTGCGACTAACACACCAATCCATTGACTTGGCAGCAGCAGAAACCGCACTCACAGAAGATCTCCAGAGACTCGACAAGTTCAATACCTGAAGACTGAACGGAAACCGAGGTCGGCAGCTTCCATCTGAGCAACAGACTAGCCAACTATATTTCTAAAGTTCAATATCGTGGCAACTTGCTGAAGTTCAATCCTCACACTAAATATCTAGCAGTCATCTTGGATCAATCCGTGACGTACAGTGCACACCTAAGCAAAATTTCTGACAAAATAAAAATCCGCAACAATATTCCACATAAACTCACAGAAACAGGCTGGGGTCCCACTGCACCTACTCTCAGAACTACAGCACTTGCCCTAGTATACCCAAAAGCTGAATACTGCAGTGCAGTATGGCTTAACACTGCCCATACAAAGAAGGTATACCTCCAGCTAAACGACCAAATGAGGGTTATATCATACAGCATCCATTCTACTCGTCAGAAATGGCTATCGGTTCTTTCAAACATTCCACATCTCCGAAGAGCATTAGCACTGAAAAAGGAACGGCTTAAATGCTGCAACAACTCTCTTCTATCAATACATGAAGACTGTTTACATGAATATTTCAGGCTGAAACCTCGCAACCCTTCTCGGATTCTAGGAAAGAAGCTGGTCCAAGATTGGTTTTCAGTAAGTGAAGCTTCGCCCTGTGACTGGCTGTCTGCACACCCAAATGGATATAGATTTCTTTCTGACCCAACTAAGCAACCCACTAGTTTCAACCAACCTAGGAAAATCTGGACATCAGGTAATCGGATGAGAGGGCAACATAGAAGATGTCAGTTTTAGAAGCACAAGTGGAACATTGCTGACAGCCCTTTCTGCGACTGTACACACGTGCCTCAGACCATCAGCTGCATCGCAACGGATTGTTTACTTCGAAGGTTTAATGGTTTAATGCGAGAGATCCATCAGCCCAGTGAGAAAGCTATGGAGGGGTTAACGACATAGGACATCCATCTGTAATACTACTGATATTACTCAGAGATCGAGGTCTACACCTGTATATGTTTGTATATCTGTAAATTGTAGTTTGTAATCAACACTCTGTATCCTCAAGCCATGTGATACTACACTCTAAATCTGCACTGATGATGTTCAATCATGTGAACTAAATCGATATGTTATTTTATTTTATAAATATGTCATATCACATGATTTTTTTTGTTTTCTACGCAGCAATGGAAAAGCCCCCTTGAGAATTACATAAGTTTCATTAGCCTTCTTGTATTATTAATATTAATAATCGGTAATTCCGTTTTCGTGTTCGCGTATTTTTTGTATTTACACTGGGCTTTTTCGTTTGAAATTCACATACATAGTTGTATTTTTCGTAAAAATGTGATATATATAGATGATGTTCAGATGTTTGTAGAGACTATGGGACTTAACTACGGGGTTATCAGTCCCTAAACTTACAAACTAGTTATGAACGACTTACGAACTAGGACGGCACAAATATCCATGCCCGAGGGGGGATTCGAACCCCTGACCGTAGTGGCCGTGCAGACCGTGACTGGAGCGCCTTAGTCTCCTCGGCCACCGCGGCCGGCATATATATATATATATATATATATATATATATATATATATATATATATATATATATAAAATAGTTTTACGAATACTAATTTTTAATAGCAATTTTAAGAACACGTTTTTCTAAACTTTTTGGAATTTCAACTAGTAAGCGGGTGAAATAAGGGAAATTCTGTTAAGGGTGCTAGTAAGACTATTTTGATACAAGAAATGCGAAAATTTTGATTTGTAACCATGGTCAGAATTAAAAAAAAAAATTGTTTGGGGATGTTTTGAATTCTGCCATCAATGTTGCAATAGGACGTAGCATGTTGTATCAAAATACTTAATTATAAAAGCATTTTTAAAGCTAAATCTATGAAAATTTATATTTAGAAGTAGATTCAACCAGTGCAGACCACCAGCAGCGAGAATTAAGCTAGTATTTATAGAACATAACCACCATTTAACAGAAAAAAAATCCGAGCAACGCTAGGTCACTCCATTTTACAACGATTAAACATCGTTACTTCAATTTTCGTGTTCCCTTATTATCATTATGACCTCTCAGTGCGGCCAACATTGGTCGAAACCGCCTTGGCAGTAATGGAGAGTGATGAGGCGGCCTCTGCAGGCACCCTCCCGCCCTTCCGCGCCCTGCTTTGCCCTTCGGACGCCGTTAAGACGCTGAGCAGGAAAAACCAGCGCGGCCGCATCAGCATTAATACTGGTAACGGGCCGCGACAGCCGCCGGTCGGCTCCGTATCGCGGGAGACCGGCCGCAGCCGCAGCCACGAGCCGTCGAGACGATTAATCATCGACGTCGAGCCCTTCCTGCCCGATACGTAATGGCCGCTGCTTCAGACTCTGAAATTAATTCCTCTCTCAGAGGCTCCTTTTTCCGTCCACGCGTCGACCGTAATTTCTCATCCATGTCTGTGACATTTCATACCCAGCCTACGTTTCATATAACTCGAAACATATTTTCATACCTATACAAGTGTAAACGATGTTCGTCACTCCCATACCTGACATCGATATATACATATTACAAAGCGAAGTCCTTGTGCTGTTACCATAGGGGTGGAGTGGTATGATACCAGGGGAGGTAAGGGACAAAATTTATTTAATTTTTTTTTTTTTTTTACTTGTCAATTTCGAATATTTTCTGTATTTCTTTCTCTCTCTCTCTCTCTCTCTCTCTCTCTCTATATATATATATATATATATATATATATATATATATATATATATATATATATATATATATATATAGTTGTAGAAGTGAGACGAAATAAATTTTAATGAATCAGAGAAAACGATGTGTTAGTCACTATATGGACTTAAGGAAAAGACGAACTTTGGATCTGTCATGTGCTTATTTTAAGAAAAAGAAAAAGAAAGTGAAAAGAGACCAAAGTTAGGTATAGTAATAGAAAAGTATCGTCTGTATGTAACTAGCCATTGGCATGTGTACATGTATCTGGATATACAGTACTAAAAAGTTCTGCAAAATATACATACATGTGAACAAAACGGGTTGAGATCTTTATTCTGTTAAAGTTGTATTTCCTTTCCGAACATAGACCCCTGAGAAAATCCAGAAATAAAAGAGGAGTCTACAGCACATTGAAAATGTCGGTATATGGAGAAGATCGTAATAAAATTTAATTTTATTGAGAACCAAGACTAATACATTGTTTCTTTCTGATTTAACTGTTACAGTGGACGTTTCGGGACGTAAATGAAACTCTATTGAATTTGTTCGAAATTCATATTATTAAATTGCTTTATATATCTATATATAAAAATTATTTGTGTGTTTAAAGTCACTTATATTTAATGAATAAATAATAACTGTATATCCTCGAGCAGCGTCTGTCTGTCTCTCCTCGATAAAATCAAAAACTACCGAAAGGTTTTTCATATGGTTTTTACCAATGAACAGTACGATTCATTCAGAATGAATCTTGCACTCTGCAGTGGATTGTGCGCTGATATGAAACTTCCTAGCAGATTAAAATTGTGTTCCTGAATCGGGACACCAACCTGGACCCTTTGTCTTTCGCGGACAAGCACTCTACTACTGAGCTGTCTCGACGCGGCTCACGGTCCATCCTCACAATTTTCATATCAGCGCACACTTCGCTGCAGAGTTAAAGTTTCATTCTGGAAACATCCCCTACACTGTGGCTAAGACATATCTCCACCATATCCTTTCTTCCAGGAGTACTAGTCTTGCACGGTTCGCAGGAGAGCTTCCGTGAAGTTTGGTAAGTAGGAGGCGAGAGACTGGCAGAAGTAAAGTTTGGAGGACGGACCGAGAGTCGTGTCGGGATAGCTCAGTCGGTAGAGCGCTTGCCCGCGAAAGGCAAAGGTCCCAGGTTCAAGACCCGGTTCCGGTACACAATTTTAATCTGCCAGGAAGTTTCATATCAGCGCAGTCTCCGCTGCAGAGTGAAAGTTTCATCCTAGAAACATCCATTAGGCTGTGATAAAGCCATGTGTCCAACATATCCTTTCTCCCAGGAGTACTAGTCTTGCAAGTTTCGCAGGAGAACTTCTGTGACATTTGGAAAGTAGGAGGCGAGGCACTGGCAGTAGTAAAGTTGTGAGGACGGACCGTGAGTCGTGTCGGGATAGCTCAGTGGTATAGAGATTTCCGCGAAAGGCAAAAGTCCCAGGTTCGAGTCCCGATTCCGGCAAACAATTTTAATCTGGCAGGAAGTTTCAATTTTAGTATGATTCATGACAAACGTTTAGATTCGGGGAGGGGGGGGGGCGGGTTGTTTGGTTCGTATAGGGAGGAGGTGGAGGAGAAGCAGTAAAGATAGGAAAGAAAGGGAGGTGGAAATGCCGAACGGGAAGTAAAGAAGGAAGGAAGACTGTATTAGCTCGGGGCCCCGTGCTCGCGACGCAGGTGCTCACGAAAATACTGTGAGCCCCCTGGGGGGAAACGTTTAGATGTATAATTCATTAAGGTGCGTGGTAATAGGTGAGTTTGGGTTGCAGAACTCTATGAAAGAGAGCAATGAATATTCCTAGGAAAAGCTACATATTCTGAGAATGCAGTGTGAGAATGCGATTATTGTTGCATCATGCGAAAGATTAGATTAAAACTTGTTCCACAGATCATAAATACGACATTTCACAATGATGTAGAACGTTTCAGATTAACAAATGCTGTCTATATATGACTGTCAATACTTTTAAAGATGTTTTTAATTTTTTATTTTCATTTTTTCGCGTATTTTTGTAGGATTATCCTACAGTCACTTATAGTGATACATACACTTCTATTACAATGACATAGAACACTTATGCTCTTTAAATTAATTTATACAACAACTTTTGACATTACAATATGGCGGCTATTTAAAACAATTTTTGAACCTTATGATGATGGCAAAGACCATTTAAACCGCGCGTCCAAATGGGCAGCGATCTTGGCTGTACCATGTTTTGAAAGTATCATAATATTGGATCGCCTCCTCATAATATAAACAAACTCCCTCTATCTAATTCCCGGCATCTGTTCATCACTCCCTTTCCTTCCATCTATCCATCTTCCATATCCATCTTTCTCTATGCACGTATCGCCTTTCGCTGGTCGTATCTATATAAAATGAAGAAATTAAAACTTAGGGAATTGCTTCAAAATTTTGTGTTTCCTGCTGGAAACTATCACAAAGTTACTGTTACATAAAATTAAAAGAAATAAAGACGCCCATAAACAACTTTTTGTTCCGAATTCTTTTCTGTGTTATTTTGATTTCTTCTGCTAATATCATGAACGATCTTACTGAAAATAAACCTTTATACACGAACGTACATAAAATGCGATTCCACATAAAGTTGTTACTTTATTGTCGCATTTTTACCATAGCACTTGGTCGGTACACAAGGCAGAAGTTGGTACCACATTAATTTTCGACGCTCACTTATTTGGCAGTTGGTGAATTTAAAGCGTGATCAGAGCTACATATATGTAAACATCTGCATCCTTTTGCCTCTCTTAATAGCTACGTATACAAGTGATTTTCGTTTTTCACGCATCTATGGCAAAGCGCCTTTTTAATTATGTAAGTATCATTGGCCTCAATGTATAATTATAATCGAAAACCGATACGTCATTTTTCATGTTGATGCGTTTGTACAATAATTTCGGTACAATTTCACTTGCGGCAGCGGCTGATGTTGCCAAAATCTCTTGACTGCTCTTTGAAAACTCAGTTACATGCAATGAGGCTAATAATCTTCCGTGATTACCAAGAAATATTACATAAATACCGAATGCCGCAGCTGCCATAAGTAAAATTAAACCCTTATTTCTAAGTAATTCTACAGTGGTAAACGTCTTTGTCGGCAAGGATTCAGAAGCACACATTCGATATACATCGTTAGAGGCCCAGCTACTTGAACTGCAAACATTAAAGCATCTGGTTCAAGAGTATTACTCGGGAATGTTGTTTTCTGTGACGCAGCGATAATTCGAAAGAGTTTATTAACAAATTGATTATTTTGAATGAATCGTTTTGTTGACCATAAAATAACCATTTAAAGCAATTCCTTCTCCATCGTTAATACGTTCTCATACGAACGACTATCCGATGAATAAATCAATTATCCTTGTAAACTGAAAATTTCGTTGCCAATATTACTACTACTAACACCATAAGCGAAATTTACCCAACAATCAATAACACAAGCTGAGGGAAACATTCTTTTGTGTTCACAATTTAACAAATCATTAAGTGTGTGCTTGCTCTCTGGTTGACACGTAGTTCTGAGAGAAAGTTTATTATCCTCAAGAAACGAAATTCCGTTGCCAACACTCAATATATAACAGGGGACACTGCACAGACCACCTTCGAGAGCGATCACAACAGCTTATAAAGCGTAATATCTATAAATGAAAATGTTCCGAGTGACTGATGATTAAATGAATGACTCAGTCAAAACCACTGATGATAAAAACACGAAATTTGCAGAGGGTGTTCATCTTACACCGATGGCGTCGTTTAACCCTTTCGCGGCTTCGGGCATACATATATGCCCAGCAGTTAGAAGGCCCAGACGGCTACGGGCGTACATGTACGCCCGGCAGGCAGGAGGCCCAGACGGCTACGGGCATTCATATACGCCCAGCAGGTAGAGCGGCCTGAAGGCTAAGGGCATTCATGTACGCCCGGGGTCCCGGGGTCCCGGGGTCCGGCCGCACAATGGAGCGGCGGCGACTCGGTTTTACCCGCGGCTCAACATTCTTGGTGACACTACCATTAACAGGTCTTCTTTGTTATGTCCGTAAGCACTACTTCCTGCTCACAAGCTCTCCATCGGGCCCGTAATGTATTTTCTGTTTGGCGAGAGAACAGCGTTTCACTATACTGTCACAATGTCGGAACGTAGTTTATCAAACAAGGAAATAACGACACCCTCATGAATAGTAGTGACGATAATGCTACTACAGACCTTTCTTTAGACGAAGTAGTTATTCAACACAACGAAGAATTTCCGCAGTAGATTCTTCTTCATAAGAGTAAAAGAAGACGTGAAATTTCGAGACGAAAAAGATTGTATGACTCGTCAGATAATCGTCCTGCGACGAATCGCCACAATTTCGCAACACTTTTAGTGGTTTAAAGGTAGATTTCGACGAATCAGCAACTCATTAAGATTTTATTTTTATTTATTTATGTATTTGTACTTTATCTCATTTGAATTTGATTCAGCTATTTGTAGATATGAACAAGTATTGCACATTTCTCACCGAACCATGACAGTGACTAACAGATTAACAAGATGGAAAACTATAGACACTTCAGAATTTTATTGCTTTTTGCTTGTTCCCTCCTTATGCCAAGGTCCAAACAGTTAGCAGTGAATGAATATTTGCCGAAAGATTCCTTGCTGCAAACACCAGTATTTTCTGAGATAATGACCAGAGACAGGTACAAGGTGGTACTGCGTTTGTTAAAATGTTTGTTAAGCTTGTGGGACTTAACTGTGGGGTCATCAGTACCTAAACTTACAAACTACTTATAAACTAACTTAAAGACAGCACAAACATCCATGTCTGAGTAAGTATTCGAACATCCGACTTTAGTTGCAATTCGTCAGCGTCGCAAGATATTCTTGTGAAAATACGCACGATTGTGGAACAAGCCAGAAGGAGATTCCGAGAGACTGTAGTCCCATTTCCGAACTTAGTAACTGACGAAAGTTGTTACTTTTCAGAGGAAGGATACGGTTCAAACAGTATATTCCAAACAAACATAGCCGTTTTGGGATTAAAATTTTCGAGGTTTGTGGCGTACAGACCAATTACATTCTGGATTATATTATCTGGTGCCGCTACTGAAGTAGCTGACTGGGGAAAATCAGGTGATGTCGTTGCCAGTTTGTTGTTACCATACCTCAACAAAGGTCATAGCATTTATGTAGACAATTGGTATTCGAGTCCTGAAATGTTCTTATAGCTCGATGCGAAGTGGACTAATGCCATTGTCACAGTGCGTCAAAACAGGAAACATTTACCACCTTTACTGATATACTGAAGAAAGGGAAATACAATTGAAGTCTGGGATGGACTGTAAATAAGTCTGGATTCTTTCCACTGTAAATGGACCACAGTTTGTTCAGAGAAAAAAAATTATCATAAAACGGGAGAAAATAAAGTGAAATCCACTTCCATAGTTAGTTACAATTAGTCTACAGGTGCTGTTGATAGGACTGACATGATGTTAAGTCCCTACAGTGCATATGAAAAACAAGGAAGTGGTACAAGAAAGTATTCTTTCATTTAACTGACTTGGGTATGCTCGATGCAAAAACTATTTTTGAAATGCAAAATAAACAGATGAAGCCACTAGCTAAATTCCACTTGGAACTAATCAGTCAGTTATATTCCAAATTAAGGTATACAAAAAAATACAAATGTTTGTAAAGTCTATGGGACTTAACTACGGGGTCATCAGTCTCCAAACTTACAAACTACTTATGAACTAACTAAGACTAAGGACGGCACAAATGTCCATGCCCGAGGGGGGATTCGAAACCCCGACCGTAGTGGCCGTGCAGACCGTGACTGGAGCGCCTCAGTCCCCGCGGCCACCGCGGCCGGCGCAAAAAATGTAATGTTGCTCTCTGTATGGTGTCATGTTTTGAGACATACCACAAACTAAGCTAGTATTAGTTTCTTCAGGTACCTTACGTGTTGAAATAAAAGAAAATGAAAAAATAAGAAAACAATAAAAGCAATATCAGTAATAAAAAAGTTTTTAAATCAGCCAGCGGCAGTCCAATGCCTGCGTCAGAAATGAGGATGGGAAACCAGTAAGTCAAACTCTACTACTCCGTGTACATCTGAAAAATAAATTCGCTAGCAGAAAGCATGTAGAGGCTTATTATCGGATTATTTATCATATTGAATCGAATATAGGTTTTAATTTCAAACGAATCAGTCGATCTATCAATATTTTTACTTTATTATTTCATTATTACATCATTATTTTTCTTGTTTAATTCTCCGTTATGCTACATGACATAACTTAAATTTCAGTAAATATTTTTTTTATCTACGAATGTAGCTGGAACTGAGGGAATTTTGCAGGTCTTGCCTACGAACAACTCACTTTAAAACTAAATGTCGCGAAACATACTTGACCGATGTTAATGAAACTTTAATACGTTATAGTAACATATTTTGGTTACGTACATCTCAAGTTACAGTTTTTTTTCAATATCAAATAAAAAAAGGTATTAGAATTTACGTACATATTTTCGTTCTCAGGCGAGTATAATCTTATAATAGTGTCGTTTAGATTTGAAAGTCAGTTTCGTATCACAAACTTTTGTGTCCCAACTTCGTCGCCGCTTTTGTGTCCCAGCCTCGTCGTAGGTGTCGGTGGCCGAGTGGAACGAGACCGACACGCTGGTGCAGGTACGGAGGGGAGCAGCCAGAAACTATAAACACTCGAGTAAATTAGAAAGAGATATATTGCACAGAATGTAACAATACTTAACTTTTACATTGTACTGCAGAATGTTGATACATAGTTGTTAGAGGCCTGCCTAGTGCCTGTACAATAGCAAAGTCTTCACTGGTGCCTATCTGATTACGAAGGTCCTAACTCGTTGCTATCTCAGTCCGAAGTGCGAAGTGCCCGATGTCCTTCCGTGGTGGCCACGAGCGGCGTTGTACCAGAGGGCGCTCGTGGCTGTCGTCGGAAGAACGCCGCGCCGTGCATGCATGGCGGCGCGCGGCGAAAGTAGGTGGCGCGCACTTTGTACTTGTGCGACACCACACCCCTCCCCCCCAAACCGCCGCGCCGTCGTGGCGTAGGGCTGAGGGCCACGGCGACGGCACTGGGAGGAGGGCCTGAGCGGGGGCGTTACTGGTGGGACGGGCGTCGTAGCTGAGGCCGGGATCGAGACGCCGTCCGCGCCCCGGCATCCGCCTTGCGATCCTCCAGGGAACCCGCCGAAACCTGGGGAAGGGCGCCCGCCCCCGCCCAGAGGGAGCAGGTCATCTTCTGAGGTGCGTGGCCCAAGCTGGCGGGGCCCGCACGGTCCCGGAGTCCCTCTCGGTGACGCTGTCATCTGCGGCGGCGACAGCGGCGGCGACGACTGCGTTGGATGTACGTCGACGTCCATAGGGATCTCGTAGTCCGGGGACGAACGATGTGGCTGTGCTCCCTGGCGGTGAACTGGGTCTGGAATCAAGAAACCGGAGACAGGATCGCGCGGCCTGTGCAGGCGCAATTGGTTTGCGTGGCGCCGCAGCTCCGACCCTGTGGAAGAACGTACAATAAACATATTGCGACCAAGCACGCGCTGAATGGTGCCCGGCGTCCATCTTGTCTTGTTGCCAGCAAACACCTTGTACAGCACCGGCGTAGAAACCTGAAAACGCGTAGCGCCATACGAACCGACTCGGTGCGTGGGAGGCTGCAGCAGGTGAAGGAGAGTGCGGTGACGGCGGCCGTGTAGCAGCTCGGCAGGAGACGGGCCGTCACGTGGCATGCACCGATACGTAGACAGGAAAATTTGAAGAGCTTGCTGCCTGGAGTGCTGACCTTTCATCTTCTCCATGTGAGACTTGAATGTTCGAACGAAACGTTCTGCTTCACCATTGGACTGAGGGTGAAAAGGTGCGGTGGTGATATGCTGAATGCCATTCACACGACAAAACTGTTGAAATTCCGCACTAACAAACTGAGGTCCATTGTCACTGACGATAGTTTCAGGCAAGCCTTCGATGCAAAACACTGATGTTAAGGCACTGATTGTACTAGAAGCTGTCGTTGAGTTCATGGCAATCACAAAAGGAAACTTGCTGAAAGCGTCTACAACAATTAACCAGCGCGTATTCCAGAAAGGTCCGGCAAAGTCAATATGTAATCGTTGCCATGGTCCCTTGGGGCGTGGCCAGTCTGAGAAACGCTGTGGAGGAGCCGCCTGATGCTCCGCACAAACTGTACACTGTGATGTCATGCTCTCTATCTGAGCGTCCATACCAACCCAGGTACAATGACGTCTGGCCAGTTGCTTTGTCCTAACAATGCCCCAATGTCCTTGATGCAGGAGGCGTAACACTTCTCGTTGCAGGGAACGAGGAACAATCACTCTTGCTTGGTCGTTGTCGGTATGCAACAACAGTACACCCTGACTTAAAGATAATGCATGACGTTGTGCAAAATAACGTCGAACCAGAGGCCGATCAATGTCTTTGGCTCTGGCAGGCCAACCAAAGCGAACAAAACGTGCTACCACACTTAAGTCTGCATCCGCAGCTGTTTCCTGTGCAACCCGACGAGAGTTCAAAGGAAAGTCTGCGACAGCGGAAGCATCTCTGGAGTCTATCTGACAACATGCCATTTCTGAAGAATCAAACGACACATCCTGGCCAACCGGAAGTCGGGAAAGTGTGTCCGCGTTGGCGTGTTTAGTGGTAGGTCGGTACAAAATCTCATACTGATAATTAGACAATATCAAGGACCATCTCTGAAGCTTTTGTGCCGTACGTGGCGGAATTGGCTTTGTGGGTGAGAACAACGACGTGAGAGACTTGTGGTCTGTCAACAAATAGAATTTTCTGCCATAGAGATAATGATGAAACTTTGTGACGCCGTAAATGATTGCTAGGGCCTCCTTTTCTATCTGACTGTAATTCTGTTGCGTCGGCGTCAGTAGCTTGGATGCAAAGGCAATAGGACGATCGTGACATCCAATACGATGTGAGATTACAGCGCCGAGACCGTACGATGAGGCGTCAACTGCTAACACTACAGGCTTCTGGGGGTCAAAGGGAATCAAACATGCATCACTGAGTAGTGCAGACTTTAATTTGTCAAAGGCAACCTGGCAATCTTTGGACCAAACAAAAGGAACATTCTTCCTACGTAAGTGATGCAGTGGAGCTGCAATCTGAGAGGCACTGGGAATAAATCTGAAATAATAGTTAAGCTTTCCCATCACTGCTTGCAATTCATGCACATTCTTAGGAGGAGGCAAGTCTTTGATTGCTCTAAGATGTAACTGTAAGGGATGAATTCCTTGGGCATTAATCACATGGCCTAGGTACTCTATTTCAGTTTGAAAAAACGAACATTTTGCTTTATTGCAACGTAGACCTGCTGCAGTCAAAACTTTGAAAAGGCACTCCAGGTTTGCTAAATGTTCTTCAACTGTACGTCCGGATACCACAATGTCATCTAAATAGTTCGAGCAACACGGTACAGAAACTGTCAGCTGTTCCAAAAAGCGCTGAAAAATAGCGGGGGCGGAAGAACTGCCAAAGGGTAGGCGTTGAAATTGAAAAAGGCCCATGTGAGTATTAATGACGAAAAACTTTTTTGACTCGTCATCAAGTGGAATCTGTAAGTATGCCTCTGCTAAATCAATCTTGGAAAAGAAGCGAGACTGTCCTAATTTGTCCATCAGTTCGTCAGGTCTGGGCAGGGGGTAAGTGTCTACAATTGTTTGACTGTTCACTGTTGATTTGAAGTCCGCACAGAGACGAAGTTTTCCTGACGGCTTGGGTATAATTACTATAGGCGAGGCCCACTGACTCGCAGAAACAGGAGAGATCACCCCACTATCTTGCCAACGTTTAAGTTCTTCGGCAACTGTATCACGCAATGCGATAGGCACTGGTCTAGCTTTACGAAACTTTGGAACTGCAGATTCTTTTAAAGTTACATGTGCCACGAAGTCTTTTGCACAACCTAGTTCCGGCGAAAACAAGTCACTATATTTGTCACACAATGCATTGATTTTATCCTGAGGCACTATTGACGAAATTTGAAGCACATCTCTTTGAATTGATAAACCAAACAAGTCAAAAGCATCTAGTCCAAAAATGTTCTGCGTAGATTTGGCCTGAAGAACAACAAAAGCAACTGTTTTCGTAACACCTTGAAAAGAGGCGGGCAGGCTACACGTTCCTAGCACGGGAATATTTTGACCTGTGTACGCTGTTAACACTTGTTGACACGGCGACAATTTTGGCGAACCCAGAAGTTCATATGTGTCTTTATTTATTAATGTAACAGCGGCACCAGTATCAAGCTGAAATTGCACAGTCTCATTTTCTATAGAGAGAGTAACAAACAGCTTGTGCTTCTGGCGCACGACCGGTGCGCGAATGTGGGCAACGTCTAATACATATTGTTTTCTGCGCTTGCGCGGGTTGCGTGCGGTAGGAAGCGGCGCATACTCGGCACACAGCGGATTAACCACACTGTCACTAGATGACACTACCGCCGGATCGGCGTCCGCGCAATGCGAGGCTACTGCACTAAAATTACTATGAGTAGCTACACCAATTCTACTGTCACTAGCTACACAGTACTGGGCACTATTACAAGGAGCAGTTGCAGAAGGCACTATTTTCACTACAGGAATGCACTGTTCATAGTCATTTTGCTTGTCCCGAACCCTTTTCCGTTGCACTGTTTTACGCGCTCGTCGGCGCTTGCTACGTGGTGCACTATATAGTTTTGCAATAGGTGCAGAAGAACTTTCTTGTAATTGAGAACCAACTAAAGCACTGTTCAATTCCACAGCCCGTATAACATTTACAGAATGAACTGTTCTCGCACTCTGCGAAGCACTGTTTCTAACGTTACTGTTCTTTGAGTTTTTAATTTGCATACACACAGACTGCACATGTCCCGATTTGCCACATTGATAACAGGTTGCGTTGCGACTAGGGCAATGAGCACGCTTGTGGCGAGACACACACTGGGGGCAAGATTTACGTACATTTATCTGAAATGAGCGTTGGCGCCCGTTATTCAAATTACTGTTTCTAACACGACGGGGCGACCTTTGCGTCGCACTTTTACACTGGTTACTGTTCACTGTCTGTTCAGCACGGCCGGTAGAAAAATAAGAATCACTAGTGCTATACTGAGAACTACGGCTAGGAAAGCGTCCGTTGCGGCGCACTGAATTTACACTGTGGCTTTGCATTTCTACATCTGCTAAGTCAAAAGTATCATGCGCTTCTATAAGCTGCAGTACACTGTCTAAGGAGGGGTCAGACTGTTTCAGAATTGCTGCTCTAATTCTGGGGTCCTGAATATTCTGCGTAATCGCATCCCTCAACATCACGTCACTATACGAAAGTCCACAAGAGCAAGTAAATTTACATTGGCGGGTTAAGCCCTTCAATTCCGTAATCCACTCTTGGTGTGATTGCTGCGGTAATTTTTTAAGTCTGAAAAATCGGTATCGTGCAGCAGCTACGAGAACTTTTCTCTCATAATGAGCATTTAGTGCCTCTACTATTTGTTCAAAGTCTACATCACGAGGAGATGCTTGCGGGAACAGTTTCTGCAGTAACACAAAAGTTTTGGGGCCCACCACGGACAATAACAGATGCTTCACCTTCTGACCTGTAATTTGATGAGCCGCGACGAGTTCTTGAAACTGTGCGAAGTAGTCGCTCCATTCTTCCTCACGTTCGTTGTACTGGCGGAACGTCGGAAGCGGTGCGGCGGCAGGTGTGGGCTGCTGATGTGACGACTGTTGTTGTTGGTGAGCAGCCTGTGTCGTCCACTGCGACACGGCCTGGAGAAGCTGGGTAATTTGCGCCGTCTGTAACTGAATAATTTCCATTAAGTTTGGGTTCGGGGTAGTGGCCATGCTGACCGATTAGGCGCCGCGCATACAAGTAAATTATAACAAAACACAAATGCAAGATAAATGAGGACGCTCGATCTGCAACAAAAATGTCCACAAACACGTAACTGAATATGTTCCCCCAAAAATCTTATAAGGGTGGGTGGGCGGGAGCAATTTTTGCGTGCTCCGACTGCTGCTGTCTGGCTGCTGTAAGCGGGCTGGTCCAAGGTTCTATCACTCCTCGTCGCCACTTTTGTGTCCCAACTTCGTCGCCGCTTTTGTGTCCCAGCCTCGTCGTAGGTGTCGGTGGCCGAGTGGAACGAGACCGACACGCTGGTGCAGGTACGGAGGGGAGCAGCCAGAAACTATAAACACTCGAGTAAATTAGAAAGAGATATATTGCACAGAATGTAACAATACTTAACTTTTACATTGTACTGCAGAATGTTGATACATAGTTGTTAGAGGCCTGCCTAGTGCCTGTACAATAGCAAAGTCTTCACTGGTGCCTATCTGATTACGAAGGTCCTAACTCGTTGCTATCTCAGTCCGAAGTGCGAAGTGCCCGATGTCCTTCCGTGGTGGCCACGAGCGGCGTTGTACCAGAGGGCGCTCGTGGCTGTCGTCGGAAGAACGCCGCGCCGTGCATGCATGGCGGCGCGCGGCGAAAGTAGGTGGCGCGCACTTTGTACTTGTGCGACACCACACAAACTGAAACTGCTGTGGCAGAACAGTGTGATACTTATTTATAGAACGTGTTATTGCGGGGAGTTGTGTGGTCACCGCAACGCGCGACTAGCGTGCAGCTGCAGCTGCAGCTGCAGCAGCCGTAGCCCACAGCGGCCGTGGGGCCGGGCCAGCCGCCGCCGCTCAGGCCCACAACTGGTTTCGCGCCTTCAGCCAGGCGGGCAGCCAGGGCGCTCGCCCCTGTAGCCGCGAAAGGGTTAAGAAGCGTTTTTTCGATATTCCGTCCCTACGGAGGTGAAATAGGGATGAAAAGTTGTTTTGAAAATACGCTGTTATCCAGTTAATTTTCATGTTAGACCTACGTAAATTGGTATATGATTTCTTGGTTGGAATTGAAAAAAAAAAAAAATGTCTTTCAGCTTCTGAAAATCAGCCATTAAGGGGGTGAAATAGAGGATGAAAAAATTTTTGAAAAAAGGTGCTATTAAGTCAGTTTTGAAGCCTGACCTACAAAAGTTACTATTTGGATTCTTGATAACAATTAAAAAAAGTAAGTGTATATCTCCCTTTCCCCTCTTCGTCATTACCTACCCTTCATGTATCTCGTATTATGTTCAAAATCTAATATCTCCGAAAGTTCTTAACGGAATGCTTTGAAATATTGATACAACGTACTACTGAACTAGGTGCTTATTTTTACACACATATTTTTAAGTTATATATATATATATATATATATATATATATATATATATATATATATATATATATATACGAATTTATATAAATTTTACAATGTGTAAAAGTTGACACCAAAACGCGCAAAAGTATCATATATATATAGGTCATGTGTAACATATTAAATAAATAGGTGTTACAGTGCAACGTTGTGATAAATTTCGCCGGCCGCGGTGGGCGAGGGGCCTGAGGCGCTCCAGTCACGGTCTGCACGGCCACTACGGTCGGGGGTTCGAATCCCCCCTCGGGCATGGATATTTGTGCCGTCCTTAGTATAAGGTAGTTGATAAGTAGTTTGTAAGTTTAGGGACTGATGACCCCGTAGTTAAGTCCCAAAAGCTTAATAAACATTTGACAGTTTCAAACACACACAAACCAACACAACATCTTTATACACAGAGATTATCACAGCGAAATGTCGCATGCTTGCGTACAACCTAAAAAATAAGTCTGTCTTTCTTGAAGGCGATCTGTTCAATAATTACGTAAAATACAGGCAAAATTGCCAATTATCCTTTATTTATGTGACCGGTTTCGATAGATTGCATCTTTCCTGTTTTTTTTTTCTTTTTTTTATAATAAAACTAGAAAACGGCTGAACTTTCGCCACGAAATGAAATCTAGAAAGAAAGAATCATTTTCTAGTTAGGGCAACCACACGTTGTTAATAAAATTTCGAAACCCGTCCAATATTGGTGATAAAGTTACTTTTCAAAACTGTAAAAATAAAAAAAAAATAAAAAAAATTATCCGTGCTCCATTAGGAACATGTGAAGCGTTATTAGTTACATAACAGTTTTCACTCAATCAAATGAAAGTCAGAAGGAGTTAAGTACGTGGAGTATGCTCCATGGTACAGTACTTTCCAGTCCCACCGACCGAACAGAGCAGCCAGAACTTGCGCTGTATACGCCCGAACGTTGTCGTCCAAAATGATGGGTGGGTTGCGCAGCTTAAGCACTTGTGTCTTTGATTTGATTCCGATGATGAAGGAACCACCTCGTGGCATTCGCTTCAGAAGTTCCAGAGATTCGACAGGCAGTAGACCGCTCCATTCGCTCCATCAACAGAACAGGCCCTGCTAACGGTATACTACCCCTTCCACGTCTTTGGCAATGGGTTCTACACAACGCTGGTAACTTTGAAAGACAGTAACTAGTGGAAACATGTAGCGTTTTGTTTAACAGTTGGAAATAAATAGTTGCCACTATTTGACTGCTAACCTTTGCAATACACAAAAATTAACGTTTGTGTGTTTGTCTTTTTGTTCGTATGCCGTACATTCGAATGCGATAAATCATTGCTTCCACTCGCGCGAAGGTTACAGGCATACTAAAATTAACTTCGTATGGTGCTTAGCGGAGGGCGCTTTACAATTAGTTAATTTGTTTCTTACTCCTTCACGCTGAAATGGCGGGACGGAAATTAATCACATTTGGAACAAAGGTAGCTTAGATCCTGATCAATACATTTCGTAAGCCTCCGTAGGTGCATGATGG
This sequence comes from Locusta migratoria, assembly GCA_026315105.1. Classification (NCBI taxonomy): domain Eukaryota; kingdom Metazoa; phylum Arthropoda; class Insecta; order Orthoptera; family Acrididae; genus Locusta; species Locusta migratoria. The sequence continues at coordinate 712,810,500 of CM048745.1, read as the reverse complement.
AGGGTACGTTACAACGAACATCCAAATTGTTTGATCACCATGAATTTCAGCACATGAGTTTTCATGGAGGAGATTTTCATTATGTGCAAGCTAGTGAATTTGGGATGGCGGAAGGTACCCTGCGACTTTGATCCCGTTTGACCAGTCACCAAATGTGTAGGAGGGAGAAAAGTAGATGGAGAAGGAAACGGGCAAGAAGGGGTGGGAGGAGACGGAAAGAGAGAGAGAGTGTGTGGCAGAGGAAAATGAGTGAGATGATTACAGGTAAATAAACATGAACAGTGGGAGTATGAGAAGGAAATGGACAGAGAAAGGGACAGGAGGAGACGGGGGAGGGGGGGGGGGGAGGAGCAGGTGAACTGAGAGAAGAGAAGGAGATGGATTAATAGAAGATTGGAAACTTCATATATATTTGTTCGTTTCTACGTACGTATTTTATGCATTACCATAATGTTCATCTGATTGCAATAAAACCTCGTCAACTTAGTTCTTGCTCTTACGCGAAGGTTATGGCCATAGTATAGTAAACGTATAGTATGTGGCGCGCGTGTCTTACCATAGATTGTATTTGAGGGGACATTGTATTTGTGGGGGCATTGAAGTAACGTTATGTGCACAATTATTTCATCTGTACTATGAATTTAAATGGAGCGGAAATTTTAGATTTGGAAAATCATAACTGAACATGTAAAAGTAGAAGATACGTTTAGTATTTCAGATGCGTACCATCTTCTGTGTAACAAAATCAATCTTATGACGTGGAAAGGCTTACAAGTAGAACGCTGGGGCTGCGAACAAATTTTATTGGCACTACCAAAATAAACAATCTTAAGGTTTACCTATAATTTTTGATACAGGTTGTGGAACATATTAAGGGGCATGATACAGCTAATGACCGACGAATGAGTTTTCATATGTTTTACAATTCTGCAAATCACATTTAAGTGTCTGGCAGAGGGTTCATTAACCACTTTCAAAACTTTTCTCTGCCGTTCCATTCTATAATAGCGCCTGGTAAGAAAGAACACCTAAATCGTTCCGTTTTCTATCGGATTTCTCTTATTTTATTGGGATGGTCATGTATCCCTAAGTAGGTGGGCTCTAGCACAATATTTTCACATTCAGAACTAAAAGTCGGTGATTGAAACTTCGCAAACAGATCACGCCGCAATGAATAACGTCGTTATTTTAATGATTTCCACCCCAATTCGTGCAACATTTCCGTGACGCTTTCTCCCCTGTAACGTGATAAAACAAAACAAGCTGCCCTTCTCTGAACCTTCTCAATGTCTTCCGTCAGTCCCACCTGGTGAGGGTCCCATAAGGGGCAACAGTACTCCAGGAGAGGACGCACAAGTGTGATGTAGGCAGTCTCTTTGGTGGAGCTGGTGTATCTTCGAAGCGTTCTGCCAATGAAACGTAACCTTTGGTTCGCCTTCCCCACAATATTTTCTATGTGTTCTCTCCAGTCAGAGTTGTTCGTAATTGTAACTCCTAGGTATTTGGTAGGATTTACGACCTTAAGGTTTGACTGATTTATCGCGTAATTGCAGAGGATTTCTTTTAGTGGTCATGTGTGTTACTTCACACTTTTCTTTATTTAGTGTCAATTGCCAATTTTCGCACCATGTAGAAATTTTGTCTAAATCACTTTGCAGTTCCTTTTGATCCTCTGTTGACTTCACTAACCGATAAACGACAGCATCATCCGCGAACAGTCTAACGGAGCTATTGAGATTGTCTCCTAAATCGTTTATAAACACGAGGAAAAGTAGGGGACCTGTAACGCTTCACTTTATATATAAAGACAAACTTTCCACGGTTTTGAACATTAAGAAAACTCTACAAAGATTAAGTGTACGAGTATAAGAAGTAAAAAGTATCCGAAGAATTCCGATCATAAAGTGATGCTGATGTCAGGAAACTGCTGTGGTGTCTACACCGTAGACTGCGTGACGCTAACGGCTTCGCGCCACATTCCTTCACTGCACAGAGCCAATTCTCCAGCTCGTAACTGTTGCAGCGACAATGGCTTACTCCGGCGTGAGGTTCCTGCCGACATTTAGAGACGCGCCGTGGACATTCCCATTTTGCCAGGAAGCGTCGCCAGTATTGCCACTGTGAAGTCGTTTCTGCTGCTATAGTTGCGTGCACTAACGCCCCTCAATGTCATAACGCGTATGATTATAGTGTCAACATCATTAGGAAGCACTGGAAAATAATCAAGAGAGGTACCCACCGCAGTCTTTATTGAAGGAAACGGCTATTCACTTAAATTCATTTATATCAGTATCTCTTTTAACTCGTACCATACAGGGCTGTATTTGGCCTGGATTCTAATTCGCGACCTGCGGCGTTTCAATATGGCCCAAAAACATCTGCCCATCTGTGATGAATGAACGGAAGTGGCTGCGTTTAAATTAATTTGCGTCAGCTAAAACATTTTGTGCTAGCGAGCGCTGATACTAATTAAATTAGCTGAACGGACCAAGCTTAGCAAACATTAAATTTCGGTCCGCAGCTACGTACATTGCACGCGAATTCAAGTGATGTTCACGGGTGAAACTGGTTCTAAAAGGACTGCGATGACATTACTTTCTCGAGAAAACACGCTACAATGCGGGAACAACACTGCTGTGAGGTAGACGTCAGGTGGTATTGTCGGGAGCAATGTCATTAACTGTGTAATGTGAACAGACAACTTATTTGACTTATTCTAACAATCACAGTACATGAATTAAAGGAAGGAAGGAAGTTCGGTAGGAAATCGGTTATGCCCGAGAAAGGAACCGTCCTAGAGTTTAAGTAATTCCCGGAAAACCTAAATCGGGATTTTAACCGGCATCCTCCCGAATACTAACCTCTGATTTAGTTTTCTCTTGTGGCCCTCACAACGGAGTATATCTGAAAGTCTATATGTCCTGCTCCGACCCCATTATCAGATTGTATTCTCTTTTCTCTTATATCAGCAGACTGCACTGCTGGTTTAGCATGAAACCCTCCTTTTCTCAGCTTCGATGCATACTGCTTTTTCGTTCACAGTAGGAGCATATCTTTCTCCACAGGCAGATTCTAAATTTTGATCTACATTTTATCGTAGAACTCATGTCCGTAAAGCTTCAAAACCTCCAACTTCCTTTGGTTTCCCTCAAACCATTATCTGTGATTAGTACACCGCTTGTTATGTTGAACAGAAATTTTTATTTTTGCTTTCACATAATAAACTAGTGCCATGACTGATATTATTGATGTCGTTACATACCACTCTTCCATATCAAATCTCCTCTGCTTCTTCAATTTCATAGTGAAAGACTGCAGCCGTACGCTACTCTCTTAATGAACCGCGAACTTCCATCGAAGTCTATCACCCTTATAATTCCTTCTTGGTCCCTGATTCAACAGCGTTTACTTATGTTCTTTTATACACTGCTGTACTAATTATGTACGCCAACAACACATACATACAATGATCAAACTACAACCCTCAAACAGTCTACATTCTCTTCGAAATGGGAGCGGAAACGTAACGGTTAACAGTTTTGAGACTGATGCAGTTTCGGATCCGCTTCTTCATAAACCTGCCATATACAATCATAACAGTAAATTCTTTCATGGAGTAAAATGGGTTCATCCCAAAACATTCTATTGTAATAATGTTGCGTAGGGGTCTTCCTGTGAGTTTATCAATTATCATTGTACAGTATAGTGTGTAACGGTGCTCTGGACGAAGACTTGAACCTGGATCCTTTAGCCTTTGCGGACAAATAATGTACTCACTAACAGAGATATCCAGGGACCATTCACATTCACTCCACAGTTTTACTGCCATCATTATCTCGTCATACCTTCGAAACTTTCCACATGTTATGTTACATAAAAAGTGGGACCAGCCCTCCTCCTACTTCTACATCTACATATTTACTCCGCAAATCACTTTTACGTGGTGGTAGAGGGTTGATCGAACCGCTTTCATAATATTTCTAAAATGTTCAAATTTTTATAAAGTTATTGGACCAAACTACTATGGTCATTAGTCCCCAGATTTTGAAACTACTCAAACTAAATTACACCAAGAACAACACACACACCCATGGCCGAGGGTGGACTCTAACTCCGGCGGGAACGGCCGCCCAGTCCACAGCGTTATGCTTTAGACCACGCGGTCGTTACGCGTGGCTCGTACTATTTCTCTACCGTTATGTTCCCTAATAGCGCGCTGGAAGAGAAACAGCTAAATCTTTCTGTTTTCGATCCGATTTATTTTATTTTATTTTGATGTACAAGTCTCCTTTTGTAGATGGATGCTAACAAAATATGTTCTCTTTTGGAGGATAATGTTGGCGAAAGAAATTTCACAAATAGAAATCGCCTCAACGTGACACTCTTCCCCACTTGTCGTCGTGATACAAAACGAGCTGCTATTCATTGACGTTAGTCCCACTTCGTGAGGATCCCACAATACGCAGCATTATTCCAAAATAGGTCGGACTAGTGTAGGCAGTTTCTTTAGTAGAACTGTTGCATCCTCTGTGTTCTGCCAACCTTTGGTTCACTTCCCGACGATAATTTCAATGTGTTATTTCCAATTAATGTTGTTCGAAACTGTAATTCCTAGGTATTTATTTAATTTTATGGTCTGAACAATCGTGAATATAACGTTTAATTGACTTCTTTTAGCGGTGACATGGATGATTTCACACTTTCCATCCTTTAGGGTCAATTTCGAATTTTCGCACCATGCAAATATCAACATCGTTTGTCAGTTGACTTTGACCATCTGTGACTCGACTAACCGATAAACGACAGCTTTATCCGCAGTCTGAAAGAGCTGCTCCGATTGACCCCTAAATAAAGAGAAGGAACATAACACCTCCCTAGGAAACGCCAGATATTTCTGTTTCGCTCGATGACTTTCCGTCAATATCTACATATTGTGTTGCTTCTCACAGGAAATGGCGAACCCTGTCGCACAATTGATATTCCACAAACTGGTAATTTGATTAAAACCCGCTTGTGAGATACATTGTCAAAATCTTTTCGTAAATTTAGAAATATGGAATAGATTTCAGATCCCTTGTCGCTAGCATTCATACGACATGCGAGTGTTTCACAAGAATGATTCTTTCTGAATTCGTGTTGATTATCGGACGATAAGTCGTTATCTTCGAGGTAGCTCACAATGTTCGTAACAAAAAATGTTAAAAAATCCTACTGCAAACCGACAATAATGATACAGGTCTGTAATTTTCCAGATCACACCTATTACCTTTCTTGAATATTGCAGTGACCTGCGCAGCTTTCCAGTCTTTGGGTACGTATGAGCATCCTCTCGATAAGGAATTTATGTTCAGTTTGCACCCAGTATGCACTTCAGTTAGTCCAGATGTGGAATGGGTCCTTCCGGATTCCATGAAGAGATCGAGGTGCGTTCTTTTTATACTTCCCGAGCGTTAGCACATCACCATTTCGTAAATCACTTATACTACGGCAAACACTATTCAACACTGTTCTGTGATTCCTGGACTTCTTAGAGTCTCACGGAGGCCATCCAATTCTAGACACTTGCCTCCAATGCTAAACTGACGATTCCTTGATGTCTTAGAAATTCTGCCTCTAATTGATTCCTTCTTTTAGTCCAGATATGGCAGAAATTTATTTTCTTCCCAAATCAGTATAGTACCATCTCAATACTTACGCGATCTACCTACGTTGTCTTCAACATTCTTCTGTAGCACCACATTTTAAAATCTTCTGTCATCTATTTATTTGAAGTCCGTATCGCTCACGTTTCATACCCATACAGCGCTAGACTCCAGACAAATGATTTCAGAAAGGACTTCCTGTTATTTATATTTATATTCGATATTAATAAAATTCACTCTTTCAGAGACGCTTTTTGTCCCATTACCATTATGAATTTTATATCATCTCTACCAAGTAACAAAATTCATCAATCACCTTGTATCGTTACCTAATGCAATTCCCTCAGCTTTGCCTGATTTTCTTAACTGCACACCGTTATCCCTCATTTGCTGTGGTTAATGTTCATCTTATACCCTCTTGTCAATTTCTTTTAATTTTTTAGTTTTCAAAATGAAATGCCAAGATCGCACATTAATAATTTATTCAATGACGACCGGTTTTGGTGAACTGTGTCACCATCATCTGGTCACATACATATTACAAGCTAGTCAACTTGTTAAAGAAAATTGGGCATTGCAAACCCGACTATGTCAGGTAATCTTAATCCTTTCAATTTCTCTTCCAGTCCTTTCTCCCTCTTTCTGTGAGAGAATTAAAATGTCACCGCAAAGTATTAATTCCTTCTCCCTGATCTTTAATTTTACTCGTAATTTCTTCTAGCTTTCGTTCACATCTTGGTCAATGTACAGATTGAATTAAATTGGGGAAAGGCTACAACCCTGTTTTACTCCCTGCCGAACAACTGCGTCTTACTCATGCCATTCGATTATTATAACTGCTGTCTGGTTTGGAAAAATTTGAGTGTAACTGTTTGTTCCCTATACTTCTCCCCTTATTTATTCAATTCAACATTGTCAAAAGCATTCTCCAAATCAACAAAAGCTGAAGCCGTAGATTTTCCTTTCCTTATCCTGTATTCTAAGATCATTCGTAACGTACTGCCTCGCGTTTTCCTATATTCATCCTTAATTCAAAACATTTCCCCGAGGTCGGCTTCTACCAGTTTTCTCCCATTCTTCTGTTAATTACTCCTGTCAGTATTTTGCAACCATGACTTATTAAAATTATAGTTTTGTAATTTTCACTCTTGTCTGAACTTGCTTATTATGAAATTAGACTTTTTTTCTCTTGACGTCTGAGGATATTTCCCCGGTTTCATACACCTTGCAAAGAATATAAACACAAAAATTGAAAAGTTTTCGATAGCAGGTAAGTTAAAGAAATGCTTAAGAACTTTGTGATTTTCGATTTTAAAAATTTTGTGTTTCAACATTTGTACCAAAATGTACCTCCCCTTAACCTTTCAAAATTCTATTAACATCGAACAAACGTGTTTCAAGAAGTTTCGGTTTAAAGCAAGCTCCTTGCTCCCCTTACCTCTGTGCTCCTCTTTACTTACATCCTACTCCGCCCTTTCTCTCTTTCTCTCTCTCCGAGCGGTATAAAGCGCGGAGCGCGCGGTTGCTCGCTGTGGAGGTTGGAGTCCTCCCTGGGGCATGGGTGTGTGTGTTTTCCTTAGGTTAGTTTACCTTACTTTAAGTAGTTTGTAAGCTACGGATGGATGACCACGCAGTTTGGTCCGATAGATTTACAAACATTTGAACATTCTCTCTCTCTCTCTCTCTTTCTCTCTCTCTCTGTGCACCTCCTCTTCCCCACTCTCCTTCTACCTCCCCCCCCCATCTCCGTCATTCCCCCGTCCCCTCCTTTTTGTCCATCTGAGCGTCCTTCCCCTTCTTTCTGTGTTTGTCCACCTTCTATCTCTGCGTGTACTGTACATCTCCTCGTCACTCTCTACCTTTTCATATCCCCCTCCCTCCTCTCTACGGCAGTTCCCTCCGCATTCTCTATTTCATCTTAAAAATCTATCTAGCCTTGTTTGTCTACAAAATCTCTTACCTACCAAAGCCCTTGAACGCTTGCTTAGAAATTTTGACACAACATTACGTTTTATCCCCACGTATTTCTATGAACCTAACTTTTAAACATACATTATTTATGAATTCTATAATGAAGAAACATTATTTCAAGACATTGCATAGACACACCTTTTTCTCCTACGAAAAAAAAAATTGTGAGAACGACAAGTATAATTTGCGATGCTATACCTTTCGTCTTATACTCTTCTTCGTAGAATCGCAACTATTGAAGATGATACATTCAATCGCATTATGCACAGTAGTGCAAGAGCGTGTGTTACGACAAAAATAACGTGGCATCTCGTGAGCCTTCCAGTGCAGTTACCTGTGCAGCAGTCCGATACAGACTGTCAGGGAGGCAGCAATTAGCAGCCCTTACATAACCTCGGTCTATCTTTTTTTAGCGCGTCTGGGGTCATAGGGAAGCCGATACATAAATACGTCCTGCACTAGATTGCAGCGTAGCGTTAAAATTTCAAAGCAACCAATCAAGTACGTTTGGAGATTAACGGTTTCAACAAACGAAGATTTATATAATGTAATTGCGTTCGTCTATGCAACTGAGAAGCCAAGTTTCTCTTGCCATACGAGATTCGTCGTTATTTATTTACAAGGCATCTTCACTGGCCTCAAATGTTCATAATTTACACTATTTCATATATATCCGGTAGTTTAGTTTACAAATAGATCTGTCGTTTTTTCCTATATATGACAAAAAGAGGCAACAGAACACATGTAAGGCGTCATCCTGTGAACTTCCTGTCAGTACTCACCAATAAGAATTGTCCAATACATAACTCAGTGTAGTAAAAGGTTTATGGCTCGTTGTCTCTGTTCAGAGGGGTGAGTTATGTATGTCACCTTCTACGCCCTAAACTGCTACCCAAACTGTTTAAACAAGATCAATAATAAATCTGTAGTTTCACCTGTCTATCAATCTCCAGATGATAACGCGAAAAATATATTAAAACAAACATAAAGTAAAGCTCTGAATAACCAACAAAATGGATTCTAAGATAATTTTCAGAAGATTCTCTTACGAAGTAATTTTTTTATAAATGGAGTTTATTACTTTTTTTTTTTTTTTTTTTTTTTTTTTTTTTTTTTTTTTTTTTTTTTTTTGGACATGACAATTTGGATGTGGTCCTACTTTATACATCGGTAAATAACTGAATATTTCCCCAACTATTGTTCATGAGATGCACAATAAATATCACACGCACTCGAGAGTAAAAGTTCCAAATTATCACAAGTAAATTAATGAAGTCCGTCGAACATTGCAGTTCTAAATTAATCCGATTTATTACAGTATTTGTTATAAAAGACAAGTACACAATTGCTGAATTATCACAGTTCCACAGCCCTGCTACCGTCCATAGTATACTACTTTTCAAACAGAGGCGAAGTTCTGCAGTCACAGTCCCGTAAATTTTCTAAGTTCACAATGCCAATCTCTTCAAATCACAAGTTCGTAACGCGGCTTCAGACCACCCAGAGTCACACGCTTGCTCCACCGCGTCTAAGTTAGGAAACCCCTCCCAAGCCAAGCGTTCAAATGCGTGCTCTACCTGCTCCCAAAATTGTATTCTTCCGCTCATACTAACGCCTCATCTTTAAAATACAATTTCCCTTCTAAAATATTATACATTTGAATATCACCGAATTAAATGCTTTTACCACCTTCCTACAAATGTTGTATATGTTTAACAATACTAAAATCGGTTGAGACTGAAGCTCTTTGCTCAGGTAGCTATTAAGCGTGGCGTCTCACTGTTCAAATATACTGCAGCCGTCGAAATATAGTTCCAAAATTAATATTTAATTTATCATGGCTTTTTAAGCAAATATATTCAGTTCTTGTCCACAAATACATATAATTGTTTATGTAGAAATTATCTGCTGCATATCTACTATTTTAGTCAACCATGAAATATTTAAGAGGCAGTCTACAACATAAAACGAACGTTACTAAGAATAATATTAAATATAATAAAACACGTATATACATGTAATGCCCTTTGCTGAGTTCATGTTTTGTGTTTCTGTGGTGGAATCTATGTTCTGACACTGGAATATTACTACCTCAACGAAAAGCAGAATAAGAGAGTAAAACAAAGTTTATTGAAAGAATACGGAAATAAACTGGTGCGTCATATAAGATAGGTAGCGTGTTGTAATGCTGCTCATGTTACTGTTACTGTTACTGTTACTGTTACTGATAAACATTGCGCATCAATAATTGTAAATATAAGTCTTATAATACTATTATTGTAGTACTGAAAGTTATCGGCTTTTACTCTGTAAGGGATATCGACATTGTAATTACGGCGTTTGATTCTACCAAGTCTTCTGAATCCATTCATAAAATTATCTTTGCCGTGTGATCATCCCCTGATTTTATATGTATTTTTAGAATAATTTATGTGGCTATATTGTATTTCAATTCCAATCTGGGATAGGCTCCTTGCTAATCCAAGACCACCACTTCCTGTTTCCGAACAGATTAGGGTTGTCCGAACGACCTGTATACCTTTCACTAGGTCCAAATGGTCAGCTGACCGGATGGGGAACCCAAAAGCTTCTCAAAACTTGCTTTTCACATGGAAACAATCAGCTTTCCCCTTTATCTGTAATGCCACAATCCACCTGTACTGTTCATAAATGTAAGTATCAAATAGAGTAAAACATAATCATGTAAGTTACATATTCCAGACCACTGAAGATGACTTGTAAATGAAATCTTCAAATGTTTGTAATTCTATAGGACCAAACTACGTTGGTCATCAGTCCCTAGACTTACAAACTACTTAAACTAAGTTACACTAACCTAAGGACAACACAGACATTCATGCCCGAGGGAGGATACGAACCTCCGACGCGGGAGGCCGCGCGATCCGTAGCGTGGTGCTTCAGACCGTTCGGCTACTGTCGCACGGCTGTCTTATAAAATAAAGAAAAGTAAAACATGTATAGTAAGAAAACCTGTTGTCTCAGATGCAGAGAATGACTCAGGGCAATAAATACTTGCAGATTATTGTAGCTACTGAATCAAAAGAGAACAACAAAAAATTTATATTTAAATTTCTTATTTCTACAAATTTCATTTTACTTTCATGTAATAATGCAAGTATGTTTTTCCAAGATACTTTTAATTTGTCTGTGATAACCTCAGGAAAGTTTGTCTATTATTTTTGCAGATCTGTTTGTTCTAATGGATAGGCAGACACGACGATTTTAGAAATGTATATATGAGCGTATAAAAAGAGTAATGGAATGCACTATATACATGTGGTGTCTGTTCCGAAAGAACAGACGTCACTTCTGATCCTGCAGTTGTTATTATTTAATATTCACAGAATATATGACATCAACTGCGATTGGGCAAAGCTGAGAATATGTACCCAGCCGGGATTCGAACCCGGGTCTCCTGCTTTCTAGGCAGTTGCGCTGACCCCTACACAACTGGGGACACAGTGATCACCGCACCTGCAAGGACTACCTAGGCACGCCTCCCGTCAGATACAAATTCCCAGCTTCGCCCTGCCCACAGTACTCAATCTCGTAGTCCCCAGTAGTGTAGGAGTCACCGCAACTGCCTAGAAAGCAGGAGACCCGGCTTCAAATCCAGACTGTGTACACATTTTTAGCTTTGTCCAATCGCAGTTGATGTCATATATTCTGTGAATATTAAAGTATAACAAATGCAGGATCAGAAGTGACGTATGTTTCTTTCGGAACAGACGCCACATGTATATATATAATATGCCGGTGACGGGCAATGATCCTATCGTTAGTGGGGAGGGATGGGCAAGTTTGAAGCCGTTACTCTTACAGAAATTAGTTTCATAACTACGAGTTTGAGTACTGTGGGTAGGGCGAAGTTGGGAATTTGTATCTGAAGGGAGGCGTGCTTAGGTAGTCCTTGGAGGTGCGGTGATCACTGTGTCCCCAGTTGTGTAGGGGTCAGCGCAACTGCCCAGAAAGCAGGAGACCCGGGTTTGAATCCCGGCTGGGTACACATTTTCAGATTTTCCCAATCGCAATTGATGTCATATATTCTGTGAATATTAAATGGAATGCACTCTTAGGAAATCAGTTGTTCTAAAGGAATTAGATTAGGTAATGAAACAATAAAATTGGTAGATGAGTTTTGTTACTTGGACAGTAAAATAACGTCAGGAAAACTCTCTCTCTCTCTCTCTCTCTCTCTCACACACACACACACACACACACACACACACACATACCGGTTTGAGGCAGCTCTCCCCCCTACTCTATTCTGAGCAAGCCTCATCATCTCCGCATCTAAATCTGCCTACTATATTCGTCTCTTGGTCTCCCTCTACGATTTTACTCCTACACACTTCCCTCCAATGCTACATTTAAGATTTCTTCACGCCTAAGAGTATGTTCTACCCATCTTTTAGTCGAGGTATGCCAGAAGTTTCTTTTCTCGCCAATTCCGTTCAGTACATCTTCACTAGTTACGCGATCGACCCAACTAATCTTCTACATTCTTCTGAAACAACGCATTTCAGAAGCCTCTATCCTCTTTCTGTCTAAACTATTACTTACCGTCGAAGTTTCACTCCAGTGAAAGGCAATACTCCACACAAATTACTTTGGAAAAGATTTCCTTACTCTTAGATTAATATTCCATGTTAGCAAATTTCTCTTGTTCAGAAACGCTTTTCTTCCCATTGCCATTCTGAATTTCATATCCTCTGAACTGTTGTTCATTTTACTTTATTCCCTGAAGAGCTACTGAAATAGGTTGTTTACTTTATTATTAAATACTTCACAAATTTTATGTTGAATGTTCAATTAAATAATTCTTCTCGTTTTCCTCCTCATTCAAATATTAGGTATTGTTTTTGGAAACCAACTGAGTTAATTTGTAGATGCATTAATGTAAAGTCAGTTATCTGAAAAAATCTCAACAAGACATTCTTATCCTTATACCTGATGATGGCGTACCGTAACCCACAACCAGTTTGTAAAATAAAATTATTTTAGAATGCTGCACTGACAGTCTTGAGAGTAATTTGTAGTTACATTGCTACACTATACGATATACACAATTAATACAGGTATGGACATATGTCTAACAATATTTTCTCTTTCCATTTTACCGTTCTTTTTCTGCTTGAATACCACGTCCTTCCAGCAGAATGGTTTAAATTAATCGAAAAAAATATCCGTACTCATAGCGATTGTGAAACAATGGTGTGAGCGGGAGAGATCTCAGTATCGTTCTAGACAATAACCCTAGCGCTCCTCAGTAGACAAGTCTGAGTGATTGTTGTGCCTGATTATTACGTACAGTTCGATGTTATTTTTATTTCCTTCTACATTGAGAACATTAGCGTTCTCGTTCTGTGCACTTAAGTTTCGTGTTACGTTATCATTTGTAAGCATCTGAACTGTTAAAACTCATTATTCTAGAATTTGATAATATCTGCAGTTAATTACCCACGTTTCGTGTTCTGCTACTAAGTTTGCGGTATGGTTAATAGCAGTCGTACACGTTAACTTGTCAAGAGGAAGTTAAAATGTCGCCACCCTAGATTTATATTGGGAAACTACAATGTTTTCTAAAATCTTCGGCTTCGAATGACGTTTAATATAAACGTAACAAAATACAAATAAATTATTTATATTAAAACATCCCTGACCACATATGACTCAACGTAAGTATTCGATACTTTCAAATACCTATTAAAGGGCATTAGCACAATTGAGCGGCAAGTAATACCGACGGAACTGTATGAAACGAAACGCTAAACGTTGTAAAAGTGGTTTGGCATTGCGTGAAATTAAGTTACGACATTCGAGGGAGGGAGGGTGGTACGAAATGTAGATGGGCTATACCAACTGAAACTCTCAAATAAATACCTTACGTGAAAAAATTTACATTATATATCTTTTAAAGTTTAGGAAGACTAATATTAGCCTGGTTTGTACTCTTGCATCGAAGTTAAACTATAAGCGGTTGTTGTTGTTGTGGTCTTCAGTCCGGAGACTGGTTTGATGCAGCTCTCCACAATACCCTATCCTGAGCAAGCCTCTTCATCTCCACATAAGAACGGCAACCTACATCTGTCTGAATCTGCTTACTATATCCATCTCTTGGTCTTCATCTGTGGTTTTTACCCCACACACTTCCCTCCAACGCTAAATTCACAATCCCTTGATGTCTAAGAACGTGGCCTACCAACCTATCCCTTCTTTTAGTCAAGGTATGCCATAAATTTCTTTTCTCCCCAATTCTGTTCAGTACCTCCTCATTAGTTACGCGATCCACCCACCTAATCTTCAGCATTCTTCTGTAGCACCATATTTCAAAAGCCTCAATCCTCTTCCTGTCCGCACTGTTTATCGTCCATGTTTCACTCCCATACAAGGCAACAATCCATACAAATGCCTTCAGAAAGGACTTCCTTAGGCTCAAATCAATATTTGATGTTAACAAATTTCTCTTTTTCAAGAACGCTTTTCTACCCATTGCCATTCTGCATTTTATATCCTCTGTACTGCGACCATCATTTGATATTTTACTGCCCAAGTAACAGAACTCATCTACCTCCTTTATTGCTTCGTTACCTAATCTAATTACTTCAGCATCACCTGATTTTCTTAGACTGCACTCCATTACCCTAGTTTTGCTCTTGTTAATGTTCATCTTATATGCACCTTTCAACACACTGTCCATTCAGTTCAACTGCTCTTCCAGGTCCTTTGCTGTATCTGACAGAATTACTATGTCGTCGGCAAAACGTAATGTTTTTAATTCTTCCCCCTGAACTTTAATTCCTTCACAAATTTCTCCTTGCTTTCCTTTATAGCTTGCTCAATGTACAAATTGAATAACATTGGAGAAAGGCTACAACCCTGTCTTACTCCCTTTACAACCACTGCATCCCTTTCATGCCCTTCAACTCTGACAACCGCTGTCTGGTTTTTGTACAAGTTGTAAATAACCTTACGCTCCCTATATTTTACTCCTGCTTGCTTCAGAACTTGAAAGAGTTTATTCCAATCAACATTGTCAAAAACCTTCTCCAAATCTACGAAAGCTAGAAATGTAGGTTTGCCTTTTCTTAATTTATCTTCTAGGATAAGCCGTAAAGTGAGTATTGCCTCCCGTGTTCCTACATTTCTCCTGAACCCAAACTGATCTTCCCCGAGGTCGGCTTCTACCAGCTTTACCATCCTTCTGTAAATAATTCGTGTTAATATTTTGCAACCATGACTTATTAAACTGATGGTTCTGTAGTTTTCACACCTGTCTTCACCTGCTTTCTTTGGTATGGGGATTATAACATTTTTCTTAAAGTCTGAGAGTACTTCACCTGTCTCATACATCTTACACACCAGGTGAAACAATTTTTCATGGCTGGTTCTCCCAGAGACTTCAGTAGCTCTGAGGGAATATCATCTACTCCAGGGGCCTTGTTTCGACTTAGGTCTTTCAGTGCTCTGTCAAATTCATCTCTCAGTATAGTATCTCCTATTTCATCCTCATCTACTTCTTCTCCCCTTTCTACAATATTGCCGCTACGTTCATTTCTTTCATAGAGCCTCTCTATGTACTCTTTCCACCTTTCAGCTTTCCCTTCTTTGCTGAGAACTGGTTTTCCACCAGAGTCCTTGATATTCATAGAGCTGTTTTTCTTTTCTCCAAATGTTTCTTTTATTTTCCTGTAGGCTGTATCTATTTTTCCTCTATTTATACATTCTTCTACATCCTTGCATTTGCCTTCTAGCCACTCTTGCTTAGCCATTTTGCACTTCCTGTCAATCTCATTTCTTAGTCGTCTGTACTTCATTTTGCCTGTTGGAAGAGGCTAAAACAGCGGTGCTCAACTTTTTGGGTTTGAGATCTACTATGAGAAGTTCAGTTCATGCAGAGATCTACTGACTTAACCCAGCAATATCAACCTATTTTCGGTAAAGCGCATTACAAGGAGAGAGGTTATTTATGCCCATCCTAAAAAATTGAAAAACAACATCAAAATTCGTTATTTTTTGTCGTCTGATAGTATAGGACATTAAAATGTGCTGTTTTAAAAGGTATTGACATGTAAGTAGCTCTACCAGTAACTTTCAGTAACGTGTACGCCTAATGGTAGTATTACTTTATGACCACAACCACAATTAAAAAATAACTGAAATGTTATTATTTGTAGAATATCAGTCACAATGTAAACTTCAAAGTCAGACAGATTTGTAAGCAGCACCCTGAACCTACAGATAGTAAAAAGTGACATCGCACCTAGTACTAAGCATTAAATTTGGGTTTGTTGAAAATTTTAAAACATATGTATACTCTCGTAGAAGACGTCATTAAAAACAATAAGTAATTTTTTCAGCATGTTAAATACGAATTACCAGACTTGATTAAAATATTTGTGAAATGCGTACACAAAAGCATTTCCTCTCCCATTTCCCCTTCGTATTGCGAGGGTAAAACATTCATAAGAGTTTAAAGATAAAACAACACCATTGCCAAAAGCCAAAACTAACTATTTTCATTAGACAAAATACATAAAAGGCAATTTTATCGCCATAAAATGTTGTGGGCCAACTACTTCATTTTCAAGATAATACACTTGTGAAAAAATTATATAACGTCACAAATGTTGCAAGGTTTAGTGAGATACTTGGCTCTCCATATACGTGGTAGGTTTATTGTAATCTGGCTAATAATTAGCCAGAGCCAACCTTACACACTCTGAAAGATGAGAATCCGTCAGTTTATGTCTACATTTGGATTTCACTGCGTTCTTCGTAGAAAACGCTGCTTCACATAGATAAGTTGATCCAAAAAATGATAAAACATATGATACCACTTTTACAATGTCATGTTAGGGTTTTACACTCACTGATTTCTAAAAGTCACCTTCATTGTATCCTGACTTTAAGGAAAAATCATCGAATTGTTTCCTATTCGAGTTCAGCCTCAATACAGAAGGCTACTAATTCTACTTGAAATATTTTCCACATCCCCTTTTTGAAATGTATGTGCTATGAAAGCTAGAACAGGTTTCATTGCCAATAAATATGAAAATCGGATTTCAAATTCGTCCTTCAGCGCTGTCAGGTTGGCAGTATACTTCTTTGCAGTTTCTCGATCCAATTACATTTGCTGATCCTACAGTTCTGACTGTATTTTAGTAAAGTGTTTCAGATTCAATTTCTGTAACTATATTATCCAAAGGTCAAGCTTTTGCATGAAACACTTAACAGATGGCATAAGAGTTATGGCATTTTGCTTTTTCCGTTCAAGCTCTTTGTTTACTTCATTTAGTTTAACTGTCATGTTAAAAATGCCAGATCCAACAACGAACTCACATCGTATAGTTGTGAGCAACCTTCCTCTCTGTCAGACACAAATTATTTTATCGCTGCGAAAATTCTCTAAATCTTTTGATAACTATACAATTACTGAGCCTCAGAACTTCAGTATGCAATATCCAGTCTCTATACTGACAGTCCCAATCCGCTAATAGCACACTAATCTTTCTTCTCTTTAGTGACTGTGAGCAAATTTAATTCACAATTTTTTTGACAATACTCCTCTGCCATTTTCAAAATATGCCCACAAAGCACTCACTGATGCACGATGCAGTGACCCTTAACCCTTTAATGCATAGTGTAGCTGATCAGATACATACCTTATTTTTTCCATTACCACTCTAACTAATCAACATTTTACTACAAATTTTTTGTATCTGCTTATATACACAGTGTTACACATGAAATTAGCTCATCCTAGAAATTATAAATTGCAGAGAGCTACTGAATCATTTCAACAGTTACATGCATTGAGTTACTTCTAACATGTGCGTTTGTTTACTTTAGTATTCCTCCTTTGCCACGTAAAAGTAGTCAATCACATAGTACTGTTGCATTATGAGCTACTTTCTGGAAAGATTAGAGGCACTTTTACTGCATCGGGTACATTATGGAACCACTATATAGCTGACCAGCTATGAACGTTTGTTGCTAGTAGTGCATAATAATTATAAGGAAATTTTTTTCAAAATTTTTCTCGGTATATACGCACTATACACTAATCGTGATAGTTTATATAGCTTCATATAAAAAGTCATGCATTAAAGGGTTAAAGAAAGATGGGAGAGAATCATCATTCGTACACATGGTAAAAATCCTTTGTGTTTACCTACCATTCTTCTTTTACAATGAAATCCGAAAAATCGTAATGAAAATCATAACTTGAGCTGAATCGACTCCATCTACCGACTCGTCTACCTGCAATGAGAAACACAGGAAGACTGCAATTCTGCCGTAAATCACTGCTTAAAAACTGGGCCATCGTAACGGTTTTGCATGTTTCACAGTATTTCAGATACACGAAATGTTGCCATGTTTGATGAAAGATTTTCTTGTACTGGATTTACAAAAGCGTCTGTTGTGAGGCTAATGTACTTTTAAGATGGGAAAGTTTCCTCCTCGTGAACTTACTACCAACAGCTGCTTCGTATTCGAAGTTTATATGAACTGTTAAAAAATGTCGTTTCGTTTAATATTGCCCTTTTGGTAGGGATAAAATAGCGTTGCATATGAAAGCATCGTAACAAAAAATTGTTCTTCCCACTCACTATGGAAGTTGCATATTTTCCTGTGTTTAGCTGCAGGGGAGACCGGGGCGCGTTTTCCACCATTTTACATTTTTATTTTTGTACTTCTTATTTTTACCGATTTTGCGGTAAACAACGGATCGTTATATTTCCCACACCTTTATTTACAGTCTTGTAGAGATATTTTTGAAAATAGTAAATATCATTCTTGGTAGCAAATGGTTTTGTCGGACCATGTTACGTTGGAAAATTTGCCCCGTATGCGGGGCAAGTTTTCCAGCTTACTTAAAATGTGCAGGGGCAAATATTCCAATTATACTTTCAATGTTAAAACAGAGATAATTATCTTGATTTCACTGAATACGTATTTTTATAATGAATTTAAAATACATTACAAAAGAGGATAGTAAAAATAGCCACATTAAATAAAAACAAATGTTATTTAATGGTTTTACACAATATGTGACATAAATATTTTACAAATACAGACATTTTTAACAATACTTTTACTGATTGTCTGAATCACAATGTAAGCAAACAAAAAATGGAACATTTCCTTTCGTACAGTCTCCATGCGCCCATTTCGTGCACTGTACACACTTTTCATTTGCTTTAGACTTGGCGTAAGACTTAAAGCAGTAAGGATTATGTGCCCCATATGCACTCGGAAAACGTGCCCCGTCGCCATATTCGGAACTATAACACTACGTCCAATAGTAAGAGTGTAAGCTATTTACAAAACAAATGCACAGTTACGTGAAGAAAGAAACCCACTTTTAGTGTGTGCAATGTCAAAATAATAAGTTTAATGCTAGAATGTTTATTTTAAGTTTCAATAAAATCGTGAAAGATTACTCACATTTGCAAGAATGACGAAAACAGCCCTGCCGACGTTGTGACTGCTGGTACAACACTGAAACTTTCGTAAATGAAGCATGCTTTGTTGCTACTTCCTACAGTATCGCCGGTGGTAACATCTAGCGGTTTGTTTCGAAAATAAACGGATTTGGAAAACGTGGAAACACGTTGCTCGAGAACTGTAAAGTCCAGACCGGGCATGGATGTTTTTGTCGTCTTTACTATAAGCTAGTTCATAAGTAGTTTGTAAGTTTAGGGACTGATTAACCCGCAGTTATGTCCCATCAGCTTTACAAACATTTGAACATTTTTTTAGCCAGACCGAACGCCGCTTGCCGTCACGGCACACGGCACAGAGAATTTCAGGGGTGTTCAGCGGCAATGGACGCAACACAGGCAAAAGCGCCAGCAGCGACGACTGCGACTGCTGTTACAAGCGACAGACACAGTAGGATCTCGCGTGTGTTTTCCGGTACGACAGAACTGCCTCTCGTCGCTGCTGGCAAATGCGTCGCCAGGTGAACGCTGCGGTGAATCTGTATTCTGAAAGAGAATGGATTGTTGCTTGGCGCGAAAGATAAGGAGGGGAATTGCACAAGGAAACGGAGACGATGTTGTCAGATTTACCGCCTACATATACCGCTCTAACACTCATTGTCAACTAATTGGTGTTATGCAGAACAGTTCATTTCAGACATAAGATTTTAAGATCTATTCATAAAGCCATGTCGATCGACTGGTCGACCGCGATCGACGGATTGAGCATCCCTGGGCTAAAGTATACGAGACGCTATCTAAACGAGGTGTTACAGAATCACACTGTGGATCCGAGTAATAATGAGGAGGTAGTGTATAGAAATGGCAACGATGAATAGCAAAACTTCACTGAAAGCGAGGGCGGATTCACGAAAAATGAGAGAGAGAGAGAGGGAGGGAGGGGGACGGACAGACAGAGGGAGTGGTGGGGAAGGGAGGGAGGGAGGGAGGGAGAGAATCTCAATATAAGAATAATGTAAAGAACATAAGAAAAATGTAAAACCCCTGCAATCAATTTAACGTAATTTGACTTTCTGTGTTATGTGTCCATTCAATTACTTCTTGCTCTTTTTTGTCAGTAATTTACGATAAAAACAAATAAAAGTTGTCTATTTTTTCGCGATTGCTTGGGAGATAAATGAGCAATTGTG
The DNA here is from genome assembly GCA_026315105.1 of Locusta migratoria. Classification (NCBI taxonomy): domain Eukaryota; kingdom Metazoa; phylum Arthropoda; class Insecta; order Orthoptera; family Acrididae; genus Locusta; species Locusta migratoria. Next base: position 712,790,229 of record CM048745.1, on the reverse strand, counting down.
TATGTTTTACTCATACGTATATAAAAGACTTAACTATGTGAAAAACTGTAAATTTCAAGGGCTGCGTTTAGTTTGGCGCATTCAGGTATTTTCGGTAAACGATTTATCTAATTATTTTCCTGGACACTAAGAAATAGTACTGCCACAATTATAAACTATTTCATTTGAATCTACACGTTTCGATTTTTCAGTTATTGGAGAATAGAAAATTTCAACGGCATTTCTCCATACACCAGGTACAAAGAATTTTCAAGGTAGTAGAAATTCTTCAGAATGAAATTTTCACTCTGCAACAGAGTGTGCGCTGGTATGTAAGTAGTGCAGATGTTTTCTGCTGCGGGCCTCACCAGGTAAAATCGTCGTGTCAAATTAACATACTTCCACCTAATTTCCAATCCACTACTAGTTTCAGCGCACTGTGGCGTCATTCTCAAGTTCCTGTGATTAAAAAATTATGTAAAATGATTCAACCACATTAAACAGCGAAAAGTTTAATAATTTACCACAAAATAAAACAAGAGTATCGGAACACGACATTTCCCAAAATGACAATCAAGCCATGTGCGTCACACGGGAATGGCCATGTGATCTGAGGCGGAAAGTCACGGAGTACGCTGCCACTCCCATCAGAGCTTCGAGTCCTCCCTTGTGCATGGCTGTGTGTGTTGTCCTTAGAATGAGTTAGTTTGAGTGGTTTGTAAGCCGGAGGACCGATGACCTTAGCAGTTTCGACCCTTCGGATTGCAAACATTTGAACTTTATTTCTCTCTCTTTCTTTTTGGAAATCATATGCCTTAAGTTTTTGTACAATCACCATTAAGTAATTTGCCTCATTTAATATCATAATCCTGTGGGCATCACTGTACAAAATTGTTATTTTTCAACCTTTTTATACAATTGTTTGACTTTCCAAGTGGTCAGTCATCTTCAGTCTTGTAGTCCATTTATTCCAAAGTTATATTGTGTAGAGAAACCTATGGCAATTTCTCATGACTTCCTATCTTTAGGGATTCCTATATATACATCTGGTGAAGCTCAGAAACAGTTACATATGGAGTTAAATTCAGAGCCTGAATGCCCCGTGTTCAGCTGTTGGCAAGGGTTTCATCATCTATGACGATCAAGGATGAAACAAGTGTGCCCACAGCAAAAAACTGGGCATTTTTGTGGAAAATTTAGAAATTTTATACTGATTTGATTGAATCATTGTATAATTATGTGAACATATGCATTTTTAAGTGACGCCATAGTGCGCAGTAACTGATAGTGCATTGGACGTTACATAGAAGTATATTGAAAAGATTTTTTTTTATTTGATTTTTTATTTTTTTGAATAAGAAGCGACTTTGGCTTTTGTGTGTTTCCTATAGTAGTTATGTGTGCAATGACTTAAGAACATGTTCACCCTCCTCAGCCCTGTGCCCCGCCCACAAACAAATTCTGTATCCGCCACTGACTGAAAGAATGGATCAGTTGATAAGAATGCCTCTCAGATATCAAAAAATCTTCAGTTTGCTAATCATAATACTTGAATGTGATACGAAAATTCAAGTACCATTCTTTGATATTAATTAACTGATAAGGCTAACGGAACTTACATAATTCGGAAGATAATTTACCAAACAGGTTCGCAAAACAACAATCGTGTGTGAAAATAGCCATTAAAGAGTGGTAATAGGTAATTGATGTTTTTAGGGCTATATCTATGTGACTATCTTCTCTCTCACACAATGTAATGGGTAACTGTTATAACAACAATAATAATAATAATAATAGTATCCGAACACGTAAGTGCTACCAACGTTTCTTCTGCTTCTTAAGCATTTATTATGATTAAAAAAAAATAAAAAATAAACAGAGAACAGCAACAACGTTTCGTGGAAACACATTCTACAGACATTCATGTTTAAATGGTTCATTTACCGTAACAAATGCACAACGTGCAGCTTAAATGCTATCAGCGCTATGATGGTTTTGTTTCATCAGCAGAAATTAAAAACAAAGTAGTTTAAATGTCTGTAAATGTAGATTTACAAACATTTGAATTTGATTTTTGTATGTAAATCTATCGGACCAAACTGCGTGGTCATCAGTCCGTAGCTTACAAACTACTTAAACGTAGGTAAACTAACCTAAGGACAAACACACACACCCATGCCCCAGGGAGGACTCAGACCTCCACGGCGAGCAACCGCGCGCTCCGCGGCGAGACGTTTTAGACTGCTCGGCTACTCCACCGCGGCCATGCCCTGAGACGGTGCTCGCCAGGGAATTTGCCTCACGCCTTACAGAGCAGGTTGGGTTTCACGTACGGTGTGTGAGGGAGCGTTACCCACACGAAACAACACGTAATCATCCTAAGAGTGACAAAAGAGTGTCTTATAACACTGTGCACGTACAGCGCTAGTCACCGTACCCTGCAGACCACCAACGATGAATGACAGTTGCAGCTTATCACACTCCAGCCCATAAGGCCTGCGGTGTGCGTTGTGTCTTGGACGAATCCATTCTACGAGACAACACTCGCCAGGTCTAACTAGGTGACCACATGGGTATCCATTCTAGAATTATTTTATATATACGGTAATTGAGATATAGAACACAAATAACAATCAGCCAAAGCCATTCGACGCAACTCTCAAAAATACTCGAGAAAATCGACTTTGAACTTTCGCAAGCACACGGAAGTACCAATAATTAAAAGCGTTGCACCATCTGTTTGTGTAGCTCATGTGTGTGCGCCTAGGTTTTCACAGTGACAGTTGCGCTTGAGACGCCGGAGAGTGAACACGTGCTGTGCGCTCCGAGTCAAGTGCTGTTTGTTTACAATGTGTTTGTGTCTATCTATGTGGCGTTACTTCGTCTTCGTGTAACTAGTTTTTCGCGGTGTACATGCAATTAGCCCAGGTGGGTTAATTTGCACAATGGCCCGCATGGTTTCAAGAAAAAACACGCTGCAATTCGAGTTCAACAAGGAAACACGCTCAGTTCAACCAAGCTCCCTGGAAATACACGACTGTATTGTGGATACTGTCGGCATCACCACGTATCAAGTTCATACGGCGTATTACGATCTGGATTTATAATGCTTTTTTGTGAAAGTCCTGAATCCCGCCGGCCGCGGTGGCCGAGGGGACTGAGGCGCTCCAGTCACTGTCTGCACGGCCGGGGGTCCAAATCCCCCCTCGGGCATGGATATTTGTGCCGTCCTTAGTATTAGATAGTTTATAAGTAGTTTGTAAGTTTAGGGACTGATGACCCCATAGGCAAGTCCCATAAGCTTAACAAACATTTGAACATTTCCTGAATCCTGTCCTACTGGAGAAAATACTGCAACAACACAGCACCGGCGTGCCGTTCCACCACCGCCATGGCTCTGTAAGTACTGTTAAAGTCTATAACGCTGATGTAGAGTACAAAAATGTCCGGATTTTCAATCTCCAGCCTGAAGTGGAACAATGTTTCTTGCGAGAAGTGCTGTCCCAATACGGTGACGTAAAGAGCATTAGAAAAGAAATGTGGTCAAAACAACATCGATTGCAAGTCTTTAGCGGTATCAGATCGGTTGAGATGCACATAAAAAGTAATATTCCGTCGCAAATTATAGTTTGTGGTTACAAGGCACAGGTTCGGTATACCGATCAAGAGTCCACTTGTTTCATATGTAACCAGAGTGGACATGTACGACAAAACTGCCCCACGCGAGTGACAGTACTCAAACCCACATTACAGAAACGCCAAAGACTCACTTTAGTGGACTTAGTGAGAGGAACCCCATTAGCTGACAGTGTAAAACCCGGAACTAGTGATAACCTGACTAATACAAGTAAACCTTTCGAGAAGGAATTCTCACCATTCCCTCGCGCTAAGGACCAAGATTAGAACCCGCTCAGCCGTATCAACCCTTGTCTCTTAAGCGACGCCGGACGCATGATGATTGCTGTGACGAAAGTGCATCCGTTTCAGAGAATATTGCTATCGACGATGTCCAACAACCGGTAAATGTTAATGAATCCCGCAATAATCAAATACATGAACCGATGATAGTCGAACATTCTTCGCTAGTAGAAAACAGCAGCGTGCAGGCGCAAGCAGAGGTTGTAAGGTGGCTACTGAATGGAAATTTCCTACCTTAAGTTTTGGGATTATATATGTTGGCAACAACATAAATATAAACATCTTTGTTGGGTACGCAAGGATTATCTTTGGCGGCCGGTAGGCGGGGTTTGCTCGGTGTTACCGCGTGGAGTCGGAGAGTAGTGGATGGATGGATGGATGCTTAGGGTTTAACGTCCCGTCGACAGCTTGGTCATTAGAGACGGAGCTAACGCTCGGAGTTTCTGCGTTAGGAAGAGAAAGGAAATCGGCCGTGCCCTTTGAAAGGAACCATCCCGGCATATGCCTGGAGTGATTTAGGGAAATCACGGAAAACCTAAATCTGGATGGCCGGAGGTGGATTTGAACCACCATCCTCCAGAATGCGAGTCTAGTGCGTTACCACTGCGACACCTCGCTCGGTTGGAGAGTAGTAGAGGAGCGTGACGGTTGCACTGGAGCTCGCGGTGGACAAATCGGAGTTCTTCATGGTGCTGCTAATTTTTTTGGTAATTTACTTTAAATGTTTTTCGCATTGCGCAAGGTCGCTAATTTCATTTTATTTCACTTTATATAACTTTCCATTCAGTAGGAACCTATACACAACCTTGATTAATTCGTGGCTCGTCACTCTAATTATTGTAATAACATAGATAGGGCATTAACCAAACGTAATAATAAAAAAAGCAGTTCCTTTCACTTTTGGCATTTTGACTTTTTTATAATTAATCCTTTCCTGAGGGTAGGACTGCATCCCTATTTTAGAAATTGCAACATTGCACGACTTCGCAACAATATGCCCATTCTTCATTTCTACAGTTAATGTTACTCATGTCGAATTTGCTGATTGCTAATTCTCTAATTTTATTTAATACAGATTTATTCAGTTTGATTGGTTTAATTTTGTTTGTGATTATTCTTGACGCTGTAAGTGTAATAAGTGGGTGACATGAACGATATGAAGTGAAGAATGTCTGTTGGTGTGAAGCGAGGTATCACTTCGCTTTTTACAACAAAATAATATTTCTTGCAGACTGATTGTATAGCAATACTAAGACAGGGCAAACAAGTACAACACAGTACGACAATCTATTACTGTTCTCGTAAAGTGACTATAAACCAACCAAGATTTTGTATCTTTTTAATCCTTCTAATATTGCAGTCAGATAGCGTAAGTTTCGACGTGCCCAAAATTGCCTTACGTAGGTCAGCATTACGTTGAGCACTAATTGTCAAGTTACTCTCCTAGTAGTATTGCAGTCAGATCCATAACTTTAGTAGCCCGATACGATCTTTCATTTTTGTAGACCTCTGTTAGTACGGAAGGCAACAAACACACACACATACACGCACACTCACTTCTCAATCAGCCCCGTCACAAATACAACAACTTGGCCCGTTGTAAGGTTACATTGCCTGCCGCGCCCTATAGCGAAGTATCACAACGCCTTGTTGTCACGGTATCGGAGGAGGATGCAAACAGTGACGTGAACGAGGTACCGGCTTGTCAACAGCTTGTCGCCACGCAACTGGAGTCCAAAAACAAACAAGTTGCCGGCGACGTAAACACACAACACGGGCCGGCCAATGTTGATAAGCAAGCCGGAAGCGTCAGTGTTTACCAGCAGCCCGACACAGCGAGCAAACAAGGAAACAGCGCGTCGGAGGAAGTCGTTCCCGAAGAGACGCGAGCGAAGAAATACACTGCCGGTATTTCAAAAAAAGTGGCCAATTTAGGATCCACGTCAGGGCAGCCGACAGAAAAGTTACTAGAGGTACCAGGAGTAAGACCAGAATCCAACCAAATCGGAATGTAGTTTGCAACAAGTCACTAAGTAAAGAACCAACGGACAAAATCAATAGTGAAGTAGACTCTTCTAAAGCTGCTTAGGTAATTGATTGGTTCGAGGATGGGGACGAGCTGATGAGTCTGAAATAAGTTAACCATCTACATGCTACAAGCGTACAAGTTTATTAGCGTCAACATTAACAGAATAAAATCTGATCTGAAAATAGCATTGTTGAAAAAGTTCGTATATGATTCTGAGGCAGATATCGTACTATTGCAGAAAGTTACTACTCCGAACTTCTTCTTTGCTGGATTTGAATACATTGAAAATGTCGCTCTCGAACTCGGCACCGGTACGGCCATATTGCTACGTGAAGGAATCCCCATATCAGACACTGAAAAGTTGGAGTCAGGTCGTGGTCTGAGTTGCCAAATATATGGCGTGACGCTGATAAATTTGTACGCTCCCTCAGGCAGTAGTCGTAAAGCAGACAGGTACATCTTCTTTAAAGACGACATTATATATCTGCTCCAAAAAATCAAAAAAAAAAATTATCATAGGAGGCGATTTTAATTGTGTTTTACATCCGAAGGATCAAAGGCCACATTTTAATTTCTGCAAAGAATTGCGTGACTTAGTCTCCAAAATGAATCTTAAAGATACGTGGAAATTGCTTTATCCAACTCTCGTAAAATTTACGTATTTCACCTCAACCTCGAGCAGTCGCCTGGACAGAATCTACATTTCTTCTAGTTTGCGTGGACGTGACGCGGATACAGACGTCATCCCAGCCCTCTGCTCCGACCACTGCGTGCACGCCACTACCATCAACCTGGACCCGCAACCGACCAGACGATTCAGAGGGCGTTGGATGCTAAACGTATCCCGTCTGCAAAACACAGATCTAGACGAACTTATCGTGTCAGCTTGGTCTCAGTGCTTACGGTCTATGCATCGATACGCCTCAAAAGTAGGGTGGTGAACGAACTTTGCCAAGAAGAGGCTACGTCGGTGTTTAATCTCTTACTGTTATGAACAAGCGAGAGAAGAAAAACGGACAACCGAATTCTACTACACCGCTTTGCGGAAATTGTACGAGAAAGCTAATACGAACAACATACATACAGTACAAATAAAGGCGATAAAGGCAAAATTAATCAGTATTAAGCGCCGACAACTAGAGGGACTACAATTAAAATGTAAAGCGAAATCCGTAGTGCAGTCTGAGACTACCTCCCTGTATCATTTAATCAAACACCAAACCAACAGAAGACGTTCTTTTATAGACGAAGTGGCAACAGAAAACAGAGACACGCTCACGCGTCAGAATGACATAGCAGCAGAAATATACAGGCAGTAGACCAGCCTGTACTCTGCGCGACCGACCGATAACGGACTGCTTTCTGAACTACTACAAATTATGGATCCAGAAATCACTCAAGACGATAATCGGGTAACAGACTTTAGCGTTGAGGAAACTTTAGATTTAATTTTCAACTCACCATCCAATAAAGCCCCAGGACCGGAAGGCCTCCCAAGAGTTTTATGCGCGTTTCTGGAATATCATTGGTACAGTTTTTACTGAAGTTTTAAATGAAATAATCAATGGAGTTATAATCCCTAAAGGCATGAAGGAGAGCACAATCGTTCTCGTCCTGAAGCGTCAAGGAAAAGCTTTGACTACCTGCGACCCATTACGCTGTGTAACTTTGATTACAAGACCGTTGCTAGAGCTGTCAACACCAGAATGACTCAGTTCATTAAAAAAATTGTTAGGCCACGTCAGACCTGCACCCCAAGCAGATCCGCTATGTAGCAGTTCCAGAAATCAGGGACATTTTATCCACCGCCTCAGTTACCAACCTGAAATGAGTTTTATAGATTTTAATAAGGCCTACAACCACGTTAGCCATTCGAACCTAATGCGACTAATAGCAAAAGTAGGATTTGAAGACGGGCCGCCGACAGTTATTAAGAACATCATCACAGGGATTTCTGAGAGAGTACAGATTAATGGGCAACTAACGCCACCGATTTTAATCCAGTAAGGTGTACCCCAGGGATTCGTTATCACGCATCTCCAAGTCTGATGTCACACTTAAAGTCCTTGCTTACGCAGATGAAATCGCCGTAATAATACGACGTAAAGAGGAGATTGACATTATGAAACGTGACATAGACAAATACAGAGCTGCATCCGGAGCCAAATTAAGTGACAATAAGAGTAAATTGTTGAACATCAGGGGTTTCGTCAATACAACGATATCTTGGGCACAAATTGTGGAATCACAAAAAATGCTAGGCATCACATTAGAGAGAAGCGCTCTTAAAATTATGGCCAATAACTGGCGGTGATGCAAAATATGAGAGGTGTCCTACTGGAATGTAACTGAAGGTCGGTTAACATCATTGAGAAAGTCCGGATAATGAATACTTATGTGTTTTCAAAGGCATATTGCTCAATTCTTCCCAATTCCACAGATGCAAGGCAACAACATAATGCGTGCAGCAAATAGATACATCTGGGAAGGAAGTATCTTTAAATGTTCAAATGTTTGTTAAGCTTATGGGACTTAACTATGGGGTCATCAGTCCCTAAACTTACAAACTACTTACGAACTACCTTATACTATGGACGGCACAAATATCCATGACTGAGGGGGGATTCGAACCTCCGACCGTAGTGGCCGTGCAGACCGTGACTGGAGCGCCTCAGTCCCCGCGGCCACCGTGGCCGGCGAATTATCTTTAAAGTGTCACATATCAGTATAGCAACACCGAGACATAATGGAGGGCTTGAACTTCTCAACATCAAGACAAAGGCAATGGCCTTGTTCGTTAAGCGGACCATAAGCATGATGAATGATAGCCAGGGTAACATCACGAAAGCACTTTTTGTGACACTGTGTCCGGCTAGCATGTTTCCCCCTATAGACGTCGGAAGGAGAAACTATGAAGTACATCAGAGATTTCTTCCTGCAAGTCAGCTACACGGACGTCAGTATTATTTGCAGAAGGCCTTTAATAACACGACACTTACAACGAGAGTGGGAAAAGACGGAAGAACCAAACAACATTCAACGCAAGTATCCTGCCACTAACTGAACGAAAGTGTGGGCTAATATTAGCTTAAAAATTCTCACTTCCGACGTAGCAGCCACATGGTTTAGGGTGGTAAACGACACTGTCACCACTAATGACAGACTACACGCCATAGGGAAGAGTGACACAGGCCTGTGCCTAGAGTGCGGATTTGTCGACACCTTAATTTACCATTTCACTTGCGGTGGTCACATACAGAACTGGCGGTGGGTCAGAATCCGACTAGCACCGTTGGTAAGGACCACCGAAGAAAACTTGAAGACAGACATCCTACTGCGGCCAGACACCAAATTTTACCCCATCACAAAAAACAATACCGTTACGTGACTGTTAGGTAACGATGTTGTTGATATCAGAGGTGAAGATGACTTCTGCAGCTTTATGAGCTACATGCACGTAGCATACTGGAGCATTCGATACACCACTAACACCAAAAAACTACTAGGAAACGTGTTAGACATAGTCTTCGAAAAACATGGAATAGGATAATCAACTCGGCAGAGTAATGCAACGGAATTACTTTATGCTCACGAGGAAAGGTTTTTTATTTGTTTTTGCTTTAATTTACACTAGTTATCTGTCGACGTTGGCAGCGGAGACATTGCAGCCCCTCGTGACTGCTCCGTCTGTCTACAGCTATTTACAGGTATGATTATCTGATTATGTGAGATATTTATTTTTTTTTTTTTTTTTTTTTTTTTTTTTTTTTGTATTTTAAATTTTGACATGTAGGTTTAACATATTCATCTTCGTCTGAAGAAGGTGCCCATAGCGGCATTGAAACCTGGTAACGATTATTTTCGTACTTTGTGACTCAGGGCTGCCCCTTATAAATTTAATTTAACTTTTCCATAGCTACTGATGGTCTTCCAAGCAACTAACCTACTCAACCATCGTTTTAAGTGACGACAAGGTGTTCAGCTCGTCTACATACATATGAACAAAAACTGACACAACACATGGAATTAGAGATCCATCAATGTCTTAGATAAATGAATTCGAAAACAACGAAAAAATAGCTCTTCACAAACTTAACAATCAAAAACTATCGTCGTCATCTTACAGTGAATCTGATACTGTAAAAAATGTAACGTATATTTTTGACTGAAAACATTATTTTATAAAATACAGAAAATTGCGAATAAACAAAAATACGCGCATTTTTCATAAAAATTACAGTTGTATATTAAAATTGTTTAGGTTTTCGAACCCAACGAAAAAAGAAAAATATAAACCCTTTACTGCAGGATTCGAACCACCTCCCATATATCTGGGAGGTCACAACGCTCCCATCTGAGCTACACCACCTGTTACTGCAACTGTTTTAATTACTGGTACTTATGCGTACCTGCACAACTTCAAAGTCGATTTTCTTTAGAATTTTTGAGAGTTGCGTCGAATGGATTTGGTTGATTGCTATTTAAGTTCTAAGCTTCACGTAACATAAATATCAAAAACTTTTAAAATCCGACACCCATATGGTCTCCTTGTAAGTCGTACGCGCAGACAGAATCCGCTTTGTTTGTTTGTTACGTCTCTGGGATGCAACGGGTTTAGGAGGCGGAACGTGACAACCAAGGACGTGGACATAGATCTGTAACTAAAACAACTGATTGGTTCACGTATACTTTTATTACAGATGAAAGGAATACATAACTTTGCTGTGCTTGTAGGGATACGAAAATGTTCTCAACTATTACACAGTTCTGTAAGGCAATAGTAAACTTTTCTGGCTGGTGCTCTCGTATACGGAACTCTTCTGTGACTCCTGGATCGGAATTGTGGAACTCCTGGTTTTGCTGTGGTGCGCCCGCATGATATTTTGCTAAGGAATGGCGGTGGCAGATATTGTATGCTCGGCGCATTGCTCTTATTAGACACGCGCGGATCTCTACTCACTTTTTTGAACGGAGAGTGCAACTTTGCTTTCTCAGCATTTTTTGAATATATTAAACCACAGTGGGTCTTTTCCATCACTGATCCACTTTGTCGGCACATATTTCTCAAGCGCTTTGTTTACAATACATTTAGATTTTGCCCGTAATTCCTCTATGTCCACCGTACCGGAACTAAACGATGTCCATTCATTCCTTAAATGGGACGCAAATAATTATCTGCACTTTCTAGCACAAACACTCTCCTAGGCTTCTTGACCTTTGGTGGCCATTGTCGCTATGACATCTTGATCACAACCCCCTACTCTACACTGACATAATTGACAAGGTCAAAGACATACACCATACTTGTGTCTCACTAGTAGTTATTGCCCATCATGTGATGCTTCTATCGCCTGGACGGACTTAATCGGTAGTAGAAAGGATGTTATACTGTTCCTCCACTGTTTCTTCGATTTTCACACCCCTGTCTTACGCCCTTTTAAATCACTTGATTTCTCTCTCTCAGCGTTTCATTCATATTTTTTCCTATCGCTATAAAACTAAAATACGCGGGAAGGATCGCGTCGGAGAAGGGTAATTTATATGCTAAATAGCAGTTAAAAATTATTACGTTTGACCTGGCTGTTCACAGGATGGAGAAAAAACACAAATAAATATTTGAGAACGTTGGAACGTGCCCACCAAAGGAACGTTATTAACAACACTTTAATTAAATTGAAGCTCACAAAAGAACGACGTCTAAGAAATGAAAATCCTATCACAGACAATACTTTGAGTTCCGCTGCTCCTACACTGATTATGCAAACTTTGAACGTTTGGGAAAATAAAAAAGGGTTATTGATTAATTTGCCTGAGCTACATCTTTCATTTATCAACTGGACCCCGTCGCGCTACCGTCTACAGTGCTTTAAATTTTAAAGAGTAATATCACATAAAAAATAAAGAATGCATGGTATCGAGTGAGCGCCGATTTTAATTAAAGCATTCATCGGACAGAGAAAAGAACACCGCACTGGGTCCGACTAACTGCTGAAGTGCTAATGGGATTTAATGAAGGGATGAAAAGGGAAAAGTATGCATTGAGTTAGATTGTTGGTCATTACGTCACATTGAATTTGTGAAAGGCGTGATTGGCTGTGGAACCAAAAATCAGAGTTTTCCTTTGTCTCTGACCTTCCAGTTCTTTTAGAAATGATGACACATGCAGCGTGAATTCACACAATCCCATTTTTCACTGGCATCTGGATTATAATGTAACTGTGAAAATACGTCCTCAAAGAAAATCCATTTACTCCCGTGGCCTCTTTCAATAATTTCCCCTAAATCGATTAGATTCACTGTTTCAATGGAATAGTGTTTAATATATACGTCTACGTCCATACTCTGCAAGGCATCTCAACGTATGCGTCGGAATGTACTTCACGTACCGTGGTCCTAGTGGCGGATTCTGTTGATCATCTCCGTGGCGCTTTGGCGTTAAGACCTGTAGTAAATCATGCTGATCTCTTCCATCAACCCTATCTAGTACGGAGTCCATAGTGATGAGCAATATTCATTCAACGGCGCAATCTGTGTTTTGTAATTTACTTCCTTTGTTGATTCACTACATTCCTGAGGATTCTTCCAACGAATCTCAATCTGGAATCTGCCTTACCTGCGACCTCTTCTTTCATTCCATTTTCCCAGTCCATATTCACCTACTACATTTCCTTCTCTTCCCTTTCCTACTACCGAGTTCCAGTCCCCAATCACAATCAAGCTTTCGTCTCCCTTAACTTTCTGGATGTTTTCTTTTATCTCCTCATACATTTTTTCGATATCCTCATCATCAACCATGCTACTTGGCATATAAACTTGCACTACTGTGGTCAGTGTTGGCTTCGTGTCTATCTTTACTACGATAATGCGTTCATTACGCTGTTCATAGTAACTTACCCGCATTCCTATTTCCTTATTCATTATCAGACCTACTCCTGTGTTACAGATTTTGTATTGATAACCTTGTACTCAACTGACCAGAAATCCTGTTCATCCTGCCACCGAACTTCACTAATCCCTACCATTTCCATTTCTCTTTTCAAATTTTCTAGCTTACCTACGCTATTAAGGATTAGAACATTCCACGCTGCGACCTGTAGAATGCCTGCTTTGTTTTCCTTGATGACGACATCCTCGTGAGTAGTCCCCGAACTGATATCCGAATGGGGGACTATTTTACCTCCGGAATATTTTACCCAAGAAGACGGCATCATCATATAGTCATACAGTAGAGCTGCATGTACTCGGGAAAAGTAACGACTGTAGTTTCCCCTTGCTTTCAGCTGTTCGCAGTAACTGCATGGCAAAGCCATGTTAGCTGATGTTACAAGGCCAGCTCAGTCAATCATCCAGACTGTTGCCCCTGTAACTACTGTAAAGGCTGCTGCCCCTCTTCAGGAACCACACGTTTGTCTGGCCTCTCCACAGATACCCCTCCACTGTGATTGCACCTATGGTGCGGCTATCTGCATCGTTGAGGCACGCAAGCCACCCCACGTCGGTAATGTCTGTGGTTCATGGGGGTGGTTCGATAATTCAGTGGAACAATAAAAATAATGTTGATCAATCGATTATTCAGTGGAACAATAAAAATAATGTTAATCAATAACCACTGACACATGTTTAAATCTGCAATTCAGACTACCTGTTCCCGTTCTGCGTTACCAATCTAAGATCAGAATAGCTAAGAAATCGGATTTAAATCAAATAGTAATATAAAATATCAAATTTATTGGATTATTTATAGGATGTAATCTGAAAAGTAAACAGAAATGGAAGGAAGACGTAGACGGAAGGGGAATATATTCCAAAAATTTGCAATATATTCACTAAGGAATAAGAAAAATGTAGATTGGCTTATGAACAGTATGACAGTGGTTCGATGAACACTCTACCAGGCATTTTAATGTCATTATCACAGTAACCTTATAAATATACTCCTAGGTACCAAAATAAAGATGAAGGTCCTCTGAAGAAGCGATAGAATAAGAAGCTAAAGCAGGAAGAGAAAAAGAAAGATTAATGTTTGACGTCCCGTCGATATCATGACCAATCAAGACCAACCTCAAGCTAGAATTGTGTATGTTAAGGGTAGGGGAAGAAGTCGATCGTTTCCTTTAAAAGAAAATATCCTGGTTCATGTGTGAAGCAAACACGCAAATTTCGACGAGCGGGTTTGAACCGATAACATTCAGAATGAGTGTCCACTGTGCTACCCACTGAATCAACGAATTTGTTATTATCGTAATTTATTGATTTGTGTAATTCTGAGTGATTTATGACTGATTTTACGTTGCTCGCCACGAATTCCTCTCCTGCACCAGTCTCAAATGTTCAAATGTTTGTTAAGCTTATGGGACTTAACTACGGGGTCATCAGTCCCTAAACTTACAAACTACTTATGAACTACTTACGAACTAAGACGGCACAAATATCCATGCCCGAGGGGGGATTCGAACCCCCGACCGTAGTGGCCGTGCTGACCGTGACTGCAGCGCCTCAGTCACCTCGGCCACCGCGGCCGGCGCACCAATCTCTTCATTTCACAGTAACACTTATTCAAATATGTGTAAACCTAAGGAACTAAACTGCTAGAGTAATCGATCCTTAGACTTACGACTCCTTTAACTTAAACTAATTTACAACAAGGACAATACACATACGCAGCCATGTCCAAGGGAAGAGTGCGATCTCCAGCAGAAGTAACACTTCGATCCTACGTTCGAACTATTTGCTCTCAACTATTTACTCCCTAAAACTTCCACTATAGATTTTATTACCTTAGTCTTAGCACATGTCCTACCATTTTTCACTGCTTGAGAGTGTTTTCCGAACGGTCCTTTCTTCAACGATACCACGGAACATCATCTCATTCGCCATCTTACCGCTTCAACTAATTTTCACATTTCTACCATATCCCTTTTAACTGTAGTCTCTTCTGTTTCGTTTTTGCTACTGTCCATGTCTCACTTCCATTCAAAGCTCTGATCCAAACGTGTTGTTGTGGCGTTAAGTCCGTAGACTGGTTTGATGCAGCTCTCCATGCTACCCTGACCTGTGAAAACCTCTTTATCTGAGAATAAGAACGGCAACCTACATCCTTTTGAATCTTCTTGTTGTATTCTTTCCTCGATCACCGTCTACGATTTTTACCACACTCACTTCCCTTTAATGTTAGGTTGACAATTGCTTGACATGTGAGACCGTGTCCCACACACATATCCCTTCTCTTAGTCGCTTTATGCCAGAAACTCCTTTTCTCCCCAATTTTGTTGAGCACCTCCTTATTATTTACGCGATCTACCCACATAATCTTCATCATTAGTCTGTAGCACCACAATACAAAAGCTTCTATCATCTTTTTCTCTCAACTCCTTGTCATCCATGTTTCACACCCATACAGTGCTACATTCCAGACAAATGCCTTTTATATCTTTTTTATTTCGGCTATCAGAAGTTATTTTGCTACCCAAATAATAAAACTAATCTATGACCTTTATTGTCTCATTACCTGATCGAATTCCTTCAGCATCGCCTGATTTTCTGAAACTACATTCTATTACCCTAGTTTTACTCTTCTGAATGTACATCTTATACCTTCCTTTCACGACACTGTCAGTTCCATTTAATTGCTCTTCCGGACTCTTTGCTGCCTCTGAAATAATAATGATGTCGTCAGCAAACCGCAAGCTTTAGTTTCTACTCTCTGAACACATTCTTCACTGCTCAGTGTACGGATTGAACAACAGTGGGGAAAGGATACAACCGTGTCTTACTCCCTTCCCAACCACTGTGGCTCCTTTCATGACCTTCGGCTCTAATAACAGCAGTCTGATTTTTCTACAAGTTGAATATAACTCTTCGCTCTCTGTATTAACACTGCTACCTTCAGAATTTTAAAGAGAGTATTCCAGTCAACATTGTCAAAAGCTTTCTCCAGATCCGCAAATGCTAAAATCGTAGGTATCCTTTTCCTCAACCTATATTCTAAGATAAGTCGTAATGTGATTATTGCCTCGCATGTCCTTATATTTCTCCTAAATACAAATTAATATTCCCCAAGTTCGGTGGCAGGATGAACAGGATTTCTGGTCAGGCGAGTACAGGATTATAAATACAAAATCAATTGGGGGTATCACAGGAGTAGGATTGATAATGCATAACAAAATAGGAATGCGGGTAAACTACTATGACCAGCACAGTGATCGCATTATCATTGTCAAGATAGATACGAAGCCAACACCGACAACAGTAGTACAGGTTTATATGCCAACTAGCTCTGCCGATGATGAGGAAATCGAAGAAATATATGAGGAGCTAAAGGAAATTATTCAGACAATTAACGGAGAGGAAAACTTAATTGTTATGGGAGACTGGAATTCGGTAGTATGACAAGGAAGGGAAGGGAAGATAGTAGGTGAATATGGTCTGGACAAAAGGAATGAAAGAGGAAGCCGCCTTGTAGAATTTTGCACAGAACATAATTTAGTTATAACAAACACCTGGTTCAAGAATCACAAGAGAAAGTTGTATACGTGGAAGAGACCAGGAGACACTGGGAGATACCAGATAGATTTTATAATGGTAAGACATAGATTTCGGAACCAGGTTTTACAGTATAAGACATACCGAGGGGCAAAACTTGTTGGTTATGAACTGTAGGTTGAAACTGAAGAAACTACAAAAAGGTAGGAAAATAAGGAGATGGGACCTGGATAAATTTAAGGAACCTGAAGTTCTTAAGAATTTCAGAGGGAGCTATAGGCAACAATGGACCGAAACAGGGAAAAATAAAACAGTAGAGGAGGAATGGGTAAAATTAAGAGATGAAATAGTGAAGGTAGCAGAGGACAAAATAGGTAGGAAGGCAAGACCTAAAAAATCCTTGGATATCACAGGAGATACTAAATTTAATCGATGAAAGGAAAATATAAAAATGCAGTAAATGAAACAGGCAAAATGGAGTACAGACGACTAAGAAATGAGATTGACAGGAAGTGCAAAATGGCTAAGCAGGAGTGGCTAGAAGGCTAATGCAAGGATGTAGAACAATGTATAAATATGGGAAAAATAGATACAGCCTACAGGAAAATAAAAGAAACATTTGGAGATATGAAAATCAGCTCTATGAATATCAAGGACACTGATGGAAAACCAGTTCTCAGCAAAGAAGGGAAAGCTGAAAGGTGGAAAGAGTATATAGAGAGGCTCTATGAAGGAAATGAACTTAACGGCAATATTGTAGAAAGGGGAGAAGAAGTAGATGAGGATGAAATAGGAGATACTATACTGAGAGATGAATTTGACAGAGCACTGAAAGACCTAAGTCGAAACAAGGCCCCTGGAGTAGATGATATTCCCTCAGAGCTACTGAAGTCTCTGGGAGAACCAGCCATGACAAAATTGTTTCACCTGGTGTGTAAGATGTATGAGACAGGTGAAGTACTCTCAGACTTTAAGAAAAATGTTATAATCCCCATCCAAAGAAAGCAGGTGAAGACAGGTGTGAAAACTACAGAACCATCAGTTTAATAAGTCATGGTTGCAAAATATTAACACGAATTATATACAGAAGGATGGAAAAGCTGGTAGAAGCTGACCTCGGGGAAGATCAGTTTGGGTTCAGGAGAAATGTAGGAACACGGGAGGCAATACTTACTTTACGGCTTATCCTAGAAGATAGATTAAGAAAAGGCAAACCTACATTACTAGCTTTTGTAGATTTGGAGAAGGCTTCAGGGTGAAGATATAAAAACATTGCGTTTTGCCGATGACATAGTAATTCTGTCAGATACAGCAAAGGACCTGGAAGAGCAATTGAACGGAATGGACAGTGTGCTGAAAGGTGCATTTAAGATGAACATTAACAAGAGCAAAACTAGGGTAATGGAGTGCAGGGTACGAAAATCAGGCGATGCTGAAGAAATTAGATTGGGAAACGAAGTAATAAAGAAGGTAGATGAGTTTTGTTAATGACAATGGCAATGGGTAGAAAAGCGTTCTTCAAAATGAGAAATTTGTTAACATCAAATATTGATTTAAGCCTATGGAAGTCCTTTCTGAAGGCATTTGTATGGAGTGTTGCCTTCTATGGGAGTGAGACATGGACGATAAACAGTGCGGACAGGAAGAGGATTGAGGCTTTTGAAATATGGTGCTACAGAAGAATGCTGACTATTAGGTGGGTGGATCGAGTAACTAATGAGGAGGTACTGAAGAGAATTGGGGAGAAAAGGAATTTCTGGCATACCTTGACTGAAAGAAGAGATGGATTGGTAAGACACATTCTTAGACATCAAGGAATGGTGAATTTAGCGTTGGAGGGCAGTGTGTGGGGTAAAAATCGCAGAGGAAGACCAAGAGATGGATACAGTAAGCAGATTCAGACAGATGTAGGTTGCCGTTCTTATGAGGAGGTGAAGAGGCTTGCTCAGGATAGGGTATTGTGTAGAGCTGCATCAAAGCAGTGTCCGGACTGAAGACCACAACAACAACAACATTCCCCAAGATCTGATTCCACAAGTTTTCCATTCGTCTGTAAGTAATTACTGTTAGAATTTTGAACCATGACTTATTAAACTGATAGTTCTGTAATTTTCACATTTGTCTGCACTTGCTTTCTTAGGAATTGGGATTGATCCAAACGTATATTCTCAATAATTTCTTCCTCACATTAAGGCCATGTCCTCTTCTATATTTTATTTTCCCGTGCTTCTCCATCGTATGTTACTTTAAAGGCAGAATTTATTATCTACGTCGTTATCACTAGTTTTGATGTGTTCTCCTTGATTTTATTTCTACTACTTCTCATTACTTTTCCGCCTTTGCGGTTTACCTTCAGTCCATGTTCCTCAGCGGACTATTCATTCCATTCAAAAGGTCCTGTAACTCCTCCTAACTGTCACTGAGAATATCAATGTGGTCAGCAAATCTTATAATTAATATCCTCTCACACCAAATTCTGATATCGCTATAGTAGGTTTGCTCTATTTCCGTTATTACTAGTCTGATATATTATTGAACAGTAAGTGCGAAAGACTACATCAATTTTAGTCCGATCCCTTCTTTCTTGTTAGTCTTACTATTCTGGGTCTTGTAAATGTCATCTTTCCCCACAGCTTAGTCCTCAGAAATGTGAACACGTTGTGTCAATTTACACTGTCGATCGCTTTTCTCCATTCGACAACTCCTATCAATGTGTTTTGCCTTTTCTTCATTCTTGTTTCCGTTATCAGGTGTAAATTCAGGGATTTTAGTTTAGTAGGACTGTCACTTAATGCAGTAGAAATTTATTACAAGTCCTCCAAGGCATTGCTCACTGTTTCTTCAGGGACCATATGGAGGATATAGAGGGTATCAACAGTTCCCTCTGATTGTTATTCTGAGCGATGTATTGACCATAGGCGCATTTACTACTGATTATTCCAGAAATATGTTCATGAAATCTCATCTTGGAATTTCTTCCTGTCTGATCTACGGAATCGCTGTATTGCTATATATTTTATAACCTCAGGAACTAAATAATTAGTCACCCTTGTTGCTGTTGTATGTCTTAACTTACGTTACAACAACTTATTTGTTGAGAATACTATGATCACCTCTGTGCTTATGAACATTTATTAATTTTGTCTAGCATATTTTCTAAATAATTCTAGTAAACCTTGTAACTCGGTTTAAAATCGGATCTGATGGTTTTTATTTTATTACGTATCTCAACATATTCAGTGATGTAATTATGAGCCGTAGAGATCTGTTTAATTATATCCATTTATTTCTGCGTTGTCCCTGTTTATAGTGATAATTTTATAACTCCGAAAATTATTGACTAAAAAGAACGCGTTTTTATACTTCTATGGATGTCACGATCCCGTATCAGTGATGTTTCCTATAGAGAGCTGATTGGTGTTTACCATTCAATCACCGACTTTCACTTCTGAATGTGAAAATATTTTACTAGCACCTGCCTAAATGGGCAGACATGACCATCCCGATAAAATAAGGGAAATCAGTTCGAAAACGAAACGATTTAGCTGTTCTTTCTTCCCACGCGCTCTTAGAGAATGGAACGGTTGAGAAATATTGTTCAAATGTTCAAATGTTTGTAAACTATATGGGACTTAACTACGGGGTCATCAGTCCCTAAACTTACAAACTAGTTATGAACTACTTACGAACTAGGACTGCACAAATATCCATGCCCGAGGGGGGATTCGAACTCCCGACCGTAGTGGCCGTGCAGACCGTGACTGAAGCGCCTCAGTCCCCTCGGCCACCGCGGCCGGCAGAAATATTGTGAAAGTGGTTAATGAACCCTCTGCCAGGCACTTAAATGTGATTTTCAGAGTATCTATGCAGATGAAGATATAAGTAGTAATTGTAATATCTACCAACATTATGCTTGTTTAAACTCGTGTTCAACGGTAAATTGCAAATTTGGATTATTTAGTATAGCAAAGCTTCAATTTCTTGTAGGTTTCTATAATTAACATTTAGTATGAAGCTCACATATCTTTTCTAACAAATAACGGTATTACTTACGATATTCTTGATTCTAAGAAATTTGTTTCTGAATAATTAACAAAAATATCTGATATTGTGCTTGCCACATGCGAGACCATCAATCTGAAACTGAATTTTCCCATTAAATGAGAAAGTAATTTAAGGTTACGATATAACCTTGATTATTAACTAAATATTACTGTATTTTATATTTTCCCCATTACAGCATTACTGTAAGATGGATACAAACGTTATATAATGTTGTACACCACTATATTGCGATTATAGTTTATTATTTTAATGCAAATTCAACTTACTTCGATCCGAAATCAACTAATTTCTTGATAAATGCGTGCATATTACAGCTGTACGACTTTCCCGTCCGTATTCTTCCCATGTTTCAATATGCATTTTTCTTGTTAACAGTGACTTTGCCTTTCAAACAAAACTAGGTAAACGCAGCTAGATAACAAGCAGCCAATTTATGTATAATATGCATTACGTAGATTGTTTCCAGTTAGTTACGTACTTACGTCCGTTAGTAAACAATGATATTTATCGATTCAGTAATTCCTTCATTACTGTTTGGCGTCCGTCTCCGCCGGCCGCGGTGGCCGAGGGGAATGCGGCGCGCCAGTCACGGTCTGCCCGGCCACTACGGTCGGGGGTTCGAATCCTCCTCGGGCATAGACATTTGTGCCGTCCTTACTGTTAGCTAGTTCATAAGTAGTTCGTAAGTTTAGGGACTGATGGCCCCGTAGTTAAGTCCCAGAAGCTATACAAACATTTGAACATTTGATTCGTCCGTCTCACCAAGGGGATATCATCTTTTACGGATCGTTAAATGCTTATCGTCGCTATGGATACTGGTTACCTTCCCTAGCGACCATTTATGCATTCTTACGTTTACCAGGAGGCTCTGCAACGGACAGCACCCGTTTAAAGGATCCTGGTCATTGGTTATCTTCGTCTTCTTCATTTCATGGATTGCGCATTCTTGCCTATATATTCGTTATCGACTGTTATTAATTTCATCTTGTTTTAATGCTACATATTCTTCTTTTATAACTAAAAACAATATTCTTCAAATCAAATGTTTGTAGAGCTTAAGGGACTTAACTACGGGGTCATCAGTCTCTAAACTTAAAAACTACTTATGAACTAGAATGAAACTTTCACTCTGCAGCAGAGTGTCGCTGATATGAAACTTCCTGGCAGATTAAAATTGTGTTCCGGATCCGGGACTCGGACCTGGGACCTTTGTCTTTCGCAGGCAAGCGCTCTACCGACTGAGCTATCCCGACACGACTCACGATGCCGCCTCACCACTTTAGTTCCGCCAGTACGTCGCTTCCTACTTTCCAAACTTCACAGAAGTCCTCCTGTGAAACTTGCAAGACTACCACTCCTGGAAGAAAGGATGGTGGAGACATGGCTTAGCCACAGCCTGAGGGATGTTTCCAGAATGAAACTTTCACTCTACAGCGGAGTGTGCGCTGATATGAAACTTCCTGGCATTTTAAAATTGTGAGACGGCATTGTGAGTAGTGTCGGGATAGCTCAGTCGGTAGAGCCCTTGCCCGCGAAAGGCAAAGGTCTCAGGTTCGAGTAAGTTAGATTAAGTAATTTGTAAGTCTAGGTCCAGTTTGATTTGTGACGTCAGCGTGTATATCTGATCTACCGTTGTTGGTGTTTGTTCACTTTATAAACTTATGAGAACAAACCTGTCAATGAATTGTTTACATTTCCTCACTCTCTCTCCTATTTTCCATGATAAAGAATCATGTCTCATTGTTCCATCTTATGCTGCCAATGCTCACACTCACTCTTACCTTGCATCGTACCCTCGTTGTTACATCTTCTGCTGCCATTTTTAGATAAAACTTAGTAATTGCGCTAAAATACATAAAAAAAGAAAATCTTTAAAGAGGCACCATTTATTAAACTTACACTTTCCATATTATCGCGAAATGTCGTATTTATAATATATGAAACAAGTGTTGAACTAATCTAATCTAATTGGTATTTACGTATATTTGTCTGACCAGAATTCCTTATATATTTATTTATTTTTACTTCAGTGTTTCCCACTATGTAGAGTGGGACTTCACATTTTGTAGCTATATACTTCGTGGTGTTGTCTGTGCAGGTTCCAAGTGATACCGGCGTAAGAAACAGGCTTAAGTTAAGGCTAATGAAATTTGGAATATGCTACAGGAATTAAATTTTGAAGGGGAGTGGCCAAAGCAGAACATGACTTATTCCGGCATAAGGAACTGGCGATAGTTATTGTTGAAATTATCATCACAATGGAAATTGGCGGAGAGTTACCTTCTTCTGTAACATTAGCCAGATGTGGTTGCGATAAGATGAAACTGGTAACTTGGTGAGGATAACTGAATGAATCAAACAACTTTTCGCCGAAACTAGATGCTTGGTTACAATAATGCTTTGTGTGATAAATTTTCGTGGCCGTGTTTAAAAATTATCACTTTAGGTGAATAAATCGAAAAAATATCGGACTATGGAGGAACTAAATATTATTTACAGGCTCTGAAATACAAAATAAGTTTGAAAGGAATGTTGAAAACACGAAATTGAGCTGAAATTGAGCAGAATCGCGAAGCGAACCGTAATGGTGGCCAAGCATCTTCTTACGTTGAACGCTGCTTGCTGAAAAAAGTGAAAAACATTTAATTAATTAAATAATGATAATATGTCAAGTTTTACGTTAGTTTTTTAAAAAAAAGTGGTTTACTGCAATAAAAAAGGCATCCTGGCTCACATAGACAATTTTGATTCCCGGGAGGAAGGAGATACTTCCGTTTAGTATCACAGCGTAGATGTAAAAGACGAAGTGCGTTTCAGAGGAAAAAAATGAACGTAGAAAACTTAAAGTAAGCATAGGTGTACCATACTTTGAAGTGAGAACGGATACGCTGGCTACAAGCATCGCTGATAATTTATGTGGAAATTTTTAATGTAATGCTACAATTTCCATTTTCAAATTGTCTATCTTTCATACTGCATCCCATGATCCACGCCAAATATCCTTTTCCTCGTGGTGATCTCATCTTTGACAGTCACCTCCCGCAAATTTAGTATGGTACATGGACGAGGTACTTTACAACGGACTTCGACAAGGAGTGCAATCTTATTCCGATCTTGAGGAAATTTCAAATGTTTGTTAAGCTTATGGGACATAACTGCGGGGTCATCAGTCCCTAAACTTACAAACTACTTATGAACTAGCTTATACTAAACACGGTACAAACATCTATGCCCGAGGTGGCATACGAACCTCCGACGGGAAACGGCCACACGCATCGGAGCATAGCGCCTCAATGCGCTTGGCCACTCCGCCGCAGCTACGAAATTTTGTATTCTTGAACTTCAAAACATGGGGAAACTCACTATCTAAGTACAATTTTGTACAATGTATGGCGGAGGGTATTTTACTTACCAAATTCGACAGAGTCCACGGTTTCATTCCGATATTGATGAAATTTTGCACAGTTTATTTTCGAAACAAGAAGATCACTGTTTACCTAATATTATCATACAATGCCTGCTGGGCAGTACCTTGGAATGAATACCGCTTCAGTGACCAACATGGAAATTATTATAGCTGTAAAAATTTTCACGGATAGAGAAATCAATGCCGCGGTGAAGTAGCCGAGCTGTCTAAGGCGCCTCGCTGCTGAGCGCGCGGTTGCTCGCCGTCGAAAGGTTCGAGTCCCCCATGGGGCATGGGTGTGTTTGTTTAGTTTGTAAGGGTACGTACTGATGACCACGCAGTTTGGTCCTATACATTTACAAACATTTGAACATTTGGAGAAGGCAATGGACTGAGGAGGTGGAGTTTGAAAGAGAGGCGAGGAGATAATTGGCAAAGAAATGGAAAGATGAAGATTGTTAGGTAGTTAGATAGTGGGAGATGAACAAAGAGAGAGGAGATGAACATAAAGAGAGAGAGAGAGGCGGGGGGGGGGGAGCAATAGATGGAGAGAGAGAGAGAGAGAGAGAGAGAGAGAGAGAGAGAAGGAAAAAGAAAGAAAAGAAAGTGGACAGAGAGGCATGAAACGGAAGGAGAGATGGACTAACTTAAAACTGGAAAGGTCGGGATTCGAGCTAGTATAAAACAGATATAAATGAGTAGCTTTAAGGAAAGATAGGTGAAATTATTTCGTAGAATTTCTTTGTAGAATGACAGTTTGTCGAGGAATATGGATTGATACAAAACTTCCTGTTAGATTAAAGCTGTGTGTCAGACCGCAATTCTAACCCTGGACCTTTGCCTTCCATGGGCAGACGGTCTACGGTTTTTTTTTTCTCCATCTTTTTTCCTAGGATAGATCGTGTCCTTTCGGATGTGACATTGTGCTTGTTCTGTGGTGATCGTTGAGTTCTTGATGCAGTGTTTTTGTTAGAGAAAGCAGACAACACGTTCACTGAACGAGCTGCGGTACCGCACCGACGACTGAGCTACCCTGCCACCCTTAGCTGCAGCAGTACCTCGCCCGCTACCTTCAAAACTTCACCGTAGCTCTCACGCGAAAATGGCAGGAATGACCATCCTGGAAGAAAGGTTATTGTGGGTATATGGCTTAGCCGTAGCCTAGGGGATGTTTCATTCTCACGAGTTTGTAATGACCAGTCACTGGAAAAACGTATCTAGCAAGTGAAGTATAATGCCAAATATTTCATTAAATTTTTTTTCCGAGATTGTAACATGTCACGTTAATCAACTGGCTAAGCTCTCATGGCGCTTCATAATTATTTATTAACCGAAACCGGTAGTTTTGGGCTAATAAATTAAGCAGCTGTGGTCAACATAACATTCTACAAATATTTGAAAGCTGTCAATCCCCACCTCTTCACTTTCCTACATATACTTGGAGTTGTTAAGGACTTCAAAACAACCACATTATTTCTTATAAGGAACGCTGCCATCTTTGAAGCCAGCTACTTCATCCACGAAAAATGAATTAGCTGCCACTTTTGTGTCCTTCGTCCTTTTCAGTTAATCATAATTGAGCGATGCTCGACTTCTAAATGCTCAATGACATTTAGTTCCTTCAAATTACCTACTTCCCGCCCCTTTTAATCCATACGTTTCAACAAAATTACATAAATGTAGATCTGTAACTCATAAGAAATATATTATAGTCAGAGTTCACCTCTGTCTTAACAATTAACTCTCACAATTTAACTGAAATACTCCTTTGAACCGAAGAGAGGAATTCACTGAATCAACCACCTACAAACGCTAATATACGCTATAACGAATCAGCTTTGAAGCATTTGCGCAGGTATTCTCAAATTTATAGCGAGCAGCAGACAACGTCGCTATATTTATCACGAGCTCAGCAGAGTGACGTACGGAACACCGACATTAGCCAGTAAGTCAACACATGGGATCCTGATATGCTGGGAGCTAATCCCTCAGTAATGAATTCGCCTTCCACGGAATGTCAAACGCTGACGTTCCTTCGTTTGAGGGTAATCGTAACATGCTACTGTTTCGCAACTGGTCGCCTGCTAATATATCTACCTTGAAGAACACGCATCTCTGCGCGTCAGAGAAAGAGAACGCGCTTGTGTGTGTGTGTGTGTGTGATAGAGAGAGAGAGAGAGAGAGAGAGAGAGAGAGAGAGAGAGAGAGAGTGAGAGAGAGAGGATAGACAGAGAGAGAGAGAGAGCTCTTCACTATTTACAAACCTTTCAAGATTACTTCTATATTGGTATGCTCTTCTTTTGGATTTAAAACGTTCCACACTCAATCCATATTTCTCCGAATGTTACAAACGAGAAACGAAGCGCAATTGGTGAATTACTGCTACGACACTTTCATCAGAAAGAGAGGACCGTTTTCCGTATGAGCATTCTGTACGAAATGTACTAACGTTCAAAAGTTTGTAAACTTATAGTTCCCAATGCTAAGGTCATCTGTCAATGGACGTACAAACTACTTAAACTAACTTACAATAAGGACAACAAGGAGAGAGAGAGAGAGAGAGAGAGAGAGAGAGAGAGAGAGAGAGAGAAAGACTATGTCCGAGGGAGGAGGATTCGAACCTCCACAGAACACGGCCGCCCAGCTCGTAATATGACGCAGTATAACATGCGGCCAATCCGCGCGGCTGTACTGAGTGTGTACGTTGTGTTATCTGCTACATTTTGCGACTAATTATTCGAGATTAAACAGTGTCATGTCTTCATATTTCATGCGGGAAGAGCTCTGTTGGGAACAATTTTGATGACGTGACCAAATGTATGTGAAGAAATGGTAGACCATTATTCCTCAAGAGACACAACCAAATAAGGTATCAATTCAAATGTTTGTAGAGATTATGGGACTTAACTACGGGTCATCAGTCCCTAAACTTACAAACTACTTATCAACTAGCTTATCCTAAGGACCCCCGACCGTAGTGGCCGAGAAGACCGTGACTGGAGCGCCTCAGTCCCCTCGGCCACCGCGGCCGGCGTATAAGGTATCTATGGACGTTGGAATGTAGAGGGAAGTCGAGGTTCTAATTCATGCCTTACGTGTTCCTTCGTTTCAAGTAGGAGCCCACGGAAGCCAGTCCATGTTCACAAACTATTGCCACATAGATTCTGTTTCATGGCTTGCAGTATTGCCATGCCGACGCAGTCATGGTCTACGAACTGCTTCTTGCTGCACTGAATGCATCACGATGTAAAATACCTTTTGTGGCAATTACAACATAAGCGTACGAATTCAATGAATTTAATACCATAGGTTAGATACGTTACAAGTGATTGATTAAATTTTCAAATTTGTTTACGTCTTTTGAGCCCTACTATTCAGCATGCTGTGTGGTCACCATATGTTGCAATTAGAGCTGCTATATTCTGAGACATTGATTGAATAAGGTTCTGAATACGTTCCTGACGGATTTCCCTCCACGCGGTTTCTATTAGAGCCCAAAAATCCGTGACACTTGTTACTGGAGGATCTTGATACACCAAGTACGGACCAACCATATCCATGTTCGATGGGCGACATGTCTAGCGAATGTGCAGGCAGGTGGGAATCGGTACTCGTCTCTCTACGAAGAAGGCCTGTACATTCCGCGCAATATGTGGTCTTGCATTGTCCTGTTGAAATCTGGCGTTAGGGGATTTCTGATGCAAAGGGAGAACCTCAGGCTCCACAACCACCGTTAGGTACCGGTTGCTGTTCTAAGTGCCCTCAATACGTAGGAGGCGAAATCGAATGTTGTAACCAGTGGCGATCAAACCACCATACCTGGTGTTTGTCCGCTATGCTGCTCCACAAAGCAGCCCTCCAGTTTAAGTTGACCATGGTACTACCAGACACGGATACGGTCATCACTACAGGACACATGTTTCCACAATTTGCATAGCAACAATGTTCCATAAAAAAACTATCCGACACGTTGAGCGGTATAGGTCCGAAAATATTACATTTTGCCACGCAGTTTAGATGTTCACGTATCCATAGCACTCGGAGCTTGTTGTTTCTGGACAACAGAAGCCACAGTAATGACATGCGCGTAGCCACTCCAATCTGCAGCAGACGGCAAGGATCAGTCGATGCACACAAGTTCACAACTGTTGCAGTGCTCTAGCCAACACTGTCGATGACGATGTACGGTCCGTTACGGCCAAGCGAACAAGATGACGGTTATCCCGTGGTGTGGTGATGTTCCGTGGTCCAGTTCCCGCTCGTCGCTCCGTACGACCTTCCTCTATCCACCGCTTCCAGGCACGCATCTCTGTCGTTGAAGCATGCCTTGAGCGAGCCGAAATGTCACGGAATCACAAGCCCGTTTCCCGGAGACCTATCATTCTACCCCGTTCTAACTTGCTCACACTCCGATGTGTCTCCAAAAAATCTAATGTTTGTAAGCTTATGGCACTTAACTGCGGGGTCATAGTCCCTAAACTTACAAACTACTTATGAAAAAATACTAAAAACAGCACAAACATTCATGCCAGACGGGAGATTCGAACCCCTGACGGCAGACGGCCTCACGCATCGGAGCATAGCGCCTCAATGCGCTCGGCCACTCCGCCGCGGCGATATGTCTGCCTTTCGCCTCTTCGAGGAGTTATGGCTATCACTGTCTTATTTTCACCTTGTGTGACAGCTCTGAAGCGACTAAACTAGACGCAGTACCAACACTAGAGGACTCTGTTCAGCCTCCATCGCGCTGCAGAACGTTCCACTTGTTGCTTGGACACCCGTCGCCACATCCACCAAGTGTAGCGCTATTCGAATAATTCCTTCTCGGTGTTGCACTTTTCACAAACGGCAAGGTATATTTCCGTATTTCCGCAATGAGCTCTTCATTAAGCGCGGTATGTGAACCATAAACTCTAACATCGCAATCTTTTTGCTTCACTGCTGCCACTACCTGACACTATCTGAAAAAACAGCACCCTCAAGGGACAAGGTGAAATTTGCATCTAACGTTTTCGACGAAAAGATACACGTCATAACCAATTACAGTGTAGGTTCAACTCACGGTTGCAATTGCACCCGATATGCACTAGTATTCAGGAAAAAGAGAAAAAAAATGAAAAAAGAAAAAATCATAAGAGACCGAACACCTTGACCTGCTGTGTAGATAAAACATTCATATTGATATGTACGAGGAGCGCTTTCAAGTAAAATTAAAAAAGAAGACGTGCTAAGGTATCTCAATAATTTTATGCGCACTGGGTACCTACATCTGTTGTCTACGCACTGATTCTTTCTTGTTTACATTGTGTACTGAGTGTTTAAGATGCCTCCGATAATCGTGACTCCCGCCGATTGTGAAGTAAGGGCTGTTATGAGATTTCTTAGTGCTAAAGGCCTAAAAGCGATCGATATTCATCGTGAGTTCTGCAGATTTTACGGAGAAAACATTACGAGTGATGGAATGGTTTGAAAGCGGGTGAGTGCATTTAACCCTGCCGGCCACACCATAGGCCTCTGAGGCCCAGATGCTCAGTCAGACCTGTCTAACCCCGCTCCAATACAGCTGGAGGGGCAGTGACTCGTATGTGAGCCTCTTCTAGTTACTTGTCTCTGAGCCAGTGTATAGTGCACAACACTTCCGCCCCTGTCGGCCAGTTCAGGTAAACAACTAAGCTCAAAATGTTCAAATGTTTGTTAAGCTTATGGGACTTAACTACGGGGTCATCAGTCCCTAAACTTACAAACTACTTATGAACTACTTACGAACTAGGACGGCACAAAGATCCATGCCCGAGGGGGGATTCGAACCCCCGACCGTAGTGGCCGTGCTGACCGTGACTGGAGCGCCTCAGTCACCTCGGCCACCGCGGCCGGCAAAAAAACTAAGCCTCCGAGGCCTCCATAACTTTACAAAAACCAAGGGAAAGGGAGACACAACGGTCGATTTGAGTTTATGTTGACGCTTTCCGAAGGATGAAGGCTACGCTTGACACACCAACTCCCCGTGACCAACGGGACTGTATTTATAGATGCCTAAACATGACTCCAGCTGCAGAGGCAGCTCGTGAAGAAATTGAGCAAGGAGCTATTCCCAAAAGAACTTACTGTAAAATTTGTGACTACAAATAACAAACGTAATCTAAAATGCTGAGTGATTTCTGTAAGTTGCCAGTGTGTGGTCAGACCACAAAGAAAAGTTTTCAAATTGTACCCGTAAAAAATGAGTAACTTCCGCTGAATTTTGTGATACCGATTTTAGTTTTAAACATTATTAATTGTACGTGGTTTTCGAATATGACGGATTTTTTGCGTTATATGAATTTTAAACTATTATTGTTTAATGAGAATTTGGTTATTTTGTTTTGTATTTTTTTGAGGAAATATGTATTTCTTTTATGTTATTCAAGGTTATTTAATGTATTATACCCTCATCTTTAGCATGACATTGAATTTCTGATAGAGTTTTCCATTATTATACATCGTGTGGGCCTCTGAGGCCTATGGTGTGGCCCAGCATAGGAGCCTGGTAGTGTGGCCCACAGGTTTAAAGATGGCCGCACAAATGTGCATGATGAACAACGGAGTGGGCGTCCTTCGGTCGTTAATGAAAGTCTGGTGCAGGAAGTGAGAGAAAACAATTGCCTTACGATTTATTCCTATCGGAATGACCTTACTAATGTTTCTCGTAGTGTTTTGTATGGCACTGTGATCGAGCAAGACGATGACGAAGTCAAAACGGTTGTGATGTAGTGGTTAACAAGTCAGGCAGCAGACTTCTATGAGGATGGTATTGAAAAACTGGTTCAACGTTATGACAAGTGCCTCAATATTGACGGAAATTATGTAGAAAAATAGATTAAGGTACAGCCTTTCATGTAAAAATAAAATTATCGAGATATTTTTGCACGTCCGTTTTTAATTTCAAAACGGTACTTACTTAAATAACACTCCTCTTACGTCTAGACCCATACTTCGCAAAGCCTATAAAAAGGCATGTACAAAAGCTTACATTTCAAAGAGAAATTCAATCAGAAGTCGAGAAAAAAAGAAACAGCACACCACATACAATAATTTTGTAAAAAGATATAAAGAGCCAAGATCGCTGATCATCAATTTTTATTTACGACGGCCTCTTTCGCTGAACTATGTCAGCATCATCTGATCAAATAAAATATTTTACAAGGTCATAATCTGTTAAAAAGGAAAGACGGAAATTTAAAACATGCATGTCATTATAATAAAACGAGACGATACATCAATTAAATCCATAAGAGCAAGATCGGGCATATTTAGAGATGAGACATACCTTGTAATGTCAATCAGTTGTTTATATAACAATTTACAGTGCATAGGTGCAGTATATCATTATAATAAAACATAATTATCACAGTGAGTGACAATAGCAAACTGATACATGATACAAGTCAAGGATAAAAGAATATGACGCCAGATGGCAGCACACACCAATGTGATATTAAAACCACAATGAGGTTAAAAAGGTGTTGTACAGATTATAAAATAATTAGAAGTCATTTGAAAAAAATAGACTAATATCTAAGTTGATGGCGTAATTAAGTTTATGCATACCACAAAAATATCTGTATAAACTGCCAGTCATTTATAAACGAGAAACCAACACAGTTAAAATTTAGCGGTCATACAATATTGGTTTGTGCATACCATAAGAATATCTGTATAAAACGACTGTCGAATAAAAAGGATACAACAGTGGCCACAATGCAGCGGTGATACAGTATTGGTTAATGCATATCACAAAACACTTGTATAAAACCACAGTCAAGTGTAAAAGAATATACAACAGTGTCTACAATGTATCAGTCATAAAATATTGGATACTACATAAAACACAAACAGCTGTATAAAAAGACAGTCGTAAAAGAATACATGATAGTATCTATTTACAATATTATAAGTGGATCGCCTCCTAGAACGTAAACCAACTCAACATACAATAATGGCACTCATACTTGAATCGCCATTTGAAATAACTTGAGAAAATACGAAAGTAGTTCATATTTTACTTACGAGATTGCAGCACCGTCTGTGTCCACAGGCGTGGTTACGAGAGTAGCAACTGTGCTCTTGCCACAATATCAAATTATCCTGGGTGGCTTCAAATGAAACCACATCATTACAAGGGGTTAAGAGCGAGTACCTGCTAACCACCTGCTGCTGTTGTTGCAGGCGGCGTGGCGCTTGGCGACGGCCTGCAGGGCCCGGTGTTCCTGCAGGAGCCGCCGCACCGCGCAGACTTCTCCAACTCCACCGGCCTCGCGCTGCACTGCTCCGCGCACGGAAACCCGCCGCCGGTGAGTCGCAAACTAAAAGACACAGACCTTGTAAACCGTTTTAAACTCCCCGCTCTGCTTAAATACTAGTGAACTAGTTGAAAACCTGCGCTGCTCTGATATTTAATTATTCAGATCACTCTCTCTCCTAACCTGATCGTTTTCTACCCTTCTCATCTCCTACTCCCGATCTCTCTCTGACCGTCTCCTCCTATCCCCTATCTCTGCCTCTCTCCTCCTCTACCCTCTGTCCGTCTCCTCCTTCCCACTTATCTCCGTCTCTTCCTCCCCCTACTCTTCTCCCTCCTATACATGAAAATGTACATATATGCGTCACGTTTCATGGTGACTGGTCAAACTGTGTCAAAGTCGTAAGTTACCCTCCACCATGTTAAATTCACAGGCTTGTATATTTTAAAAATCGCCTATATGAAAAAATACATTTAATTGCTGACTTTCACGGTTAGCAGTCAACTTTTTGGATGTTTGTTGTAACGTACCCTCCGCCATGTAACGAGGGTTGTTTACGAAACGTAGCCCCTGTATTAATATCATTATTACGAGTTTCATTCAAATCCGCCCAGCCGTTTCAGCTTGAAGAAAGACATATGTGTTAACCCACTGTAAAGTATCCTCCGTCAAGCACCGAACGGGGGGTTCCTAAAGGTTACTTCGGGTTATAGGATATGGCGCACCATAACCAGGTCTTTAGAGCCCTAAGATAACTGTTCCGTTACTTGCTTGAATTTATTAGTTTGTTGCTTAAGTTTGCAGAGCGTTTTCCCATAAGTTTAATAAACACAACAGATACACATAATCTGTGATTAACAATTCTCATTTCCTATTTTCTAATTTACTAACGAACCCAGCTGTTCCTCTTAATTGCTTACGAATTAGATATACACCCTAATCTCCTTCTTCTCCTCCTTCTATCCCCTTTATTTGTCCATGAAATCGTGTCCCCCCTAACTCTGTACATCCCTGTGCATCTCTTACCCCACAATCTATTCACCTCTCCTTCCCTCCTCTCTGTTCCTGTCTCCTCCCTCCACCATCACCATTCCTTTTGTACGTTTCTCCACTTCTTCTTCTCCTTCATCTGATGATGAAGATGATCATGTGGAATTTTTGGCCGTTGAATCCCAGCTGCCACGGTAGATTAACCGTGCACACTGGGGAGCCGTGCTGCGGTGCGCGCGGCCGTTCGTCGTCGGGGGTTCAATTCCCCCTTCGGACAAGGGTGTTTGTATTGTCATTAGATTAGTTTACCTTAGTTTAAGTAGTCTGTAAGCAACGGACTAATGACAAACAAACATTTGAACCCCAGCTGAAGTCTTGTTCGGCCTGCATCGTGCAAGTCCTTAGGTGGTGCCACTTGGCCGACTTGCATGTCGACGATTATGAGAAGGTCGACACAAAACCCCATCTCCAAGCGAAGATCACACCAGGGCCATCTGCATGGCATTCCACCACGTTGCCCACTGGACTATGGAAGCAGGCCCTTCTTCTGACATAAACAACGGTAACTGTAATTCACAGTAACATTTCCTCCAGTATGTATGTATTCGATTCTCCCATTAGCCCATCTGGTCCAACTTCCGTATTTTCACATATTCCTCCCCCATTTCTCCTGTAAATCTCCTCATTATCAAAAATTACATGTACTTATTAACGTTCATTGTGGGTTCACAAACGCTTTCTAACACTATTGCAAGGTATCCTCCGCCATGTTCCATACACCAGCTTGCCGGGTGAAAATCTTCCTCGTGACAACATAAATACATATCAGAAGTTTCATGGAAATCGGCAAAAAGCTGATGAAATCCATTGATCAATAAAAATTATGTTTATACTTTGTTCGAATTTCCTTTGTAACTTCATCGAATAAATTTTCGGGGTACGTTTTCAGAGCTGTAAACAACGATACAAAAAAGGAAATACCACTCTCCATCTACAGAACCGTAAGTTATAGTGTTAAGATCATTTAAAAAAAACACTGATAAACGCACTTTCCAAAACATAAAAATATTTGTAAACTTATTGGACGAAACTGCTATGGTCATGAGTCTCTAGACTTACAAACTACTTAAACCAAATTACACTAAGGACAACACACAGAACCATGTCCCGGGAGAGGAATTCTGGCGGGATCGACCACCCAGTCCCTAGCATGATGCCTTAGATCACGCACTTTCAGTTCTTCTCCAATTTTCCGGCAGATTTTTCAAAAAAAATTCTTTCATACAGATCCTGTTCTGAGAATTACGAACACAACAAAAAGTGATCGGCCAAACCGGTCGAGCTGTCCTCAAGTGATGCTCCTACATAAACGCGGCAAATTTATTTTCATTCATATAAACTCTTTAATTTATTGACCTTCTAAGTTTGTACTAAATCTTGGCACCTACAATAGCAGTTACAATGTACATATAATTAAATTAACGAAAAAAATTAGTTCATTTTTTCAACAACAACAAATTTCAAACCGTCGCAACTTTGTCCACCATAATTTTTGAAGTATTAGGTAAAAAAAAAAAGTAGTAAAGACTGTATTGGGGTAAAGAGCTCGACTGGAAACAAAAGGATCGCGGGTTCAAAACCCGGCCGGACCTCGGATTTTTTCCAGTCTGCGATTTAATCCATCCTTCACCTCTCAACGATGTGAGGGGGCGCCAGAAACGACACGTGTTTCGGATTCAACGTTATGCAATGGGTCCCCTTTACCCGATTGGACAACTGGTGTATGTTAGGGAGACGCAAGTCGCCGAAGTGGCGTCCAATTGAAAGACTTGCACCAGGCCAATGAGCCACACCAAATTATTATTATATTGAAGACATTAAATAAATTACGTACACGTTTAAATCCTATAGACTGCGGCAGGTACATTTAAGTAAGTTCATTATTACTTTATAAAGACAAGTGCCCTCTGCTAATAATAGTTAAGTAGCTGACTGTTCACTGAGAAAGATGGTACCTCACATTCAGCAATGTCTTACGTCCAAGCGTTCCCGGTCAAATTTGGCACACATGAAGAAGATGTGGCTGACATCCACTACCGATTCAGGACCACATTCAGATGCTGCCGTACTGTAGACGTTTGATCCTGTGTAGATCGTTGGGTAAAGAGGCATGATTAATGCGAAGTCCTATAATAGTTGAAATTGTATTCTAGATGTACTCTTGAACTATGGTTGTGTAGAAATCTGTGGTTTTACCGCTGCATAATAATCGCCTTTCATTTATTGTGAAACGTTCCACATGTCTTGCAATTGCTGTTTTGCGTGACTCTAGACTTCGCTTATGTATGGTATCGTGGCAGGTCCAAGAAAGTGACGAAGGATGTCGCCTGTTTGACTAGAGCTCCAACGTCTTCACTGTAGTGGATTCAGGCGTGGGAGAGTCTCTTCATACTCCACTCCGAAGAGTGAAGCGGGCTGTTTGAGAACTAGCCCATAAAGAGTCGCGGTTCTATTCAGCCAATTATCAAACAGGCTGATAGTAGGGCTAAAGGGCATCCCAACTGGGAATAAGTGAGAGTGGCTTACCAATTACGGCATACGCCTTATAACCAAGGAAAACCTCCCGAAAGCCTTGGTCAGAACGTGGGATTGGAATCAATTTAATATATTCCTGGACATTGTCCCAGGCTAATAATAGATTATCAGGCGTGCATGAGTGCACTCCCGGCAACCAAAAATTAGACGCCCGAGTTTCTCTCGTAAACTAGCAGGAATCAGCAGGACTAACACTATATAAGTGTCTCCCTAAAGGAACCGCACGCGGTGCACGGCATATTCTACGTCCGACCATACAGGCGTGGGAAGGCACTCACAGTACATCCCTTGTTCGTAACGCATTAGTACTGCGAGTGTATTCGGAAACCATGTCCAATATTTATCTGTTGGTGTTTTGTTCCATCTTGTATTTTGCATACTTTCAAAGACGCACTGAGAGTCACAGAGAATATTTTGCGTAAGGAAATGGTAGAGACAAACTTCAGTGCTACAGAATTGACCTGTCTCCACCGTAAATATAGAAGAGTTTGTAATCAATCTGAAAGTTTTCCGAAACTTGGAGCTGAGTTCCATCTATCTACACTTAAAGGAACCCGAGTTACTGAGATTCACCGAGCTGACTTTATCAATCAATGAAATAAGCACTACCCAAGAAGTCACAATGAAATATAATAAAAGAATGGAATATGGCAGTTGAGTGTTTGAAGATCATATTCAGAAAAAGGGACATGCGAAGAACATCGTATAGGAACTATCAAAAGTGATACAAACGGCCGGGGCTTTATTCCTTCTGCACTAGGCAATCCATATTTCGTAAATGGCGTCGCTACTTTGGTAGACTGACCTATTCTTTAAGGCCATGCCTTTAATATAGAATTTATCTGACTCCTTGTATATTTACAAGAGTCCTACAAAACTGGGGTCACTTTTCGATCCGGCAACTATAGAACCAAGTGGCTTTGATGCGATGAAGTCGTGTCGTGTTCGGAGCACAATTCATCCAGAAAGGAAGTTCTATGAAAGTTGTTCAATAGAGAGCAGGAAAGGTGAAAATCTGAAGTTGCAAGATCTAATTAATGGAGTGGTTGACGAATGACACCCTAACCCACCAACTGCACATTGTTTTTTGCCAGTTCTGCAGAATTCGGTCGGCATTATAGCGTAGATGTACATCAGACAGCCTTCCCCGTCGTTGTTCTTTGATTACGTCTGTAAGACAATTGCTAGCAATAGGTTTCAGCAGCGATGGTTACTTCTCGAAGAAACAATTTGTAGTACAGCCCACCGTCTTTATTGCGCCAAATGCACAACAAGGATGACTTTTGTGGAAGCTCACAGATCTATGTACGCCTCAGCTATTTTTTTTTTTCTTTTCCTTGTATTAGCACCAATTATCCTGACAGTACCGATACGGCATAGGCATGGTCAATATTGTTCACGAGTAATTTCAAAGCGAAGAAGAAGAAATGAACATAATTTCTTTTCATTTCGTCTTAAATCGTGCGGCACTCATCTGATCTTTTTACTATCACCACTG
This sequence comes from Locusta migratoria, assembly GCA_026315105.1. Lineage (NCBI taxonomy): Eukaryota > Metazoa > Arthropoda > Insecta > Orthoptera > Acrididae > Locusta > Locusta migratoria. Next base: position 712,752,988 of record CM048745.1, on the reverse strand, counting down.
CTTGCAAAGACCACTTGTTGGTCGAATTACTACAGTTCGTCACATTTACCAGTTCTGGAGTACAATGAACAGGATCACTGCTCTTTTAGACGATCTTCATCTAACCTCGAACGTTTTCCTGACCGTAGAATCACTAAGGACAAAATGGTTTACCTTTAAATGAGAAAACAATTTTCTTGCCGAGCTCTGTCCATTGGCATTATCGCTATCGACGGCATAAAAGCTTATAGCTGCATACTCTCTTCACCCCTCCATGTCTGGTTCACTGTCGGGTCAAAATCGGACCAAGGGGTTGGGGCCGGGGTACACGGGGTGCAGCCAAGACTGGAGGGCGTCATCTCTCTAGGGAAACTGGCCTCATTATTCCAGGCTGAAATCACTGCCATCAGGGCATGTGTGGAGGAGAATTTGCGTAGGTGCTACAAAGATCGTAGCATCTATATCTATTCATACAGCCAGGCAGCCCTGAGATCACTGGCAGCTCCTGCAACAAGGTCTAAAATTGTTGCAGAATGTCTGGTGGAGCTAGGGGAAAGCAATAGAGTAAACCTATTGTGGGTCCCCGGCCACTCGGGGATCAGTGGCAAGGAACATGCCGACAGATTAGCCAGGATGGGGGCAGGGACTCCATTTATTGGACCGGAACCTGTCCTGACAATCACCAAGGCAATGATCAAATTGGAGCTACGTAACTGTCTCAGAAGACAGCACGTAGAATATTGGACCAAAGTCTACCATTAAAAAAAGCAAGGTAATGATGCCAAAGCCATGTTTCAAAAGAAGCTCTGCGATCCTGGGCCTGAACAGGAGACAGATTAGACTCATGGTTGGATTGCTGACAGGTCATGGGAATTTCAAAAAACACCTACATACAATGGGAATAACAGAAGAGGACCCTAAATGTAGGATCTGTGATGACGGTGATGAAGCTGCATCACATCTAATCTTCGAATGCATTGCATTGGAGACTAAAAGGCACAGGACATTTGGGACAACCAGACCCGAAGAAATTGTGTCTAATAAAGAACTGGTAAAGGGACTCCTTGCAATGTTCATTGGTTTTGGTTGGCTTTACTAGATATACAGGCAGCGATACCGCACAATAAACTTAGTTTCGGTGCGGGCAGTGGCGGGTTGGACCAAGACTGTTTTGGCTTCCTTGGAAAAATCAAATGAATCACCCCTCCATAGAAGTTACACAGAGCAATATGCCGGAAATGTTTATGATTCTCCACTTCTTACCTCATTTCCTAGCATCCATAGCTCCAACAACTGCCTGAAAATGACTAAATGACAAAATGTAACCTCTAATAGCAAAAGTGAGCTAAAAATAAAAACTGACAAACGATAAACAAACCTACAGCAACTAATATACCCACATACAAAATGAAAACGCTACGAAACCTAATAATATCGCTCAGCTATGAATGTGGAGTAGTGTTCGCGGCAAACAAACGGCATTTGTATAAGGGATCGAAAAAAGTTTCCTTTCGAAGGCAATAAAGTCTCCATCAACGTTATTCAAATCAAACATAATCGACGTGTCATTCCGGCAATCATCCCACCAACGCACCAGGATGAACCTAGGCGTGCGTGAAACACTGCGTCCTATTGCGTCAACGTTCTGCTTTCTGTACAGCATCGTCCGAAAGAACTCACAACCCTTCACAGCCTTTTTTACCTCGCAGTATGTGGGCGTATTCACTGCGCAGTAGTCGCGCGGTATATTAACTACGCCACTTGCGTCAGTCGGTGGCTAAATAATTTATTTCAAAGAACATACGTATCCGATTTTATCTCTTCATTCGAAAACGCAGAGATAAAAATATTCCCGCATTTATCTAAGAGATTTTGGAATGAAAGGATATACCATGAATTTGGAATCAAATTCCACTTTTTTTTTTTTACTTTTATACATCTTCATCCATACATCCCACCCTCATCACGGTGTGTGTCGAAGGGTACTTTTTGTCCCATCTACACCCACATAGATACTCTGCAAGTCACATTGAAGTGCATGGCAGAGGGTTCATGGAACCGCTTTTATGATATTTCTCTACAGTTCCACTTTCTAATATATCGCTGGAGAAAGGAACACACAAATCTCTCTATTTTAGATCTAATTTCTCTTATTTTATTATGCCGATTGTGTCTCCCTATGTAGGTGTGTGCCAACAAAATATTTTCGCAAATGCATTTTTCAAACCATCGGCTGTTTATTAAAAACCATATATATCTACCAGTTTCGTTCAATAGACCAACTTCATGGATAAAAAGGTGTGTTAAAACTGAATGTTCTTAACTTTTATGTTGTGTTGACTGATAGGTTTTATCTAAGATGATTTTCGCAAATAAATCTCGCCGCAACGAATAATACCTATCTTTTAATGATTTACACCACAACATGGGCATCATTTCCATGAAACTCTCTACCCTGCATCGCGATAGTAAAAAACGATCTGCCTTTCCCTGAACTTTCACTACATAGTCCGTGAGTCCCATCTGGTGTGGATCCCACAGTGCGCAGCAATACTCCAAAATAGGACGCATTAGTGTAGGCAGTCTTTCTAGTAGAACTGTTTCGTCTTCTAAGTGTTCCGCCAGTGAAACGTAGCCTTTGCTTCGTCTTCCTAAAATGTTTTCTGTATTCCTTTCAAATTAAATGGTCCATAATTGTTATTTATAGGCATTTTGTTGAATTGACGTAGATTTAACTGATTTTTCGTGTAACTGCAGTTTAACCGATCTGTTTCAGTGGTGATATGGATGATTTCACACTTAAATTATTAAGGGTCAACTGAATATTTGCACGTTGCAGATATCATATCTAATTGTTTTTGTAGTACCTTTTGATCTTCTCCTGCGATAAACAACAGCATAATCCGCGAACACTCTACGAGAGCCACTCAGATTTTTTCATAAATCGTTTATAAAAAATAAGGAGCAGCGGGGGCCCTATGACACTTCCATGGGCAGCGCCAGATATTACTTTTATCCTGCTTGATGACTTACCGTCGGTTACAACGCACCGTGTCATTTCTGACTGGAACTGACAAATCCAATCGCAGAACTTTGGCCATATTCTATAAGCACGTAATTTGAAAACGCTTTTGAGGTACAGTGTCTCAAAGACTTCCGGAAACCTAGAAAAACGGAATCTATTTGACATCACATCATGTGAGTAAAGAGCTACTTCGGTTTCACGAGAACGATACTTTTTGCATCCGTGTTGACTATCGGTCAATAGATCCTTCTTTTCGAGTTAGTTAAGGATCTAAAATCCTAGTGCAAACCGACGTCAATGACATAGGGCAGTAATTTCGCGGGTCACTGCTATTGCCTTTCTTGAATACTGGACTGACCTGTGCAACTTTGCAGTCTTTGGGTACGGATCTTTCGCTGAGCGAGCGGTTGCGTATGATAGGTATGAGGATATTGCATCAGAATATTCTGAAAGGAACCTAATTGGTATACATTCGGGGCCGGAAGACTTACTTTTGACATATGATTTAAGTTGATTTAATACTCCAGGGCTATCTACTTCTAAATTCGGCATGGTGGCAGCTGTTCTTGATATGAATTCTGGAGCATTTGCATCATCTATGGTGAAGGACTTTAGGAAAGTTGTGTTATGCAATTCTACTTCAGCAGAACTGTCATCGGTAACATCACCATTGCTATCGTGTAGTGAACGTATTGATTGTGTTTTGCCGTTGGTATACTTTACACACGACCAGAATTTCTTAGGATTTTCTTCAAAATTACGTGACAAGGTTTCATAGTCACTTTCTCCTCGTATTCTAGTCGCGGGAAAAACGATTCCCGCTAAACCTCAGTGTAGGCCTTAATCGCATTTTTGTGATCGTTTCGCGAGTCATACATAGGATGAAAAAAATATTCTTTGGCTTTTGGAGAAAGGTACACTACCCTCCATAAGTTTGAAGACACCTAGTCATTATAGAAAATGGAAAGTAGTTTTGCTGTTTTCCAAATGTTAATTAAGCTCAAATAATACACAAGAAGATGCAACAATTAAATTTTCAATTTCTCAAAATAGTCACCCTTTGCTTTTGTCACTGCTTTGCACACTCTCGGCATGCGCTGCGTCAGTTTTTCCAATGTTTCAGTTGGAATTAATCTTCATTCTTGCTGCAGGACATCCGACAATTTCCCGTTATAGGATCCTGTTGTCCAGTTCACTCCAAAGCAGCTCGACGGGGTTACGATCTGGGAATTGGGGCGGCCATTCCATGTTTCATATATATATTACAAACCTCTAGAGTCCTCACACAGTTCTGACACAAGCAAAACGTATGTTTCGGGTTGTTGTCTTCCTGCAAGACAAACCCTTTCCCAATCAGACGCAAGCACGATGTCTTAGCATGTCGCTGGAGAATGGTATGATAATCCTTTTGGTTCATTTTTCCGTGTATTTTCACCAAATCGCCGACTTTATATTTCCTTCAAGGAACCCCATACTATCACACAACCCAGCCCGTGCCTTACGGTTGGAATTACGCACTGAGAATTAAAGCGTTTGTGGGGTAAACGGCGTACAAATTGACGGCGTTTATTTCCAAATGTTTCTAACGAGGATTCATCAGTGACCCTTCCACAATACCCGGCTCTCCAATGTTGGTGTGTCTGAGCCCTCTGAAGTCTTTTCGTCTTGACACCAGGGCGCAACAGTGGTTTGCTTGATGCTACATAACCTCGGAGGTGTTGTCGCCAGGCGTCGTCTCACTGTTGACTCACTCATCGAAGTATCCCTCAATGCGTTTAGTTCTCCGGTCAATTTAATCTATTACTACCAAATACTTTTCCTGGCGTTCTGATATTTTCCTGATGCTCCTGAGCGAGGACGAGGAGCCTGTTTTTCAATGCCGGTGTATTGTTTTGACAACTCCGCTGATGGAAATCTTCAGTTTCTTTGCTAGTTGTCGGACACTATTTCCTTCTTGGTGCAAAGTGATTATCATCACCCATGATTAATTTTCTGTTACTTTCGCGGCGTGTTATATCGTTATTCAAACGCAACTACAAGTCAACATAACTGTAAACAACGTACCTCTACGTAGTCATGCGGTCTACTCGCCCTACGTGGAGTGTTTAGTAGTACTGCTTGGACAGGTAACGTCGGTTCACATAACACGGAGCAATACTAGTATAATCCAATCTGTATGTATATGTACATTAATTAGGTGCACAATACTGTGTCATAATTAACCGTTATTTAGCTTGCTATTCCGCATTCTAACCAATAACTCTTACTCCATCGTAATACGCAGCATGATGTTTCGAAACTTATGGAGGGCTTTTTGACACCCGCTCGTACCGCGATACAGAACGACTCTCTTGCGTCGCCTGTCACTGGAGTTCCCTAATCATCTTCGTGATGCTTTCGCGCTCAATGAATGAACCCGTAATGCATCATGTTACTCTCCGTTGGATCTGCTCTTTGTTTTCTATTAAGCCCTAACTGGTACGGATCCTACACTGATGAGCTATTGGCCTACTCAATCACTGGCTGAACGAGTGTTTTGTAACCTCCTTTCTGACGGACTACATTTACTGAGCATTCTGCCAATGGATATCGGTATGGTATCTGCCTCACCCAAGGTTAATTTCATATGGCCATTTCCTATACCAAGCGTCGATACGCTGCACATCATCCTGCATTTCGCTATCCTGTTCCCAGAGGCTGCTCCCCGAGCAGGAGCGCCCACGAGTGCTCACTACCACAGCTCGGAGCTGCGGAGGTGGGGAGGTGGGCAAGTTGTGTCACGCACGCCAGTACTCGTGTGGCATCAAGAAACAGAGGCGTTCGTTGAGTTCTCGTCAATGGGTAGTTGTGACAACAGCAAAACCGTGTAGCCGCCAAAGCCTAGCGCCTACTTCTTTATAAGAACTGCGTCTCTTCATTAACAGAGACTGACGTCCACAATGTCGAATGTAACACAACTCTTATTACACAAAAATATTCGATCTACACCGTCATTACAGAAAAAAGGACAGCCCCGATTTTTGTTTGTGTGTCTCACAGCAGTACAATTTTCATGAGGATGCAAACTGCGTCCGTATTTTCTTGCACTGTCATTCTAAACTGAAAACCTTAGTATTTGTGCCATTTGTTGTGATAAATGTTGGATCAACCATTATGTCACTTACTTTTGCTCTAGATATTATCAATTAAGGTGATGTGTTACTCATTTGCTTGAAGTAAGCTATTATGCCTAAACCCAATTCTATGAAGATAAAGAACATAGCCTACTTTTCTCGTAGACCAATATCGTAGTTATTCGTGTTGTCATATTTGGGATTAACAAGGTGAAAACTAGGATGTGGTTCAGCATGCTAAATCAGTCAGAATCAAGCTCCTTTTGATATCCCAGAAACAACCTCTAGAATCAGACTTCTTCATTTAAAAATTAACGGGAAAATTCGTTGCACTCGATACGAAATGCTCCTTATGTTAGTTCCACGAAACAGAATTTATAAATGTAAAATAATCCCACCATGAACTTGCTTTATTAAATTCCAGTCATGAGACAACACCATTGATAATCAGGTTCACAGAGCTTTATAACAAAATAATAAAAAGCATTATTATTGCTGAGAATTCACCTGGCATCATGTGTCCCGTTTTTCCGTGGAGAAAAATGGCAGTTTCAATTATAACTATGTCAGAAACAACTGTGCTTTTCGCAGGAACTGGAATGTAGAGTGCACGTAGGATGCGCAGAACGATGGGCATCGGTCACCTTAAGTTGCGCGGACTCGTAACTGGCAGCCGCTTGTGACGTCACAGCCCAGCTGGCTGCTTCACTTTCTCATCCGCTCGCCGCAGCCGTGTCCCGAACGCGACAACAGCTCCCGGCTGAGAAGCGGTAATTTGCATGTGAGCGCTCCCTAGCTCACGGGCGAGCGCGCAAGCTGGGGCAGCCTTATCTAGATCACCGTATAATATAAGCACAACAGTCCGCCATTCTGAATGCCACGTTGAAGGCGCGCATTTAAAAGCTACGGAATTCTTACGCTTTTTAACTTTCTCTTAAATCGATTAAATATACTTTCCTAAAGCAGAAATTATTACATCATAGTAAATTTATTTGCTTACATATGACTGTAAGAGGCAAGCAACTTAATGTTAGTAATTAGATGGATATCTAAAAATATGATACATTCACATAGATTCTAAAGTAAGGCATATGATGCCGATCTAAATATTTACGACATACAGTTAAAATAAGTTATAATTATCGTATTTTCTGAATTATAAATGGTAAGTCCACATACGCTTATGGTAACTAAGAGTTGCATTCCAAAACAGTTACGGAATAATGTTAAATTGCGATGTTGCACTTCCCGTATTCCTCATTCTAATGCGTCGCATATTTTACACACACCATATTTCAGAGAAGATTTTACGTTAAAGTCTGTTTAATAACTTTAAACATCTGGTTTCGTTAGATAACGACTAAATAAAGTCTCTCTGGTAGCATGCACTTTGAAAAAAAGTGAATATGCATGCTAAGTTTCGAATTTAAAGCCGTACATATACAACTTCCTTCGTGATCGCATTTTTTGCAAAGCTCAGTTTTTTTTTCTCTTTTTTTAGACATTCTGTTCATAGCTTGGCTTAGGACTACGTATTGTCGTGTTGAGAGTCACTTTTAAATTAAACACTGAACTAATGCGAAATAATATAATTTAAAAACCACTAACTGGGTAAGGCCAGCTTCACTCATGCATCACTTAAAATACAATTAACAGCCCTTAGAACAGTTCGTTAGTTGGACTAAAACCAAGCCGCGCGAGAGTAGCCGAGCGATCCTGGGCGCCGTGGCTCAGCGCGCCCGGAGCGCCACGTTACGGATCGCGTGGTCTCCCGCGTCGGAGGTTCGAATCCTCCCTGTGTTGTCCTTAGGTTAGTTCAAGTAGTTTGTAAGAGTAGGGACTGATGACCAACGTTGTTTGGTCCCACGCGATTACAAACATTTGAAAATTTCCAGAATGAAACTTTGGAAAGTAGGAGGCGAGGTACTGGCAGAATTGAAGTTGCAGGGCGGCACCGCGAGTCGTGTCGGGATAGCTCAGTGGTAGAGCGCTTGCCCGCGAAAAGCAAAGGTCCCACGTTCGAGTCCAGGTTCCAGCACACAATTTTAATCTGCCAGGAAGTTTGATTTGAAATTTTTATGACTACAATCAAGAATTTAAACAGACGGTATGTCGTGTTATATTAACAATCTGTGGCAAAATTAAACCATTTCTTGCATGAATAGGCCTATATTTTCATGATTACCTTTCTCTGAGCATAACTATTCCTAAACGAATTTTAAAAAAGTCTTGTTCTTAACTTTACACAGATAGTTGTTCAATTTTGGCGTCGATGCTTGGCGTCTGGTATTTACAAGCCAACTTTTACGCCGATCTATGTTTGAAGGAAAGCGACAAAACTTACAGCGACTTTTTCTGCTGTTATTTAAGCAGTTCGGGGCAGTACATCCAACCATTTCACACTGCGAAACAATAAAATTACGAAATATTCGCTGATTCACTTCGTTACACCACGCAAAGCATATAACAGTGTCGTCGTGTTGAGATTCAAAATGGTGGATTGTTCAGCTCGTTATATCTAGTGCTTTACTATTATCTACGAGGTCACTCATGTACATTGTGAAAATGAACGATCCTATAAAAATTCCGTTGAACACGCGTGTAATCTCTTTAATGTCAGATGACCTCTGTCTTGAGAATGACCTGCAGCGTTCTGTTAGCTAGAAATGTCTCATTCCACTCACCCATTTGGTCTGATATTCCATATGCTCGCACTTTGTTCATCAAGCAACGACACGGAACGGTATCGAACGGCTTGTGAAAGTCCAGATACACGACATCTACATACCTACCTGGTATTCTATATCAACTGCTCCCTTAATCTCGTGGATGAATAGCGCGAGGTGGTTTTCACATGATCGTTACCTTTGGAAAGCATACTGATTCCTACAAGGGAGATTCCCGGGCTCCGAAAGTGTCATAATACTCGAACATAAAACATGTTCCAAATTTATGCAGCTGACCGATGTCAGAGATAGTTTTGGAAATCTGATCGATCACCCTTCTTCAAAATCGGAATAACCTGCACTTTTTTCTAATCCTTAGGAACACTCCGCTTCTCTAGTGACCCTTCGGTACACTGCTTTTTTTTTTAGTAGTCATTTTTTCGTACGTTCGTTGGTGAAGAGGATAAACTATAGTGGTATATTCCCCCGTGAAACAGTTTTGTTAGAAGACGTTGTTTAGTATTTCAGTCTTTAGAATGCATCTTCTAACGCCATTATGATAATAAGAGCGTCTAGATATATGGTATCTAACCGATATTTGGTATCTAACCGTTCACCGATCTGAGATTGGACTAAGTTTCTTAAGATTTTCTACAAAGTCGGTATACTAGACATTGCTCACAATATCGTTGAACACTTCTCGCATGGCAGCCCTTACGCCAATTTTGGCATCTTACAAGACTTTTACTACATTTATATTTGCAGTGAAGATTTCTTTGCTTCCGTAACACTTTCCTAACACGGTTGTTGAACCGCGATGGATCTTACCCATGAAATCGCTTCGACGAAATAGCGATAGATATCCTCGTCGTTGTATCTTTAATTTCAAACAACATTTTTACACACAGTTGTGTCCTTCCTTCTGACAAACCAGTCATTATCATGAGGATTCTTAGATTACCAGAATCCGAATATTACCTTCAGTTTCATCCGATTCACACTCTTGCTCACTAACAGTGTCATGGGCACTAAATCACCTCTTTCTCATCAGCATAACATTCGATGTACTGCCTTCGTCTTTCACATGATCTGTGTCATCATTCATAAATTGCCCCCGCTTTCCGCCCCCCATGTAGGTTCGGGGTACAGATCTGTCCCGTAGTTTTACCTTTCGTAAGAACCGATTAAAAGAAATTTCACATATGGGGTGTCTTTTTGAAGTAATGGATGAGACATTCCTTGAAAAGTTTTAAAATGTTAGTGTTTGTATTGATTTACGAACTTTCATTTTGCTTTGTGTTTTGAGTATTCCAAGTAAGAGTGACTAATCAGCTAGTTCTCATTGACAGCAGCCTGACATATCCGTTAGTTAAACACTTCCTTCTCATAAAATAAGCAGTTCTAATCAATACCGATCTTAGAACTAATGCAAATAAAATAAATCTCTTCGTTTTAGCAAGCGATAAAATATTAACATGACTATTCGCGCGGTAGACAGAGTGCAGTATTATGACAATTAAAAGTCGATCACTATACGAAACAAGAGCTTTGTTTTATCACTAGAATTAGCAAATAAGGTTCGCGTGAACTACCGGTTACTCTCTGATACAAAACCTTGTTCCCTGGACCCAACTGAGAACTGACTCGTTTCAAATTACTCCAGTAAATGGAAGTTAATACTACAGTGGTCAATATACATAGTAGCTCACACGTTATTACACACAGACATTAATAATCAAGCCTCCACAATTAATGTTATCTTAGAAAGGTGGATAAGAAATCATTAATGGCGCAACGAAATTTAGACATAAGAAAAATTTCATCTGAGCTTGTTCTCAGCACTTGTGAAGAACAATATTAAATAAAAGAGGGAAGTGGCTCTAAGACTACAATTTATAGGCAACTTACGGATTATGCTGAACTTAGACTTGTTTATTCAGATAGAAAACAAGCAAAACGGAGAACCAATTTTGTTAATACAATAAAAATGTATCTCTTACATGGATTAATGCGGACGGCGCCCAGCCTAAATTATACATGACTTAACGTTACTGGGGGGAAGGTTTCACAAACAACACTCATTCTCTCACACACACGCAATGCCACAGCGAAACTCACCAAAATCAGCGTGCTGAGACGAGGCGGAAGCAGGCGCCGCTATCTTAGGCGAAATTCAGCAAGTTGGAGGTAGCACAAATCACAATATACAAAAACACTTTGAAGCTGCTCTGGTCTGTCGTGCCTGTTTTTAGATGGTGCGCGTGGGTAGCCAAGATAATTACATCTGAATTGGACCGCGAGCAAACACGCTAACGGCGACACACGGCTACGTTACATGAACGCATTCCACTGAAGGTGAAGTGCTTGAAAATCGGATTCATTATACAAAATCAAGGTGGATTCTTAAGTTGCAGTCTGTTAGAATCAATCTAAGTACTGGTTTTATATGAGAAGTGGCGTGAATTCAGGCGACTAGCTGCAAACCCTGGAAGTCGGAACTTGGGCCCACGTGGTTCCGAAAACCGATAAAATTGAATAAATTCAGTTTCCGAAAAATAAAGAAAATTAACTACAGCATGAAACCTATAGAAATGCTTAGAATTATACAAGGAAGCGAATGAAATATAGCTACACGCGATAGGGGGCCATTACAAAGACGGATGAGGTCCCGTCTCAGAAAAACAAGAATGAAATAATTACAAAGTCGGAAAAATAAAAGTAAGAATTACGGCATATAACACATAGAAATGTTTAGATTTACATGAAGAAGCGAAAGAAATGTAGCTACACGCGATAGGGAAGCGATTACAGAGACGGATGAAGTCCAGTCTCCAAGAACTCATAAAAGTGAAATAATTAAAAAGTCGGAAAAATTAAATTATGAATTACAGTATGCAGCTCATAGAAATGTTTAGAATTACATAAGGAAGCTATTGAAGGAGGTTGTACTAGGCTCAGAGAGTTTTACTGACAAAGACAGATTGCGTACTACCAGTCGGAGAAGAAACAGCAAAATTAAAATAGGCGGGGAGAGAACATCGCGAAATATTAGTGGAAATCAGAAGGATACCCGCATAGCTACTTGCCTGATGGGCATGGAACAAACAAGAGTGAAAGCTGAAGGCTTTGTTCCATGAACCAACCACGTGGAACACATATCACTCACGGAAGGAAACGATAAGAAGATTTTTACATGCACTGCACAAAAACGAACATATTACCTATTAGAAATCGGGCCCCACAAAGCTAGAAAGTATTTACACGGATTTCATACACCGCCACATGATCACAAAAGGTTTTAACATACCAGGCCGTTATCAAACTGCAACTAGAATCACACACACCACGTTCATGTTTTGGAAATCACTGAATTGTAAAACGAGAACATATTTCCGCACACGACTGGAGAAAATATACCAAAAAGATGTTTCTGAGTTCACAGTTCCGAGTTAAATGTGCTAGACAATGAAACGCTGCCATCTGCAAACAGAAGAGCAGAACCAACCTTACCTTACCAGAAGACCAGCACAGAATGACCAGACCGAGCGGCCACGAGACGCGGGAAGCCACCGGAAGGCGGAAAATCCAAGATCAGCGGGGTGGGGACGGAGAGACTCGCCCTAGATAAGGCTCGACGACTGGACTGTAAGCAAAGGGTGTGGAAACGTCCGTGGTAGCATGAGCAGCTATCGACTCTGAGCCAGAGAGAACGATGCAAAGCGGGCTACTCCTACCCACCTACCCACATTCAGACGGCCATAGATTCTCGCACCCACTCAAAAGTAAAACAACTGCACATTCTCATAGGGAAAGTGGTTTAGCAGAGAAGCCGTACTTATGCCACATTAATTAATATAATAATAAATTATTAACATAACAAAATAAGAAAAACATAGCAATATTAACTAATATTTTAACACGTGAAATAAAAATGCTAATCCTCAAGCCTTGAAGAGAGTGGGGTCCAAGTTTTAACAAAATGATAATCTAGCGACATTAAATAAATTATAACTTTACAGAAATATACAAAAAATATATGGAAGACGACAGACGGTCATCTTTCACAATGTGACACATATATCCCGTTAAGCAGATTCATTATAAGAGGATAGGAAGAAGAACTCACACGACAATTGGGCAATAATGAAGGAAAAGCTAGTGTTAGAATAGTCTCCAGTGTTACCAACATGACGAATATCAAGTTTGTTCAAGTTGGATAACTTGATGGTTAAAAGGACCGAAGGCAATAAAATCGCATATTGAGAAATCATCCTATGAAACGGTTGCTCTTTTGTCTCCCATTTGGATTGCCATAACTTTAAAATCTGAGACGAAGTACTCGGGTGCTTGAGCACTGAGCAGTCGATGGAGAAGCCACAGCGTATGGTATTCCTGCAATTTGTCTCACTCTAACTGGCCGTGTGAAGCACTAATGTGGTTTTATAGGACAATGCTGCAAATGTAGCGTACACATACATTTATGGTTAACTCTAACGGTCTTATGTTCATCCAAATTGTACCATTCTGAATCATATCATAGTAATAAAGGTTCGGTATAACGAATGATTGCAATAGGTTGCACTTTACCCCATTGTTGTCTTAAAGAATAAGGCTGCTTCTCAAATGGGCCGGCGTCTTCTGAGGAACCACGACCACCTCGTCACTTGGTCCACCATTTCCCAGTAGACAAAACTCTCCTAGTGCGTTACCAAGACGAGCTACAATCTCTGGTGGTGACCGAGTTACTGTACACGTCAGGTTGTTGTTGGAAATGTGAAATCCGCCACACCATGCAGTGGTTTCTGAAAACCACTAACCTTGCATCAGAAGCGTGTATACGCTGCTCGCTGGCTCGTAGTGAAGTGATGGGTGAGTCTGGAATATTCAGACCAGCGGAGATTCCTTAACTATTCACCTTCAGGTAAAGAGCTCAAACCTAACATGATTTATTACACTTGCTGGGGTTTTTAAACCGTACTTGACACTGCACTTATTCAAATTCCAACAACTAATTTTGCTAATAACATCAAAGAAGTACCTCTAACGTGACCGATTCCATAACAGTAGTCAACCCAACAGCCAAGCTGTGGAAGTTTATTGCCACCCTTATAAACCTTTCATTCAATCAGATACAGGTATTTTCCTCGTGTTCTTGTTTGTGGATGTGCGTTTCTCGTGGTTAGCGCTCACGGTCAGTCATGGGCCTCTGACTGAATCAAGCCAAACGCTGGCTGCAACACTTACACATCCCACTGACTGTCTTCTGTCACATGGTTACACCACAGGAAAATTTTTGGCTACTGACTGACAATTAGATCAGTGCCACGGAATGAAGGGGCTCCCATTCCTCGTTAACAAGATTAGGAGGTGCAATGCAACTTAAACGATTTTGCGTTTGTATGACATAAAAATACACCTCATAGTAGGGTTGAAAGTTAACCCATGGTAAGGGCCCCTACAACTAAAATTAAACAATGAACTTAATTCACAATCGGGAAAAGCTGAGCCCATGCTAGCGGCCTTCAAATGGGAAAACTCCGTTCATACTATCCGACTCGGCTGATATCACGACCAAACTGAAAATAAGAGCCAACTTATACTCACCGTAGTTGGTTTTCTAGCGCGATCATCCGTAAAGATGTACCACCGGAGCCGGGATCCGTAGTTATGCAGATAACAAGATTAGATGGATATCGGACTTGGTTAATATTTTTTATTGATGTTACATGAAGTTCAGACCTTAAATAGTAATCAGCCAAAGCCGTTCGATGCAGTTCTCAAAAGTTCTCGAGAAAATCGACTTTCAAGTTCTGCAAGCAGATTGAAACATTCTGTTATGTTACAAATTATTCCAATTGTCGGAGTAGCGTTTTAGATTGTCGATCAAGTAAACATAAGTTTGGAGGTTCGTATCCCGCAGTAAATTTTTGTCGTTGTGCGCATGCACCATCGCAACAGGAGGCGCAATTAGTGACAGTAACGAATGCATAGAACAATTTTCAATTATCCATCACCAATTGTCCTCTTCAATCTTCAGTGACATGGTGACGTACGTGTGGTTCGCTTCTGAACTGTGTCAAAAAAGATAACTCTTCGTGAACGTAAATAAACTTTTCTCTCCAGTTGACATTCCGAGGAAAATTTGCGACTGTAAAAATGCAGCTTTTTGAAGATGTGCTGAATGCCATGAAAATTACTATTCTCCATGTTAATGTGATACATATCATCCTGACATGGGAACGCATCTGTTGTGTAAACGATGAAAATAGTTCAAATACAGGTTTCTCGTTTTACACTTTTGACGAAAAGTGTAATTTCCGTATTTTTTATTTTTTTTATTCAACTATCATTATAACCTTTATAAGATATAGAAAATTAATAAAATTCTTGCATTTTGCATAAAAATATAACTACTAGAAACGTGTAAATTTCCATACATTTGACGAACTTATATTTGAACGGTCTTTTCGAACACAACGAATAAAAAAAATTAAAAGCTTACTGTAGCATATGAACCGCCAAGCCTGTGTTAACAAGTTCGACAATCTACATCGCTACGAAATGAGCTAGAGCCTACGATTCTTGAAGAACTATCAAATATATTGATTCCTCCGACATATACTTCGCGAAGCGGTCACGAAAGTAAAATGAGATAGAGTAGAGGCTACGCAGATGCCTAAAGACAGTTATTTTTCCTATAATTCAAACGCGACTGCAACAGCATAAGGAGGAAGTAACAGGGGCACAGAAAACCCGAGACATTGCTTACGAAGTCTAGACAGAGATTTTAGATTGTAAAGAAGTAGAAACCAGTTGCAGTTGAAATGGTGTTATTATCACGTTTTGAGAACTTAGTACCCGGTTAGCAGCTTTCAGGGACTGATAGATTTGCCGTCTCCGGTTCGAATCTGTCCGGTAGTTTAACGAGTTGGGTCGATGCCCTAACAAGTCAGGATATGGATTTTAGGTGGTTTTCCTCATCCCAATACCTAAATACCTGGCTGGTGCCCAAGTTCCACCCCACTTAGACGATTCGCAAACATTGCAAAACGTTTGTTCATGTGTGCAACACTATACACAGAGAATTGGGGATACATATTTCTTCCCCGAGGGTAAGGGGGGGGGGGAGATCATGGGGTGGCGGCAGCGACCGCCTCCGGCCACCCCTTAAACTAACCAAGCCGACCCTGCAAACTCGGATCCGAAGCTTAAGAAATGGAAGAGAAAAAGAACGTTTGGGCACATAAGTACCCATCTTTTTTCCCATATATGTTGAGTCCGAACATGGCGGGAGATCTGAAAAGGGCACGAAATGCTCGAACCGGGTAATAACAAAACAATTTCAACATAAAACATTCCTGGTGGTTTAAAACTGTATGGCGGAACCGGGATTCGAACCTGGGACCTCTGCTTTTCGCAGGAAAGCTATCCCGGCACTCTTCACAGTCCTTCTTCATAGCCTTACTGCCGCCAGTGCCTCGCCTCCTACTTTACAAACTTCACAGAAGTTCTCCTACGAAACGCCTGGAAGAAACGCCTGGAAGAAAGGGTATGGTGGACACATGGATAAGCCACAACCTAAGGGATGTTTCCAGAATGATAATTCCAATCTTCTGCGAAACGTGCCTTGATTTGAAACTTTCCTGGTGAATTACAACTGTGTGTCAGAAATGGGATTGTAACCTGGAACCTGTGCCTTTCGCGGGCAATTTCAGCATACTTTAAAAACCAACTGTAAACCATTTGCCCTGATGTACAAAATACTAGGTCCAGATGTAAAATATGTAGGAGAAACTGATGTGGGAAGTATGAATGCATGTAGGATCAAAGAACGATGTATTAAGATTTCGATCAGTTAATAATATAGTAATTGCTCCTGTTAGAACTGGTAATGATAATTGTGGCAATAAGGCTGTAATTGCTATTGATCAAACGAATAGCGATGTTTGTTCAAGATTTTCCTATGTAGTATCTGAAGGTGTCGCAGAGGGCAAAAAATTTCTGACGATTATAGAAACTACACTGCCTACAGCATATAACTGAAAATGCAATACTCTAAGACGGTCTGATAAAATACTGACAATCAGAAAAGTATGTCAGATACCATAACAGCGTATGTCTCCCCCCCCTTCCCATAAAAATTACGTACATCTATACACGGAATTCTACGCTTCCAGCTCAATTTTTATTCATACAAGTGAAACATGACGTCATTTAAGGTCACATTTGTTACTGTCACGTGGGCAGTACCAATCTGTTTCGGAAATGCAGTAATATCTACCAGTAGTAGTTATTTTCGACATTTACCTCAGCTTTATTGAATTGTATAATTTCACAAAAAATTGCATGAAGCATTTTTCCTCCAATTTTATTTGTCTCTGTGACAGAGTAACGTCGAACCATCATGCGCAATATAAATACGCTTCTGCAAAACATTAATGTCCATCATCCATTCTCTCTCTCTCTCTCTCTCTCTCTCTCTCTCTCTCTCTCTCTCTCTCTCTCTCTGTCTGTCTGTCTGTGTCTTCCGCCCCTCCGTATCTCTCTGTATAAGCCATACATAAGCTTTGCAGACAAATGAGAATGTAACGCAATGTAGCCCAAGAGCTTGTTCAAACTCTAACGGACACATCTGCTTTCACCATTAAACATGAAAATGTGGTTATGTTAGTGCTTAAATACTCTCTTTTCCAGCATGTAGGGAATATAAAACTGCCGTTTCGCTGCAATGCATTATTTACGAATGAATTATCGTTCGAAAATTAGCCATTTTCTTAATATTGGTTGTTAGTGTTGCGTTCACAGATTCTAAATTAGACTGATATGCGAGTTAACAGAAATACTACTGGTGGAAATGAAAAACGAACCTTGTCACCATATCCGTCTCATCACGAAGACATCACGAAGATAGTTGAGTAGCCTAAATATCAAACATGGACATATCTGACCTAATGGTCGAAATTCAGTAAGCAGTCGATCCTAACGGAAGTTTTTCCGCTGTTTTCATTGGTGTAGTCCGTTTTTTTTTTTTTTTTTTTTTTTTTTTTTTTTTTTTTTTTTTTTTTTTTTTTTTTTTTTTTTCCTTCAAAAAATGACAAAGTTGACTGTTTACATCAAAAGCGGACTCCTACATGAGAACTTGATATAAAATTCGGCCACTTGTTGAATAAAGCAGTGTGCACAAATGGGAACACAGTATATGATCACAAGACCTCGAAAGTGAGACAGGATAACAGTATGTGCCTGGTACTGAAACATATTAGCCCGTACTTAAGTTTTTCAGTAATTTTTCTATAGTATTATAACTAATAGCCATCTTAAAGCGACTGAAATGGAACATAATGTATCACCAGCATTCGAGAGAAAAGCTAGGAAGCGGTTGAGACAACCTGAAAAGTGAAAAATAAACCTTGAAACGAAACAAAGGTAAGACTAGCTTGTAAACTACAGTTTTCTATTGTGAGATCTGTTGTACGAAGTTATCGCTTGTTAGAAAGAAGTTAGATGTCAGAAATAACGTAAGGATGTTTACGGAAAAATCTGGTGACAGTTTCAACAGGCCTTATGCTAATAATTTTAGAGATTCGGTGAGGTAACATTTCATTTTGTATATAAAGAGATTATTCTGATTATTGTAGTTCTCCATTTATCCAATATGTAATAGAGTTCAAATTTTAATATTTTCCATTTTATGGCGATATTCTTATAATTCCCAAGATTATACACCTGTAAAAGATTCTCGTCAGCAGTAAGCGAATCTCTGTGTATCATAAACGGACATCTGAAAGCGCGTTCACATCAAAAGCGGACACCTACATGTTTTGGTGTCAAAGACGGACATCTGTATTTTCAAACAGTATTTGACGGTACTTGAGTTATCAATTGATATTAGCCACTTCCAGGTATAAATCCTCGAGTATTTAAGTTGATAATGCACAAATCAGGTTATAAATATATTAGTTCTTCGTTTCGCAATAAAATGACGTTTATCTCAGTTTCTGGCAAACGACAGGCGTCCGTCTTTGATAGTATGCTACTCAGTTTACATCATCAGGTAGCCAGTCGGAAAATAAATAAATAAATACATAAAAATAAAATGTTTCCGTTCATTTAGAGTCGATAGTTATTTCTGTTTATGATGCAGCTGTCTATGGAGTAACTAAGACCTGACTACAGGTGTAGACAGAGGCGGAGATCTACCAGAAGAGTCAAAACTAATGGAATACCTCCTAATGTGGTGACAGACATCCTTTTCTCCTAGCGAAATACAGCGTGCACTGAAAAGGAACTCGGAAAACCCCTGCCTGGTTACTTAGCCATACTACCTATATAGATCTCCACGATAGGATACTTGTTTTCTAGAAACATGACATGCTTTTAAAAAATTAAAAAAAAAAAAACGGAAATGAAATTCTAATAATTTGAAAGCGAGTTAAAGCGCTCCATTTGAGTCATATCACGCCACATGGTAGTGTCACTGCTATCGTAAAATTCGCGGGCTATGAAATTTTATTGGGGGCTTTGACGTTTCAGAAAGTGGTATATATAGGTCTATGGTATACAAAAATATCCATAAAATTTATAACAAATGCGTAACACGGTCAAGTAACACATGGCTGAAACTCGCTTATAGAGATAGAAATGGTCGCGGCCGAGCGGCCGAGCGTATTGAGGCGCTATACTGCGATGCGGGAGGCCGTTCCCCGTCGGGGGTTCGAATTCCGCCTCGGGCATGAGTTTGCGCCGTCTTTAGTATTAGCTAGTGCATAAGCAGGTTGTAAGTTTAGGGACTGATGACCACGTAGTCCCATAAGTTCTACAAACATCTGAACAGATATGGTAGCGGTTATTTCGCGTGTTTATTTCTGTGAGGATCATTTTGATGTAACACTCCATATGACAGTTATTATTCTATTAGTTCAGTATTAAGTATCTTGTTATGCACCTGAAAAGGTGAAAAGTATTTTTATATACAAATTTGTGAGCTGAAAATGTCATTTGCGAAACAACTTTTCTCGATATGACACACCAACTATTCATATTTAAAGCCGTATTCTAATGTAATTGGTGAAAGTCCAAACCGTCAATTTTTAATATTTTAATCGGTGAGTAGTATTTCAATGAGTAATAGATACATCAAAGATTTGACTCTCAAAAAGGCCTTTTGAGTGCATATGGTAAATGCAAGTATTTTTAATGAAATGTGATTATAAATTTAGTCAGCAATTAAATGCTATTTCACAGTATATTTCAGCAACAATATAAGAGAGAGAGAAAATAAATTATGGTTAGATTTGAACACTGAATGCAAAAGTGGGAAGCTTGGACGTTAGCCATTACGTTACCAAGCACATATGATCTTAGTTGCTTGTTAAGATAAAGCCACTGTAATTTTCGACAGTCATTTGTCTTGGAAAGTCATTAATATTGATACCTACACCATAATAGTTGCTCTTTCGCACTTCTTTAGCCTCCAAAGTTCCTATTTAACTTGACAAGCTCTTCTGTAACCAATCAGGACGAAAAGAAGTTCACAATGGTAACGTTGAAACTGACAAGTGCGTAAGATTATTTCACATATACACAAGAATTAATCTGAATCCCAGCTGTTACAATTTAGGTGGGCACTTACCATGAAATTTTAACAGTGGTATCTAATAACAATGTTCATTAGAAAGTGATGTGCATTCGGTAGAAAAACGAAGACTGAATCCAAAACTCAATCCTTACTTACGCACGATTATGGCGTATAGTAGATGGTATCTTTGCAAAACAGATATGAGTTCTTTTACTTTAAACGCAGTCTTCGTCTTTCTTATTTCCGACACATAAAAAACTGATTTGTTTTTGAAACACTACGACCACGTAACTTAGTCTTTAAATTTAATGATTTTTAAGATTTAATTTCAGAAAAATAACACATTAATTTCAAGAATAATTTCCAAAAATGCTATTTGAACGTAATAATTGCTCAGATAACACCTCGAACCACATTCATAAAATAAGAAAGTGGTTATGGTGCACGATTTTGTTTACAAACTGACCTCTAGGTTACGTACCATAAATGTTCCTTGGGATTCCACTTATTGGTGCATTAAGTCCATGAAGTAATTGCAGAACGACAATTTTCCTTTATCAAGCGTTACCGGTAGCATTGAGAAAAAATAAACAGCTATGGTCAATATGTCATTCTGCGCCGGCCGCGGTGGCCGAGGGGACTGAGGCGCGCCAGTCACGGTCTACACGGCCACTACGGTCGGGGATTCGAATCCCTTCTCTGGCATGGATATTTGTGCCGTCCTTAGTGTTAGCTAGTTCATAAGTAGTTTGTAAGTTTAGGGACTGATGACCCCGTAGTTAAGTCCCATTAGCTATACAAACATTTGAACACTTTGTCGTTCTGCAATTATGTCAAAGCTGTTATGCCCCACCTGTTCACGTTTCCATGAAGTAGCCTAACTTGACCATTACCATTGAGTGTTACGGTGAGCTGGACAAGAGGACCGAGTCCATTATATGTAACATAAGCGCATACTACTGTGGAGCCAACCATCAGCTTGCACAGTACCTTGTCGACAGCTTGGGCCCACGCCACATTTGTCATACCATCAGTTCCTACCAAAACTGGACTCGATCAGTCGAGTCCACTCTATACGGTCAGGAGCAGAGGACGGACGCCGTGCTGTTATAAAAAACACTTGAGTAGCACGTCTGCTGCCGCAGCCCATTAACGCCAAATTACGCCCGTTCTACTAACACTTACCTTCGTCGAAAGTCCCGCATTGATCTCTGCAATTATTTCACGCAGTATTGCTTATCTGTTACCAATGACTTCACGCAAATTCCACTGTCCCCATCCGTCAAAGTACAAGCCATCGGTCACTGCAATGGTGAGATAATGCCTTAAGTTTGATATTCTCGACATATTTTCGGAATATTGTATTCCGTAACGATTCCCGACGCGACGAGTCTCATGAGAGTAGCGCAGACTACCATTCCTTGTTCAGAATCAGGTAACTCTTGTACGGTAATAATCAGGTCTGAAAGCTTTTTACGAAGGTTGAAACTTAAATAGTGGCAACTGTTTATTCACAACCGATACAAAAGCATGAGATGCTTGCTCCTGTTACTGTCCTTTAAATTAATCACCAAAAATGTGAAGAACCCGTTGCAGCGATGTGGAAGGCGTAGTATATCGTTATCGGAGCGTGTTCTGATGATGGCGCGAATGGAGCCGTCTACTAGCTGTCGAATCTCTGGAACAGTTCTGAAGCGAATGCCACCGAGTGGTCCCTTCATATTCGGAATCAAATCAAAGTCACAAGGACTTAAGTCCGGGGACTATGGTGGATGGTACACTACTTAAAATGTTCAAATGTTTGTAGAACTTATGGGACTTAACTACGGGGTCATCAATCCCTAAGCTTACAAACTACTTATGAACTAGCTAAGACTAAGGACGGCACAAATATCCATGCCCGAGGGGGATTCGAACCCCCGAGCGCAGTGGCCGTGCAGACCGTGACTGGAGCGCCTCAATCCCCTCGGCCACCGCGGCCGGCGGCACACTACTTCCTAGTCCCATCACCAAACAGAGGAGCCACAGCTTGCGCTGTACGCACCCGCGAATTGTCGTGTCTCTGCAATAGTTTTCAGCACGGAAAGTGCATCTACCCGTGAATATCTCCCGAAACAATCGCTGCAAAGTAAATGAAAGGAGTAGGAACAATAAACACTGTTAGTCAGGATTACAAAATTGATAGACCTTAAAAATTTCACTTCTGCCTGATGATCATTGTTTCCTGAATAGGGACTTTTCCTTCAGGCTGCGGTAATTTCGCGTCAATATATATATATATATATATATATATATATATATATATATATATATATATATATATATATATACAGGGTGTTACAAAAAGGTACGCAAATCTTTCAGGAAACATTCCTCACAGACAAAGAAAGAAAATATGTTATGTGGACATGTGTCCGGAAACGCTTAATTTCCATGTTAGAGCTCATTTTAATATTTATTCATGATGAAGCTTCATTCCAAAGTGATCAAATTGTAAATTTTCACAATCAACATGTGTGGGCTGACGAGAACCCGCACGCAATTGGGCAATCACGTCATCAACAAAGATTTTCTGTGAACGTTTGGGCAGGAATTGTTGGTGATGTCTTGATTGAGCCTCATGTTCTTCCACCTACGCTCACTGGAGCACGTTATCATGATTTCATACGGGATACTCTACTTCTAGAACATGTGCCTTTACAAGTACGACACAACATGTGGTTCATGCACGATGGAGCTCCTGCACATTTCAGTCGACGTGTTCGTACAGCTTCTCAACAACAGATTCGGTGACCGATGGATTGGTAGAGGCGCACCAATTCCATGACCTGCACGCTGTCCTGACCTCAACCTCTTGACTTTCATTTATGAGGACATTTTAAAGCTCTTGTCTACGCAATCCCGGTACCAAACGTAGAGACTCTTCGTGTCGTATTGTGGACGGCTGTGATACAATACGCCATTCTCTAGCAGGGCTGCATCAGCGCATCAGGAATTCCATGCGACGGAGGGTGGATGCATGTATCCTCGCTAACGGAGGACATTTTGAACATTTCCTGTAAGAAAGTGTTTGAAGTCACGCTGGTACTTTCTGTTGCTGTGTGTTTCCATTCCATAATTAATGTGATTTGAAGAGAAGTAATAAAATGAGCTCTATCATGGAAATTGAGTGTTCCTGGACACATGTCCACATAACATAATTTCTTTCTTTGTGTGTAAGGTATGTTTCCTGAATGTTTGCCGTACCTTTTTTAACACCCTATATATACAGGGTGTTTCACTAAGTGTGTTTGCCTCTGTAACTTATAAAATAATAGATGACGGGAAATTTTAATGCAGTAGGCCAACACAATAAATGTTACACTTTCTGCGGCGCTACGGACATAGTTTATTGTATCATTTTCCAAAGATTTACACAACAAAGATATAATTTTTTAAATGGAACAATAGTTTTTTCTATCGTGTATTGGGATCGTTGAAACCAGCTGCGTCCAAATCAATTTAAACTACATTCCTATCACTGTTAGTTTGGGAGCTACAACCCTTTAAGTTCCAGGGCCGGAGGCTGCGATAGCGTTGCTAACTGGCCGAGTGGCTATCCCCTAGGGCACGTCCAACTGTCTCATGACCACCAGCCAGTCAGATACGCTGTCATAGTCTCCGCCCCCTAAACTTTGAAGGCTTGTAGCAACCAAACTAACAGTGATAGGAATGTAGTTTAAATTGATTTGGACGCAGCTGGTTTCAACGAATCCAATGCACGATAGAAAAAACTATTGTTCCATTTAAAAAATTATATCTTTGTGCTGTAACTCTTTGGAAAATGATACAATAAACTATGTTCATAACTCCGCATAAAGTGTAACATTTCTTGTGTTGTCCTACCGCATTAAAATGTCCCGTCACCTATTATTTTATAAGTTACAGAGGCAAACACACTTAGTGAAACACCCTGTATATATATATATATATATATATATATATATATATATATATACAGGGTGTTTCACTAAGTGTGTGTGTGTGTGTGTATTAAAAAAAAAAAGAAGCTGGTGTGTGTGCTTTGTAGTGTGGTAAGGAGAATGGACGCCGCTTCGGCGCTCGCCGCCCACTGCCAGCACTGGCTTCTTTTTCACCTCCTGCAGTCTGGCGTCCTGTCAGGGCGGCGCCGTTGAAAGTTTGCCAGAGGGCGACGGAAGGGCCGGCTGCAGGAAATGAGACGCTGCCCACACGCGGGAGTCGCAAAGTAACTTAGCGCCAACTCCGGCAGAACGCGCCGCGATCGGCACAGTGTGAGATTGTATTTCAGCAAATAACCCGGACTGGGCCGGCGGCGACCTACCACGTTCCTCACCAGATCTGCGATCTCTCGGGACGGCCGGAAAACAGCGCGTCGGCAGAACTCGGCAACATGCTGTTCACCCGCAGGCTTTGCGACTGATTCGTCCCTCAAGGCGGCAGCTATGACGCTGCCAATCACAATGAACAGGCTTAACGTTCTGACACTCGGAGTGCCTTTCGTAAAGTTCTGCAGATAGGCAGGAAAAGTTGACACAATTAAGATTCTTATCTTCCACCCAATCCAACTTGAAGACTAAGGATGTCAGTCTCACTTTACTGGCATTGGCCAAATAAAAAATATACGAGGTTAGGCAGCCGCAAGGGAACTTTTCCACTTGGCATCTCTTTTGTCACACCTAGCTGCACCCAACCAACGTACCTGTGGCAGATTTCTGATTAAATGGGAAACAATTAAAAATGGACACCTTTGTAATACGTGTAATTTTATAATGAACTGTAAATGTTAATTGGATATACAGAATGAATCACCTAACACTTTCACCGCAAATATTGCGGAAACGGAAAGTGTGATTGATGTGCGGTTTTCACAGAATAGATTGATAGTCAGGGGCTCGTATTTTTAGCCAACAAACAGATTGTAATATTACTTAGAATGAGTATTTTTTATGCAAACATACAGTTTTTTTAAATGGAACAATGGTTGTTTCTATCATACACTGGATGACATTTTTACCACGTTTAGTTTGGCAGCTACAACCGTTCGAAGTTTCGGGGGGCGGAGGCTGCGATAGCGTAGCTGACTGGCCGAGTGGCTAGCCCCTGGGGCACGGCCCCCTGTCTCGTGACCACCAGCCAGTGAGCTACGCTGTCGTAGCCTCCGCCCCCAAAACTTTGAACGGTTGTAGCTGCCAAACTAAACGTGTAAAAAAATGTCATTCACAATTCTTTGTACACAGCTGGTGCCAAGAATTCCAGTGCATGATAGAAACAACCATTGTTCCATTTAAAAAAAACTGTATGTTTGCATAAAAAATACTCATTCTAAGTAATATTACAATCTGTCTGTTGGCTAAAAATACGAGCCAACAACCATTGTTACATTTGAAAAATTATTTGTTTGCATAAAAAAACACTTTCTAGGTATTTTTGTAATCTGTTTATTGGCTAACAGTACGAGTCCTTGACTACCAATGCATTCTGAGAAAACCGTACATCAATGGCACTTTCCGTTTCCGCAATATTTGCGGTGCAAGTGTTAAGTGATTCACCCTGTATACTCCTTACTCCTACACTCATACACTCGCAGGTTCCTTTATCTCTCTCTCTCTCTCTCTCTCTCTCTCTCTCTCTCTCTCTCTCTCTCTCTCTCTCTCTCTCACTCACTCACTCCATATCTCCTCGTTGCCATTTCCTTGAACACCTCCTCGTCCTCCCTGCTCTCTTTTCACATCTGCAGTTCCTCCTTCACCATCTGC
Organism: Locusta migratoria; assembly: GCA_026315105.1. Classification (NCBI taxonomy): domain Eukaryota; kingdom Metazoa; phylum Arthropoda; class Insecta; order Orthoptera; family Acrididae; genus Locusta; species Locusta migratoria. The sequence goes on along the minus strand of CM048745.1, from coordinate 712,726,850 downwards.
TCTCACCTCTTTTTATTTATCTGCTCCTCCACCTACCTCTTTTTGTACATCACTGCCTCATTCTGCTCTCTGTCCATTTACTCGCCACCCCTTACTGTTTCATCTCCTCCTTAACCACCTCCTCCTTCTCCATCATCTCCATTTATATCGCTGTCTAAAACAGAGCTTTGTTTAACGGCATATATCCGCAATTACTTCAAAGGAGAAACTTCCTGGCAGATTAAAATTGTGTGCCGGAATCGGGACTCTAAACAGGTACCTTTTTCTTTCGCGGTCAAGCGCTCTACCGACTGAGCTCTCACGGTCCGTCCTCATAATTTCACCTCGTCTCCTAGTTCCCGAACTTCACAGAAGTCTGCCCTCGAAAGGCAAAGATCCCGGTTCCAGCACACAATTTTAATCTGCCAGGAAGTTTCATATCAGAGTGACACTTTCATTGTGGGAACTTCAAAGGTGTTTGAGCTGTAAACGTCTATATGAACTGTTCTAACGCTCCTCATAACAGTTCAATTACGTTAAGATGTTCAAATGTTTGTAGGACTTAAGGGACTTAACTACGGCGTCATGAGTCCTTAAGCTTACAAACTACTTATGAACTAGCTAACACTAAGGACAACACAAATATCCATGCCCGAAGGGGGATACGAACCTCCGACCGTAGTGGCCGTGCAGACCGTGAATCACGCGCCTCAGTACCCTCGGCTACCGCGGCCGGCACCATTGATGTTTACTTGTTTTGTGTACGTGTCATTACCTACGTTACTGTCGCTAGTGAAACGGTAAACAATGCAGCTGTTTCGAAGATACTTCCACCAACTGTGAGCCATCGGTTTAGTCACCTTGGAACTCGGAGAGGTCAAGCCCTTTACCGATCATTTCTGTTGACCGCCGCGGAGAAAAAGGTGTAATATACTACGACGTAACGTCCGAGACTTTCTACGTCAATTGTACACAGCGGCGGCGTCTCAGTATTTACGCGTACGTAGTGGTGCCAACTTACAACAAGATGTTGCCCTAAATTTGCGATTGGATAGGCGATTTCCTGTCAGAGAGGACACAGTTCATAGTAATCGATGGTAAGGCATCGACTAAAACAGAGGTGATATCTGACGTTCCACAGGGTAGTGTTATTAGTATTCTGCCGTTCCTCATTTACATTAACGATTTAGGGGAAAATCTCTCTTAGATTGTTTGCCACCATTTACCGTCTAGTAAAATCATCTGAAGATCAAACCAACGATAGAACGATCTAAATAAGATATCACTAAGGTGTAAAACTTATCAATTGACTCTAAATAATGAGAAGTGTGAAGTCGTCCACATGAGTACGAAAAGAAATCCGTTAAACTTTGTTTACAAGATAAATCAATCAAAAGTGAAGGCCGTAAAATCCACAAAATACCTAGGAATTACTATTACTTCAGACTTAAACTGCAAAGAACACGTAGATAAAGTCGTGGGAAAGGCGAACCAGAGACTGCGTTTTATTGGCATAATCCTTAAAAGATGTGACAGAACTACAAAAGAAACTGCATGCACCACGCTTGTCCATCCATTTTTGGAGTATTGCTGCGCAGTGTGGGATCCTTATCAGGTGGGGTTGACGGAGGACATCGAAAGAGTCCAAAGAAGGGCAGCTCGTTTCGTATTGTCACGTTACAGGGGAGACGGAAATGATACAGGATCTGGGATTGGAATCATTACAACGACGCTTATCGCTGCGGCGTGGGCTACTTACGAAACTACAATCGCCAACATTCTCCTCCGAATGTGAAAAATATTGTTGACTCCCACTTACATAGGTAGAAACGATCATCAGAATAAAATACGAGAAATCAGAGTTCGTACGGAGAAATTTAGGTGTTCTTTCTTCCCGCGCGCTATTCGAGAATGGAATGGGAGAAAAATAGTATAACGGTGGTTCGCTGAACCCTCTGCCAGGCACTTAAACGTGATTTGCAGAGCATCCCATGTAGATGTAGATGTACATGTAGATGTAGAATGCCGCATGGTGTCCACATTATTTTTTCCCACCCACTGTAGAGCGTCCATGTGTTTGTGTGTTTATGTGTCTATATTCCATGCGTATCAACAGTTTTGTTCTCGACTTGATCACATTTGGCACACATGAACATCAAACTAAGAGGAAGGTCACTATGGGAAACGCTTATAAGCGGCGCGTTCGCTAGCTGAATTCTCAGTTTAGTCTGTTTGGCTGCGCACTCATGTTAGTATAAGCCACAAAAAATATCAAGTAACGTTTACCTGTCTTTAGTGGTTTGCTATAAAAACATCACCTATACATCTTGCAAATTTATTTGTTATATGGGATTGGGTTTCCATAGCACCACAATGCAAATGAGACCTGTTTCTTTTTTCGTCTTTTGATAAACCTTTGGGTGTTTTCAGACTTTCCCAATGAAGCGGATTTATCGCTTGTTTGAATTTCACTTACTTTCCAGTTTGCAATGAAATCAATAAATCAGAGGCGTTGTTAGAATTGTCTGCAACAAATGCATATGACGCTTATAAGCGCCAGACAGCTTGCAGCATTTTTCACGTAATCGGCTTGCAGCTAAACCGTAGTTGTATTTCCATATCTAGCACCACCTCTTGTGCAGACGTTATATTCGCTTTCAATATTACAGGTTTCGCAGGGCTATGATTTCAGCTCTGAGCGCACATGCGTTTACAGCGTCCACCTAGAGCGTTAGCGGATCGCAATGGTGTTAATTGGTAGACGTACCAGCACCCTATATTTCAATTTCTTCGAATACTTTTTTTTCATACGTCTGACATTCCTTATTGTATCTTTATAAATACACTAGCTGAAAAGCCGGCGTTGTCCAGGTATTTATTTATTTATTCCTGCCTTGAGTTAGTACTTCTCCAATCGCTTCTCTCTGTGTCCATCTCCTTTCTTTTTCTAAGATCATGTTATGTTTATCGGAGAATATATAAGAAATAACGCTGTTTTGCATAATGTAAAAAAATTATAAGTGCAGTATCGAAACAAAGAAAGATAGTAGTCAAAATAAACAAATGACATATAAAATTCGTACGATATCATATTTATTGAATTATATGCTGTACAATTGTATAACTTTTCAAGTATATATTCATTTGTATAAGTGTTGTATGTCTGTAAAATGTCTTGCGAATACAATTAGTAGTAAAGAACTAATAGAATATAACTTGGTGCGTGATATGCAGTAGATGAATATGTACCAATCAAGACAGTAAGAGATGGAAACAAGCCACCGAAGTACAACAACCGAATTAGAAAACTGATACGGCAGCGAAGGGAACTTCACTGCAAACATAAACATAGCCAAAGCCTTGTGGGCAAACAAAAATTAAACGAAGCAAAACGTAGCGTGAGGAGGGCTATGCGAGAGGCGTTCAACGAAAAGTAAAGTTTTATTTATTGATTTGGCTGAAAATCCTTAAAAAATATTTGGTCTTATGTCAAAGTAGTAGTTGGATCAAAATAAAATGTCCAGACATTCTGTGACGAAAATGGCACTGAAACAGAGGATAACACTCTAAAGGCTGAATTACTAAATGTCTTTTTCCAAAGCGGATTCAAAGAGGAAGACTGCACTGTAGTTCCTTCTCTAGGTTGCCGCACAAATTACAAAATGGCAGATATCAAAATAATTGGCAGAGGGATAGAAAAACAAAATCGCTCGTAAGAGGAAAGGCCGCAGGGCCTGATGGGATACCAGTTCGTTTTTACACAGAGTACGCGAAGGAGCTGGCCCCCCTTCTTGCAGTGGTGTACCATAGGTCTCTAGAAGGGCGTAGCGTTCCGAAAGATTGGAAAATGGCGCAGGTAATCCTCGTTTTCAAGAAGGGACGTGGAACAGATGTGCAGAACTATAGGCCTATATCTCTTACGTCGGTCAAAAATTTTCAAATGTTTGTAGAGCTTATGGGACTTAACTATGGGGTAATCAGTCCGTAAACTTACAAACTACTTATCAACTAGGTAATACTACAGACGGCACAAATATCCATGCCCGAGCGGGGATTCGAACCCCCGACCGTAGTGGTCGTGCAGACCGTTACTGAAGCGCCTCAGTCCCCTCGGCCACCGCGGCCGGCTACGTCGGCCAGTTGTAAAATTTTGGAACATGTGTTATGTTCGAGTATAATGACATTTCTGGAGACTAGTAATCTGCTCTGTAGGAATCAGCGTGGGTTTCGAAAAAGGCGATCGTGTGAAATTCAGCTCGCGCTATTCGTCCACGAGACTCAGAGGAAGATGTGTTTATGGACTTCTTCTAGTCGTTTGATACAGGCGCTTAATGAACAAAGTAAGATCTTATGGTCTATCAGACCAATTGTGTTATTGGATTAAAGAGTTCCTAGATAACAGAATGCAGCATGTTATTCTCAATGGAGAGAAGTCTTCCGAAGTAAGAGTGATGTCAGGGGTGCCATAGGGGAGTGTCGTGGGTCCGTTGCTGTTAACGATATATATAACTGACCTTGCGGATAACATCGGAAGTTCATTGAGGCTTTTTGCAGATGATGCTGTAGTATATAGAGAGGTTGTAATAATGCAAAATAGTATTGACATGCAGGAGGTTCTGCATCAAATTAACACAGTTGAATCTCAATGTAGACATGTGTAATGTGCTGCGAATGTCCTGTATCATTTAGCTACACTATAGCAGGGTAGCAACAGGAAGCAGTTAATTCCATAAATTATCTGGGAGTAGGCATTAGGAGTGATTTAAAATCGAACTACCATAAAAACCAATATTCGTTAAAGCAGATGTCAGACTTAGATTCATTGGAAGAATCCCAAGGTAATACAGCCCGAAAAGAAAGGAAGTCGGGTCGCGGTGGCCGAGGGGACTGAGGCGCTTCAGTCACGGTCTGCACGGCCACTACGGTCGGGGGTTCGAATCCCCCCACGGGCTTGGATATTTGTGCCGTCCTTAGAATTAGTTAGTTCATAAGTATTTTGTAAGTTTATGGACTGATGACCCCGTAGTTAAGTCCCATAAACTATACAAACATTTGAACATTTGAAAGAAAGGAAGTTGGTTACAGTACACTTCTTCGCCCACTGCTTGAATACTGCTCACCGGTGTGGGATCTGTACCAGGTAGGGTTGATATAGGAAGTAGAGAAGATCCAACGGAGAGCAGCGCGCTTTGTAACAGGATCATTTGATAATCGTGAAAGCGTTACGGAGATGGTCGATAAACTCCAGTGGAAGACTCTGCAGGAGACACGCTCTGTCGATCGGTACTGGATTTTGTCGAAGTTTCGAGAACATACCTTCACCAAGGAGTCTAGCAGTATATTGTTCCCTCCGAAGAGATCATGAGGTTAAAATCAGAGAGATTAGAGCCCACACAAAGGCATACATACAATCTTTCTTTCCGCGAACAATAAGTGACAGGAATAGGAGGGAGAACCGATAGTGGTACTGAAGGTACCCTCCGCCACACATCGTCGGGTGGCTTGCGGAGTGTGGATGTAGATGTAGATGGGGCGCCTTTACATGAACGTTACTGTTTATGTGCTCACATCTTATGAACTACGTGTCGTTCTGTGATACAATTTAGAAGGTTCATTCAACTATATGTGTGTATACTGTCTGTAAAATTTCCTGCAGCTACAACTTGTAGAGTAGAAACTGTAAATTGTAACGCCATACGGAATGTCGTAATTTGAGTCCTTGAACAGCAGAAATGTAGTCAGGCAGAAACTTTTTCTTTCACAATTTTGCTATGGTTGTCAGCGAGAAATTGTTCAATAAAGGTATGAAATTATATTTAAAGTTTGTTGCAAGTCGTTAAGTAATCCCGTTCTCATATACTGTGTTCATAAAGTTTCTTGCAACTCCTATTGTTTATGACGTTATATCTCATGAACCATGTGTCGTACGAGGTTTTACCGTAACAGAATTGGCACCTTACGGTAAGGAAGATGTGTACCAACTTTGGTTGAAATCGGTGCAGTGGTTTAGGAGGAAATGTGCAACATAGTCACTTAATTCAGCAGTTTTTCTGGTATCTCATTGTTTATGACGTCATGTCTCGTTAACTATGTGTTGTACGGGATTATTAGTCTTACGGTGACTGTCGTCATGGAATGAAGCTTACATGTGCAACATTTCATAAACAATGGAACAAAACTGTTGATTTGTATGCAATACGTACACGCAAACAAACGCATAAACATACTGACAGTCTGCTTTATATATAAAGAAGAAGATATGACTACATTCACATCATTTCCAGGTAGGAATAACAGTATAGGACTATAGGCAGAGGAGGCACGAAGGAAAATTTTTTTCATAGCTGGACATAGTCTAAGGACATTCTTATGATACGGTATTATGTGATAATACCTTAATATTTAATAATTATTTATAAGGTATACCACTATGTATGGAGGTTAGTAATAGAAGTATTTTCAGGTTGAAAACAAACAAAACTGTTACTGTTCTACTATTTTTTTTTTTTTTTTTTTGTTTATTTACTAACTAGTTTTCGGCTTATTAGGCCATCATCAGGTAAACTGTTGACGTGAGTCGACAAAGACGCTATTGCGTAGCTTCTCAAAGATAGTAAAACAAAGATACAACACACCGAATACTCGGTCTTTGCATATGACATTTGTTGGAATTGCTAACAATATCTGTTGCCATGTAGAATTATGTTCACGTAATCAGTGGCCTCCTTAACATTTTTACATTGCAATTTGCGAGTGAACGGGGTGAAACACATTACATATAACATTACATGTTAATAATGTTAAATTAGTTTTTAATTCATAAAAATTTTATAGGTAATGTGTATCACCCTGTTCACTCGCAAATTACAATGTAAAACTGTTAAGGGGGCCATTGATTACGTGAACATAATTCTACATGGCAACAGATATTGTTTGCAATTGCAACAAATGTCATATGCAAAGACCGAGTATTCTGTGTTGTATCTTTGTTTTACCATATTTGAGAACCTAAGCAATAGCGTCTTTGTCGACGCATGTCAACAGTTTACCTGATGATGGCCTAATAAGCCGAAAACTAGTTAGTAAATAAACAAAACATTAGTAGAACAGAAACAGTTTGTTTGTTTTCAACTTTAAATATGGAAGCGTTCTACCAAGAAGTGACGGAAGAATCCATTTATAAGAAGTATTTTCCTTCAGATCAGCACGGCAAAAATCCATTTGCCACAAATGATAGAAACCTTTACATGTGCATTCCTTTCTTTTGTTTGCTTGAACTTAATTTGTAGTATTTTCGTTGATGTCTATGTTATTTAGCCAATTTCTTTCTCCCCAGTACACGAGCGTCACAGAAAAATCTTACTTTATCTTAGAAAGAATCCTCGCAGTTAAGGTTTAAGCGCACTGCAGTCTCTAAAAGTAGAAGCGGAGCTTATCTCTCCTGCATACAGCACATAAACACTAGGTAGTCTCTTACTCTTAACGACATGTCATCCACCGTGAATTTGCTGCCCAGTACATTGCGGGTACCATTATTGCTAACGTAATAACACTTGATTCCCTACTCATACACGAGAACGGCTACTAACTCAAAGAGTCTTCCTGTCGTGACTTGTGGCTGTTTTACTCAGATCTGTTGTCGTTTGGCTATAAAAATCGTGTTTTTATTTTGGTTGTTTATCTCACGCATACCTTAGTTTATCAGTTCCAAGAGGAATGGCTATTACAGTTTTTGAATAAGAATTGACTCAATATCGACTGCAAAAATTAATGGGTTCACACTTTGAATACCTTTCTGGTGTGTTTTGCTTCAAATTAATATAAGCGATGCTCAAGTAAATAAAACCACGAAGAAGGTAGCTCATTTCTTTTAGTTTACTCAACCATTCCATTTTTCCCCTGACTTTGTGTTCATATCACTCATTAACTGTGTCAAATTTGCATGTTTAATAACTGCTTTCACTTATCTGTTGATCAATGTCTTCACTGCAATCCTCCGGAGGACTTTCTTATCGGTGCTTTGCGAAATTTTTCATGTTCCACATTTCACTGTTGTTTTGTATATTCTTTCTTTGCATTTGTTTAAAATGTTTATCTGTTGGTCAATGTCTTCACTGCAATCCTCCGCAGGACTTTCTTATCGGTGGTTTGCGAAATTTTTAATGTTCCATATTTCACTGTTGTTTTGTATATTCCTTCTTTGCATCTGTTTAAATTGTTTATTTTTCCCAATACCACTACACAACCCCTCCAGACACTTTGTTTGCTTCTGCTACTTGTTATCCAACCTCTATTTATTTATTTCCCCTGATGAACAGTTTAATAAAAATTATTTAAATGTTACTATATATGAAATAATTTTCCTATCGACTTGCAGTTTGCAAATTGGTTAGTTTTGGTTTCTGAGTGGATATGATCATATTTAGGTTTTCAGCAGCTGCATTAAATATATTTAAATGGTTTTTAGCCTATCTTCACCGATTTATAGCAGAACAACATCCTCAACATAACAAATGATTTTCACTTCTTCGCCGTATTTCTATATCCACTATCACCTAATACCTTCTTTATCACCATGTCCATAAATACATAAAAAAAGTAGCGGGCTTAGAGGGTCGTCTTGTCTTATACAATTATTAAATATTATGTACAGCCAGTTAATGTAGAACGAGTTTCAGTCAGGATTATCAACAATAATGCAATTCCTCGAGACATAAATTGTCTCATTATACCAAAGACACAGAAGATTTCTTCAGTACCTCTGGATGAAATTGTTGAAATAAATTGCACATTTGTTGTTTTTAAGATGTAAGGAATTCACAGGATATAGGCGAGATCTTCCAAGTGTTGACTGATAGCTATTGAATGCCTTTGTAAGACTAAACAAAGTTAAGCTGGCCTATTGTGTTCATTACACTTCCTTACAACCTATCAACCTATTAAAGAATGACCTTTAAAAAAATGTTCAAATGTTTGTAAATCTATCGGACCAAACTGCGTGGTCATCAGTCCGTAGCTTACAAACTACTTAAACCTAGATAAACTAACCTAAGGACAACACACACACCCATGCCCCAGGGAGGACTCGAACCTCCACGGCGAGCAACCGCGCGCTCCGCAGCGCGACGCTTTAGACCGCTCGGCTACTCCACCGCGGCAATGACCTTTCTTTTAGTACTCGGCGTTGTCCAGATTTATAATTCTGCCAATTTTACATTAGTCCACACACTGCTTCTCAGTCTGTCGAGCTACTTCTGTCTCACTTTATGTCACTCTGCTTCACCTGTAGCAAATATTGGCCCGTAATTTCGTTTCCACTCGGCTCAATCTTGAACAATGTAACCCATAATAATATAATTTCCCGTGTACGTACAATGAAACGTATTCCGAATAGGGTTAACAGTAAAGTTATACTAACCTGAAACCTGGTACATGACGCATTTAAGAAGATAAACTGCAATGGCCGTAATTTATTTTATTAGGTTACAAGTTTCGTTTTTTCAATAACGCCGTCTTCAGGCTCCCAGTTACGAAACGTTGCCAGTAAGCAATTAGTTATGTTTAATGAATGGGAGCCTCTGTTTAACTTGGTATCCATAGACCTCGACAGACATGAACATGTCAACAGATACCATCCCATCTACATCTACATGGGATACTCCGCAAATCACATTTAAGTGCCTGGTAGCGGTTTCATCGACCCACCTTTATACTATTCATCTACCATTCCATTCTCTAATAGCGCGAGGGAAGAAAGAACATCTGAATCTTTTCGTTGGAGCTCTGATTTCTCGTATTTTATTCTGATGATCATTTCTACCTATGTAGGTGGCAGTCAACAATATATTCACGAATTCGGAGGAGAATGTTGGCGATTGGAGTTTCGTAACTAGATCACGCAGCAGCGATAAAAGCTCTTGTTGTAATGATTCCCATCCCAGATCCTGTATCATTTCCGTGACGCTGCCTCCTTTGTATCATGACAATACAAAGCCGGCGGCCCTTTGAAATCTTTCGATGACTTCCGTCAAACCTACTTGATAAGAATCTCACACTGGGCAGCAATACTCCAAATTAGGACGGACAGGCGTCGTGTATGCAGTCTCTTTACTAGTTCTGTTGCATGTTTTAAGTGTTCTGCCAATAAAACACAGTCTCTCGTTCGCCTTTCCTACGACATTATCTACGTCTTCTTTCCAGTTTAAGTCTGAAGTAATAGTAATTCCTGCGTATTAAGTGGATTTTACGACCTTCACATTCGATTGTTTTACCTTGTAAACGAAGTTTAAAGGATTTCTTCTCTTACTCACATCAGGTTAAACAAAGGTTCTCACTCATAAATTATAACTGATGGCTAAATTTCATCATTTAGTAAGTGGGGGCCCGAAGATAGTGTTAATGGGAAACCGAAACTGTTAGTAAAATTAAATAGAAAAAATCTATCAATACAGCTTTTGATCGTCTTATATAGTGACCAGCTGCCGTCGCAACCTATACAAATAAGAAGCCAATGAAATGTGATATGCGCATTTCGTTGATTCTTTTGTTTAAATTCATTATGACGTTATATTTCCTAAACTTTGTGTCGCTCTGTGATTTAATTTCAAAGGTACACTCCGTGGTATATTTAAGTACAATTTCTAAAAGGCCTCGCCAAGCCTCGGTGGAGCGGAGCGCGTGGTTGCTCGCCTTCGGAGGTTCGACGCCTCCTTAGGGCTGGTGTGTGTGTGTTGTTCTTAGGTTAGTTTAAATGGTTTGTCAGTCTGTGGACTGATGACCATTGCAGTTTGGTCCAGCAGGTCCATTTAAACATTTGGTCTCGGCAATAAAATTGGTAGTGTAGAAATAGTAAATTGTAATGTAAAGCTAAGTTCCGTAATTTTACTGCACGAACAGCGGGAAAGCAACAAACGATAAATTCCCTGCCTTTTGTCAATACGGCGCCGCAGTCAACAATAAAAACAATTTGTTTCAGGTTTGAAATCATGCCAGAAGGTCGTTGCAAGTCTCGAAGTACTGGTACCCTCATTTTTTAGTTCGTTATATCTCCTGAATTCTAGCTCGCAAGTGGCTGTTGGTCCCTGCAGTTTACTGCCTGTCAGTAAGGAATTTGAGCACCAAGTTTAGTCGAATTCAGTGTAATATTTTGGAAGAAGAGGGGGAACATACACACACACACACACACACACACACACACACACACACACAGTATACATATACCAATCTTCGGATTTTTGACTGCTTCACCTTATATATATATATATATATATATATATATATATATATATATATATATAAACAGAGTTGTCTTGTTCCTCGGTACCTGTAAGGAGGTCCATCTCCTTTCTTGCACATCACATGACCCGGTTGACATATTTCATTTGCCGCTACATTGCTGACACACCGGCTACCAGCTGTTGCTAGGTTACGGACGACACAGAAATACAGCGGGCTCGTTTCGCGACTGCTATCCAAGGGCGTCCATTAATTACGCGAGAATAAAATGTGGGCGCCAGGCAATGTAAATCCTGAGTCAGTTTTTTTTTTATTAAGAGAAATTTTTGATTTATAAGACAATGGCTGTCAGAACTACACAGAAGGCCTTATAACAGTCCGCGATTTGAGACACATTCTGTCCAAGTGTTAGATTCGGAAACATCCCTGCCGTATCATATGTTACAAAAATGTATTATTTAAAACAAAATTATGGGTAAGCCTTCTGTGAGGATATATAAAGGTTCAGCCACATCTTTTCATATCCAACGGTAGGTGGGCGGGGGGGGGGGGGGGGGGTGGCTAAATAAAAAAAAAGAATACTTCATGCAATTCATGTACAAATCTTCACAAACGATATTGGTATTTCCAAATGTAACATGAAATCAGTGATGAGGTATGCGTCTATTTTCAGATTTCGGAAACACAGAACAATATTGGTATTTCCAAATTTGACATGACGTCACTGATGAGGTATGCGCCCATTTTCATATTTAGTTATTAAACTACGCTATAAGGGACGCTGTGCAAATACAAAGGCCACGGGTGGTGATGCAGCTGTTCATTTATTGACGCGTTTCGAACAAGTCATCGTCAGTATTTGTAATTTTATAACCATCACTTATCATGTGTTACAAAAAGAGAATTATTATAATAAATTGGCATTATACACCCTAAATACAAGGAGACACTACCTACCTGCCGGCCGCGGAGGCCGAGGAGACTGAGGCGCTCCAGTCACGGTCTGCACGGCCACTACGGTCGGGGGTTCGAATCCCCCTCGGGCATGGATATTTGTGCCGTCCTACTTCGTAAGTAGTTTATAAGTAGTTTGTAAGTTTAAGGACTGATGACCCCGTAGTTAAGTCTCATAAACTATACAAACATTTGAACATTTGAACTACCTACCTAAACCTTGGGTAAAGTTTCATACAACTGTATAACTGTTGAACTATACTACAGCAAAGTAGCACCGACCAAGTAAACGAACGCTGATAAGAATATCATTATAAATAGAAATTTATACAACCTGAGACTGGTTTTCGTCTAGCAGTAAGATGTCTGCCTGGTAAGCATGGAGGTCGGTTTTCGATTCCAAGCCGCATCACAAATTTTAGGTCAGTGCGTCACCTTTAATGTCTCTGACATTATCGAGACGAAAAACAGTCTCAGGTAGTATAAATTTCTATTTATAATGATATTAATATCACCTTTGCCTGAGATTAAAGGCAGGGTTGTTCCAGTCTGTCCATTGCCGAGGTGCTATTCCGCTGCACGAAGAGCCTTGGCAGATGTGGTAAGGTTTCATAGTATCAAAGGAGCCGAATTAAAAGTTTGTGACGTAGAGGGAAATCGTGCTTAGATAATTCCGAGGCGCTTAATCACTACTGATGCGGCGGTCTACCGATTACTTTGCGGGCCGGCGGAGAGATCCGGTATCTTGTGCGCCAAATTTTGGCTCTCTTTTTACGGGTGTCACCAGCTGCTGTCGATTCACACGTATTATTCTATCCGGACAATACCTACTACCCAAGGACAAAATACAATGCTGTCACGTGGATAAGAGGCCACGCAATCCATTACTTGTTTGGAAGTGGTTCATACGAGTGATGGATTTCTGGAACTACCTCAACGAACGTCACTGTGCAGTTTTGAAAAATCCGAAGTACGGTCAATATTTTTCGAACTTCTTGAAGAGCATCTTTCACGATCCGCCCCACAGCTGGATCATGTCGAACGCCGTGGCTCAGCGCGCCCGGCCAGAGGGCTGAACGCTCTCTGTAATAAAACCAAAACGAACAAACACGATCAGCGTCCGCAAGGACAAGAACTACTCAACTACCCATGGAGCAAAAAAAATAAATAAATAAAAAATAAAATAAAATAAAAAATAAATAAAAAAATAAAATCCTGGCAAGTGATGACAATGAAACGGTCAAAAAAATTTTGAACAGTTTAACGGTAACTCCAAAACATTTCGAGAAGACATGCTATGAATATTTGGCAGCGGAATTCGTGGCGGAAAACGTAGAATATGCGGGCTTCAGGAATGGTTATTTCTTTTTCATAATTATTTTCTCCTATTAATTTTCTTTCACAACAGAAGTCCGTCATAAGCAGATGGTTTTTTGTTAGTATTAAAAACACAAAATAAAGGAAGTTAATAAATAAATAAATAAATAAGAGAAAAATCCTCTTCAACCCAAGAGAAGTCCTACCTACTGCAAAGAAAAAAAAAGAACACGGTAAGACGTCAGACGTCTCCTTAGTAAGCATGGTGCTTCAGCTTTATCATAAACGAAAGGTTCGTATTTGTACAGCGTCACTTATAGCACTGTTTTATAGCGAATATTGGTACAGGCCACCGTGAAAAATGGAAAGAATGCGATACGCTCTCTTGCCAGTTGATTTAATGCTATCAAATGAACGAACTACGAAAGAGGATTACTTCTGTAGCCTCGATTTCAAAGTAATGTTCTGACCTCGTGATGCGCTCTGAAAACAAGGGTCTGCAATATGAATCTGACCTATAGTATTCATGCTCGCTTTTTTCATGGCGAGTACAGGTAAATATTGCAAGCAAACAGAATTGTTTGAGAAAGGCAAATCTCAAACGAAAAAAAGAATGTTAGAAAGTAAAACTAAAAGTAACTCAATAAAATAATCTAACTGGCTTGGAATGAGGTAGAAGAAAAAATCATTTAAATAAGTTAATACAATAAAACTAGTCATTGTCATTTTGATGAAAAAAAATCAAATATTACAAAAACGCCTGGTGTGATTCGTACTCGCCGCCTTGTACACTTTAAGTATCTATCTTGACCACTACACGACACAATGGTGCTATTATGACTTTGCAGAAATTGTCACAATAATGACTCTGTAACTTAAAAACGATTTCAGGTAATTTCATATGAATCATCCAAGAGACGCCAGATTCTGTGATTATAATAATGGTATACGTAACGCCGAATCACATATTGTGCTAAATTCTTCAGTAGTGATTAGCTTATGTTGTTTCTGAGTGTTTATCATCTCTGCCAAACACAAAGCTGCAAACCAGTGATCTCCATACGACCTGGATATAACTCTGGTTTCTGAGTATAAAACTTCAGCGTGCATGCACGTTCATATGTTCTGCAAATAATTTCGCATTGTCCGCCATGTTTGAATATGGAAAACGAATTTCCATTATTTTCTACGTGACAATTTCTTATTTATTTATTTTATTTTTTTTTACCTCTTGTTTTGAACTTCATGCCAATATACCATGTAATAGGCTGGTTTGGCTGTGGAATCGATGCGTATTTTAATTTATTGTTCTATTAATACTTCATAGAAGCCATATTTGAATTTGGCAATATGAGCGTCTATGGCTGGCACGCTGAAACATCAGAAGTTCAACATCCAGATAGTACAGAGATCAAAGGGGCAAACTCAATATTTGCGCTCCAAACACACTGATTCCGTAGTTAACTGAGCATTTGTTGCGGCAGACTGCCAACCACGAAGAGTTCCTGCGCGATGACACCTCCAATGCATGAATGGATAACCAAAAACTAAACTTAAACGTACCGTATCCGACAGTATTAGTATTTTCGAAATGCCGTGTGCGAAACCGCGGATCGTTAGGGAGCCATAACTTAGGTTCTGTTGATCACAGGGGTAACGGGTAGTTTTGAATAGATCTTGGTCATGTGATATCTATCAGAATTATTGTCATAGTGTAGTTATCCGACAGTACAGGGTTGAAGTTCTACCCACTTCCTGCAGCTTATTCAAATTGAACAAATCTGTTGGCGTTTGTACATTACCGGTGGTCTCAGAGTGGCCTTTATACGGCTTACAAAAGCATTTGCTAGTTGGCTGTTCCGGAGAAATCCACAAGAAGTCATGATTTTTGGGTAGGAAAGCTGCGATGATTTTTTTCTCAGTTTATTTAGTGCAGCTTGTTGAAATTTTTTCCATATGTTCTTCAGATAATATTTTCAAACTACTTTTTAAATTTTTGGGATACCTTCATCAGTTACACAGATACAGAGATTCAAAGATATCGTACTTACGTACAAAAATACTAAATACAATGTTTCTCTATATTCGCGCCGTGGACGGAAAATGTCTACTCAACTAAGCAAATATTAACTACGTATTACATAGGCGTTTATATAGAAACTTAAATCTTTTGTTTTCGAAAATCTTCATCCGTTATCATGATAAATCCGAAAAACCATGATAGTTCTGTAGTAAATGTACTAATTGTTCGGAGAGGCGGCGTTCCGACCGCTAAGAAATTTTTCGTTTGATTTCAAGAATTCTACACGGATTTTATTTATTTATTTTTATTTTTTTTTATTTTTGCACATCTTACAGTTTTAAATCATCGCTCGACGATGGAATGATTTCATTTCCAATGCTCGTCCCAATTACTGCTCAACAACAAATTAAATAAAGTATTGCAACATATTTGTAAGATTTTGCAGAGGTAGAAACACAGGGTTGACCTTGCGTATGGTGCACTTTAGGTCGTACGTAGCGCATCTGAAATTCAGAGATACCAAAATTTTATATAAAATTGCGACCACGACAATATTTCATTGCGTTCTGGAAATAATGGTTCCATATTCCGCGGACGAAACTGCACCGTTTGTCCACTTCTGTTATAGTGGACTTGGCAGCAGTTACGAAACATTTATCATTTAGTTTTACGAAAGCTAATCCATGAAAAATTTGATTTTCGTCGTCGTACATTCAGACATTATCTTGTGTCGATACGTACATTTCTTTTCCTTACTCGTCATATTCTATATATAAATGTATCCAAGTATAAAAAGTAATGGTCAAATCTTTACTAATATACAGGTTGTTTCAAAAGAGACTTTTTCGAAAATTAATATATATTTATTAAAAAGAGTTACAGAGATGGTTTTAGTGTTGTTTCAAAGGAAAATACATGAAGTTTTGACTCGCGTAGTTCGCTAGTGCAGAATTGCACCGCAAAAAGCGCTAGCGGCAGTTACGTTAAATACGTTTATCTTCACTGGACCCGAGCGTGCTAGCTGTGTGTTTTGGTTTGAAGAATCAAAGTTGGCGACAACTATTCAACGTAAATTTCGTACCAAGTATGCTAAAGAGCCTCCTAGTAGGCATACAATTTGAGTTGCAGAAATGTTCTGTAGAAACGGGGTGCTCAGTAAGACATAAAAAAGTACCAGGTCGTCCAAACACATCTGACGAAGTCGTTCAGCAAGTGAGAGTTTTGTCAACAGCCCTACGAAATCGACTGGCGCGCATCTATTGAACTGCAAGTCCCACATACAACGGTTTGGCGTGTGTTGAGAAAACGTTTGCATTTGAAACCGAACGGATTGTTGCTTTTACAAGCAATTAAAGACAGTGATAATACCCCCCCTGCGGAGCGCGCTGTTGCTCGCCATCGGAGGTTCGAGTCCTCCCTGAGTCATGGGTGGGTGTGTTGTCCTTAGGTTTACCTTAGTTTAAGTAGTTTTTGAGCTACAGACTGATGACCATGCAGTTTGGTCCGATCGATTTACAAACATTTGAACACTGATAAGATTGCCCGGAAGAGCTTCTGTGCGGATATATTAGACCAAGTGGATGATGATAAACATTTATTGGACCACATAATCTTTTCTAACGAGTCAACGTTTCACTTAAGTGGCAAGGTTAATACACATAACTGTAGGTTTTGGGGCAGTGAAAATCCACATGAAACATTGCAATATGCTCTTGATAGCCCTAAGGTGATCGGTTATTGTGCGTTGAGCAAGAAGAAAATGTATCGCCTCTTTTTTTCCAAGAACGAACCATCAACGGGATAGTGTACCTGCATATGTTGCAACAATTTTTGATACCACAGATTGATGACGTCGGAGAACGAAATGTTTACTTCATGCAAGACGGCGCAACACCACACTATCTGACTGTCGTCCGCGTTGTTCTCAATGACCTTTTTCCAGGTAAATGGATTGGCCGTGCTGCGCCAATTGTATAGCCTGCCCGTTCTCCAGACCTGACACAGCTAGACTTTTTCTTCTGGGGCTTCCTTAAAGATATGGTGCACATACCTCCTATGCCAGCCACTCTACCGGAACTCAGAGCAAGAATCTACGCCGCCGCTGAGACAGTTACATCTGCAGTGCTGATGCGAGTTTGGGAAGAAATCAGTTACCGATGGGATGTCTGCAGGATAACCATCGGAAGCCAAATCGCTTTTAGTTGTAAAAAAGTGATGTGTTTTCCTTTGAAACAACACTAAATCCAGCTCTGTACCTCTTTTTAATAAGTTAATATGAATTTTCAAAGTTATGAAGTCCCTTTTGTAACATCATGTACATAATTTGTCTTACATTAATAGCACAACCTGTTGTCACAAGGAAAAGAAGGGAAGGAGATGAATAATACTCATTCGCGGCACAAAAATGCATCTATATCTACACAAGAAATGTATTCGCAATTGTGAATGTGAATCAGATGTTCAAATGTTTGTAATTCTATCAGAACAAACTGCGTGGTCATCAGTCCGTAGCTTACAAACTACTTAAACCTAGGTAAACTAAGGACAACACACACACCCATGCCCCAGGGAAGACTGGAACCTCCACGGCGAGAAACCGCGCGCTCCGCAGCGAGACGCGTTAGACCGCTCGGCTACTCCACCGCGGCTATGCGAATCAGAATCGGTTATCTGATGTGATGGTGAAATGTGAAAACTTTGTGCCGGACCGTGACTCGAACAAATTTATCATTACGCTACCCGCGCTCGCATCCCACACCGACCCAAACTTCCGTATGCCATACAATGCTTACTGCCCATAAGTGTTCGTAGATTATGTGATGTAATTAACTCACAGGAAGAGGCATTTTACCATATTTGTCGAAAACCTTGCTGTGTCTGATTTAAATATGTTTATGTTTAAAATACTGAGAAAAATTGGGGGGGGGGGACAACTGACCTACTTTTCATTCCGCCTTCCTAACCAACGATTTTGTCATATGAGAATTTCGCGCTTCTCTGTACTTATAGGAAACAGCAGTGGTTGTGGCGGGGGGGGGGGGCGTGGACAGAGAAGAGTGTGTTCTTGGGAGAGAAAGAGACAGTTATGGAAAGAGTTAGAGAAAGACAGTGGTAGTTAATAAGGTACGCGGTGACAAATAGCAACAGTTGCGAAAAATGAAGGAAGTCGAATTGAAACAGAACATAGCATATGCTGCTCTCCTTATAATGTGTTCAGAGCTCATTTGTATATATTCGTTTATTTCAGTCAAAATTTTTATTTCGTCTTACAATTATGCAAACGCACCTACTGGTGAATTATTTTTTTCTCTTCGACATACATGGTATTAATGACAAGCGTCATGTTTTACTGGTACGCCATTAAAAGGAAGCCTTGAGGTTAATATATCGTCCATAAAAAGGTAATTAGAGAGGTAGCTAAACTCAAGTAGATATGAATGGGAAGAATAATTGGCCTGAATCTACATGCAAAGCACGACAAATATCCATCAGGATGTCCTCGCGGAAAGATTCCATCTCATATCGAATACGAAACAACACATTATTCTCTGCGCCATACACGTAGATCGCAGCGTACCACAGCATAAAACAAATGTAATGTGATTAAATCTTTAACACAGGAAAGTATTTAGTACATCAACGAAAATGGCGAGTTTTAACTGGTGATTACTAGGTACTTATCCGTTTGGTTGAGTAGTGATGACGGACTCTGGTGTTTGTAAAACACCGCAGTTTGCAAGGAAAATACCTGCGTGTTACTATTTCTGGTTCATCATCCTTGCCAGACAAAAACTGGTCTCGCTGAATATATTGTAAGTATACTTATATGCATTAAATCTATTTTATCAGATATTGTTCAGACGTTTGTATAGCTTATGGGACTTAACTACGGGGCCATCAGTCCCTAAACTTACAAACTTCTCTTAAAGTTTAGAAAGTAGGAGGCGAGGTACTGGCGGAAGTAAAATTGTGAGGCGGCATCGTGAGTCGTGTCAGGATAGCACAGTTGGTAGTGCGCTTGCCCGCGAAAGGCAAAGGTCCCAGGTTCGAGTCCCGGTTCCGGCACACAATTTTAATCTGCCAGGAAGTTTCATACTTATGAACTACTTAACAATAAGGACGGCACAAATATCCATGCCCGAGGGGGGATTCGAACCCCCGACCGTAGTAACCGTGCAGACCGTGACTGGAGCGCCTCAGTCCCCTCGGCCACCGCGGCCGGCGTTCAACTAATAGTTCAGGAGATATGACGTAATAAACAATGAAATGCGCGGAAAAGTGCTGCATCATGCGACGTCTGCTTCTAACCATTGTACCGATTTCAACCAAATTTGGTACACATATTCCTTCCATGAGGTAAAAATGTACGTTGGGGTAAAAACTGCTTTCGACATATCGTTCAGGAGAAATGACGTCATAAAAAAGTATATAGTGGCATCATGCGACTTGAGAATAAGGACACTTTATTCATCCTTAAATCTTCATGACATTTTGACACTTGACCTTCAAAACTAGTAGAACGTAACTGTCCATAAAACCATAAAAGTTTGGATGGTACATGACGGAGGATAACTTACATACGGACTTTTCAGATTCTACAGTTGTATTCGATGCTGATGAAATTTTTAAATATGATTGAACAATTCAGTTTATCAGTGCAGAATTATACAATCATTTCAATTAATTAACGTGACTACACTGTTATTTTTGAGGGTGATAATCATCAAGAAACATTTAAAATATAAATATCGTTCACGCAATGTGAATTGTATGTAAGCAATTTAAAGTAATATTTTTAAAATAATATGCTTCAGTAGAAAGCATACTTCATTCAGATTTTTAAATGACGGTATTTCGGCTCTCAGCTTCGATGGGGTGAAAACCACCAGCAGAAGGAATTTGTTGTTACAAGCGTATGGTTTTAATGCGAATTTGAAAATAAATCTAATATATAAAAGTCAATGTTTGTCTGTTTGTCTTTTTGTTCGTATTTTATGCACTGCCATACCGCACATCCTATTGTGATAAAATGTTGTCAACTCATTGCTTGCAATCGCGTGAACGTTGTAGGCGTACTAAAATTAACTTCGTATCGTGCATAGCGTAGGGTGCTTTACAATAAGTTAATTCGTTTCTTCCGCTTTCACGCCGAAACTGATATACCGATATGAATGAAATTTGGAACAGAGATAGCTTATACACTGATTAATACGTGGACTATCTTTCGTAAGCCACAGTATGGTGCGTGGCGGAGGATGCCTTGGTGGGGATTAACACGTTTTTTACTCTTCACGTTGAAACGGCTGGACGGACTGAATGAAATTTGGAATGGAGATGGCTTTTACTCTGTATTAATAGGCGGGCTACATTTCGTAAGCCTCCGTAGGTGCATGGCGGAGGGTACGTTACAACTAACATCCATATTGTTTAACTGGTCACCATGAAAGTCGCACATAAATGTATGTCTTCTTGAAGGAGACGTTAATAATCTGCAAACCAGTAAATTTAGCATGGCGAAGGGCACTTTGCTACTTTGAGACCGTTTATCCAGACACCATGAAACTTGAGGCATATATGTATGTTTTTTATATATGAAGCAGAGTGTCCGTATGTTTGTGTTTACGTGTTTTTTACAAATCTTCAGTTTTGTTCCGTTCTTTCTCAAATTTTGCACACGTAAGCTTCAATCTATGAGGACGCTCGCCGTAAGAATTACGTACAACACATGGTTCACATGACGCCATAAACAATGAGATGGGCGGGAAACTGCTGCATTAAGAGACAATGCTGCTCATTTTCTCCTAAAACACTGCACTGATTTCAACCAAAATTGGTACACACATTTCTTACTGTGAGGTAACAATTGCTGTAGGAATACGAACTATATACGACACATGGTTTAGGAGATATAACGTCATACACAATAACAGTTGCAAGAAACTGCCTCATAATGCAACGAAATTTTATAAATACACTATATGAGAATGACAATACTTAGCGATTTGCAACAAACTTTAAACATAATTTCAAACCTTTGTTAAACTTTTTCTCGCTGACAACCACATTAATATAAGGAAAGGAGAAAAGTTTGCCTCTGTTCATGGACTAAAAATTTGGCATTCGGTATGACTTTACAATTTATAATTTCTACACTACAAATTGTGGTCACAGGAAATTTTACAGACAGTATACACACATACATCTGAATGTACCTTCCAAATTGTATCGCAGTACGCCATGTATTTCATGAGATACGAGCACATAAACAGTAACGTTCATCGAAAATCGCCCCATCACGCACCAAGTTTTAATCCGTTACTTCTTTACTATTAATTGTATTGGCAACAGATTTTCCAGACATACGGCACTTATACAAATGAATACATATCTTAAAATTTCACAATTGTACAACATATAACTCAATAAATATGAGATCGTACGCATTTTATTTGACATTCGTATTTTGATTACTATCTTTGTTTGGATTCTGCATTTATAATTTTGTACATTATGCGAGACAGCCTTATTTATTATTTATTCTCCGATGAATATAGCATGTTTTTAGAAAAAAAGGAGATGGGCAGAGAGAGAAGTGATAGGAAGAAATAAATAAATAAACGGGCAAAGCCGGGTTTTCAGCTAGTATCATTATAAATCTGTAGTTGACATAGAGTGTGTACTTGTTGGTGGTCTTTTGAATGATTTTTCATAATTATAAACCATCGTTCGCTTATTGTCTGCTCCTGATGGTGGTCTGTTGTATGTTGTCGTTTCTGTATCATCACTGAGCTATAATTCAAGTATAATGTTTACCAGAACAGTTCGCAATAAAGTTGCACAATATATTTCTTAATTGCACAGACGACACGTAACCCGATCAATAGAAACTGTTTTATTTATATTCTGTTGCAAGAGATTTCGTACCAACTTCGCTTCCTTTTCACTGCAGCGGTTCTAAGTCGTACTACAGCGTAAATGCTATAAATGAGCAATAAATCAATTTTGCATCGATCTTGGTGTGTAGTTATTATGGTTAATTTAATGTAAACCCTGTGAACGCTTTGCGTTGATGATAATACGAAACAGATGCACAAAATATTTCTTTATTTTATACTTGGACATATTTCAGACATCGTCAGTTATAAGATTTATTAGCCTGGCATTTGTGTAAACACGTAAAGATGAATGAGTTTCTATTCTCTATCTTTTTGACTTTTCCGATGTCTTTATTTCTTCTACACCTACAGCTATATGAATACTATGGAAGCCACAGCACAGCACAGCACAGCACGGTCGGGGGTTCGTATGCCCCCTCGGGCATGGATATTTGTGCCGACCTTAGTGTTAGCTAGTTGATAAATCGTTTGTAAGTTTAGGGACTGATGACCCCGTAGTTAAGTCCCATATACTATACAAACATTTGAACATTTTTTTGGAAGCCACATTGAAGTGCATGGCTCATGGTTCATAGGACCACTTTTCTGAAATTTCTCTATAGTTCCATTCTCTAATAACTCGCAGGAAAATCTAAACATTTCTGTTTTCGATTAAATTTCTCTTATCATGATGATCATGGCCCCTATGTGGGTGTGTGCAAACTAAATATGTTCGCATTCGGGAGAGAAATTTTGTGGAAGAAGATTCTCAAATAGATCTCCTCGAAATGAATAACGTCTTTCTCTTTGAAGCTGTTTACAAATGTGTCATGCTTGAAAACTCAGTCCCGTGTTAATGATTTTGGAAAACATAGTTTCCTGTTGGAAAGTGAACGAACTGTTCTAATATGGCCTCGGAAAGATTTGATAGTATTGGGATGATAAAAGATTCCGTCACTTCAGAGATGTAGCAGTTGTTGGCAAAGTGTGCTAGAGTGGTGCAGAATTGGAATTCAGTAACGTAAAAACTTATAGTAAGGAAAATGGAAAGTCAACTTAGAAACATCTATCTGAAAAGCCTAATACGTCAACAGTTTGTCACCACGGTGTATCTAATGCGAACATCATGGTGGTGCAGGTGGAATAGGAATTGGAACGACATTGTTATTACGGACGAGACCCGATCCTACCTACACCAGTACCATGGCTGGATTAATGTCTGGAGACACCACAGTAAGGGGTTGCTGATGCATCGCCATACTGAGCCTGCTGCTGGTTTGGGGTGCATTCGGATTCCAACAATTTGGTGTGCTAGAATGGTGCAGAAGTGGAATGCAATAACATCCCACACCATAAAACTGGATGCAACACCTGTACGCAAATGCCTAAGACGTCAACAGTTTCTCATCACAGTGTCTCTAATATGACCATCATGATGGTGCAAGTGGAATAGGGATTGGAACGACATTGTTATTACGGATGAGTCCCAACCCTAGATACATTATTTATTTATTTACCCTTGTTGCGGACCAGCTGCCTTTGGGTATATTACAAAATCTATGTGATACATTTATGCGACTGTGATACATTATTTTCTTTATACATTTACAGTAATTAGATAAAAAATACAAAGAAAAACGTAAAAACTTATCGTAAGGAAAATGGAAAGTCAACTTAGAAACATCAACTATTTTAAGAAGAGAAAAATAGAAGACAGTAAAGATTGGCTTGAGTGACAGTCTGAAGAATAAGCTGGGAAAATCCAGGGTGGGAGGCCTCGGAATTTACTTCGAGCCCTGCCATCCTGTTACCCACTGTTTCTTTGGACGAGCCCCAATCCTACCTAAGCTAGCACCATGGTTGGATTAGAGTCTGGAGACAAGAGAGTATTTTGCTGTTTACTGTTGTGTTGTTCAGCGGCTGGTTTTATGCTTTTGGGTGGTTTTGTATTCCAACTGCAACAACCCCTCCCCCACACTAACCTCCCAGCCCTCCTCCTCCCCCTCCCCCACCCCCCAGCTTCTCGACACAGTGTCTCTAATGTGGCCATCACGGTGGTGCAGGTGGAGTAGGGATTGGAACGACATTGTTATTACGGCGTGTCCCAACCCTACCTACATCAGCACAATGGTTGGATGAATGTCTGGAGACATTACAGTAAGGGGCTGCTGAAGTTTCTCACCATGATGTCTAATCCGATAATCGTGGTGGTGCAGGTGGAATAGGGATTGGAACGACATTGTTTTTCATATGAGTCCCAATCCTACCTAGCTTGATGGTTGGATTAGAGTCTGAAGACAAGAAAGTAAGTTGCTGTGTACTGTTTTGTTGTTCAGCGGCTGGTTTTATACTTTGGGATGGTTTTGTATTCCAACTACAACAACCCCCAAACACCAACCTCCCAGCCCTCCTCCTCCCCATTTCCCCCCACCCCCATGCATGCACTGTTTGTCTACCAAGCAGCCGGCGTTGAGTATTGGAGCTTGTTCGCCTGTCACCTGACTCTCGCTGCTGCTGTGCCCGTGTAGTGAGTGTACGGCGGTGTTGCAGGCGATCTCGTGGCTGGTGGGGGACGGGCAGGTGGCCCGCGACGTGCCTGGCCTGCGGCGGTCGCTGGCCAACGGCACGCTGCTGCTGCCGCCGTTCGCCGCCGAGGAGTACCGGCCGGACGTGCACGGCGCCGCCTACCGCTGCCTCGCCGCCAGCTCGCTCGGCGCCATACTCAGCCGGCGCGTGCAGGTCCGAGCAGGTGCGTGCCAGTGCGGCCCCCTGGTGGCATCCATTTACTACTTGTTGTTTGTGTATGTACACAATGTGATCAAAAGTATCTAAACACATGACTGAAAAATGACTTTCAAGTTCTTGGCACCCCCTATCGATTGTGGTAAATCAAACCTTCTCCCTGACTAACACCCACAGAGCAATAAAATTATAATGACTAGTGTTGCCTGTGGTCGAAAATCGACCAATTGTGTTTACAATGGTCAATGGGGGTAAAATCTTACGTATCATGTCGGCGGCCTCGCGTGATTATGTTGGCAACAGCAACACGATAGAAAATCTAATTCCATTTGTTCGAACCACATAGAATGACTCGATTAGTGTATTGTACAGACCATGAAGTAAAAAAATAATGCTGTTCCTGTTTTATGGGTGACAGGTTCTTGTATGTATCCTCTTCTGCTCAGTAAAAAAATTGCCCTCGTAAAGCGAAGATTCCATGAAAAAACATCAGCGTTGTCAAGCGATTGGCTAAAATGAAGACTCACAGGATTCTCACTATTCAACACCTGTTGCCAAAGTTATCATAAGAGGCAGCTGGGATATTTGGTAAAATTTATCCTTCACTGGAAGTTATGAAACGTTATCTTTTACAATTATATATTTTTGACAACATTCTGCGTTCATTTTTAATGAAATAAATCGCAATTTGCTATCACTTAAGGCTTTCACTGTACTAGGTTTAGATGTAATACCAATGTGCGGCGAATGAAAGTTTGTGCTCGGCCGGGATTCGAACCTGGGATCTCCTGCTTACTAGGTAGACGTGTTCACTACTCCGCCACCGAGGACACAGTACCAACCCGACTGCAGAGGACTCTTTTACGTGTTAAGGAAAATCACTGACACAATAACAACAAATACAAACGGAAGTATATACTTCCCATGCCATTTTCGAATTATGTAATTTTCATTAGCCTAATATTTGAAATGTAACTACAATTTCGGTGTTCGTGTATTTATACAACGCCAAGAAATAATGTTATTTCGATACAGCGATATTCATAATTCCAGAGCTGTCAACATGTCGACCCGTGCACCGCTACATGCCTCTCCCGGAGCATCATTTATATCGGCATTCTCGACTTCGTAGTTCCACCCGAGCACTGTTAGATGCCTCTACCGGCGCATCATCCTTTATATCGGCATTCATATGAAAACCACTCTTAATCACTGCGAAAATGAAGCTTTTGAACGCCACAAGAAACTGAGTTTGGAGCACTTCATGTTTCGATATTCACTTATTTTAATACGTTATTTTAATACTGCAGATGGACTGTATTATAGCGTCTTTGGTCGAGGCGAATAGCCAATCAGTGAGCTGATTGTTGGAGAATGTAGAACTTCATCGAAACTGTAGATAGGAAAATTTCTACTTCCTTTTACCACTTTTAATGGCTAAATGAACACATAACATTTATATTCGTGAAATCTACGACAAACAATCTTTCGAATTATGTAACTTTCATTGGCCTTCTTGTACGAATAAATTAGTAATCTGTACAACAGTTTTCGTGTTAGCGTATTTATATAATGATTAAGTATGGAACTAGGCTGGTAGGAACATTTGGATTCAAGGGTTTGATTTGAGAAAAGAACAGATTGCATAGAGGATTAGTTTTATTTATCAAAACTTTTGAAAAACAAATATCTCTCAGGACAAATTGGACTGGTCATGGACACAGATATGAACGGGGAAGAAGGAGGTAAGTTCCTATCACTGACTTCACGTGGGCGTCAGGCGATGGATCGGCGCGGTACGGTGTGTCGGTGGTTTCGGTGGCGGCGGCATAGCTCTGCGGCTGCGTGGCGCGGCGCGGTCTCCGAGCGAAGGCGTCAGTCCCACGTGTACCCAGGCGGGAGCTACCAGCATGTCTCCACACTTCTCCGGCGTCGGACCAAGTTTCCCCTTCGGTGGTTTCTCACCCTCTCGCTCTCCAGCTACACTTCCTTCTCGAATTTTGCGTTCTCTTTGGCTCTGTGCTTGTTGGGTTGGTTTTGCAATGTCATCCAATAGCTGATTGCCGTTTTCACGAGTATGCCTCTCAGTCTCCGGTGGAAATTTTCTGTGGGCCGCGATGAGACTCGCGAAATGGCGTCTTTCCCACATTTCAAACCTGTTGTCTTTATCTTCTGCCTTCCTTCTTGGTTGTAAAAAACAATTCTTTGTGGCAGCTGTGTGTGTTAGGCCTGCCTGGAAAGCCATTTACCGGTCTTTATCCTTTGCCAGAAACATTGTTTTTTGTGGAACCACTTTATCTGTACTGCAGGCCACATTCTCTCCCACTCATGCACGTGTGGCCTGCAGAGGTTTGCTTGTCTTCTTTCCGTCTGCAGGGGTCCACGTTTCATTTGCGATGCTGTCGCTGTTTTCTGGAAACAACTCCCTGATAGGGCTTTCTCTGCCCTGCGTACGTTGTCGCCATTTATCTGGACGCTCCTGAAGTTAGGCTGGCTTTGCCAGGCTGCCTACTGGCGGGAGAATGCGGGGAGGCGGCCGGTGCTGAAGGTGAAAGTTGGGCCGCTTCCTGCTGACTCTCCCAGGCCGGTCCCTCTCCACCCCTTGAGCCGGAGGGCCAGCAGGGGCGCTGGCGTGGCGTGCGCGAATGCTTCCATTGGCAATATCCCCGAACAAAAGCGTCACTGGCCGAAATATTACACAGTACTGCTACAATTCAATACGTTGGCCCACGCTAGACTTGATGACATACCACTCTCACAGGCATACGTTCCACCAGGTACTGCAACGTGCTGGGGTATGGTAGCCCATTCTTGACGGAGTGCTTCACTGAAGTAAATCGGCGAGACATGGTAATAACTGACGCGGATTTCATTATTAAGGGCCTGACTAAAGCATTTTAGCTTCACTGTAACTAACAGTTGGTTTGAACGGAAGAGCGGAAGTATGGCGCAATCGAGTATACAAAGTCTGGAGCTGGTCGGTACACTGAGTTAAGTGTACAATATGTGGGGACTGGTCAGATAGCCGGCCGCGGTGGCTGAGGAGACTGAGGCGCTCCAGTCACGATCTGCACGGTCACTTCGGTCGGGCATGGATATTTGTGCCTCCTAGTTCGTAAGTAGTTCATAAGTAGTTTTTAAGTTTAGGGACTCATGACCCTGTAGTTAAGTCCCATAGACTATACAAACATTCGAACATTCGACTGGTCAGATAGAACGTGACTGAGCACCACGCGCACCGAGTAAAAGTAACGTCAATGCATCACAAATGTCTAGTACACCCACTCTCGGGGGATGTACATCGGAGGAGAAGGTTCTGGCCACTGTGAGCGCTTTTAAGAGGGTACTGAGTCGTCCCGGCTCCTGTTTCTTCGATAGTCCCTGTCCTTCATTTAATTACTGGAGCAAGTACCATCGATCTATCTGTGCTTGCACTGTTCGCGGCGCTGATCTATCGCGCGACAATTGTCTTCTGACTGGTATTTTCCTAGCCGCATGCGGCGTTACAGTGGTTCGCCGAGGCAGTTAGCAGTGAGTCGGTCGCTTCGGGGATAGCAGAGAGAGGATCAAGCAGTCATTTTGATACGTTGCATGGCATCGCCAAGGTCGAGTTATTTTGATTAGGAGCCTTTTGCGGCCGGGCCTGTCGGTGGGTGCCATGCATGCCATGAGCTGTAGAGGTTGGTCCGGAGAGCAGTGGCGGCTACTCCTTGAGGACTCTGGGGCGGCGCCCTCCTTAAAATATCCAACACGGAATACGTACCAATCGTTAATCACAAATCTACTTGAATAATTTTCGTGTAGTAGCAGCCCGTGTAAGTGAATGACCAATGCTTTTAGTCTAGGTAGTCTGCCAGCCAGGCTCACAGAATGTTTTCAGAATGGACTGACTGTCGGACTCTACGCGATCCGTCCGCGCCGTGTAAATGCTGGCTACGGGCGTTTGGGGTGAATGGGGGTACTGGGGGTTGGGTGGGGGTAGTGTGCTGAACCGGGCCGCTGAGGACGGCGTCCGCGCCAAGGGCGCGAAACATACAGAGGCGCGCCGGCACCGGTCAGGCAGTTTCTAACAGGTGCCCTGCGTGTGATACTAGTATCGTTGTTGTGAAGGTGCGTGTTGTTGCCTGTTTTTCTAGTTCCCTATTTAGAATGAATAATATAAATAGCGTTAACGACATTTTAAAATTTGGTAGTGAAAAATTGACTTTTGAAGGAAAGTTGGAATTAAAAAGGTTAGGACCACCGAGACCTGATTTGGACATTGTACAGGCACAAAATGCGTGCAAAAGCGTAAGTAGTTTCACTAGGAAATTTAATCCTGCTTTATATAAACACACCAATATATAAGCATACCAATGGTATTACTACATTTGTTGGTGACAGTCTTCTAATTTCAGGAACATATATTTGTCGCTGACGAAGCATTTGTGTTCTCTGAACACTTACTTATATAGTTACACACACAACGAATTTACTTCTTACTTTATATTATTTTAAGGTACAGTATTGGGTCTCTTGTGAAATCTACAGGAAATATTAAAAACGACATATTTGTGCGTAAATTTGTTCGTATTTTGGTATAGAAGGAAAAAGTCGTGTTAGATGAAGGGTTAAATTACGTAACTAGCTAATAAAATTAATGCTATGTTCTCCCCGTTCAAAAAATGTTGTGAAGGGACAAAATGTCGTGTAGAATTGAAGAGACATGCCGCCCCTCCTAATAAACAGCCCACCAGCCGCCACTGCCGGAAAGGCCTTTCTGTCAAGTCATAACAGCACCTCAGTGCGGGCAGTTTACCTCGTCTCCCGGCTAAATGGTCGCGTTCTTAGTGGCCGTGCGACAGCGACACCACGTCCGTCCCTCGCCAAGCGTCGGAGCTATCAACAACTGGTACTCCCCACTGAGCCCCGGTTCCGCCTCGCTTCGTTCCAGCCGCTTTCCGGCAGTTGGTTGACACCCTCCTCCTACACCATCACGATGGTGCCTGCACTTCTCATGGGGTAAGAAGTAAATGAGGACTGATACAGTCCTGCTTATCACGTTGGTGTGTGTGAATTTGTCAGGATAGGTGGTCGTAACCCAGGGGCCGTCGTTGCCTGCGTCTACATCGTTAGTTGTTTATTCATGTGTGATGCCGCACTTCTAGTTCGGTTCAATAGAATTATTTCTTTTCTCTTTGCTCTGAGTACCATGTACTGTATATTCATTAACGTAACTACGGAATTTATCTGGTTTGTGGCCCTCTTCTAGCTCGCATCAGCACGGGCGGTAGTTGTATAGCTCTGTTTTTCTCTTTTTATGTTCTCCTCCAAGAAATTTTCCCTCTGTGAGGCATCTCTACCCTGCGGTTGTAATTTGGCATTTAATGCGTTCAATTCGTTCGTGTCTCAGAGCGGTAGTTCTTGTTGATCGTTGGACAACTCATTCCTCTCCTTCCTGTTCTGAGTGGGTTTATTAAATTAACGAGTAGCCAGTTCCCCACCTCAGTCTGATTTGCCTGTAACTAAGCTGAACTGCTGGCATTGAAATTGCAGGGCTTATTTGTAAATTTTATTGTGTTGTTTAATTTGCTTTCTGCCTATTGATATCATTGAGCGGGGTTTCCTGCTATCAGCCTTTACCCGAACTCAGGCCTTACTTAAAATTTTGATCTCGTCTTTAGTTTGTTTGGCTAATTGTATTTTTAATGGGCTGCGTTCACTTAAATTTTGGAGCCCCACCTTAGTGTGATTTCCCTGTAAGTAAGCTGAACCGCTTTCATTTAAATATGGGTACAAGAGATGGGTACAAACCATCTAGACAATTCTTACTTCGCTTTAGAAAGACTCTGAGACTCACGATGGAAATCAGATAACGAGTTTGTGGACACCAGGCAGCTGGTAGCTGTTGAGACGTTTAGCTGTAAAGCGACAGCCAGGCGAAGCTGTGTGTTGGGAGAAAAAGTGAAGATCAAGAATTCAGAAGGCGATCACGTAAACCGCCCATTTAGATGATCCTAAGATAGAGAGACCTGACTTAATAGCTGATTGATTGTAGAGGCACTGTGGGAATTTTTACAAAGAGATGGGTAAAGTGTAGAGAGAGAGAAAAGCATTAAAGGCTGGTGATTGGTCACAGATGTGTATGGTGGGACAAGACGCTATGTCAAACTCGGCAAAGAAAATGCTTATTTATGTATAACCAGAGAGCAGAGGAATCATATTCATATCCTGACATCAGAGAAGGCATAGATGAAAAACATGTCATATGTCACATTCTAAATTGAGCTGGTGGACACTTGTTTACAAGATACTGAGGCTTTTCTATCCGACTGCATTCGTTTTAATGTGCAGGAGTTTCTCCTTCACTCGGTGTAAATCTATTTCTCGAAGGGGCATTCTGAGCAGCGTCGTAAAAATCGCAAAGAACAGCATAAAAAAACTTAGTTGGCCTTACTTCAGCGACTTTTTCAGCTCTAAAACATATGAGTTCAGATCGAAACCAGGGTTTAGCAATAGTAGCATTCCAGAATTGTAAGACATTGCGGTTGGCAACGAAATGCCTGCCTCCACGCATTAGCAATAACGTCGTGCAAACAGGAATCCGTGAGATTTGAAGTGTTTAGCTTCCATAGAAGACGTGAAAGATGTACCTGCAGCGGGACGTGGTTAAATGCCATTGCGACTGCGTATTTTCAGTGAAACTGGAAGGAATCACGTCAGTTGACAGAAGCAGACCACATTTGTGTCGCACAGAGATGCTTCTAGCTGGCGACAACAAATATTCCTATAAAATTTGGAAGCGATCGGTTGAAAAGCATGACCTAAAAAGTGAGTACGTGGCAAACTGACACACAATCAGCATTAAATCACCGATATTTTTGCAAATCCCTCTGCAACGATAGAGATATGAAAAAAAAATTGATATGGGTTGCAAAGAATTTCTCCTATACAAATCCGGTTATTCAATCTCAGATAAACGATTTAGGCGTTATTAGCAAGAAAAATCTGAGATGTCAAAAAATCATCGCAAACGATCAACTTTTAGTTTCAAACATAAAATTGGCTAATTAATCATAAAACGTAACCCTATACCCCTACGATCATCTAACGTCTCTGCATCCGCCAGCTGAATTGTATCTCGATAGAAATAAGCAACACAGGTAGAAGTTTCAGGAGTGGCATCAAAGAACATAGTACTTCTTGTAAACACACATCAGACTAGGAATAATAAACAAACCGGCGTGATGTAGAATGCTGTTATGTTGAGTGCAGTAAAGTGTGAAAATAAATTAGTAAAATAAAATACCGCAATAAATGAAAGTGAATAATACGTAAAGTAAGAACGGAAAGTGTATTGATCTCCAGAGAAACGTGGCGTGCCGGCCGCGGTGGCCGAGGAGACAGGCCCTCCAGTCACGGTCTGCACGGCCACTACGGTCGGGGGTTCGAATACCCCCTCGGGCATGGATATTTGTGCCGTCATTAGTATAAGGTAGTAGATAAGTAGTTTGTAAGTTTAGGGACTGATGACCCCGTAGTTAAGTCCCATAAGCTTAACAAACATTTGAACATTTTTTTAAACGTGGCGTTCGACTTTTCTAGAAACTGTACAACGTGACAGCAGAACACAACGACCCCGAAGATCATTCACCTCCAGTCAGGTCCATCAAATAAATAACACGGCCATGAAGACGATGCCTGACGGTTACAGATAGAGTAATGGAGTAGTATCGTCACATTGGCAGTAACGGCATTAGTAGCAGCAGAAGTGGAGTTTTAGTCGTCATCAGCCACTGGCAGTGACGGAGTTGAAAATAGAAGAAAGAAGATGGAAGAATCGGGTCACCAGTACAGCGTTCGAGAAGATCAGCAATAACAGAGGTACTCACCCAGGATGACTGGCCAGAACGATAGGATGCGATCTGGTCGTGATAGTCGCCTGTGATCTCCGTCCAAGGTTCTGCCAATCGAAGAAGTGCAGCCTGAAGACCGCCGGTTCGACTCCTGGTCAAGGGCACAATACGTCCATGCCGCGCCGCTACCTCTGGTTTCAGCACAGCAGAACGCTTCTAGAAGATGATAAAATAACACCGCAACGCCACGAGGTAATTCCGCAGAATTTACGGCCTTTTAACGTTCGACGACAAGCGCTGTTCTACTGGCCAGCGGGCAGCGAGAAGCAGATAGCCGCCAACGTAACCAGAGAATCACAGCCGACGCTGCGAAAAGCCTCTTCACCGCCGTACGCCTTACACAGTTCGTTGTAATTGACGGTAAGTCATCGGGTAAAACAGAAATGACATCTGGCGTTCCCCAGGGAAGCGTTATAGGTCCCCTACTCTTCCTCGTGTTTATAAACGGTTTAGGAGACAATCTGAATAGCTCCCTTAGACTGTTCGCGGATGATACTGTCGTTTATCGGTTAGTGAAGTCAACAGAGGATCCAAAGCAACTGCAAAGCGATTTATACAAAATTTCTACTTGGTGCGAACATTGGCAATTGACACTAAATAAAGAAAAGTGTGAAGTAATACACATGACCACTAAAAGAAATCCGCTGAACTTCAATTACACGATAAATCAGTCAAACCTTAAGGTCGTAAATTCTACCAAATACCTAGGAGTTAAAATTACGAACAACTTTGACTGGAGAGAACAAATAGAAAATATTGTGGGGAAGGCGAATCAAAGGTTACGTTTCATTGGCAGAACGCTTCGAAGATGCACCAGCTCCACCAAAGAGACTGCCTACATCACACTTGTGCGTCATCTCCTGGAGTACTTTTGCCCCTTGTGGGACCCTCACCAGGTGGGACTGACGGAAGATATTGAGAAGGTTCAGAGAAGGGCAGCACGTTTTGTTTTATCATGTTACGGGGGGGGGGGGGGGAAGCGTCATGGAAATGAGGCACGAATTGGGGTGGATATCATTAAAAGAAAGACGTTATTCATTGCGGCGTGATCTGTTTGTGAAGTTTCAATCACCGACATTTACTTCTGAATGTGAAAATATTTTGCTAGCACCCACCTACTTAGGGAGACATGACGATCCCAATAAAATAAGAGAAATCAGATCGAAAACGGAACGATTTAGGTGTTCTTTCTTCCCGCGCGCTATTGGAGAATGGAACGGTAGAGAAAAGTTATGAAAGTGGTTAATGAACCCTCTGCCAGGT
The DNA here is from genome assembly GCA_026315105.1 of Locusta migratoria. Taxonomy (NCBI): domain Eukaryota; kingdom Metazoa; phylum Arthropoda; class Insecta; order Orthoptera; family Acrididae; genus Locusta; species Locusta migratoria. The sequence continues at coordinate 712,692,567 of CM048745.1, read as the reverse complement.
ACTTAAATGTGATTTGCAGAGTATCTATGTAGATGTAGATGTACCGTCACCGACACTTGCTGAGCCAAGTAGTTCACAGTAAGAATAGTGAATAGTGAATAGAAGATGGACGCTTGCAATAGTGGCCGAAACGTCGGTGAAACATTTGATATATTGACGATGCGGTCCCATACCCAGAAGAGTTTTATCAACAATGACAACGGCCGCGGAAGACTTCGTTTATATTTATAGTTTAACTGTTTAATAAATGTACTTTGCCAGCCGCGGTGGCCGAGGAGACTGAGGCGCTTCAGTCACGGTTTGCACGGCCACTACGGTCGGAGGTTCGAAATCCCCCCTCGGGCATGGATATTTGTGCCGTCTTTAGTATAAGGTAGTTCATAAGTAGTTTGTAAGTTTAGGGACTGATGACCTCGTAGTTAAGTCCCGTAAGCTTAACAAACATTTGAACATTTGAAATGTATTTTGTACTAGCTGAAAACACGGCCTTGCCCGGGTATTTATTTTTCTTGCCTTGAGTTAGTACTTCTCCTATCCCTTCTCTCTCTGTCCAACATCTTTTTCTAAAACATACTATATTTATCGGAGAATATATAAGAAATAAGGCTGTCTCGCATAAAGTACAAAATTATTAAATGCAGTTGACACATAGTATTCGTACGTTCTCATATTTATTGAGTTATAAGTTGTACATTTGTATAATTTTTCAGGTATGTATTCATTTGTATAAGTTCTGTAAGTCTGTAAAATCTGTTGTCAATACAGTTAGTAGTAAAGAAGTAATAGATTAAAACTTGGTGCGCGATGGGGCGATTTTCCATAAACGTTACTGTTTACGTGCTCATATCTCATGAACTACGTGTCGGAATGTGATACAATTTAGAAGCCACTGTCTGTAAAATTTCCTGTCGCTACAATTTGTAGTGTTCAAATTATAAATTGTAACGATTACCTGACATAGTCTGGCCTGGGGGCGATCTAATTGTTTTATAGTTTTCAAAATGACAAGCCAAGATCGTCCACCTACAATTTATTAAATGACGACCGGTTTCCGTGCACTGTGTCACCATCATCTGGTCACATATATGTTATAATCTGGTCATCTTGTTAAAAAAAATTGGGTATAAAATAACAAGTGCAACATTGCACTTAGTCCTATATAAAAAATATTCCTAAGCTAAAAACATGATATATAGTGACTAAGTGCAATGTTGCACTTGTTATTTTATACCCAATTTTTTTAATGACCAGATTATAACATATATGTGACCAGATGATGGTGATACAGTGCACCGAAACCGGTCATTTAATAAATTGTTAGTATGCGATTTTGGCTTGTCATTTTGAAAACTATATAATAAATTGTAACGTCATACCGAGAGCCGTAGTTTTACTTCATAGACAGCGGAAAAGTAGGAAGCGAGAAACTTTTTTTCCTTTCATCATTTTACTATGGTTGCCAGCGAGAAAAAGTTTAATAAAGATTTGAAATTATGTTTAAAGTTTGTTGCAAGTCGCTAAGTACTGTCATTCTCATACAGTGTATTTCGAAAGTGTCGCCGCATTATACGGCATTTTTTGCGATTTCCTTTGGTTATAACGTAATATACTTGAACTATGTGCCGTATGTGATTTTGAACCATGTAGCAATTGTTACCTTACTGTAAGGAATGTGTGTACCAAATTTGGTTGAAATCGGTCAAGTGGTTTAGGGGAAAATGAGCAGCATTGTCGCAATATGTAGCAGTTTTTCGCGCATCTCATTGTTTATAACGTCATATCTCGTGAACTATACATCGTATGTGATTCTTACGCTTACGGCGACAGTCTTCATGGATTGAAGGAATATGTGTACCAAATTTGGTTGAAATCGGTCCAGTGGTTTAGGAGAAATTGAGCAGCATGTTCGCTAAATGCAGCAGTTTTAGACACATTTCATTGTTTATAACGTAATATCTCGTGAAGTATATATTGTATGTGATTCTTACACTTACGGCGACCGTCCTCATGGATTGAAGCTTACGTGTACAAAATTTCATAAAGATTGGAAGAAAACTTTAGATTTGTATGCAACACGTACGAATATACGGACACACTGCTTTAAATATTAGATAAAAGCTGTTTCATTTACGCTTCATACCCGAACCAAGTAAAAGATCCCACATCGCACATGTTTATAAGATTCCTTGTAAATGGTATCCTGATAATTGTTGTAGTTAAAACTTAACATCCAGGCAATAGGCCAATACACTTACAGTTGTTGTTAAAAGTTCAATATTTATCAAAGCGGTAAGGCTACTTCATTAAATGACAAAACCTCTCTCCTTTTGATGAAAGAAGGCCTCTTTATTTGATATCAAACAAAAGGGCCGGAGAGAACATCAAAGAGGAACCTGCCGAAGGATTTCATCTGCCGTATGCAACATGGAAGGCACTAAACAGACTGAGGACAGGAGTGTCACGCTGCAAGACGAATCTCAGAAAGTGGGGTTTCACAAACGAAGATGAGCTCTGTGAGTGTGGCGATGTGCAGGACCCACAACACCTCCTGGTCTGCAGAAACCGGCCCAACCCCTGCACCATACAGAACCTACACGCAACAAATTAATGGCCATCAAGACAGCAGAATTTTGAAGCTTGCGCTACATCTAGCAGAAACTAGCGATGTCCTGCAGAATTAGTCACCTCTTTCCACATTTTATATTTCTATTTTGTATTTTGAGTATTTTAATTATATATTTATTAAATTCTGCATTCTTGGATTGTAATTTGCTTAGTTTAATTGTACACTGTAAAGATATATTTAGTGAATTCGGTGTCCCCTAGATTGTAATTTGTTTATTATAATTGTATGGTAATTGTATATTTATTGATTGAAAGATATGTCATAGTCCTGGACACATAAAATAAAATAAACAAGTGTCTCCCTTCACTCACCTTCTTCAGTTACGGTAAAGTTGTCCTGTTAACTAAGGGTAAGAAACGCATACTCCTGCATCCGTTAAACCATATAAGACCAGTGAAATAAAACGACACTGAATGCACACGTCACTTTCCTATATCTTCAACGTTACCAGATGATGGAGAAGAAGGGGAATGTTCTGAATCTTGTAGCTGACAATTCTCACTATATTTCTTATCGACGTGATTCTCATCGGACAGGTTGAAAAGCTTGTATCACACTTTCCCGTGGAAGGGACGGGGAGATGTCAAACTTACTGTCGGGAGGGGAGCCATCTCCACTGATCGCAAGTCGGGATGCACAATCCGGAGCTTCAAATGAAATACGCAAAGCACCAGCATAATGCCTCACTTGACCGTTAGGAAGATTAGGAACGCCGGCCGCGGTGGCCGAGGAGACTGAGGCGCTTCAGTCACGGTCTGCACGGCCACTACGGTCGGGGGTTCGAATACCCCCTCGGGCATGGATATTTGTGCCGTCATTAGTATAAGGTAGTAGATAAGTAGTTTGTAAGTTCAGGGACTGATGACCCCGTAGTTAAGTCCCATAAGCTTAACAAACATTTGAACATTTTTTTTAAACGTGGCGTTCGACTTTTCTAGAAACTGTACAACGTGACAGCAGAACACAACGACCCCGAAGATCATTCACCTCCAGTCAGGTCCATCAAATAAATAACACGGCCATGAAGACGATGCCTGACGGTTACAGATAGAGTAATGGAGTAGTATCGTCACATTGGCAGTAACGGCATTAGTAGCAGCAGAAGTGGAGTTTTAGTCGTCATCAGCCACTGGCAGTGACGGAGTTGAAAATAGAAGAAAGAAGATGGAAGAATCGGGTCACCAGTACAGCGTTCGAGAAGATCAGCAATAACAGAGGTACTCACCCAGGATGACTGGCCAGAACGATAGGATGCGATCTGGTCGTGATAGTGGCCTGTGATCTCCGTCCAAGGTTCTGCCAATCGAAGAAGTGCAGCCTGAAGACCGCCGGTTCGACTCCAGGTCAAGGGCACAATACGTCCATGCCGCGCCGCTACCTCTGGTTACAGCACAGCAGAACGCTTCTAGAAGATGAGAAAATAACACCGCAACTCCATGAGGTAATTCCGCAGAATTTACGGCCTTTTAACGTTCGACGACAAGCGCTGTTCTACTGGCCAGCGGGCAGCGAGAAGCAGATAGCCGCCAACGTAACCAGAGAATCACAGCCGACGCTGCGAAAAGCCTCTTCACCGCCGTACGCCTTACACAGTTCGTTGTAATTGACGGTAAGTCATCGAGTAAATCAGAAATGATATCTGGCGTTCCCCAGGGAAGCGTTATAGGTCCCCTACTCTTCCTCGTGTTTATAAACGGTTTAGGAGACAATCTGAATAGCTCCCTTAGACTGTTCGCGGATGATACTGTCGTTTATCGGTCAGTGAAGTCAACAGAGGATCAAAAGCAACTGCAAAGCGATTTATACAAAATTTCTACTTGGTGCGAACATTGGCAATTGACACTAAATAAAGAAAAGTGTGAAGTAATACACATGACCACTAAAAGAAATCCGCTGAACTTCAATTACACGATAAATCAGTCAAACCTTAAGGTCGTAAATTCTACCAAATACCTAGGAGTTAAAATTACGAACAACTTTGACTGGAGAGAACACATAGAAAATATTGTGGAGAAGGCGAACCAAAGGTTACGTTTCATTGGCAGGACGCTTCGAAGATGTACCAGCTCCACCAAAGCGACTGCCTACATCACACTTGTGCGTCATCTCCTGGAGTACTTTTGCCCCTTGTGGGACCCTCACCAGGTGGGACTGACGGAAGATATTGAGAAGGTTCAGAGAAGGGCAGCACGTTTTGTTTTATCACGTTACGGGGGGGAAAGCGTCACGGAAATGAGGCACGAATTGGGGTGGATATCATTAAAAGAAAGAAGTTATTCATTGCGGCGTGATCTGTTTGTGAAGTTTCAATCACCGACATTTACTTCTGAATGTGAAAATATTTTGCTAGCACCCACCTACTTTGGGAGACATGACGATCCCAATAAAATAAGAGAAATCAGAGAAAATAAGAGAACCCTCTGCCAGGTGCTTAAATGTGATTTGCAGAGTATCTATGTAGATGTAGATGTACCGTCACCGACACTTGCTGAGCCAAGTAGTTCACAGTAAGAATAGTGAATAGTGAATAGAAGATGGCCGCTTGCAATAGTGGCCGAAACGTCGGTGAAACATTTGATATATTGACGATGCGATCCAATACCCAGAAGAGTTTTATCAACAATGACAACGGCCGCGGAAGCCTTCGTTTATATTTATGATTTAACTGTTTAATAAATGTATTTTGCCAGCCGCGGTGGCCGAGGAGACTGCGGCGCTTCAGTCACGGTTTGTACGGCCACTACGGTCGGGGGTTCGAAATCCCCCCTCGGGCATGGATATTTGTGCCGTCTGTAAAATTTCCTGTCGCTACAATTTGTAGTGTTCAACTTATAAATTGTAACGATTACCTGACACAGTCTGGTCTGGGGGCGATCTAATTGTTTTATAGTTTTCAAAATGACAAGCCAAGATCGTCCACCTACAATTTATTAAATGACGACCGGTTTCCGTGCACTGTGTCACCATCATCTGGTCACATATATGTTATAATCTGGTCATCTTGTTAAAAAAAATTGGGTATAAAATAACAAGTGCAACATTGCACTTAGTCCTATATAAAAAATATACCTAAGCTAAAAACATGATATATAGTGACTAAGTGCAATGTTGCACTTGTTATTTTATACCCAATTTTTTTAATGACCAGATTATAACATATATGTGACCAGATGATGGTGATACAGTGCACCGAAACCGGTCATTTAATAAATTGTTAGTATGCGATTTTGGCTTGTCATTTTGAAAACTATATAATAAATTGTAACGTCATACCGAGAGCCGTAGTTTTACTTCATAGACAGCGGAAAAGTAGGAAGCGAGAAACTTTTTTTCCTTTCATCATTTTACTATGGTTGCCAGCGAGAAAATGTTTAATAAAGATTTGAAATTATGTTTAAAGTTTGTTGCAAGTCGCTAAGTACTGTCATTCTCATACAGTGTATTTCGAAAGTGTCGCCGCATTATACGGCATTTTTTGCGATTTCTTTTGGTTATAACGTAATATACTTGAACTATGTGCCGTATGTGATTTTGAACCATGTAGCAATTGTTACCTTACTGTAAGGAATGTGTGTACCAAATTTGGTTGAAATCGGTCAAGTGGTTTAGGGGAAAATGAGCAGCATTGTCGCAATATGTAGCAGTTTTTCGCGCATCTCATTGTTTATAACGTAATATCTCGTGAAGTATATATTGTATGTGATTCTTACACTTACGGCGACCGTCCTCATGGATTGAAGCTTACGTGTACAAAATTTCATAAAGATTGGAAGAAAATTTTAGATTTGTATGCAACACGTACAAATATACGGACACACTGCTTTAAATATTAGATAAAAGCTGTTTCATTTACGCTTCATGCCCGAACCAAGTAAAAGATCCCACATCGCACATGTTTATAAGATTCCTTGTAAATGGTATCCTGATAATTGTTGCAGTTAAAACTTAACATCTAGGCAATAGGCCAATACATTTACAGTTGTTGTTAAAAGTTCAATATTTATCAAAGCGGTAAGGCTACTTCATTAAATGACAAAACCTCTCTCCTTTTGATGAAAGAAGGCCTCTTTATTTGAAATCAAACAAAAGGGCCGGAGAGAACATCAAAGAGGAAACTGCCGAAGGATTTCATCTGCCGTATGCAACATGGAAGGTACTAAACAGACTGTGGACAGGAGTGTCACGCTGCAAGACGAATCTCAGAAAGTGGGGCTTCACAAACGAAGATGAGCTCTGTGAGTGTGGCGATGTGCAGGACCCACAACACCTCCTGGTCTGCAGAAACCTGCCCAACCCCTGCACCATACAGAACCTACACGCAACAAATGATATGGCCATCAAGACAGCAGAATTTTGAAGCTTGCGCTACATCTAGCAGAAACTAGCGATGTCCTGCAGAATTAGTCACCTCTTTCCACATTTTATATTTCTATTTTGTATTTTGTGTATTTTAATTATATATTTATTGAATTCTGCATTCTTGGATTGTAATTTGCTTAGTTTAATTGTACACTGTAAACATATATTTAGTGAATTCGGTGTCCCCTAGATTGTAATTTGTTTATTATAATTGTATGGTAATTGTATATTTATTGATTGAAAGATATGTCATAGTCCTGGACACATAAAATAAAATAAACAAGTGTCTCCCTTCACTCACCTTCTTCAGTTACGGTAAAGTTGTCCTGTTAACTAAGGGTAAGAAACGCATACTCCTGCATCCGTTAAACCATATAAGACCAGTGAAATAAAACGACACTGAATGCACACGTCACTTTCCTATATCTTCAACGTTACCAGATGATGGAGAAGAAGGGGAATGTTCTGAATCTTGTAGCTGACAATTCTCACTATATTTCTTATCGACGTGATTCTCATCGGACAGGTTGAAAAGCTTGTATCACACTTTCCCGTGGAAGGGACGGGGAGATGTCAAACTTACTGTCGGGAGGGGAGCCATCTCCACTGATCGCAAGTCGGGATGCACAATCCGGAGCTTCAAATGAAATACGCAAAGCACCAGCATAATGCCTCACTTGACCGTTAGGAAGATTAGGAACGCCGGCCGCGGTGGCCGAGGAGACTGAGGCGCTTCAGTCACGGTCTGCACGGCCACTACGGTCGGGGGTTCGAATACCCCCTCGGGCATGGATATTTGTGCCGTCCTAGTTCGTAAGTAGTTCGTAAGTAGTTCATAAGTAGTTTGTAAGTTTAGGGACTGATGACCCCGTAGTTAAGTCCCATAAGCTTTACAAACATTTGAACATTTGAATTTGAAGATTAGAAACAGAACTACGACGTGGACAATTTGATCTGTAACGACCACTTTTGTTGTAGAGAAAACACGTTCAATCTGTACCTGTATATGTAACCTGTGTCCGGAAACCACAAACTGTTAAATGTGAACAAATATTCTTTTGTTTTTAACAGTCGCCGCATAGGAAGAGAACCTTAATACGACGCGGACAATTTGATCTGTAACGACCACTTTTGTTATAGAGAAAACATGTTCAATCTGGTCCTGCATAGGTAACCTGTATCCGAAATTAACAAACTGTTAAATTTGAACAAATATTTTTTTTAACAGTCGCCGCATTTCTTAACTGCAGTATACCTTCTCGAGGTGTGAAGCTTATTCCCGTGTGGATGTACAGGACCGCTCTGCTGGCAGGAACAAAGGGATGCTGCTGAAGTACAGTGGTCGACGCAGGAGAACACACGAGAGTTTGGGTATGACGGGGTACGTGCTTATGGCAGTCATTGCTGGTGCGTTAAGCCCAAGTGCCTAGGTTGGCGTAAAGGCTTACCGCAACTGCCCAATAATTAGAAGGTCCCTGGTTCGAATCCAGTGGCGGCTCGTACAAAATTTGACCAGTGTGCTACAATATTACAAAAATAAACAGGAAACAAAATATACTATAAAAAGTCAACCTTTGTATGATTTCGTTTAATTAAATATCAATTAATACTGTATTGACAGTAAGACCTTCAGGGGAATCTATAATAGCGCTGCCAACTGCATGTATTCACTGCAGATAGTAGATATAACGTTTAAGACATATTAATTTCATTTACAATAATTAAAAATTTAGACTCAGAGGTATTTGAATATGAGCCTCTCACAGGTAGGTTTGAGAGACAACGCGCAAGACGCCTGAGCCAGCGCGCTATTTGACTCTGTATGCCGCAATATTCGTCATATACTATTCTTCCGCAGCCGTTACACGCAGCGCGAAGAGAAATATTGATCTAGCGCTGCAGTCGGTCTCAGCACACATGAGCCGCCAGGCCTGACGGCACGTCTGCGCATGCGCACTAGCGAACAGACGACTGCGCTGCCTCTCTGCCCACCTACCAGCGCGGCTGAATCCCACTTCAGCACACGGAGCTGGTTTCCAGCCATCGCAGCGAGAGCGTTTCAAAATGCGTTTTCATCCTTATTACTAGCATTCTAATACGCATTGGAAGGGAATTGGCATAATTTTATTGTGATATCTGGCTCGTATTCCAAGAGAAATATGTACAGTGTGCTGCAGCACATTAGCATATTATCACCAGCCGCCACTGTTCGATTCCACTGCAAATATTTTCTTGTATCCATGTTGTAATCATACAACACCTACGAGCATCTAAGACGAAACAAATATTAAGATGTATATTCACGACAGCTGTAGCTTCCTGACGAACAGATGTCGCAATTATTTACGTCTGCAGTTAGGATATCACTATGGCAATGGAAGCGATGTAGTGTTGACCATCATTCCCACTAGATATGCCGTATAATTTCAAAAGGGAACAAAGTTGCATTAAAATATTGGTCGTATATCTTAGGAAAAATACTGTAAACCCTAACTGGAAGAAAGTCAAGGGAGGCATATCCAACACGGTCTAGACCTACGGTATCGGCAGGAACCACAAACAGCACATTAGAACCAATACGAGAGAGAGAGAGAAACCGTTGTGCTTGTTATGGTCATGAAACGTCGCAAAAAAATGTTTACAAATCAGAATAAAAGTACGCAGAATCTACCTGATCGGGTGTAACAGAAATCAGGTCAGCTAACAAGTCATTAATTTGTAAAAAGAAAAAAAACTGGATTGAACGGGACGCGCATTCTTGTCAGAACTTAAAAGTAGGGTACGCCAACGAGGAACAGAAATGGAGACATAATATGGTGCTGTCAGAAAACACCGCCGTCAAGAGTAAATCAACAACAAACTCTAATATGCGCGAACGATGGGCCTGCGAGCGATGCACGCAACTGCAGTACTCAGGGAAGTAGTGAGAACCTGCTCACTCGACGAACGAGGTAGAACTGCTCCACTCAGCCAGTATTAACAAATTAAATGTTTGTAACGGCATCGGACCAAAACGCAGTACTTAAAAAGTACTTCAACTGACGTATACTAACAAAACCCGCCCCCCCCCCCCACACACACACATACACATACACAAGCACGTATCTGAGGGACGACTCAAACCTCCGACGGGGAACAGACGCGCACTCAACAGCAAGGCTCCTTCAAAGGCACGGCCACCCCCGCGCTGCCCAATATAAACAAAATGACAGTTTATAGATAAACTAGGTTAACGCCAGCTGCTTCGCATGCGTAGGTTGGTTAGTCTGCACCAGTTGTTTCTCCCTTGTAATATAAATTTTTATAGATATACAGACAGCGGTTGTCAGAGTTGAGGGGCATGTAAGGGACGCAGTGGTTGGGAAGGGAGGAAGACAGGGTTGTAGCCTTTCTCCAATGTTATTCAATTTGTACATTGAGCAAGCTATAAAGGAAAGCAAGGAGAAATTTGGAGAAGGAATTAAAGTTCAGGGGGAAGAATTAAAAACATTGCGTTTTGCCGACGACATAGTAATTCTGTCAGATACAGCAAAGGACCTGGAAGAGCAATTGAAAGGAATGGACAGTGTGCTGAAAGATGCTTATGAGGCGAAGATTAACAAGAGCAATACTAGGGTAATGGAGTGCAGTCTAAGAAAATCAGGCTACCGCCGCCGGCTCTTAACTTTCATTTATGGAGGCATTTGAAAGCTCTTGTCTACACAACCATAGTACCAAATGTAGAGACTCTTCGTGCTCGTATTGTGGACGGCTGTGATAAAATACGCCATTCTCCTGGGCTGCATAAGCGCATCAGGGATTCCATGCGACGGAGGGTGAATGCATGTATCCTCGCTAACGGAGGACATTTTCAACATTTCCTGTAACAAAGTGTTTGAAGTCACGCTGGTACGTTCTGTTGCTGTGTGTTTCCATTCCATGATATATGTGATTTGAAGAGATGTAATAAAATGAGCTCTATCATGGATATTAAGCGTTTCCGGACACATGTCCACTTGACATATTTTTTTTTTCTTTGTGTGTGAGGAATGTTTCCTGAAAGTTTGGCCGTACCTTTTTGTAACACTCTGTATAGAGAGATTTCGACATATTTATATACAGAGTTCGGAATAACAAAAAAGATAATTTGTTCTTTAAGGAATGAAGACATCAGACTTTATGATGGGAAAAATAAAAACTTCTTTGCCAAATACTTTTCTTAAAATGGAGTGTTAAATACCTCATAACAGCCACCAAGTTGACATGGACTGAACACGGCACACTGTGTGAGTCATTCGTCGCATATAGGTAAGCAATATCTTCAGAACTAAATCAGATATCGTTGTGCTCTGAGTTATAAATGAATTTCAATATCTGCTCTACATATGAGCTAACACCAACTATAAAGAAAGCAGATGCAATGTGTTTCTACTTCTGGGCTATTTTTAAAATGTGATGCACTACTTTATTTGATGCAGAGCACTTGTACAGAATAACTAAAATTAATAATTCACTATAAAAAGGTATGAATGAAACGTTTCTCTCGATAAGTGGTCTTTGTACAATCGCTATATAAGTTTTACATCGAACGGAACGCTATCTCACAGTACACCTTCGGCATAGCCGCGATCAGCGCTGAATTCAGAGAGAACTTGTGTAGCTGTGTCTATCAGGTCCGACCGATAAAGGCTCCTAACTACGATTATAAATTATTAGGGCTGGCGATAAACAGCTATCGATTGTAAAATTGCAGTGCGGGCGGTAAATACGCGACTATCGGCCTTGCTGGCAGCCACATTAGGGAGCCATCAAAACTGAATCCTAGGTCTAATTCTCCTGTTTCCCACTGCAGAATATCGTCGTGTTATCTCGACTGCATTCACCGCCCCAAGTGGAGGGCGCTTTGCTGTTTATAGACTTTCATCAGGCGTACGACCGCGTTAACCACGGATTTCCAGTCATAACGCCAGAAAGAAAGTACGCTGTTTCTTTTGACTGTAGTTCCCACATGCCTAGAAGGTCAACGCCGCTTTGTTTCCGGAGCGACTCTCGCCAAGTTTCCAGATGTTTCGGAGTGAACCAGAGCGACGTTGTTTGGACGTAAACGAGGTACAGAGATACAGGAACTGTCGGTGATTTTCTTCGCTTCGGCCGCTCAAAGGCTACCACAGTAGCTGATCACTACTGTTGAAATGATGTAAAGCTGAGGGACGAAACTGCTCGGGTCATCGGTCCCTAAAGAAACTACTTAAACCAACTTATGCTAAGAACAACTCTCTCTCCCTCTCTCTCTCTCTCTCTCTCTCTCTCTCTCTCTCTCTCTCTCTCACACACACACACACACACACACACACACACACATACACAGCCGGCCACGGTGGCCGAGGGGACTGAGGCGCTTCAGTCACTGTCTGCACGGCCACTACGGTCGGGGGTTCGAATCCCCCCCTCGGGCATGGATATTTGTGCCGCCTTAGTTGTAGCTAGTTCATACGTAGTTTGTAAGTTTAGGGACTGATGACCCCGTAGTTAAGTCCCATAAGCTCTACAAACATTTGAACTTTTTTTTTTTGAACACACACACACACACACACACACACACACACACACAGAGAGAGAGAGAGAGAGAGAGGACTCGAACCTCCGACGTGGAGCGGTTGCGCATAACGCAACAAGGCGCCTTAAGCCGCACGGCCAATCCCGCGCAGCTGAGTATGATTTTCTTGCAGCCACATGACGCTGTTTCTCGACTCAGACGGTACGTAATAGGCTGTGCGACATGTAACTTACTGCCGACGTCCATGGCGAAGCCCAGGTTTGTCACTTAGACGCCATGTAGCTTAGTGCAGATGGGCCCAACAACTATCGGCGTCAAGTGCTACTCACAGATGAGACTCGCTTCTACCTTCAGCCTCAAAAGCGTCGGAGACGATTTTGGAGTCAGTCTGCTCAGCCTGAACGCTTTAGACACACTGTCCAGCGAGTGCAGCAAGACGGCGGTCCACTCATGTTTCAGGCTGGTACTAGCTTTATGCCCGCTGCTTCCATGCGTAGGCTGGTTGCTCTGCACTAGTTGTTTCTCCCTCTTAATATAAAATTTTATAGATATAGCTTAAGTACAATCATAATGAAATGTTGTGATACTACTTGGCCGTGCGTATTGAGGCGCCATGCTGTGGTGAGCGCTGCTGATCGCCGTCGGGGGTTCGATTCGCCCTTCGGACATAGGTGTGTGTGTTGACCTTAGCATGAGTAATCGTCCATGGCACCCTTTAATAGTTTAATTTCGAAAAATACTCCAACATGTGCTTTTAATTCCAACCACGTAGGCAAATATCATTTTTTGTAATTCTGCGTTCAAAATTGGCTTAGTAGCAACGTATTTTTAAAAAAAATTTCATCAGCTAATTCACCCCCTAAATGCTTAATTTCCAAAAATACCAAGAAAACATACATCAATTTACGTGGTTGTGGCTTCCAAATTACGGTACCTTAATAGCAAAAGATTTTAGAAAAACATCCCCTCTCCAATTTATCTTGATGACTGAATTTCCAAAAATACCGAAACACTTATTTTTTAAATTCTAAGGAACAATATAAATACCAATTTTTTCAGCTCTAGTTTCAAAAATGTCTTGACAACAATTTGTTTTCGAAAAGAATTTTTGATCCCCTATTTACGCCGTTAGTTGTTGAATTTCCAAACATGCCGGAACTCGTGACTTTTTAATCCTGATCAAGAGTCCATATCCTACGTTTCGTAGTTATAGGTTGAAATTTGCGTAAACAGCAACGTATTTTTGAAAATCAATTTTTGCATACCGTATTTCACGCCCTTATTGGTCGATTTTCCAAAAATACTGAAACACGTGCTTTTTAAATTCGATGGCAACAGATTTTAGAAAAAAATCCCCTCTCCAATTTAACCCTCTTGATGGTTGAATTTCCAAAAATACCGAAACACGTATTTTTTAAATTCTGACCAACAATGCGAATAATAATATTTGCAGCTATAGCTTTAAAATTGTCTGAATAGCAACGTGTTTTCAAAAAGAATTTTTCATCCCCTATTTTACTCTCTTACTTGTTGAATTTCTAAAAATACTGAAACTCGTGGCATTTTTCTTTCTCCTGGCCAAGATTCAATATCAGAAGTTTCGTAGTTATATCTGAAAATGTTTGTTAACAGAAACATATTTTTCAAAATCAACTTTTTGCTACCCCTTATTTTACTCCATTATTGGTTGAATTTCGAAAAATGCCGACATACGTCTCATTTAAATTCGAAGGCTGAATTAAAATTCGAAATTTTGTAGTTGTAGCTTCAAAATTGCCTAAACAGCAACGTATTTTCAATAAACATTTCATCCCCTATTTCACCCCTTACGGACGAAATATCGACAAATTGCTTCTTAAATGACGCCTACAGAGAACGATCTACACCCTTCTACAAATTTCAAGTTTCTATCTTCAGTTGTTTGGGCTGGGCGATGATGAGTCAGTCAATTAGTCACTCAATCAGTCGGGACAGTGCCTTTTATATATATAGACTAGCTGAACCCCCGCTGCTTCGCATGCGTAGGCTGGTTGGTCTGCACCAGTTGTTTCTTTTTAATCCTGATGAAGAATCCATATCTTAAGTTTCGTAGTTATAGCTTGAAATTTGTGTTAACAGCACCATGTTTTTGAAAATCAATTTTTGCATGTCGTATTCCACCCCCTTATTGGTCGGATTTCCAAAAATACCGAAACACGTGTCTTTTAAATTTGAACCCCGAATCCAAATCCGAAAATTTGTAGTTCTAACTACAAAATTTACTAAATAGCAACATATTTTCGAAAAACATCCCCCCTCCAATTTAACCCCCTTGGTGGTTGAATTTCCAAAAATACCGAAACACGTATTTCTTAAATCATAACGAACAATACAAATACCAATTTTTGCAGCTATAGCATCAAAATTGTCTTGACAACAAAGTCTTTTCGAAAAGAATTTTTGATCCCCTCTTTTACCCCCATAGTTTTTGAATTTCCATAAATACCGAAACTCGTGTCTTTTCAATCCTGATCAAGAGTCCATATACTAAGTTTCGTAGTTATAGCTTGAAATTTGAGTTAACAGCAACATATTTTTGAAAATCAATTTTTGGCGTCCTCTATTTTAACCCCTTATTGATTGAATTTCAAAAAATGCCGAAACACGTGACTTTTAAATTCGATCCCCGAATACAAATCCGAAAATTTGTAGTTCTAACTTCAAAATTGCCTAAATAGGAACATATTTTCGAAAAACACCCCCTCTCCGATTTTATCCAGTCGATGGTTGAATTTCCAAAAATACCGAAACACGTATTTTTAATACAAATATTTTTTGATACAAATATCAATTTTTCCAGCTCTAGCTTCAAAATTTTATCAATAGCAACGTGTTTTCAAAACGAATTTTTGACCATCTATTTAACCCTCTTACTTGTTGAATTTCCAAAAATACTAAAAATCATGGATTTTTAATCCTGACCAAGATTCCATATCCGAAGTTTCGTAGTTGTAGCTTAAAATTTGATTTAACAGAAACATAATTTTGAAAATCAATTTTTTGTGTTACCCATTTTACGGCCTTATTTGTCGAATTTCAAAAAATGCCGAAACACGTGTCTTTTAAATTCAAACCCTGAATTACAATCCGAAATTTTGTAGTTCTAGCTTCAAAATTGCCTAAATAGCTAGGTATTTTCAAAAAACCCTTTCATCCCCTACTTCTCCCCCTTACGGAGTGAATATCGAAAAATTGCTTCTTAAATGACGCCTACAGAGTAAGATCAACACCCTCCACAAATTTCAAGTTTCTATCTTCAGTGGTTTGGGCTGGGCGATGATGAGTCAGTCAGTCAATCAGTTAGTCAGTCAATCGGGACACTTCCTTTCAGTCGACCGCGGTGGCCGAGGGGACTGAGGCGCTCCAGTCACGGTCTGCACGGCCACTACGGTCGGGGGTTCGAATCCCCCTTCGGGCATGGATATTTGTGCCGTCCTTAGTATAAGGTAGATGATAAGTAGTTTGTAAGTTTAGGGACTGATGACCCTGTAGTTAAGTCCCATAAGCTTAACAAACATTTAAACTTCCTTTTATATATAGAGTTTATATGGAGCCACTGCACGCCACTGGTGCTCAAGATGCCAAACAAAGCGCTATACGATACAGAGATGACATCCTCCGACGTATTGTGCAACGATATCGGTAGCAATTCGGCGAGGAGTTCGTCTTAATCGTCGACAAATCGTGCACATCTTGTGTACTCTTTCATGTATAAGAATGACATCGCAAGATTGGAATCGCTAGCATATTCTCCTGTAATGAATTCTATCTAACATACCTGGGTCCACTGAAAATGGCTGATTTTCGGAAGAGCCGACCCACCAACCAATTTGAGAGATCTACGCCGTATCACCGTTCAGTAATGAGACGATGTGGACCAACAGTCCTTGGATGATCTACTGTACAGTATGCCAGCATTAGTGCAAGAAAGCGTGTTATCGGGTAATAGGGGTACTGGTCTATGCTGCAACCTGGAGCAAAAACTCAGAATATCTGTTCTCGTACAAGTTGTCAATTTCTGTTTTTTATTAGCAGTAAAGAGAAACGAAATACTATTTCTGTAAATCTCTGTTCCATTTTTAAGCAGAGCGTCATGAACACCTGGAATCGTAATTGTACAACACATTTTTTGCTGTGTGTATTTGTTGTTATCACTATTTGTGGATCAAAAGTTGAAATTCAATAGACTAGCAGGGTGAGTTTAAATTTAAGAAATCTAGATAAGCAGTCTCCCAATTAGTTGTGATGGCAGATTCGATTGAAAGGTTGCAGTCTAATATTTCAGAGCTAGATCGGTGTAAGTGTTATGGTATGAATATCAGAATCATCAAAACGAAAGAATTTTCTGTGGAAAAGAGATTTAACCAGACTGAGTGCGAAATAGGAGGAACAAAGATGGAACAGGTGGACATTTTCAAGTACTTAGGATGTATTTTCTCACAGGATGGCAATATAGTGAAAGAATTTAAATTATGGTGTAGCACACCTGATACAGTGAGTTCTCAGCTAAGAAAATAGAACCAAAACTGAGCACTGCACCGTTCTACCTTTCGACCAAATATCTTGTATGGATGTGAAAGCTGATTGGATACAGGTTACCTTGAGGTTACAAATAAGAAAATGCAAGGATAATAGTAGGTAGTAATAGATGGGATCAATGGCAGGAGGATGTCCATAATCTATCTATACATCTTATAAAATAGGCTGTATCTGTGTATGTGTGTATGTATGTTCCACATCTCCTCCTAGACCGGTTTCAACCAAACTTGGTACACATGATTATTACTAACAGGAAACAATCGCTGTCGGAGTGAGAACCACCTGTGACACATACATGTGGAAATATGACGTCATAAACAATGACAGTCGTAAAAAACGCCTGCATCATGCGATAATATTCTACGTCTGCTCCTAAGCTAATGAACCGATTAAAAATAAAAATTGTACAAATATTCTTTAAGATCAGGATTCATTTGCTACGGTAGCAATAACCACCCACGATACATATCACGTCGTAAACAGTGAAATCTGCCCCATCTTGCGGCGCGTGATAGCGTGATTTTATTCTTCAACTATTTGATAATGAGAACACTACGCTACTTGCAATAAACTTTAAACACAATTTCAAATGTTTACAACACTTTTTCTCGCTGACAACCCCAACAAAGTGATGAAATGGAAAAAGTGTATCGCTTACTACTTTTCCGATGATCATGTTGTATATCTACGGAATTTGGCATGACGTTACAAGTTATTCGCGAGACAATTCACAGGTAGTATACATACATACCACGGAATGTTCATTTGATGATATAGCACAGTTCGACAAATAGTTCATGAGATATGAAGTCATAAACAATTTCGTTCATCCAAAACTGCATCATCACACATGAGGTTTCGATTTATTAAGTCTTTACTACTAACACTATTCACGACATATTTTGCAGACATAAGGCACATAAACCACTGAATGTACCTTCAAATTTACATGATAGCACGATACATATTTCAGGAGATATGACGTCATAAACAATGAAATTTCCTAATAACTGCATCATGCGCTATTTTTCCACATTTCCACCTAAAGTCATGGATCAATTTCAACTATAAAATGAGACAACAATCACTGTGGGGTTAAAAACTACCTATCTCGTAAACAATGAGTCACAACAACTTTTCCATCACATGACGCGTGATTTAAGGTGCTTCATTCATCCACTATTTATTCATCACATCCTAATATTACATTCTACAAATCTGAAAAATTGTATTATTGTACGACACATAAGCATATATTCTGTCGTAAGTATTGATCTGCATGAAAGCGAATGGACAAATAATTATGTAGAAGCCGATGGACTAATATGTTTCATAGTCAAGTTTTGAATTAAATTAGTTATTCATCATTTGCATTTTATTTCTATTTCTTTTTCTTTGGATACTGCATTTATAATTTTGTACATTATGCTTATTGCATTGTTTCATAATATCTTAGTTGTTTTCATGAATACATGAAGATGAAATGTTTTCTGCGAATTTTTATTTTCGTTTCTAACATAAGACTGGAAAAATGCATATGTGCCCGAGAAATACCGGGTTTAGCAGCTAGCGAGAAAATAAAAATTGGAATGAACATGATAGATAAGCAGTTACAGCGAACAGCCTCAGATGGTGAGGCCGTGTTACACCCACGGGAGTGGCTAGGTTACCTAAAGTCCATTCTATACGAGACGTGCAACACGCACAAGGAATTCGTCAGCTGCAATGCCCCTTGCTGTAGACCGTCGAACTACAAAGAAGCGTTCAAACGGTGCGCATTTGTTGAGTCGTTTACTTCGTTTCTTGTCAACTTAAAGCAAATAAATCGCCGCGTTAACATCACTTTTCGAAACTGTATGGTATATTGTGAAGATTAAAACATTTGTGTTTTAGACTGTCAGTGTGTAAATGTATTTAATTGTTTTCGTGCAGTTCATGCGTAACTACGTCGCTTACATGTGCTAACGTCCTCATTATAAAATGAGGTAATCTCGTAAGCTCTCACTTCCCGCGTAGAAAGGGCTTAAGGGTTCGACAGTAGACCAAGAAGAAAGTACCTAGAATCTTAACATCAGACTAGGCATTAATGTTAGCATAGAATAGGGGATCATGGAGGAATTTTATTACGGGGTCTATGCTCCATACTGAACCCTGCAAGGCATAACGTCTCTAATGATGAAGATGATGATGCATTTGTAGCTGTTCTACATCTACATAGATACTCTGCAAATCACATTCAAGTGCCTGGTAGAGGGTTTATTAACCACTTTCATAACTTTTCTCTACCGTTTCATTCTCTAATAGCGCGCGGGAAGAAAGAACACCTAAATCGTTCCGTTTTCAATCTGATTTCTCTTATTTTATTGGGATGGTCATGTCTCCCTAAGTAGGTGGGTGCTAGCAAAATATTTTCACATTCAGAAGTAAAAGTCGGTGACTGAAACTTCGCAAACAGATCACGCCGCAATGAATAACGTCATTCTTTTAATGATTTCCACCCGAATTCGTGCAACATTTCCGTGGCGCTCCCCCCCCCCCCCCGTAACATGATAAAACAAAACGAGCTGCCCTTCTCTGAACCTTCTCAATGTCTTCCGTCAGTCCCACCTGGTGATGGTCCCACAAGGGGCAACAGTACTCCAGGAGAGGACGCACAAGTGTGATGTAGCCAGTCTCTTTGGTGGAGCTGGTGCATCTTCGAAGCGTTCTGCCGATGAAACGTAACCTTTGGTTCGCCTTCCCCACAATATTTTCTGTGTGTTCTCTCCAGTCAAAGTTGTTCGTAATTGTAACTCCTAGGCGACCTTAAGGTTTGACTGATTTATCGCGTAATTGAAGTTCAGCGTATTTCTTTTATTGGTCATGTGTATTACTTCACACTTTTATTTATTTAGTGTCAATTGCCAATTTTCGCACCATGCAGAAATTTTGTCTAAATCGCTTTGCAGTTGCTTTTGATCCTCTGCTGACTTCACTAACCGATAAACGACAGCATCATCCGCGAACAATCTAAGGGAGCTATTCAGATTGTCTCCTAAATCGTTTATAAACACGAGGAAGAGTAGGGGACCTATAACGCTTCCCTGTGGAACGCCAGATATCACTTCTGTTTTACTCGATGACTTACCGTCAATTACAACGAACTGTGTTCTTTCTGATAGGAAATCGTGAATCCAATCGCACAATTGGGGAGATATTCCATAAGCACGCAATTTCATAAGAAGCCGCTTGTGGGGTACAGTGTCAAAAGCTTTCCTGAAATCCAAAATATGGAACGATTTGAGATCCCTTGTCGATGGCACTTAACACTTCATGTGTATAAAGGGCAAACTGTGTTTCGCAAGAGTGATACTTTCTGAATCCGTGTTGACTACTGGTTAGCCGGCCGCGGTGGCCGAGGGGACTAAGGCGCTCCAGTCACGGTCCGCACGGCCACTACGGTCGGGGGTTCGAATCCCCCCTCGGGCATGGATATTTGTGCCGTCCTAGTTCGTAAGTAGTTCATAAGTAGTTTGTAAGTTTAGGGACTGATAGCCCCGTAGTTAAGTCCCATAGACTTTACAAACATTTGAACATTTGAACATTTGACTACTAGTTAATAGATCGTTCTCTTCGAGGTAGTTCATAATATTCGAACACAGTAGTAGTACTGTCTGTTAAACTGGAAATCAGCTTAGCGTAGCCTGAATTATGGCTAGTCAGACACAAAACACAAGCGTCCGCCCTTGAAGTCCCTTCTCCGGCGCCAATCGCCGTGCGCCCCGGGGCGCCTCCAGTGCTGCCAACGGCAGGCGGCAGGCGCGCCACTTGTCGGGGCGGCGCAGAACAATCACCCAGCCCCGCCCATTGTTCCTCGGGAGCGCCTCGGCCGACAAAGAGTGGGTAGCGGCGCCCTGGAGACGCCGACGCGGATCCACGACTTACGCCGCCGCTGTAGCGCACAAAACACCGGCCCAAACTGCGGCTGGAGATGCGCCACTTGAGTAACTCGAGGAAGGGCTGCTCCCCCCAGTCGATATCTAAAGATGGAAACCTCTTATCAGGACGATGTCTGTCTACAAATTTCTGAGAACAGACAGAAAATAAACAAGCTTCTGAGAACACAAGATATTTCTAGCTTCTTTCTATGAATGAAAATTTTCAGCAAAGAAATGTTCGTGTTATCCGAAGTAATGTCCCACCGCCTTGCAACTGAATTTATATGATTTTACTGTCACAAGATAAGTATACCTTAACCTACTAATTCACGTTAGGTGTAACGCTGCATGCGATATGAATGGAACGAGCATATAAGGACAGTCGTGACGAAGGCGAATGGTTTATTGGTACAATTTTGGGAAAGTGTGATTCGTCTCTAAAGGAGACCGCATATAAAAATCTTATACGACCCCATATTGAGTGTTGCTCAAGTGTATGGGATCCCCACCAGATCGATTTAAAGTAAGATACAGAAGCAGTTCAGAGACGGGCGGCTAGGTTTGTAACTGATAGATTCGATCATTAACCCTTTCCTGCCCGACGGGACTTAAAAGTCTCAGCCCATTTACAGCGACATGAAACAAAGTGAAAATTGATATCTGACGTGTATTCCTGACTGGGCGTTAGGGTCCCTCAGATGTATCATATGGAACTCTCGCTGGCCGAGCTTGTTCCAGTATCACTGCTCACAGACACCAGTAAACAGCGGACTGTTGTACGCCTCTGTGCACGATTTCGTCAGGCAAGTTTTGCTGTCACAAAAAGACGCTGTTGTGTGCTCTCGCGTTGGTAATTTTGTTGTCTATTGTTTTAGCCAATGGAAACTGATATTATTCAAGGAATAGTATGCAGTGTTCCAAACTGTGCCTGGACGTTTTTACTACTGACAGTGTCTCTAAGGCATTTTGTGCATGTTATTTTTGTAGTTTCTTTTTTACTAGGTGTCAGTAATAAATGGTTGTAATTTTGTTTTGTTTACGAATTACGCAATAGGAATACGGTGTGTGCTTTTCCTCCCTTCAGATTAATATCTAAAATGGCATTTCGATATAAAAATTTTGCAACCTGTTTCTTGCAGGTAAATCCTTTTGTTAACAGAGACAAGCATTTTATAATGTCTCCAAATTACATTTCCTCCTCTTGGATTTTCAGATACAGTTTTTTAACTTTTTTTATTTTATATTTTTCGCGTTAAAAAGGAAAACAAAAATGTGTGAATACACGAAAATGTGCTTTTATTCACTCTGGTGGTAAACTATCCAAATATGAAGTTATATGCTCGAATATTTGATAGTTTTGGTAGGAAACGGTTAAGCGAGTGTTACCGAAATGCTACGAGAACTCAAATGGGAGTCGCTGGAGGGAAGGCGACGTTCTTTTTGAGGAACACTGTTGAAGATATTTAGGTCAGAAAACGATTCTATTGCCACCAACCTTCATTTCTCGTAAAGACCACAAAGATTAGAGAGATCAGGGCTCTTATGGGTGCATTTACTTTTGCCTCGCTTTATATGGGAGTGAAACAGGAAAACAAGTAACTAGTAGTGCTACTGACAAGGAAAGAACTTGGGCTCGAACAAACACATATACACCAAAATTGTATGAGAGATAATGTAAAGATCCCTTATTGCACTAGTGATACTCCCGCATCTGCAAAACTCTGCAGTCGTCCGTTAGAGGCCTCTGCGTGTGCCTTGCCACATTGCACTTTGACCTGTCTGTTCGCCAGTAGGGATGGTTCAGTGTGCCTCCAAAGTTGCGTTTTGTGACGTTATTTGTGTGGTGAAGCGTCAGATGGGGCAGCGATTGGCAGTCAATCCTGCTAATGTATTGCGATTGATTGAGATGAAGTTACGAAGAACCCTTCTTCGTGAAGATGGTATTAGTGTAGAAGATGAATCATTCGCATGCTTTCTCGTATCTGTTATGGTACAGAAATATGATCATAAGTTAGATAATGTTGTTACAAACTCATAATAATGATAATAGGGATGATAATGACGAACAACTCATTGCAAGCGGTAGTGCTACGGTAAGTGCAGGAAGAGGCGATGGATGCAGTGGCAGTGAATACCAGCAGTCTTTCGGAAAGAAGGTTAAAGTTGCAACTATCATCACGGCTTTTGATGACAATACGCTAGAGAACATGTACGATGATTATTACATAAGTTTTAGCTAAGATATCTGCATTGCTTATGGCGTCTACAATTACATCTACAGTGCTATCTAGAGCATCATTGGAGAGTTTTGCATAAAAACGATACCCACCAGCACAATGAGTACGTAGAGATACTGTAACCAGACGTTCATACAGATATCTTTGTTCGAGCCCATGTACTTTTCTTTGTGAGTACTCTTCGCCACGCGCCTTTGGCTGGATCGCAGGGTAAGTATGTAGATATAGATGGAATCTTAATAATAATTTAGGACAATCCTAGAGCCTTATGATGAAAAGGAAAGCAATAGCGTATTGCTTACGTTGCAAATTGAGTGCTTTGCGCATAGCGCTGCATTCTCACCTTCCCAGCGCTGTCCGCTTCGCTGTTGCACCGAGCCTGTTGCCTCTCGGGTTTGTCGGGTACCCGAAACCTGATTGCACACACACACCGATTTTGGACGGCCGGCGAAATATCGGCCGCCCACATTTCTGCAGTGGACCATTGGAGGGCATCGTGGCTTGCACACTGGTCGACCACGGACCGGCACCGGCAAAAAGCCGGTCAGCTGCCACAGCAGGCCGTTGTCACTGCAGACCGCCGGCGCCGGGCATACAGTAGAGAGGCACACGTCGTCTTATGGCAGCTCTACCAGCACACGCAATGATTTTACCAGCCGGCCTCCCTGCATAGTTCTCGCTGTGCCTTCTTGCCATACAGTCGACGTAGCGCATATAGGACTAAATTTTTTAAAAAATCGCACTGACGTGTTTTACGGCCCACTTTAGATTTGTAGTTTTATAAGTTTTTGCAAACATTTTGGACCGAAATGATAATCTAAATAATAAAAAATCAATTAATAAGAGTGGCTGAAACCATTTTAAGAAAAAAAATTATGTAGTGGCGGGTTCCGAACCACTGACCTTCAGCGTCACAGTCCAGCGCATTGCCCACTACGCTGCAGCTAACAATTAAAAGTAACGTTCTTTAATCTCATAATATTGTTGGCTGTTGTTAACTGATGCATGGCATTTTTAGACCTTAGATTATCATTTATCGTACGAAGTACGACGTGTTTTTGTTAATTCTTCAGCGCGCAATTGCTTTGAAATGACAACGTGTAAGTTACAATAGGAAAATCATCGAATACGCAAGGCAAGATGGCGTATGCCAGAGAGAGTTCTGAGCGAGGAATGTCACGTGACATCTGCGAACGGCTTGTTTTCGTTAATTCAATGGAGGGTGTCAAATCTCCGTTATTTTTGTAAATATCTCTCAAACGATACGAGATATGAAAAACACATTAGGGAACAAAGTTGTAGAGAATTTTCTCCTCTACAAATCTGTTACTCAGTTTTCGAGTTAGATGAACAGTTTATGTGCAATTAAAATTACATTACAAACGGCTTTTTTGGTATTTCTAACGTATTTCTCTGGTGGGCAACAATTATGTCTGTAAAATTTGGTGCCTATCGGTTGAACGGTTCGACCTAAAAATTGGGAACACGTTACATCCAGACAGACATCGTCAAATCGAACCGGCTTTTTTTGGTATTACTACGTTATTTTTTCTCAAAAAAAATTGAAAAAGGGAGGTTCTGGTCTCTGACGGCCTACAATCATGTCTGTAAAATTTGGTACTGTTCGGTTCAACGGTTGGTCTTAAAAACAGGGAACTCGTAAAGACTACCACTCTTGGAAGAAAGGATATGGTGGAGACATGGCTTAGCCACAGCCTAATGGATGTTTCCAGAATGAAACTTTCACTCTGCAGCGGAGTGTCCGATGATATGAAACTTCCTGGCAGATTAAAATTGTGTGCCGGAACCAGGACTCGAACCTGGCACCTTTGCGTTTCGCGGGCGAGCGCACTACAGACTGTGCTATCCCGACACGACTCACGATGCATCCTCACAACTTTACTTCCGCCAGTACCTCGCCTCCTACTTTCCAAACTTCACAGAAGCTCTCCACATTCCGCTGCAGAGTGAAAGTTTCAATATATATATATATTGTTCTAATCTAGTTTAGTGTTTCTAGTTTCTGCTGTCCCACTGGCTGGTCACCTCAGTCTCTGTACCCGCACAGGCGTGCATCCTATTTCCCTGTGTCGGTCTCGCTCTACTTGGCCACCGACACCCAGGAAAACCGGCGGAAACGAGACACAAAAAAAAATCAATTTCGGTTTGGAATCAACTTCACTCGACCACGACAGCCGAGGGACTGCTCGTTTGACCGGTAAAATTCCGGCGTGTGTGCAGGAAGCGATCTACGGGTAAAATATCGGCCGTTATCTACCGGCCATCCAAAATCGGCGTGTGTGTGTGTGTGTGTGTGTGTGTGTGTGTGGAACCAGACGAAAGAGCAGCGAGCGTTGACGGCATATCGTGGTTCGCGCACACTAAGGCCGTGTTCAGAGACGGTGATGATCGCGCGGTTACAGATTCGCGCTGTGCCCGCGCGGGTGTTATTTACTTGAGTATCGTCGTAACTGTTCACACGGGACCGCGCGGCTAGTCCAATCGCGCGGTAGCCGTATTTCAATCGGCGGCAAATACAATCACGCGGCGCCCGCGCGATTCTATTTCTGTGGAATCCTGTAGGAGCGTTTAGTTTGGTTGCGGACACTGCACGGTTCGGACGTCACAATACCACCTGCTTGCAATAGATCGCTTCGAAACCGAATTACTTATTGATGAAGTGGAGAAATGGCATGGACTAGGCGGTTTTCAGAGCGGTGAATATCAATACATAAATACGCTAACACGAAAATTGTGATACAGATCACTAATTTATTCGTACAAGAAGGCCAAT
Organism: Locusta migratoria; assembly: GCA_026315105.1. Taxonomy (NCBI): domain Eukaryota; kingdom Metazoa; phylum Arthropoda; class Insecta; order Orthoptera; family Acrididae; genus Locusta; species Locusta migratoria. The sequence goes on along the minus strand of CM048745.1, from coordinate 712,666,520 downwards.
GAAAGTTACATAATTCGAAAGATTATACATTTCACGAATATAAATATTATGTGTGCTTTTAAAGTGGTCAAAGGAAGTAAAAATTTTCCTATCTACAGCTTGGATCAAGTTCTATATTCTCCAATAATCAGCTCACGGATTGGGTATTCGCCTCGACCAGAGACGCTGTAATGCAGCGCGTCTGCAGTATTCAAATAACGTATAAAAATAAGTGAATATCGAAACATAGAGTGCTCCCAACTCACTTTCTTGTGCCGTACAAATGCTTTATTTTCGCAGTGATTAAGAATGGTTAAATGAAATTGATGTTTTCATAAGAATGCCGATATAAAGGATGATGCGCCGGGAGAGGCATCTAGCGGTGCTCGGGTGGAACTACGAAGTCGACATGTTGTCAGCTCTGGAATTCTGAATATCGCAGTATCGAAATAACACTATTTCTTGGCGTTGTATAAATATTTGAACACCGAAATTGTAGTTCCATTTCAAATATCAGGCTAATGAAAGTTATATAATTCGAAAATGGCATGAGAAGTAAATAATTCCGTTTTTATTTGTTGTTATTGTGTCAGGCATTTTCCGTAACACGTAAAAAATACCGTTTCATACCTCCCAGTGCCGGTTAAATTTTATCAAATATCCCAGCGGCCTCCTATGATAATGTTGGCAACAGATGCTGAATAGTGAGAATTCTGTGAGTCTTCATTTTAGCCAATCGCTTCGACAACGCTGATGTTTCCTCATGGAATCTTCTTCTCTTTACGAGGGCAATTATTTTTACTGAGCGGACAAGGGTACATACAAGAACCTGTGAACCATAAAGCGGGAACAGCATTATTTGTTTACTTCATGGTCTGTACGACACGCTAATTGAGTCATTCTATGTGGTTCGAAAAAATGGGCAAAGATTTTTTTATCGTGTTGTTGATGTTGCCAACATAATCACGCGAGGCCGCCGACATGATACGTAAAATTTTACCCCCAGTGACCATTGTAAATACAATTGGTCGATTTTCGACCACAGGCAATACTAGTTCTAATAAAACTGCCAAAAACCAAACTTGGCAAGAGTTCGTGGATATATTTGGAACGATTGAGACATGTTGGAAAAGAAGAATGTTTTTGGTAGGTTGGCGTAGGTATTTATTGAATAAAAATGAATTGTGTGTTTCAGAACCTGAAATATCTTCCCTAATTGGAGTATCTCATCAAAATAATTTATCGACATTCTCAAACAGTTGTCAACAATTTTTTCTCCTTGTATTCTTAATGTAGAATACAACGTTACGAAGTGGCCATGTACGAGTCGATCACTTAGTATAGGATGCACGCATTACTGCCTTCTTTCTCTCGCTATCCTTCTTTTCACCAACCAGAGTAAACACATTACTTCTTCTTCCACTTCCATTTCAACACTGTCAATTCCCGCTACACACTGCGAACCGCTTACTAACCGCGACCGGACACCGCCTGTCTTACCACGCAGGCCCTCATTTTGCGGTTCAAACCGCGCGATTCCCGCATGTCTGAACGTGTCCTAAAGTAGAGCTCCATCACCCGCGATGCAACGCCGATCGCGGTCGGGCTCAGGCGGGGTGTAGGCTCTTGCATACAGGCTGCTGACTCTCGCCTGAAGAGAACACCAGAAAGCAAGGAACTGCCGAAACTAAACACCAGGGGCGCCGACATTTGAAAAATGTGGGTGCTCGTGGTTACATTTTGCATTACCTATTCGGTTGCAGGGTTCAAAGATCTGGCCAAGCAGTGAACGTTCATGCGCAGTCTAATCCTCAGTAGCTTTGCATCACGTGATTTACCGTATAAATAGGCATGCGCAGACGCAGTCTTGGACTCGCCTTGATGATGGCTGTAAGGTTTGCAGCCGAAATATCGAAAGAAGAATTGTAGCTGGCCCGGGTCCGTTAAACTTTGTTTACAAGATCAATCAATCAAACGTGAAGGCTGTAAACTTCACCGAATACCTAGGAATTACTATTACTTCAGACCTAAACTGGAATGAACTCGTAGATAATGTCGTGGGAAAGGCGAACCAGAGACTGTGTTTTATTGGCAGTACCATTAAAAGATGAAACACAATAAAGGGACTGCATACACAACGCTTGTCCGTCCTTGTTTGGAGTATTGCAGCCCAGTGTGGGATCCTTATCAGGTGGGTTTGACGGAGGTCATCAGAAGAGTCCAAAGAAGGGCAGCTCGTTTTGTATTGTCACGATACACGGGAGACATCGTTACGGAAATGATACAGGATCTGGTATGGGAATCATTACAACAACGGCGCTTGTTGCTGCGGCGTGGGCTACTTACGAAACTCCAATCGCCAACATTCTCTTCCGAATGCGAAAATATATTGTTGACTCCCACTTACCTAGCTAGAAATTATCATCAGAATAAAATACGAGAAATCAGAGCTCGAGCGGAGAGATTCAGGTGTCGTTTCATCCCGCGAGCTCTTAGAGAATGGGATGGGAGATAAATAGTATAAGGGTGCAGAATGAAACTTTCACTCTACAGCGGAGTGTGCGTTGATATGAAACTTTCTGGCAGATTAAAATTGTGTGCCGTAACCGGGACTCGAACCTGGGTCCTTTGCCTTTCGCGGGCAGGCGCACTACCGACTGTGTTATCCCGACACGACTCACTATACCGCCTCACAACTTTACTTCCGCCACTACCTCGCCTCCTACCTTCCAAACTTCACAGAAGCTCTCCTGCGAACCATGCAAGACTAGCACTCCTGGAAGAAAGGATATATTGGAGACATGGCTTAGCCGCAGCCTAAGGGATGTTTCTAGAATGAAACTTTTCACTCTGCAGCGGAGTGTGCGCTGATATGAAACTTCCTGGCAGATTAAAATTGTCGGGATAGCACAATCGGTAGTGCGCTTGCCCGCGAAAGGCAAAAGGTCCCAGGTTCGAGTCCCGGTTCCGGCACACAATTTTAATCTGCCAGGAAGTTTCAGTATAAGGGTGGTTCGTTGAACCCTCTGCCAGGCACTTCAATGTGATTTGCAGATATCCCATGTAGATGTAGATGAAGCGGCTTGTAATCCGAAAAGATTTTATTATTGGATATCGCCGCGAAAACGTGCACTCATACATCCGGAACGGTTCTTTCTGATTTGACGGTAAGTCATCGAGTAAAACAGAAGTGATATCTGGCGTTCCACAGGGAAGCGTTATAGGTCCCCTACTCTTCCTCGTGTTTATAAACGATTTACGAGGCAATCTGAGTAGCTCCCTTAGACTGTTCGCGGATGATGCTGTCGTTTATCGTTTAGTGAAGTCAACAGAGGATCAAAAGCAACTGCAAAGCGATTTAGACAAAACTTCTGCATGGTGCAAAAATTGGCAATTGACACTAAATAAAGAAGAGTGTGAAGTAATACACATGAATACTAAAAGAAATCCGCTGAACTTCAATTACGCGATAACTTTATCTGGAGAGAACACATAGAAAATATTGTGGGGAAGGCGAACCAAAGGTTACGATTCATCGACAGAACGCTTCGAAGATGCACCAGCTCCACCAAAGAGTCTGCCTACATCACACTTGTGCGTCCTCTCCTGAAGTACTGTTGCCCCCTGTGGGACCCTCACCAGGTGTGACTGACGGAAGACATTGAGAAGGTTCAGAGAAGGGCAGCTCGTTTTGTTTTATCACGTTAGGGGGGGGGGAGAAGCGTCACGGAAATGTTGCACGAATTGGAGTGGAAATCATTAAAAGAAAGCGGCGTGATCTGTTTGCAAAGTTTCAGTCACCGACTTTTAGTTCTAAATGTGAAAATATTTTGCTAGCATCCACCTACTTAGGGAGACATGACCATCGCAATAAAATAAGAGAAATCAGATCGAAATCGGAACGATTTAGTTGTTCTTTCTTCAGGCGCGCTATTAGAGAATGGAACTGTAGAGAAAAGTTCTGAAAGTGGTTAATGAACCCTCTGCCAGGCACTTGAATGTGATTTGCAGAGTATCTATATAGATGTGGATATAGAAATCAGAGCTCGAACGGAAAGATTCAGGTGTTCTTGCTTCCCGCGCTCTACTCGAGAATGGAATAGGAGATAAATAGTATAAAGGTGGCTCGATGAATCTTCTGCCAGGCTTTTAAATGTGATTTGCAGAAATCCCGTGTAGCTGTAGATGAAGCGGCTTGTAATCCGAGAAGATTTTATTATTGGATATGGTCGCCAAAACATGCACTCATACATGCAGAACGGTTCCTTGTGATTTGCACGGCGCGACCGCGGTGCCTCAGCCTTAGAGCCGGCAGCGCTGGTGAGCGATTGGTACAGGGCGACGCACTCGCCAGTGGCTCTGCCGCCGACGCCTCCGGCGCCCTAAGTGGCTCCGCTCTGCACTCTCCATTGTCCGGCAGCGCCTCGCGAAAGGTCACGTCCCGCCAGCATTAGCATCCAAATAGCGGCCGCTCGCGCTCCCCCGTCGCCACTTTGTATGCGCCATTCGGCCTCACCTGATCACTTCTGTGCCAATTTTTATTGCCCACATTTTGTAACCTTTAACAGGGAAGGAACAAATGAGAAAATATTTCAACCTGAATCTTAATCATTCTGGAGTAGTTCTTTTCTACGCTGGCAGTAGTCCAGTTCCATTGTAGCTGCAGCCGCCGTTGCTGCATTTACATATTGTTCCATCGGAGCTAAAATTTCATCTCTCTCCTATCGCTGTAAAACCGTGTAGGATTCCAAGAACCGTTTGACGTTGTACTGTTTCGTATAAGGCGCATAATTTTGCAGTTTGTCGCATGAACAAATACAGAAATTGCACTTTGTAATGTATTTGGGACTCCGGGTACGTTGTCGCAACGTGAAACACGCGTCAAATACGAAGAATTGTTGTTGGACATGTGTCTGTTACGTAATCTCTATATATAAAAGGAAGTGTCCCGATTGATTGACTGACTGACTGACTGACTGACTCATCATCGCCCAGCCCAAACCACTGAAGAAAGAAACTTGAAATTTGTGGAGGATGTTGACCTCACTCTGTAGGCGTCATATAAGAAGCGATTTTTCGATATTCCGTCCGTAAGGGGGTGAAATAAGGGATGAAACGTTGTTCTTTTATTTTTTTATTTTATATATATATATATATATATATATATATATATATATATATATATATATATATATATATATATATGAAAATACGTAGCTATTTAGGCAATTTTGAAGCTAGAACTACAAAATTTCGGATTTTAATTCAGGGTTCAAATTTAAGCCACGTGTTTCGGCATTTTTTGAAATTCGACCAAAAAGGGGGTAAAATAGGTGACGCAAAAAATTGATTTTCAAAAATATGTTGCTGTTAACTCAAATTTTAAGCAATATCTATGAAACTTAGGATATGGACCCTTGCTCGGGATTAAAAAGACACGAGTTTCGTTATTTTTGGAAATTCAAAAACTAAGGGTAAAAGAAGGGATCAGAAATTCTTTTCGAAAACACTTTGTTGTCAAGACAATTTTGAAGCTATAGCTGCAAAAATTGGTGTTTGTATTGATCGTTATGTTTTAAAAAATACGTGTTTCAGTATTTTTGGAAATTCAACCATCAAGGGAGTTAAATTGGAGAGGGGATGATTTTCGAAAATCTGTTGCTATTTAGGCAATTTTGAAGTTAGAACTACAACTTTTCGGATTAGGATTCAGGGTTCAAATTTAAAATACACTTGTTTCGGTATTTTTGGAAATTCGATCAATAATGGGGTGAAATACGAGATGCAAATTTGATTTTCAAAAATTTGGTGCTGTTAACTCAAATTTCAAGCTATAACTACGAAACTTAAGATATGGATTCTTCATCAGGATTAAAAAGAAACAACTGCTGCAGACCAACCAACCTACGCATGCGAAGCAGAGGGTGTTCAGCTAGTATTTTCTGAAAACGGCATGGGAAGGTGCAACAAAAGTATTCGGACAAAGGCGGACAACGTGATAGAATAGTTCATTCCCAGACGCACAGAGGGTGAAGCGACTGCAGTGTGTCCGACATTGCCGCGAGACGATAGCGGTGATTAGTAAACACATATCGAGAGCATGTGCAGGTCGACGATGGGACGCAGAGGGAAGCAAAGGCAACTTGTCGTTTATCATCACGCGAAGGGGAAAACCTGCAGGGAATTACCGCAATGGTGAACATGAAGAAAGGTACAGTTCACGACATTATTAAACGGTTCGAGAAAGAATACCGATTGGAATTCCGTTGCAGTACAGGACGGCCACGGACATTTTCACAGAGAGATGAACGTGTGATTGTGCGAAAAGTACCACATAATCCGAAAATATCTGCCACACGAATTGCAAGTGAGGTGAAGGGAGACCTCGGTGTAAAAGTTCATCCCGAAACCGTACGAAGAGTACTACGATGATCGCAGTACCACGATCGAGTGGCGCGGTGAAAGCCATTCATAAATGCAGTGAACCAGAAGAAACGTATGCAGTTTGCGAGGAAATACGCCGAATACGATCAGGCTTGGTGGAATTGGGTGATATTTTGCGACGAATGGAAATTTGCATTATGGAAAAACGTCGGAAAGGCAAACGTGTGGCTAAAGACCAATAAAGAGCCGAATCCCAGGAACCTCAAGCCAACAGTACAGTTTGGAGGTGGAAGCATCATGGTGTGGGGATGTATGTCCGGCAATGGTGTGGGTGATTCATTGTTCATTGATGATACGATGAACAAGGAAGATTATTTGAATATACTGCGAGGACATTTGAAGCAGAGTGCACAACATCTAGGTATTGCGAACAACTTTCATTTTTATCATGATAATGATCCCAAGCATACCGCGCATATTATACAAATGTGGTTGCTCTTCAATTGCCCGAAAGTATTGCACCCCCCTCCCGAATCACCAGACCTTAACCCAATCGAACATTTGTTGGAGAAAATAAAACGGACCCTCCGCGCGGACAACCTCTATACGAAGGAGACCTCGAAAGAGAAACTGCGCCACGAATGGGCAAATATAGGCCCAGATTTCACGAGAAAACTCGTGGAAAGTATGCCTAGTAGATTGAAGGAGGTATTGATAATGAAAGGTGGACCCAAAAGGTATTGACATTTTCGTCGTACAATTTAGGAACATTCATTGGAAGTGTCCGAATACTTTTGTAGCAGCAGGGTATGCAGGTTGTTTAATTTTTGTTGTTAATTTTTCTGTTATTTACGTTTTGGAAACGAAATAATACAATAATTCTTTTGTAATTAATGTTGTTACGCATATATATTGCTAATAAATATGTTTGGGTTTCATAGTCAGTGTTTCTCGAGTACTCATTGTGAAACTTCCCACTGTCCGAATGCTTTTGCGACTGAGTGTATTAGCTACTCTGTGATCGATTTCGGCGTTGGCTTTCTTCCGTAAATACGAACTCTTATGGAGGAAAATGGGGATCTTTTCCGGTGGACTGGTGTGGACAGTCCGTTACGGAGCGAGCGAGAAGGAAGTGCCTTTCTGTGACAGCGTGGAGAAGGTTGTTGTTGTTCGCTGTTACACTGAGTACCGACACTAGTCAGTACGGGCAAGTGCAGGAGGTTACGCTTGCTGATTGTCTTGGAAGACTGTACTGTCTTTCGTTTCCGGGGAGGAACTGCTCGGAGATAAGTTTGGCCAAATCATGCAATGTATGTTGCCGGCGTGTATATTAAGGTATATTAAGGTCACGTTGGCGAATGATGTATTGACGTGTGGCAAGTGCAAGTGCCCCATGACATGGCATACAGCAATGCAGGTATTGTGATTGTGTTCGCTGCTTGAAATCGGCCGGAGCGATATCTAGTGTAACTTGCTGTGAGATGCAGTGGACATTTCTATATGGCTGAGCCACATTATGACTTTTAAAGTCTGCTAAACTGTATGAACTGCTTGACATTTGGTTTCCGGTGGTTGATTATGTTTGGGGTGTTCCACAAGGATCAGTATTGAGTCCCTTACTGTTCATTGTGTGTAAATAATGTATCATCTTTTGTCCCCCACTGTAAATACCACCTTACGCTAATGACCTATGGTTAGGCATACTTCTAACCGCCAGCCCAGAAAACGTACGCACGACATACACCCAGTAAATGCAGATTTACTTCAGATATCATACTGGACACAAAACGCAGGTTTGGAACTCAACCCATCTAAAACGAAAGTATTTCAGTTGTTCACAAAGACCACCACAGCACAGAGAATCTCTTCCACCATAAATCCTTAACCGTTTGTTTCCCAAGGAACCAAATTGAGTTTGAAAACTATTTTATTTTCTATAATTATATTATAAATGATATATAAAACTAATATATAAATTGAGAAAAGTACTCGAACGCTTACAATTTTTTAGAACACTTGGGTACGCAGTGGAAACACTGGTCCAGTACATGAAGTTCTGCAAGACATAGACCATACTAAAATATTAGTTTAGTTTGCAATACATAACCTTCCATTGCTTACAAGAACTACGCCAACTCAGAAGATAATACAGCGGAAAACACAATGTATGTAACCTCACGATTCTCAGAAACAGCTAACACGAGGCACACACTGCACAGCTGAATGTTGACGTTGGTTTCCCTTTCAAAAGTATTACCCGAGTCGGCAGCGAGTTGATTTTCTTGACGACAAAGGGGAGAACACTCCAGTGCCATGGTGGGTTTACAGATCAGTTACTGAACAGCTTTTGAGACATTAAAGTATAGGTGGTGAAACCAGTTGGACGCAAAGGGTTAACGGCAGATCAGTATCCTTTCCTTCTTCTGCAAAGAAACTGTGAATAATACTAGACCATCACTGGATTGCACACACAACAAGAATCTGTTCAGCAATTCAAAAAAAGTATTTACTTTACAGCTTAAATGAACCTCTCTGATACTCTCCATATTCGACTATGACGATTTACTTCTCATATTTGACTTTGATGATGTCAGTCTCCAAGAACTTTCGTGAGAGCTCACGCAGGCTGGAACTGGCGAAGAAACCTTGTGTACACTGTGACATAAAGCTTTATCGAGCATATCGCTTCTTCATACAAACAGTACTCATGGCTAATGAGCAGGTAAGCAAAGAGACTAATCATATTCTGAGTTTGTTGCATGGTCTTCGCAATCATCTCACACAGTCTTATCTTCAACTTTCACATTACTATCTGAGCAGTACAACAACCAAATAAGACGTCTCTACCATCACATAATACTGCCATGTTTTCTAAATCTGTTTCTGTATCAGCACCACAGCTTTGGAAATACCTTTCTCAAAATATGCGAAAAATTAAATTGTCAGTAATTACGCAATATTTCAGTCCTGTGAGGACTGAGACAAACAATTAAGTTACAAATAAGTACTGTGAGGTATCTTCTCGACCAAAAGAAGCTGTAATGAGCAAATCGAAAATCATAGAACGCCGATTTGTTTTGTTGACAGTAGAGGTACTCTGCAACATGCATTTTTTCAGCGAGCACAAACTGTGAACCAAATGTTCTCCTCAAAAGGCTCAGAGGAGCGGGAACCCAGTGACACCAAACAATGCAGACAGTTGCTGCATCATACCAACACCCGTGGTCATACAGCCACTTGTTTATATCAAATGACATTCCCATTATTCCACAGGCACTCTTCACCCGAATCTATGTAACTTCGTTCTCTTTCAAAAACTCAAAACATAGCTTTCGAAATGTGGAGAACATTCAAAAGAATGTGGCTAACATATTACCAGCGGTGTCAGCTGAAGCCTTTCAGCGTTCCTACCAAGATTGGGTACGAATCTGCCCCTGTATAACTGCACAAGGGCACTGATTTGAAGAGAACTTTTTGTTGCCTGAAAAAATAAAAATGTTGATACATAAAAAAATTGATTCATTTCTTATGTATTCAAAAAGTGTTTGTAAAGCTTAAGAGACTAAACTACGGGGCCATCAGTCCCCAAACTTATAAACTACTTATGAACTACCTTATACTAAAGAGGACACAAACATCCATGCCCGAGGGGGGATTCGAACCCCCGACGGTGGCCGCGCGAACCGCAACACGGCGCTCCAGTATGCGCGGCTAATCCGCCGCGGCTCATATTTATTGTGACCCTAAGTTCATTGTTCAGTCCCTACAGTTTTAACCGGTCACAGAAACCCAACGAAACAAGATAAAAATGATAAACCTTCACCAAATGGAAAAAAACTCCAATTTTATGTTACGTTATTTTCATTGTTATGAGTGCGTAAGTAATGGTGAAACAATGAAATTAAATAAATTACGTAGGTGGAGCAGGCAGATCATATCATTCAAGATGTGGACGGTGAAGAGCGAACTTCATGGAGGTATTTTGCTCGCTAAATGTAGTTCAATGACACGTGCTCAGCGTGAATATCGCCTCGTGGAAATAATATTTGATGGTGGGATCAGCAGTTGTACGAAAGTGGCAGCATGTTGGACCAAAAACTTCATGGCGGGCCTTCGGTTATGGAGGAAACTATAGAAGATTACTGAACCTAAGGAGGCCCACTACATCGGTACCTACATGGTCTGGAGAACTATAATTAAAGACGAATACAGTCCCTCTGTTTTTCGACAAATAAGAGGACAGGATTTCATGCAGAATTTAAACAAGAACAAGCTATAGGGTAATTTTAATCGCTTACTCGATAACGCAATCCCAATAGCTGGACGTGCATGACAAAATTTCCGTTTTGTTGTACGTATTCCATCGGGGTACCTGGGCCCAAGCAGTGTCCGTCAATAGCAGACTTGTTAGGTTGTTGCAATCGTGTGTGACGTTTATGCTCAATACATATATCCCCGAAACTCCAAGATCAGAGTGAAAAATTAATGCCACCTCATCCGCTGAAATCTAATGTTTATTATCGATACTGCTATTGGTTTTCATCTTTCGTCATGTGATGCCGCTGAGTGCTTGCTACATCTACATAAATACTCCACAATCCACCGTACGGTACACTGTACCACTACTAGCCATTTCCTTTCCTATTCCACTCCCAAATAGAACGAGGAAAAAAAAAAGAATGCCTATATGCCTCCGTACGAGCCCTAATTTCTCTTATCTTGTCTTTGTGATCATTACGCGAAATGTAAGTAGGCGGCAGCTTCAAATTCCGACCCTCTACATTTCCTCAACAGAATTTCTGGAAAAGAACGTTATCTTTCCTCCAGCGATCCCCATTTGAGTTCCCGGAGCATTTCCGTGACACTCGCGCATTGGTCGAACCTACCAATAACGAATCTAGCTGCTCGTCTCTGAACTGCTCCTATGTCTACCTTTAAACAGATCTGCTGCGGGTCCCAAACACTTGAGCAATACTCAAGACGTGGTCGTACAAGCATTTTATACGCGGTCTCCTTTACAGGTGAAGTACATCTTCCCAAGATTCTCCCAATAAACCGATGTCGGCTGTACGCCTTACTCACAACTGTCCTTACATGTTCGTTCCATTTCATATCGCTCTGCAATGTTACACCCAGATATTTGAACGACGCGACTGCATCAAGAAGCTCACTACTAATGCTGTATTCTGACATTATGGCACTGTTTTTCCTACTCATGCGCATCACCTTACATTTTTCTACATTGAGAGCTAGCTGCCATTCTTCGCACCAACTAGAAATTTTGTCTAAGTCAACCTGTATGCTATTACAGTCAGTTACAGACGACACCCTCCTGATACACCACAGCATCATAAGCAAACAGCCGCAAATTACAAGTTACTCTGTCCAAAATGTTCAAATGTTTGTACAACTTATGGGACTGAACTACGGGGTCATCAGTACCTAAGCTTACGAACTACTTATGAACTAGCTAAGACTAAAGATGGCAGAAATATCCATGCCCGAGGGGGGATTCGAACCCCCGACCGTAGTGGCCGTGCTGACCGTGACTGGAGCGCCTCAGTCACCTAGGCCACCGCGGCCGGCTACTCTGTCCATCAGATCATTTGTATTTTTTGTCTTTCTATTGTCATTGAGAAACGAGGTTTTAATCGTCGTTGCACATTGCTCCCTCGTTGCAGTATTGCCTTGAGAATGATAGGGTCTGCTCCTGCCGAAATATCGGTCGATGTACTTCATATCCGTGTTGTCTGAATACGCCATAAGCCGCGAGAAATTAGGGATTTGCAGGATATACCATGAACGTTTCCACTATCAAATCTTGCCTGTGCATCATAGAGCATGAAAGAGATAAATGTTGGTCGAAACCGACTACGGGATTTATCATGAAATATGAAATATGAGTTTATGTAAAATATTAATTATCACGTCAATTGACAGTGTACCGTTTTCTTCAACTTCCATTGCGTGTCGAAATCCTAGAATGTATGTGATAAATGATTTTTTCCCCATTTTGTTTGCCGGCAGTGGTGAAGCAGTTCTACGAGCTGCAGGTGTACGACGAGTTCGTGGTGCTGGGCAACACGGCGGTGTTGCGCTGCCACGTGCCGTCGTTCGTGCGCGACTACGTGGCCGTCACGTCGTGGGTGCGCGGCGCGCGCGAGCGCATCACCGCTGACGTCAGCACAGGTAGGCCGGCCCGACACCGCCTGCTGCTCAACACTCGGCGCAATACACCGCCACTAGCCCGAAAGCCCATTGTTGCCCTTTCATCGCTCAATAAGCGGAATTCACATAGGCTCCAACATCAAGTATACTCAAACGAGAAAGACAGGCCACGGCGCGCCTGTCAAATTACGTAAGCAAGGTGGGCCTGAGCCAATCAGCGATCGCGCCGGTTCAGGCCTAGCTTGCTTACGTAATTTGACAGGCGCGCCGCGGCCTGTCTCTCTCGTTGGCCTTGTACTCATATCGTCTAGTGGGTACAATGAATACGCTGTCAACGGCTAATTTAACATTCTGTGAAAGTCACACGAGAAGGTGCGTGCAGCACTGACTGCTGCCTGCAGAAAATCGGCTTTTCCACTCGTGTAGCAGCCACGTTTTCGATGTAAGGTGTGTAAAATCATTAGAAATAAATCACGATATCGCACTGAATTATATGCGTTGTTCTTTAGCAAATTACAACCTTCCAATAATTTTTTCAATGTAAACTAAAATTCGGTCCACAATCCTGGATGGGTGGCAATAGACAGAGGGAAAATTCAGAAGGTGGAAAAATTTAAATACCTAGGAGAATGGATAGACACTGGACTGACAGAAAGGGATGCAATGGAAGCACGAATAAGCAAAATTAATTTAGCATATAAACTGACAATGAACATCTATAATAAGAAGAATATTTCTATCAATGCAAAACTGAAACATTACCAGACAGTGATCCGCCCTGAAGCTTTATATGCAGCACAAACACTCAACCTAATAAGAACTGGAGTGATCAAGAGGCTAGAACTGGTGGAACGGAAGATTCTCAGGAGAATATTAGGACCTCGAAGAACAGAAGACGGTCAGTTTAGAAATCGATGCAACCAGGAACTCTATACCAAAATAGAAAAAATATCCAATATCATTAAGAAAAGAAGGTGCGAGTTTTTTGGACACATTTGCAGAATGGACGAGGGGAGGTTAACACAGCAAATTTCACAATTCTTGTTGTACAAGAAAAGCAAAACACGGTGGATCCAACAAGTACAACAAAAAAGAAATGGGAATACGGGATCAAGAAATACACAACAGGGTGATTTTTAAATAAAAAAATTCAGGCATTTGCAGGATTTGAGGACAGAACTAGACCGAGAACGAAATCATCGTGGACAGAAGAGCGAAGAAAGATGCAAATTATGAGAATGAAAGAATACTGGAAGAGGAGGAAGAACGGAAGAAAGGAAGCTGAAGTGAATTAAAGTGGTCCAAAGATGTCCGAAACGAAAGAAGAAGAAGAAAACATCAAACGCAAGTAACTTAAGCGTAAATGTATTTTGTTATCATTGGTAATAAAACCTTTTGAAAGGAAGAAAGTAAAACTTTTGAACACAGCCAATTTTACAAGATTACAAATCAAAACTATAAGAAATTAAAAACAAAATTTGACAGACAAAATAGTAGGTATAAGAATAAACAACATTCAGCAAAAGTACAGTAACTGAATAGACAACTACCGGTCTCAATATAATTTGTAGGCTCCTGAAGTTGTTTTTTTTTTATTATTCATTTTTTAAAATCTAGATAAATAGAAACATTTAAATTAATGACTTTCAAACATATTGCAATATGTCGTGTTTCTGACAAACAAATTGTTTACATCTTTACATTACGATTTCCCTTTTTTCTCCACAGAGATGACATGGTCCAGTCCTTTTTGTAGCTTCTGATTGGGGTGGCTTGCGGTATTTTACAATAAACAGTCGGATATCTTTTGGAAGTGTGCTAATATTCATTTGAGCCTAATCCATCATATAGTTTGTTGATAGCATGGAAAACATTGCTATATATAATACTTCTACTAAACAATTAATGTTGTTCAACAATGAAAAACAATGAGATCCAAAGCCTATGGCACAACAATAATCCCTCACCAATATTAAAAAAGCAAATTTACGTACATGAGCGGGCTCATGCACCACGGAGTGCTGCCAAAGTGGAGAACTCCCGTTCGAATTTGACTGCTAACTGCTAGAAGGAACGAAAACGACATCTGGCGCATGACGTACGTTGACAGTATAGCCGACTGCAGGTACTGAATGTCGCTAGACGATTCAAACAACTTCACTACCACTTATCACATACATATCAACGTAGCAGAAAGGAGTGCTGCTATGAGCCCACGGGAAAGTTAACGATCGACTATCAAATCGTATCCCAACATATTGCAGAGCCGTTATGCAATGTTTTATCGATGACTCGCACGCTGTTTGCTGTGATGCAACACTGAAGTTTGTACTGTACCAGCACTATCTTCTCTCCATTTTGGTATTCCATAAACACGTGGTCAGTATAATGCACTAACGGTTGGAGAAATGAGTAATTTGCGCTCCATTTTAAGCAAAAGTATATCTGTAATGCATCTCATTATTTATGGCGTCAAAGCTGACAATGATATAATTCGGCAGGTGCATTAAATGATATATTTAGGTACATTACATGCAATATACGTGCAAATACTATTATTGGTAAGGAAGTTGAAGTGTGTAATGTAACATTGTACACTACTGGTTTCTAACTCGACCCAAGATATTCAAATAGTTTATGTTATAAGGGGTTTGGCACTGTGTGAGCAAATACTGCCAGACGGAATTTATTTCCGCAGGTTTTGGCGGGTGAATTTGTGCTCACTGCTACGGAGTAAAACAACTGCACAGTGCCAAGGAAGAGAGAAGATTAAGGTTATTTGAAGATGACTGTCTGTTGTTTTTATGATTTAAAGCAATTGTTATTCTTAATTAAGATTTCGTTCGGTCCATATCAGAATCAGAAATGTAAAAATGATGTAGTTCTTAACGAAGAAAGAATAAAATTTAATGTTATTGGAAAGAATAGTTATTTTTCAAATGTAGATATGTACAAAATTTCCGTGTGTTCTGATAACCATATCAAGCAACTTCGGATACTAGTTTGATTATAACGACTATTTTCTTTTAATACAAGGTACGGACTATCCGGACCTTGTGGGAAGAACAGCTTGAACTATATATTATATCCTGAAATGAACAGGCAAATGTATTATTTGTGCTGTGGAAATACTGAAAGAAAAATACACGGCGACACCACAAGTGTCAGCAGTAGCTAATTATTGATGGGTCTAAATATCTATCACATCATATCTCTTGTACAATGCACCGCCCACTGATATAATTTGGCATGTTTAATGAGTATTATGTGCAATACTTTCTGCAAAAGTGTGTTGCGAAAAGTTTTAGTAGTTAAAAGTAATATTTAAAACGTGTTGCCAGATGTTGAAGCTTGACCACATGAACAGCAACAATGTAGCATCCTTTAAACTTTTTTCATTAATCACTATTTGGAAGGTATCAGCGAAAGTAAGTTAAAGGTTAGAAATTATATATTTATGAAGTTTCGTTGGAAGTCGCTAAGTGTTATAGTTTTCGTATAATTAATGAACAAATTTAGAATATTTTAGCGCCACCGGCGTAACGACACATTGTGTTAATTGAAATACTTGCTTTTTTGTGTGAAACTTACTACACGAGAAAAGCTTTTCATGATCATTAGTAATGATAGTATTTTAAATTTTTAATTTCGGTCAATAAAATGCCATATACTGAATATTAAATTTTTGTTGCCCATGGAGTTGTCTGATAAGTGACGTGAAATGAAGTCTCCAACAAACTACCATAATAGGATAATTATATTGTGGGATTTCCGAGAAAAGAGACTTTCGTACACTTTTGCATAACGCAGAATTCATACTGTCTTCTCCTAAATATCAAATTTTTACTTCTCTTATTGTATTACGATAATTATTTGATCTTGTGGGAGTCAACAAAAAATTTTAATAATAGCAGAAGAAGGTTAGAGGCTGAAATTTCATGAAAGCGCTTTCGTTTAGTGATTGCTGACCCAACTCGCGAATTGTATCGGTGACACTCATTACACTGTTTCGCGAAAACTAGCTGAATTTCAGTCCTAACTGGTGTGGATCCCTACCTTACACTAAATTATTATTCTTTTAGTACTCTTGGACACTGGAATGGCATGGAGCCACCTTGTTATGTTAACAATACCATATCCGATACATAACATGTCGACATCATATAGATACGATACACATGCAAAAGAAACATAAGAGTCTTGTAGGTGACCATATTTTTTATGTCTTAGAATCAATTATTGCCTTTCCGCGTCTGATTGGTATCTTGTCCATATCAGTTTACAAAACATTTTGGTGTTCTGGTGATTTACAAGACGGTAAATAACAGCAACATCAGCAAGAATTGTCCCAAATCTATTATAAAGAACAAAACAGTGGAGGACGTACAAAACGTCTTTGGTAATAAGGTAATTATCACATATGTTTTATTAAATGACATTCCATGAGCAAATGCCGTGACCTTTTTTATAGGAAATGACGAATCCATAACTGTTCCATTGACACCAACTTTGGTTAGAGCCGCTTGTGAGGTTAGAAATCTAGATATCTAGAAATATGGAATTAGGTTGACATCCATGAACACGACGAGAACTATGTTTCACAGGAAAGATATTTCCTTAATCCGTGTTTACTGTGTGTGAATACATCGTACTTTAAGGTAATTCGTAATATTAGAACACAATACAAGTTTCAAAATCCTATTACATATCTAAGTCATTCATACGGATCAGTAATTCAATGAATTATTCCACGATTGCAAGTAACATATTATTTATATTTTTTAATTCTACAATTACACTGAAAGTTTGTAATTGAAGTTCGATTAGTTTTATAACGTGCAGAACTTGGTAGCATAGGCGACCCAGTGTTGTATCTAATTTAGAGCTGAACAAGGCTAAGGAGACAGATAACACTCAACTGTAATTTATATCATGCATTTTCTAGTGGCTAACCCACAATTTTTCAGGTTAGTTTACGATACTTTTATTAGTAATAAACAATCAGTACTTGTCATTCCAGATTAACCATTTAAATATTGTCGGTATACTTCTTTAAAAAAGTATTTAGGATGCAAAGTTAGCAACAGACGAAGTGCGACACTAAAGTGAGCGTTAGGATACACACCTGTACCAACCACACTGGTATCTCCTTCAAAGTAACTCTCGTTTGCCTTAACGCCTCTACCGGTGTTTGCAGCGTAGGATGTACTGTTGCAATATGGTGTCCTTTTACGACGGACATTTGAAAAGTAAAAAAAAAGGAAAAAAGATGGACTATTTGGATTAAATAAGGAGAGTGTGGCGTCATGTCAGCACTGTAGCAAGCTTCACGGAAAAAGTGTCCAACAGACGAGGCAGTATTTAAGCTATACTACCAAGAATCAGGACACGGTTGTTAATAATGTGGACGAAAACTATGGACCCATTTTCGAAATATACCGAGAATTTCTTGGTAGCAGCAAAGATTCACTGCCTGACCTGGAGATGACAACTCTTTGTGCACAATGGCAGATTCGTGATGGCCACCGACTACCTGACAACATCTTCGACAATAGTTCAAAATGTTCAAATGTTTGTAGAGCTTAAGGGACTTACCTACGGGGTCATCAGTCCCTAAACTTAAAAACTAATTATGAACTACCTTATACTAAAGACGGTACAAAGATCCATGCCCGAGGGGGGATTCGGACCCCCGACGGGGAACGGCCTCGCGCATCGCAGCATAGCGCCTCAATGCGCTCGGCTGCTCCACCGTGGCCACAATAGTTCTGGATAAATAAATAAACGAACGCATGTTAAAGCGGCAGTTGTTTAAAAATCTCGATTTCTGTAGTACCTCATATCAGGGATATAACGTCTTATATTTATAGCTGACCAATGTTGTTTCCATCTTCTACCAAAACCGGTCGATGACTGAGGTTTAATAAATGGTGGGCGGTTTCTTGAAATATGTACGCTTAATTAAATCCTTTTCTCCAAATAGTTACTGAAGTTTCTGATATTTTACTGCGGCAGTCATATCTACGCACACACAGAAAGAGCAGGCATATGACTGCACAATCTTTCGATATTCCATTCTTTTGAGGGGGAGTAAGTTACTCTTTTAGCTGCTATTCCTGATGTAGGAACCCGCTACTTGTGGTGTAGGTGAGGGAAAAATCAAGATCATACACTGCCTGTTGTAACAGTATTGTTACGCAAGGGAGAAAAGCTTAAGGGACTTAACTGCGGGTTCATTAGTCCCTAAATTTATAAACTAATTATGAACTACCTTATATTAAAGACAGCACAAACATTCGAAACCCCGACGGGGAACGGCCTCGCACATAGCGGCATAGCGCCTCAATGCACTCGGACGCTTTTGTCTGCAATGAAGCATCGTATGGGAGTGAAACGTAAATGATAAGAAGTACAGACAAAACTATGATAGAAGCTTGTGAAATGTGGTGCTACAGACGAATGGTGAAAATTAGATGTGTAGATCACGTAACTAATGAGGAAATGCTAAACATAATTGCGGAGAAAAGGGATTTCTGGCATACCCTGATTAAGAGAAAGGATAGGTTGATGAGACACATTCTGAGACTTCAAGAAATCGTCATCTTAGTACTGGGAGGAGGTGTGTGACATAAAAGTCGAAGACCGAGGGGCGAATACAGTAAGCGGATTCAGAACAATTAAGTTTGCCGTTCTTATTGTCAGATGAAGAGGCTTGTACAAGACAGGGTACCATGGAGAACTGCGTCAAATCAGTCTGCGGATTTGAAGACCACAACAAAAACAACACGTTATTCTCCATTTAATACTATAAATTACGAAATACGGTTGCAGACAGAGTAGAAAAAGAGCGATGCACTTAGAACGAATTGTAATTGAGCGATTCACACAGATTACTGTGCAACAGAAAACGTACATGAACTCACAAAACTTTACGCGACGAAGAACTGGAATCATTTACTCCACACATTAGTACGTGTTCTTCCAAATATAAGAATATACGCATTGTAATCACAATGCAATTGAAACAGTGCAATACATACAAGAAATCGTAAACTATATCCATTGCCTTGAAACCGTGTCTGTGTCATGTAATTCCAGGTGATTTCTAAAGCGTACGTACAGTTGGTTTATAATGGTCACAAGGTCGAAATTGTATTTGCTTTCACAAATATTTTTTTTTTTTATTTTTTTTTTATTTTTTTATTTATTTATTTTTTTTTTTTTTTTTTTTGTAATCTAAAGATGCTGTTGTTGCTGTGGTTTCAGCCCGCAGAATGGTTTGAGGAGCTCTCCACGCTACTGTGATCTTAGCAAGTCTCTTCATCTGAGAATAAGAACGGAAACCTAAATCCTTTGAAACTGCTTACTCTAGTCGTCCCTCGGTCTCCCTGAACGATTTTTACTCCAAAACCTCCTTCTAATATTGACAATTCTTTGATGTCTCAGAATGTGTCCCACCAACCTATCCATTGTCATAGGATACGCCAGAAACTCCTTTTCTCCCAAATTATGTTGAGCACCTGCTCATTACTTACGTGATCTACCCATCTAATCTTAATCATTCGTCGGTAGCACCACGTTTCAAAAGCTTATATTACCTTTTTTGTCTGAACATATCGTCCACGTTTCGCTCCCATTAAATGCTACACTCCAGACAAATTATTTCAGAAAGGATTTCCCAACATTTAAATAAAAATTTTATTTTAAGAAATTTCGCTTCTTCAGAAATGCTTTTCTTTCCATAGCCAATCTGCATTTTATATTTTCTTCAGCTATCATAAGTTATTTTGCTACCTAAATATCAAAACTCATCCACTACTTTTATTGTCTCATTACGTATCGAATTCCTTCATATTCATATGCCTGATTTTCAGACACTACATTCCAATAGACCGAGCGGGGTGGCGCAGTGGTAAGACACTGGACTCCCATTTGAGAGGATGTCCGGCCATCCAGATTTAGGTTTTCCGTAACTTCTCTGAATCACTACACCAAATGCCGGGAAGGTTCCCTTCAAAGAGCACGGCCGGATTCCTCCCACATCCATCCCTAAAAATCCGAGCTTGTGCTCCAATGACTATGCTGTCGACGGGACGTTAAGCCCCAAGCTTCCTTTCTGCCTTTCCACATTCTATTACCTTTGTTTTCTTGATGTTCATCTTCGACCCTCCTTTCAAGACACTGTTCAATTGCTCTACCAAGTCCTTTGCTGTCTCTGAAAGAATTACCAGAGTCGAACATGAGTCGCGAAACTCCCAGTGATTTTCTGCAACTTCCCGACTGCAGCGCTGACAAGCGGCTGGGTCGTAGAAACACACCGCGAAACGATTAAGTAATGGATGTCTATTTGGACTGAAGCAACATTTTCAAAATAACTCCGTATTTACAAGCTTTTGTGCCGCTATAAATTGTAGCAACTATCAAGTATATAATTCGGAAATTTCTCATTTGCAAAGGAAGCTCAGAAGTATCAGAATAATGTTATGAATAACAAGAGTTCGTTTACACTTTTAGGCATAGAAGTAAATCTTTAACAATTCATTCACTTCCAAACTTATGCTCTTAATCAGAATCGCAAATACTTGACCACTATTTCATAATATTACTGCTGAAAAAAAGTAATGTCCGAATGCCTGCTTAGGTTCGAACCTCAGCTTCACAAAAATGATAAGCCTGTATACTAACATATTTTGACCGTTACTTACTATTTTAATAAAGTGAATAAGTACCTACAAATAAATAATATTATCCATATATAACCGTTAATGTTAGCAAGCCACATTCTTGGAGATATTCAGTTTGATATTTGCCAAGTAGCTAACAAATTATGATAGGTACACGAAAGGCACAGCAAGTACAAGGTGAAAATATGGTTTAAATGACGATGTAGAATCTAGTCCCCCACAATGTAAAAGTAGTGTGTACTTTTGAAAATATTACAATGTCCAAAATTCGCCGAAACAAAACTCGTGCAACATGTCAGTACGCAACGAGCACCACGTGAACATAATCATAATCAGTGCCTTTTATATACTTTATCGCATCAGATTGCAATTCATTCCTGCTTTCAAAAGGTTTCTGGACGATGTTAATATGACTCGGGTTTTGTGACCTATATGAATTACGCTGCACTGACAGTTTGTTAAATTATAGACTGCCATTGAGAGAAACAGTGATATTACTTCAATGATGTTTTCGTATTTGTTTTAGAAAGTTCACAGAAAAGTTCAGTGACGAGGAAATATGAATGTAACAGCATTAAAAACGGCAACTTTTAAGTTTGCATCTTGTCATTCCACTGTTATTCCCTGCTCGACGCTTGAAGTGCTAGTATCGCTTCGGCTGCAATTGTTTTTTTCCTAGAGAGTTTCGCGACTGTTTGATAGACTGTGTGATTACTATGTCATCAGCAAAGTTTTAATTTCTTCCTCCTGAACTTTAATTCCCTCTCCAAACTTCTCCTTGCATTGAACTACAATGCGGATATTTTTTCTTTATTGTGATTTCAGTTCCCCTAAAAAGGGGCGGGCCGGCAGCGCTCACTGGCGCTCTTCAGCCTACAGAAATAAACTTTGACAGAGGAGAAACATAAAAACACAAAGGAGATAAAATTTGGAGATAACACATACATAAAACGGAGATGTAAAACGGAGATAAAACAAGGTACATAAAATGGAGGAAAACGGTGGTGACATAAAAGATTTGGAACGGCGAAAGTGGTGAATAAAAACAGCTGCTCGAAGGTCAGTGGCACACACACAAGTAAAATGAGCATAGGGCGGCGGCTATGGTGAGACCGTCCGCTATTGTGGAGTTAAAACAAAAAACACAACACACACTCGGAGAAATACACAATTTAAAACTGACGGTGTCGACTGCGGGTTGGCCGTCCACTGTTGTAAAATAAAACAATGTAGCTAAGACGCACCACATTTGTCGAAGCACTCACAGGGAAGCACAGAGAAGGTTCCATACATGGTGGAGCACTGATAGCATTGAAGATGTGGTGTGGGGGGGGGAAGGGGATGAGAGGAGAGGGAGAGGGTGGGGAGGAGCCACGGGGCCTGTTGGGAAGGGAGGGGGGATGATGTCCCAGGAAGCCACAGGGGAGGGCGGTAAGAGGAGGATCCGGAGGGACAGTTGGGGGGAATGAGGGCAGAAGGGACGGGAAGGTAGGGATAGTCGGGGCCCTCAGTGAGAGAAGGGGGAGAGGGAGCAAGGGGAAGGATCACAGCTGATATGAAGGGTAGATGTCAGGTCGGAAGGCATCATCCGGGAGGGGGAGGGTACGGAAGTTGCCACGGGAAAGGATCTGGAGGATGGACAAGTGGAGAGCAGGGGGAATACAGTGGTGGAGGCGCGGCAATGAACCAGGTGCAGAGAGGAGGGGATGGACTAGAGGATTAGGCGGATCTAATTTGCGGGATATGTAACGGAGGCGGAGATGTTCAATAAAGAGAACGAGTCGCGGGAAAGGAATGAGATCATAGAGGATAAAGGGAGGGGAGATAAAGGGGGACACAAGACGGAATGACTTCTGCTCTTATGACTGCTATCTGGTTTAATCTACAGCTGAGTTGATAAATTTCTAACAGATTTCTCAATTTTTTTTTCTTATTCCAGGTATGCTCTACTAGCACACCATAGTGAAGACAATAAAGTATAAAGAGAACGACCTATTAACCAATAGTCAACACGGATTCAGAAAGTATCACTCTTGCGAAACACAGCTTGCCCTTTATTCACATGAAGTGTTAAGTGCCATCGACAAGGGGTCTCAAATCGATTCCATATTTCTGGATTTCAGGAAGGCTTTTGACACTGTGCCCCACAAGCGGATTATTATGAAATTGCGTGCTTATGGAATATCTCCCCAATTGTGCGATAGGATTCAGTTCGTTGTAATTGACGGTAAGTCATCGAGTAAAACGAAAGTGATTCATGCCGGCCGCGGTGGCCGAGGGGACTGAGGCGCTTCAGTTACGGTCTGCGCGGCCACTACGGTCGGGGGTTCGAATCCCCCCTCGGGCATGGATATTTGTACCGTCCTTAGTTTTAGGTAGTTCATAAGTAGTTTGTAAGTTTAGGGACTGATGACCCCGTAGTTAAGTCCCTTAAGCTTAACAAATATTTGAACATTTGAGAAGTGATACTGGCGTTCCACAGGGAAGGGTTATAGGTCCCCTACTCTTCCTCGTGTTTATAAACGATTTACGAGGCAATCTGAGTAGCTCCCTTAGACTGTTCGCGGATGATGCTGTCGTTTATCGTTTAGTGAAGTCAACAGAGGATCAAAAGCAACTGCAAAGCGACTTAGATAAAATTTCTACATGGTGCGAAAATTGACAATTGACACTAAATAAAGAAAAGTGTGAAGTAATACATATGACCACTAAAAGAAATCCGCTGAACTTCAATAATGCGATAAATCAGTCAAACCTTAAGGTCGTAGATTCTACCAAATACCTAGGAGTTACAATTACGAACAACTTTGACTGGAGAGAACACATAGAAAATATTGCGGGGAAGTCGAACCAAAGGTTACGTATCATTGGCAGAACGCTTCAAAGATGCACTAGCTCCACCAAAAAGACTGCCAACATCACACTTGTGCGTCCTCTCCTGGAGTACTGTTGCCCCTTGTGGGACCCTCGCCAGGTGGGACTGGCGGAAGACATTGAGAAGGTTCAGAGAAGGGCAGCTCGTTTTGTTTTATCACGTTACGGGAGAAAGCGTCACGGAAATGTTGCACGAATTGGGGTGGAAATCACTAAAAGAAAGACGTTATTCATTGCGGCGTGATCTGTTTGCGAAGTTTCAGTCACAGACTTTTACTTCTGAATGTGAAAATATTTTGCTAGCACCCACCTACTTAAGGAGACATGACCATTCCAATAAAAAAAAAAGAAGAGAAATCAGATCGAAAACGGAACGATTTAGGTGTTCTTTCTTCCCGCGCGCTATTAGAGAATGGAACGGTAGAGAAAAGTTATGAAAGTGGTTAATGAACCCTCTGCCGGGCACTTGAATGTGATTTGCAGAGTATCTATGTAGATGTAGATGTAGAAATGAAAAACATTGGTTTGAACTCGCATATTTCTTATTAAAAGTACGGATTTTCTCGCTGCATTTTGATTGTATTCATTCACTTACCCCACACTTGAAGCGCTGCCTTGGTTGCCGTGTCTTAACACGGGCGTTGTACTTCTCGTATATCGATGTCCTGTGATTCGCAGAGAGATCGGTCCGTGTTGGCAGCCACGACCTGGCGTCGGCACCGCCGCCCTGGGACTGAGTGACGCCGGACGCTTACCGCCGCGGGCAACGAGCACAACTTTGCAGAACTCCGCTGAGGCTCTTAACCTGGCAGCCGGCGCCATACTTGTCGCCCGAGGTGCTTGCCTTCCCCCTGCCGCACAACTTTCTGAAGGAAGCTCTGCGTTCGGTCCTGCGGAACGGTACTCGACGTTAGACACCAGACGTATCCGGAAACAATACCTTCCTGGAACACTTCCAATTACATCTACATCTACATACATACTCCGCAATTCACCGTAAGGTGCGTGGCGGAGGGTACACTGTACCACTACTAGGCGTTTCCTTTCCTATTCCACTCCCAAATTGAACGAGGAAAAAAAGAATGTCTATATGCCTCCGTACGAGCCCTAATTTCTCTTATCTTGTTTTTGTGATCTTTAAACGAAATGTAAGTAGGCGGCATGAAGATCGTACTACACTCAGCTTCAAATTCCAGCCCTCTAAATTTACTCAACAGAAATTCACGAAAAGAACGTCGTCTTTCTTCCAGCGAAGCCCAATTGAGTTGCCGGAGCATTTCCGTGACACTCGCGCATTGGTCGAACCTACCGGTAACAAATCTAGCTGCTCGTTTCTGAACCGCCTCTATGTCTTCCTTTAAACTGATCTGCTGCGGGTCCCAAACACTTGAGCAATACTCAAGACGTGGTCGTACGAGCGTCTTATACGCGGTCTCGTTTACAGGTGAAGTACATCTTCCCAAAATTATCCCAATAAACCGAAGTCGGCTGTCCGCCCTACTCACAACTGTCCTTACATGCTCGTTCCATTTCACATCGCTCTGTAATGTTACGCCTAGATATTTGAACGACGCGACAGCATCAAGAAGCTCACTACTAATGCTGTATTCGAATATTATGGTATTGTTTTTTCTACTCATGCGCATCACCTTACATTTTTCCACATTGAGAGCTAGCTGCCAATCTTCGCACCAACTTTAAATTTTGTCTGAGCCATCCTGTATGCTATTACAGTTACATACGACACCCTCGCATACACCACAGCATCATCAGCAAACAGCCGCATATTACAACTTACTCTCTCCATCAGATCATTTATATAGATAGAAAATAATAGCGGTCCTATCACACTCCCCTGGGGCACGCCTGATGATACACTCGTCTCTGATGAACACTCACCGTCGAGAACAACGTACTGCGTTCTATTACTTAGGAAGTCTTCCAGCCAGTCTCAAATCTGTGAACCTATTCCATAAGCTCTTATCTTCGTTAGCAGTCTGCAGTGTGGCACCGCGTCGAAAGCCTTTTGGAAGTCGAGAAAAACACAATCCGCCTGTTGCTCTTCGTCCATGGCTCGCAAGATGTCATGTGAGAAAAGGGCAAGCTGAGTTTCACATGAACGATGTTTCCTAAGCCCGTGCTGATTCATGGAAAGAAGCTTTTCCGTTTCAAGTAAATTTACTATATTCGAACTGAGAATATGCTCCAAAATTCTACATGAAACTGATGTCAACGATATTGGCCTGTAATTGTGCGGGTCAGTTCTATTTCCTTTCTTATAAACGGGAGTCACCTGAGCTTTTTTCCAATCACTAGGAACTTTGCGCTGAATTAAAGATTCGCGATAAATGCAAGCTAAGTAGGGGGCCAACGCCGCAGAATAGTCTTTGTAAAACCGAACTGTTATTCCATCCGGACAAGCAGACTTTTTCGTATTTAACTCTCTCAGCTGCTTCTCTACACCGGAAATACCTATTGCTATGTCCCCCATTTCGGAGTTTGTACGTTGATCAAATGATGGTACATTTGTGCGGTCCTCCTGCGTGAAAGATTTCTTAAGGGTAAATCTAGAACTTCAGCTTTCCGTTTGCTTTCTTCTATTACTGCCCCGGAATGAGTGACTGGACAGTGGGCTTTATCGGTCTTACATAGGACCAGAATTTTTTCGGGATCTCGGAAAGATCTTTTGGTAAGTTATGGCTGTGATAATTATTGTATGCACAAGAATCAAACATTGTACAGATATCATATATTACGAGGTGCGTCCAGAAAGTAAGTTCCGTTTGGTAATAAAATGAAATTTTACACAGATACA
This sequence comes from Locusta migratoria, assembly GCA_026315105.1. Classification (NCBI taxonomy): domain Eukaryota; kingdom Metazoa; phylum Arthropoda; class Insecta; order Orthoptera; family Acrididae; genus Locusta; species Locusta migratoria. Next base: position 712,639,616 of record CM048745.1, on the reverse strand, counting down.
GAAGAAATTTTTATTGCACAAAATTCCACAACTCTTAAACTACTTTTCCACATAACTGCCGAAATTTTTCAGGCATTTGTCATAGCGTGGCACCAGGTTTTGTATACCTTCTTCATAGAAATCTGCCGCCTGTGTTTTCAACCAGTTGGAAACAGTTTATTTCAGCTCGTCGTTATTGGTGAAGGGATGACCGCCAAGGAAAGACTTAAGATGTCCTCGATCTTGTCATCAATCGCGTGAACCAGTTCTTCCGTAACCAAAGGTGGACGCCCACTTCGTTCTTCATCGTGCACATCACTACGCCTGCCGTTGAACTGTCGGACCCATCTTCTCACCATCGAATCACTCATCGCATTTGGTTCGTAAACATCGCAAATTTGCCGATAAATTTCACTTGGTTTCACTTTCCTCGCGTTCAGAAACCGAATAACCGACCTGACTTCACATGCGGCGGGATTTTCAAGCAACGTCGACAGTTCAAACAAGCACAGCAAAGCGTACGTAACTGACAGCGATCTCCAAATGGCGCACGTTCTTCTCCTTGATACACATCGTCTACAGCGCATGTGCGGAACTGTAGTCGCAGCGCTGCAGCGGAGATAAATTAAACGGAACTTACTTTCTAGACGCGCCTCGTATTTTGAGGAGGAACCTTGATTTTTTTCCTTTCGTACCACCACAGCGTAGTTTCATAATTTGCGCTGGTCGCAAACTCTGGCTGGGCGACGACATGGTTTGGTTTGTGAGTTGGGCGACGGTTCTGTTGACTTCGTTTAATATTAGAGTTTTAACTTGCGACTTTTAAGCTGTAGATTACGTCTTAATTTCCACTGTTGTATTGGATGTATAGGTTCAAAATAATTCTATTTGTCACCTCAGTATGAAAATTGAGTTGGTAGCCCTGGTGCTTCTTCGCAGTTAATAAAATTTATATCTTTGTTGAATTTTTCACTGTAAATATTGGTTCTGGATTTCATTATATGTATAGACGTATTTTAATGTTTGAGCATGAAAATCTGTTTCTCGGGGACTGATATTTAATAAACCAAAGAATAAAAATTTGAATCATTGACTCCCGGTAGTTCAGATAATTTGACGCCCATCACAAAGATAATATTTTTGCTTGATCCTTTTCCTTTGTAGAATTATTCTTTGGAAAATTTCACCATAAGTTTTTCCTGACCACTAATGTTAGATATATTCCTTCACTTTTAGAATATGCTGGGAGAATATTAGGGAACTAAATACTCGAATAACTTTTTAAGCCACCCCCATGAACCACAGACATTGCCGAGGTGGGGTGGCTTGCGTGCCTCAACGATGCAGATAGCCGTACCGTAGGTGCAACCACAGCGGAGGGGTATCTGTGGAGAGGCCAGACAAACGTGTGGTTCCTGAAGAGGGGCAGCAGTCTTTTCAGTAGTTACAGGGCCAACAGTCTGGATGATGGACTGAGCTGGCCTTGTAACATCAGCTAATGTGGCTTTGCCACACAGCTACTGCGGACGGCTGAAAGCAAGGGGAAACTACAGCCGTTACTTTTCCCGAGGACATGCAGCTCTACTGTATGAACATATGATGATGGCATCCTCTCGGGTAAAATATTCCGGAGGTAAAATAGTCCCCCATTCGGATCTCCGGGCGGGGACTACTCAGGAGGACGTTGTCATCAGGAAAGACAATACTGGCATTCTACGGATTGGAGCGTGGAATGTTAGATCCCTTAATCGGGTAGGAAAATTAGAAAATTTAAAAAGGGAAATGGATAGGTTGAAGTTAGATATAGTGGGGATTAGTGAAGTTCGGTGGCAGGATGAACAGGATTTCTGGTCAGGTGAGTACAGGATTATAAATACAAAATCAGTTGGGGGTATCACAGGAGTAGGAATGATAATGAATAAGAAGATAGGAATGCGGGTAAACTACTATGAGCAGCACAGTGATCGCATTATCATTGTCAAGATAGATACGAAGCCCACACCGACAACAGTAGTACAGGTTTATATGCCAACTAGCTCTGCCGATGATGAGGAGATGGAAGAAATATATGAGGAGCTAGAGGAAATTATTCAGACAGTTAAGGGAGAGGAAAACTTAATTCTGATGGGAGACTGGAATTCGGTAGTAGGAAAAGAAGGAAAAATAGTGGGTGAATATGGACTGGGCAGGAGGAATGAAAGAGGAAGTCGCCTGGTAGAATTTTGCACGGAACAGGATTTAATCGTAACAAACACGTGGTTTAAGATTCACAAAAGAAGGTTGTATACGTGGAAGAGACCAGGAGACACAGGAAGGTATCAGATAGATTTTATAATGGCAAGACATAGATTCCGGAACCAGGTCCTAAACTGCAAGACATACCCAGGGGCAGATATAGACTCTGACCATAACTTGTTAGTCATGAACTGTAGGCTGAAACAAAAAACTGCAGAAAGGTAGGAAAATAAGGAGATGGGAATTTGATAAATTGAAGGAAAGTGAAGTTCTGGAGAATTTCAGAGGGAGATTTAGGCAACAATTGACAGAAACAGGGGGAAATAAAACAGTAGAAGAGGAATGGGTAGCATTGAGAGATGAAATAGTGAAGGCAGCAGAAGACAAAATAGGTAGAAAGGCAAGACCTACAAAAAATCCTTGGATATCACAGGAAATACTAAATTTAATAGATGGAAGGAGAAAATATAAAAATGCAGTAAATGAAACAGGCAAAATGGAGTACAGACGACTAAAAAATGAGATTGACAGGAAGTTCAAAATGGCTAAGCAGGAGTGGCTAGAAGCCAAATGCAAATCCGTAGAAGAATGTATAAGAAGGGGAAAAGTAGATACCGCCTACAGGAAAATAAAGGAGATGTTTGGGGACAGGAAGGGCAGCTCTACGAATATCAAGAACTCAGATGGGAAACCAGTTCTCAGCAAAGAAGGGAAAGCTGAAAGGTGGAAAGAGTACATAGAGCAGCTCTACAAAGGAAATGAACTTAGAGACGATGTTGTAGGAAGGGAAGAGGAAGTAGATAAAGATGAAATAGGAGATACTATACTGAGAGATGAATTTGACAGAGTCTTGAAAGACCTAGGTCGGAACAAGGCCCCAGGAGTAGATGACATACCCACAGAGCTATTAAAGTCTCTGGGAAAGCCAGCCACGACAAGACTATTTGAACTGGTGTGTAGGATGTATGAGACAGGCGAAATACCCTCAGACTTTAAGAAAAATGTAATAATCCCCATTCCAAAGAAATCAGGCGCAGACAGGTGTGAAAATTACAGAACCATCAGTTTGATAAGTCATGGTTGCAAAATTTTAACACGAATTATCTACAGGAGAATGGAAAAGCTGGTAGAAGCTGACCTCGGGGAAGATCAGTTTGGATTCAGGAGGAACGTAGGAACCCGGGAGGCAATACTCACTTTACGTCTTATCTTAGAAGATAGATTAAGGAAAGGCAAACCTACATTTTTAGCTTTTGTAGATTTGGAGAAAGCATTTGACAATGTTGACTGGAATACACTCTTTCAAATTCTGAAGTCAGCAGGGGTAAAATATAGGGAAAGGAGAGTTATTTACAACTTCTACAAAAGCCAGACCGCAGTTATTAGACTCGAAGGGCATGAAAGGGAAGCATTAGTTGGGAAGGGAGTAAGACAGGGTTGTAGCCTTTCTCCGATGTTATTCAATTTATACATCGAGCAAGCGGTGAAGGAAAGCAAGGAAAAATTTGGAATAGGGATTAAAGTCCAGGGGGAAGAAATAAAAACATTGCGTTTTGCTGATGACATTGTAATTCTATCAGAGACAGCAAAGGACCTGAAAGAGCAGTTGAATGGAATGGACAGTGTGTTGAAGAGAGCGTATAAAATGAACATTAACAAGAGCAAAACAAAAATAATGGAATTCGATCTTAGAAAATCAGGCGATGCTGAAGGAATTAGATTAGGTAACGAAACAATGAAGGTGGTAGATGAGTTTTGTTACTTAGGTAGTAAAATAATATGCGATGGTCGTAGTACAGAGGATACAAAATGCAGAATGGCAATGGGAGGAAAAGCATTTTTGAAAAAGAGAAATTTGCTAACATTGAATATTAATTTAAGTATAAGGAAGTCTTTTCTGAAGGCATTTGTGTGGAGTGCTGCCTTGTATGGGAGTGAAACATGGACGATAAGCAGTGCGGACAGGAAGAGAATAGATGCTTTTGAAATGTGGTGCTACAGAAGAATGCTGAAGATTAGGTGGGTAGATCGCATAACTAATGAAGAGGTACTGAACAGAATTGGTGAGAAAAGGAATTTTTGGCATACCCTGACTAAAAGAAGGGATCGCTTGGTAGTTTACATTCTTGGACATCGAGGAATCGTAAATTTAGCATTAGAGGGAAGTGTGTGGGGTAAAAATCGCAGAGGGAGACCAAGATACGCGTATAGTAAGCAGATTCAAATAGATGTTGGTTGCCGTTCTTATGAGGAGATGAAAAGGCTTGCTCAAGATAGAGTAGGGTGGAGAGCTGCATCAAACCAGTCTCCGGACTGAAGACCATAACAATAACAACTTTTTAAGGTTCATAAATTCTCTATTCTGAAATCAATAGTTACAGTCATAATACCTTCACAGAATACACTTTGTAAGTTCACAATTCGTGATTATTTTTGTCAAAGGTTGTTTGTATTAATCTCTCTCAAGAATGTTCATCGGTTATTACGGGAGGCAGAAGTTTCTAATTCTTCCGTCCTAGCCTACCCCGATCAAAGTTCAAAGATAATGTTCGCTTTCGCGTATGATCTCTATATAAGGGTTATGTTAAATTTTCAATATTTTCTGGGGTTTTTTCCTATCTTGGAATGAAACCGCGTATAATATTTTAGCTAAGCACTAAGAGCTCGTTACATAGAGAGCTAAACACATAGAGAACTAAACACATAGAGAGCTAAACACATGGAGAGCTAAACACATGGAGAGCTAAACACGTAGAGAGAGAGTAACTCAACTGCGGGTACTATTTATAATAGCAATCTGACAAATGATCTCTGATATACGAGATGTTTTGACCTAAGTATTCCCTGGATACTATTACTCTGAATTACGCTGATATAATTTGAATTCACTAAAAATTTTGAAAAATGAGAAAATTCTGCCTCTTAACAAAATATTAAAATTACTTAACGATGAAAAATGTCGGAATACCGTGATTCTAATGCTATGGTCGCGAAGTGGTGTTACAAAACATGGCGAGTTCAGGTGTGGAGCGACCTTTGTGTGTACTGGAGTTCTACGAAGACAAGTGTGGGTCCGCTGTTCAGCGGATGTTTAGAGCCAAGTACGGTAAGAAGCCACTGACAAGAAAGACCATTTACCACAGGCACAACAAATTCGTTACGACAGGTTGCTTGTGCACGGCATAGAGAAGCGGACGTCCCAGTGTGAGTGAAGTGAATGTGGAACGCGTACGAGAGACATTCATAAGGAGTCCAAAGAAATCGGTACGTTGTGCATCCCGCTAACTAGATATGACTCCATAGACTGTGGAAAGTCCTGCGACAGAAGCGGTCTCTGAGACCATTCAAATTGGAGCTCGTGCAGAAGCTGAGTAGCCGGCATAAAAATAATGATGCGGACGTGGGAGCAATACTAGAACAGCAACTTGATTAGTAGAACAAATTATTTACATAAGCAAACTTTTGACTCTGACAAGGGTAGTACTTGGGTTCGAACAAACACATATACACCAAAATCGTATGAGAGACAATGTAAAGATCCCTTATTGCACTAGTGATTCTCCCGCATCTGCAAAACTCTGCGGTCGTCCGTTAGAGGCCTCTGCGTGTGCCATGCCGCATTGTACTTTGACTTGTCGGTTCGCCAGTATGGACGGTGCAGTGTGCCTCCGAAGCTGCGTTTTGTGATGTTATTTGTATGGTGAAGCGTCATATGGCGCGAAGATTGCTAATCAATCCTGCTAACGTATTGCGATTAGTTGAGATGAAGTTACGAAGAAGCCTTCTTCGTGAAGATGGTATTAGTGTAGAAGATGAATCATTTGCATGCTTTATCGTATCTGTTATGGTACAGAAATATGAGCATAAGTTAGATGCTGCTGTTACAAACTCATAATGATAATAGGGATGATAATGGCGAACAACTCATTGAAATCGGTAGTGTTACGGTAAGTGCAGGAAGAGGCGATCGAAGCAGTGGAAGTGAATACCAACAGTCTTTCGGAAAGAAGGTTACACTTGCAAGTATCATCGCGGCTTTTGATGACAATTCGCTAGAGAACATGTACGATGATTATTAAGTAAGTTATAGTTAAGATATCTGCATTACGTATGGCGTCTACAATTACATGTACAGTGCTATCTAGAGCATGTTTGAAGAGCTTTGCAGAAAAACGACACCCACCACACATTGAGGTGTACGTATAGATCCTGTAACCAAAAGTTCATTCAGATATGTCTGTTCGAGCCCATGTACTTTCCTTGTGAGAACTGCAGTTACAACGATAATTCAAGGAAACTTTGCTATTTCTTCTGGCTACTGCTCGTAGCACTGAGGCTGACTGTTTGGGCCAATCAGTACAATGCGGCTGATTATATCCATACCATACAGGTCGCCTCTCCCCGTTGCGACTGTGCTCTTGGGCGTGCGTCTTGTTGAAATTGGCGAGTGATACCACGCCTTTCATTCTGCTGTTGCTGCGGTGGTTGGTGCAGGAGTGTACAGCGACCACTGTAGATTAAAGCTCTGTATAAAGGACGTACAGACAGCTCACGAGCGATGGCCACGCTGGGCCCAATAGTCTGCTGCCTATTGACTCAAAGCTGCAGCTTCCTTGCGGCAATGCCACCCAATTTTAAGAAAACTATTCAGCGAACAATATTTTTGTACATTATCTGACATCTACGCTCGATAAAGGACTTACTTTCTTTTCGGTACCTGTGATAGTCACTTTGCTCCATTGTACAAAACAATTTTTGAGAAAGTTAAGTTTTCTCGAGTTGTTTCACATATTAGTAAAAATATAGTTCTAACAAAATGTCAGTATAGTTTTCAAAAAAGCTTTTCAACTGAAAATGCTATATACCTTCACTGATGAAATATTAAATGCTTTGAATAACCGGACATAACCAGTTGGGATTTTTTGTGATCTCTCAAAGGCTTTTGATTGTGTAAATCATAGGATTCTTCTAGATAAGCTTAAGTATTGTGGTATGAGTGGGACAGTGCACAAATGGTTTAAATCATACTTAGCTGGAAGAGTGCAGAAAGTTGAAATAATCAATTCACATGATACAGACGAAACAAATAATTTCTCTAACTGGGGAGTTATCAAAAATGGAGTCCCACAAGATTCGATCTTGGGTCCTTTGCTGTTCTTAATATATATTAAAGACTTGCCATTCTATATTCACGAAGATGCTAAGCTAGTACTTTTTGCTGATGATACAAGTATAGCTATCACACTTGACAAACAGGAATTAACTAATGAAATTGTAAATGATATCTTTCAGAAAGTTGTTAAGTGGTTCTCTACAAATGGACTCTCAATAAACTTTGATAAAACCCAGTGTATACAGTTTCATACAGTAAATGGCATGACACCATTAATAAATGTAGACTTTGAACATAAATCTGTATTTAAGGCAAAATATTCAAAATTTTTAGGTGTTTATGTTGACGATGGATTGAACTGGAAGAAACACATTGAAGATCTGCTGAAACGTTTGAGTTCAGCTACTTATGCTATCAGAGTCATTCCAAATTTGGTAAATTACCTTACTACGCCTAATCTCATTCATTGCTTCCATATGGGATCATATTCTGGGGCAATTCAATATTGAGTAAAAAAGTATTCATTGCACAAAAGCGTGTAATCAGAATAATTGCTGGAGCCTACCCAAGAGTATCCTGCAGACGTTTGTTTAGGGATCTAGTGATCTTCACTGTAGCTTCACAATATATATACTCACGCATGAAATTTGTTATTAACAATCCGACCCAATTCAAAAGTAATAGTAGTGTGCATAGCTACAACACTAGCAGAAAGGATGATATTTACTACTCAAGGTTAAATCTAAATTTAGCTCAGAAAGGGGTGAATTATGCTGCCACAAAAGTCTGGTCACTTACCAAGTAGCATCAAAAGCCTGACAGATCGCCAACTAGTATTTAAAAGAAGTAAAAGGAATTTCTGAATGGCAACTCCTTCTGCAATGTAGATGAATTTTTAGATAAAACTTAAAAAAAAAATAAACAACATAAAATATAATAAAAATCCTTAAAATATTGATTTTCAAGTTTAGACAATATTTACTAAACTGAATTGTTCCACATCATTACGAAATGTCGTATATATGATCTATGAAACAAGTATTAATCTAATCTAATCTAATCTACTGAGAGAAGTTTGAAAGGCTATGCATTGTCTGTGGTTAATTCTACCTCATACACAGCAACAAATTAAATTTATTAGAGGTATCGAAATTTTATTTAAAATAAAGAGGAGAATAATATCTCAGTCACTCTTGAAATATTGCATTTTATATCTGACAGAGTATACCGCGAGGTGGGGATGTGACGGCTTCTGTGAAATACAAGACTTCAAAGTATTAATTTGGTCCATAAGTGGAAACTTGGCGGGGCAGACAATCAACAAGATACGTCATCGGACTACAAAAGGCGTCTTAAGACTGTGTAGTGGCTCTCGCTTATAAATGTCACATTTAATGCGCATTTCCCGCAACAGACCTCAGAAACAACGATACATCAATAATTTAAACTCACAACATTGTTCATCTATTTTCATCACAAAATAGTGCACTTATTTGCTTCGTGACCTAAATCTTTAACATCCTAATCTATGTTATCTTTTTTCCATGTAACATTGAATCCTAACACGGGACCCATCCATTTAGTCACATAGTAGCGCCGATTTCGAACACAGGGATGCGAATTATCGACACATATCGGTGTGCCGTCCAACCTGGATGTGGTGATTAGACTGTTACCTACATCTCACTCGGTTAATACTGTGCTCTTGCCCACGTTCCGCCTCGCAAACATTTGAATAAGAGTTTGCACAATTAGGACACTATACGTATGTATCACATGGTACACATGTTTCCCTACTTTTTCGGGAGTGTGAGATGGGGAAGGTAAGGGTGGTGGCAGCTGGTGCAACTGCCAATACCTTACAATTGACATTCAAATCAGGAATTTACGACGCCGATCCTAAGATTGCTGGACAAAAACGAAAAAGATTTATACGTACCTGACTCTCAGGGATAAGTTGTTTAGTCAGTGACACAATACAGGATCGAATTAAGTTTCTAATGTGGTGATAATACGATTGTTTAAGTTACTTTCTGCCTCAATGAAAGTGTTGATTGTTCTGGTCTTCAGTCCGGCACCCCACGTCTATTTGGACCTGCTTATTGAATTTCTCTTTCGGTCGCCCTCTGCAGTTTTTACCCCACACACTTCCCTCCAATGCTAAATGCACGATTCCTTGATGTCTAAGAATGTGTGCTACCAATAGACCCTTTCTTTTAGTCAAAATATGCCTGAAATTCCTCTTCTCCCCAGTTCTGTTCACTACCCCATCATTAGTTATACCCTATCATCTGATGACCGGTTTCGGGACAGCTGACCATCTTCAGATCAAATTTATGATGTTACAGAGTAACCTGTCCTGCGATGTTCTAGAAAATAAAAGCGATCTCCAGACTGATATTCAAGCATTTTATATGTATGAAGTAACTTATACAAAAGAGCAAGTAAAAGGGAAACAAACATCCATGCCTGAGGGAGGATTCGAACCTCCGACGCGGGGGACTGCGCGAGCCGCAACGTGCCGCTCCACTGATTTCAGCATTCTTCTGTAATACCACATTTCAAAAGCTATTTTCTTTCCGTCTGATCAATATACTGTCCACATTTCATTACCGTCTAGAGCAACACTCCACACATTAGCCTTCAAAAGAGACTTCCTAACACTTGATATTCGATGTTAACAAATTTCTCTTCATCTTTCCATTGCCGTTCTGCATTTTATTTTCTCTGTGCCGTGACCATCAAATGTTATTTTAATGTCCAAGTAACTATACTCATCAATTGTTTCGTTTCCTAATCTAATTCCTGCATCACAGCCTAATCATCTTGGACTGCATTCCATTACTGTTATTTTGGTCTTGTTAATGTTCATCTTATACGCTTCTTTCAAGACACTGTTTATTGCGTCTAATTGTTCTTCCAGGTCCTTTACAGTTTCTAGCAAGTTTTTATTTCTTCACCTTGAACTTCAACCCGTTTTCTAATTTCTCCTTGCTATCCTTCACAGCTTGCGCGATATAGAGGTCGAGTGACACTGGGGAAAGGCTACAACCCGGTTTCACTCCCTTCCCTCAACAACGCTACCCTTTCATGCCCGTCGACTCTTATGACTGCTGTCTGGTTTCTGAACAATTTGTAAATTACATTCCATTGCCTAAAATTTACCCCTGCTGATTCATAATTTGATAGAGAGTATTCCAGTCAATACTGCCAAACGCGTTCTCCAGATCTACAAAAGTTTGAAATGTTGGTTTATGTGAGTATTGCCTCGCATGTTTTTACATTTCTTATAAATTCAAACGGATTCTACCAGCTTATCCATTTCTCTGTAAATAAATCGCATTAGAATTTTGCAAGCATGACTTATTAAACTGATGGCTCTGCAATTTTCACACTTGTCTTCGCCTGCTTCCTTTGGAATGGAGATTATTACATTTTGCTTAAAGTCTGAGGGTATTACGCCTGTATGATACATTTGCACACTAGGTGGAATAGTTTTGTCATGGCTGGCTCTCCCAGAGATCTGTCGGGATGTCGTGTACTCCAGAGGCCTTGTTTCCACTTAGGTCTTTCAGTGCTACGTCAAATTCTTCTCTTAGTGTAGTACAGCATATGCCATCTTCATCTACTCGTCTCCCCTTCCTACAATTTCTCTTGAAGCTCATTTGCCCAGTAGAGCTTTCTTAGCTCACAACTGGTTTTCCATCTGAGTTCTTGATATTCATACAGATGATTTTCTATCTCCAAATGTCTCTCTTATTTTCCTGTAGGCGGTATCTGCCTTTCCTCCTGTTATAGAATCTTCTGCAGACTTGACTGCTTAGCCATTTTTCATTTCCTGTCAATCTCATTTTTTTAGTCGTCTCTACTCCCTTTTACTTGCTCCATTTACTGCATTTTGATATTTCCTCCTCCGATCAATTGAATTTAGTGTTTCTTGTAAGATCCGAGGATATTTTTTGCAATTTTTTGTAGGTCTTGCCTTTATACCTATTTGGTCCTGTGCTACCTTCACTATTTCATCTCTCAAAGCTACCCATTCCTCTTCTGCTATTTTATTTTCCCCAATTTTCGTCAGTTGTCGCCTAAAGCTCCCTTTGAAATTCTTAAGAAGTTCAGGTTCCTCCAATTTATCCAGGTCCCATCTCCTTATTTTCCTACCTTTGTGCAGTTTTTTTTTTTTTTTTTTTTTCAGTTTAGGTCTACTATTCAGGACCTGTAACATGCGGTTGGAGTCTATATTTGCCCCTGGGTATGTCTTACAGTTTAAAACCTGATTCCGAGATATATGTTTTAACACTATAAATTCTGTCTGGTACCTTCCGGTGTCCCTAGTCTTCTCCACGTATACAACCTTCTTTCGTGATTCTTAAACCAAGTTGTTGTTATGATTAAATTATGTTCCGTACAAAATCCTACCAGACGGCTTCGTCTTTCATTTTTTTGTCCCAGTCCACATTCATCTACTATTTGTCCTTCCCTTTCAAAACCTGCTACCGAATTCCAGTCTCCCTTGACAATTTAGTTTTCCTCTCCTTTATCTGTTTCCATAATTTCCATTTCGTTGACCTCCTCATCATCGGCATAGATAGTTGACATATAATCTGATACTGCTGGCTGCGGTCGGTGTTTGCTCCGTATCTATCTTGACTACGACAATGTGATCACTGCGCTGCTCGCTATACGCATGTATCTCACTTTTAAAGTTTCACACTACACACATATATCACACTATACGCGGACAGTTTGGGTGCACGCGTAACCATTTTTCTTCGAGAGTGGGGAATGGGACGGTAACGGGGTGGTGGCCCATCCCTCAAAATTAACTTCCTAATTTATAAATTTACAACATCGACAGTGCTCATGCTAGACAGGACGGAGATTTATACCTATCAAGGAAATTTCTAGCAACAATGCCTCACACTCAAGGTTAGACATTTTAGTTGGTGCCCAAATACAGGCGTGAATTTGCAGCATTAATCTATATACCCACCAATTTTTTCGAACTACTTAATAACAATTTTTTGGCTGTAATCGATAGGTATGAATCGCGATTTTTTCTCGTGAAATGTGGTTTGTGTGTTTTTTGTAACTTAATTTTATTATTTGTTTAGTTAAAAATGATGTTTGTGTGTCTTGATTGTACAATATTTTGATGGTAATGTTTGTTTATTTTTAATGTAAAAGAAATTGGAGTTCGGTCCAAACTCAGGGCATGTAATAAGATATGTATAAAGTAAAACCATTGGTTCTTCTCCTTTGCTGACGTGGAAGACGCCAAGTTTTGGCGCGTAAGGAAAGAGCCAGGAATACGGACAGTGTGGCCTAAGTAGAGAGTCGAGTGCTAACAGTCAGTGAGTGATCACATATGTGGCGAGACGAGAGCGAGCCAGCGAAGCGGAGGCTTGGATTTGTATCAAGAGTTCCAAAAATTGGCCTCTGATGCTGGTAGACTGTCTATTCAGTCGTGGCATTGAATAATGAACATAAAGTAAATTCATTAATCGCCAAGAAGAGAATACAGTGCCACACAGCAAGAGCCATGATTTACGACGATAAGCCTCTAGTTGTGCAATCACGCAACTGCTCGTACGCAGCACAGAATACTGACAAAGTTATGTACTTTTAGAATTGTATTGCGAATGGATGAGACGAAATGTAGTGACTTCTTTCAATAACCAGTTAAGCGAACTAAACATTTGTGATAACCCTTGTTTATACCTATCATTTAGTTGTGAGGGTCCTATCCTAGTGTGTTAATATCCGTGTGCCCTAGATGACAACAGATGATTTACTTACTGGGCTAGTTAATAATTTGAAGCGCTTAGTTTCATTTTTGTAGTAGATAATTGAAAAGTATTGAAAGTCTGTTGCGTTCTGTTTCCTTATCAGTCAAAGATTGCACTTCATATTTCATACTGAATTTTGTGAGAAACGATTAAAATAGAATACAGTATTGATCAGTTGGTAATCGTAAAACTACCATATGATTGATAGCTTCAAGTCAGGAGTCCAGTAAATTTTCTTCCTATTTTATGAAAGTCAAATCAATATAAGCAGTATTTATTAAAAATAATAAACAGCTTAAATTATCTGTACATGTAATTGATGTGGGTCAAAATTAATGAAAACCGTGAAAACCAGTTTAGAAAATCTATGAGCAAAATTCCCGTAAAATTATTTAAAGAATGCTTAATCAAAGGGTAGTTCAATATGGGTAGGTGGTTTATAATTTTGTGTACTTTAGGTGTGCAATATGGAATTGACTGAATCACGGGCACCTATGTGAAAAAATTCTTTGTTGTTTGATAAAGTGCAAACACTTCTTTCATAATCAGGACTGTAAGTAGCAAACAAGTGATAATAATAATATGTTACTACGGTCGGGGGTTCGAATGCACCCTCGGGCATGGATATTTGTGCCGTCCTTAGCTGTAAGTAGTTCATAAGTAGTTTGTAAGTTTAGGGACTGATGACCCCGTAGTTAAGTCCCATAGACTCTACAAACATTTGAACATTTTTTTGAATAATATGTTATTTATTGCCTATTCAGGCTGGCGACAGTATAAATGGCACTCAGTAAAATGATTAATTCTAGAACACAATACTTTGTCCCTCTTCAGTAAATAGACTGTCCAAAGTCCGATACATGTCCAGACTGTCTTATTCTTAGGTACTGTGACATTACAACAACGTACAACACAACACCCGTTTGGAGCGCAAAGCGCGCTAGTTTGACAGCGGAGACTGTCCACGACTTAACTGGCAATCAGCCGCTGCGAGGAGGTAAGCCACGCCCAGCTTCGCATCTGCGTAGGAGAACACGCTGGCCGACGTGACGTCATGTTCAACTGCCGTTTTTCCCGCCGTAAAAAAGCATTGAGTTCATTTTTAGAGTGTACGCTGACAATATTAGAGACTAGCACGGAGAAGCAAATGAAAGAGGAGAAGAGCGCGATTCAGATCATGTACTGACATCATTTATATTAATTTCACATCAAAATTTATTCCGAAAAGTTATATTTATTCACTTGGAAAAATCCAGAGGCTAAAGTACTTGAACTACAGCTACGAGCGAGAGCTCAAATGAAAGATCTCATCGAGACGCAAAGTTTGGTATAACCATATCATCTACGACTTTTATATTGCGCATAATAATGCAGTTTTGAGGAGAAACAATAATGATTTGCTAATAACAATTAATACAAGACAGAAACGCTAACGGCGAGCCAGTGATAATTTGCATGTGCCATAAACACACTTTATCACCTGTTCAGAATATATTATTTTTGAAACTTCCTGGCAGATTAAAATTGTGTGCCGGAACCGGGACTCGAACCTGGGACCTTTGCCTTTCGCGGGCAAGCGCACTACCGACTGTGCTATCCCGACACGACTCACGATGCCGCCTCAAATGTTCAAATGTTTGTTAAGATTATGGGACTTAACTACGGGGTCATCAGTCCCTAAACTTACAAACTACTTATTACTACCTTATACTAAGGACGGCACAAATATCCATGCCCGAGGGGGGATTCGAACCCCCGACCGTAGTGGCCGTGCAGACCGTGACTGAAGCGCCTCAGTCCCCTCGGCCACCGCGGCCGGCGATGCCGCCTCACAACTTTACTTCCGCCAGTACCTCGCCTCCTACTTTCCAATTATTTTTGTTCATTTTAATATGTTGTTTTTGTGTAAACTAAATTATTTTGTTCATCGACTGTAATTTGTTTAAATTTATGAGCAAAGTAATTATGAACACTGCATCGTAAAGAGGGCTGGAAAATTTACCTGAAAAACAATTTACCTAAGTCATTGCTTAAGTATTCATTGTGCGACGGCCGAAAGACTTATTTATCGGTCATGCTGAAAATACTTAGATTCTGGGGGTATTAGTAATGTTAGAAATGAAAGTTAGATATGTATTTGCATTAGAATTTTAGCGTGCATCTGACGTTGCCGTTATATCAACATTTCAGTCATTATTTAAAAAGTATTGTACACTACTGTGAAAATCACTAAAGCTCGTTAGGTGACGTATTACAGAAATTTAAACGATGGCCTGCAGCGGCCGATAATCAGTCGACGGCAGCTGAATCTCGAAGAAAGACGCGAGCAGTGGAATCTACTGAGACGATAGGTGTAGCCGAAGAATCCGCCGCGCTAGGCTCTGAAATATTTTCCGACGTGAATGGAGTTTGATTTTCGAAACGTCGGACCTCATAAATTTGTCATCGCATTCTTACAAGTGTTTTTATAGAACAATGAACTGTAATAGGAATCATTTTGGGAAAAACTACTTATTAACTACCTCATACTATAGACGACACAAACAGCCATGCCCCAGGGGGGGGGATCGATCCCCCGACGGGGAACGGCCTCACGCATCGGAGCACAGCGCCTCAATGCGCTCGGCCGCTCCGCCGCGGCTTGGTGGCTCGAGCTAATCATATCAGACGGAGTCTAAAGAATTTAGTGGTTCTCGCCAGACATAACCATGCAATGGGCAATGAACGATTTTAGTAAAAACGCAACCCTCGTGTTGTAGTCAGTTATTTAGTAGATGCCGCCTTAGGTAAAAATTCTCTGACTTTTAAACTAAAAGTTTAGTTTGTAAGGAAAGAAAATATTTTGTGGTGGGGATATATTGGGTGAAAGGTGTTTATTTTATTGAAGAAAAGTGTGAGTGGAGGTGAAAAAAAAATTGTTTTACGTGTTATTAACTGTGGTGGCTGTTGTTGTGATGTTTGAGCAACATAACAAACCTGATCTCATTTTCGTGGTTGGTTACGTTAAACTCGTGATTAATGCAAGTGGTGTAGTTAAATTTTTAAAATATTTAGCCAACAATTAGTGTAATTAACAAATACTATGGCCCTATCTGTTTGAGCGCTCCGCGGACCGCGTACGAACGTCTGATCTACGTCACGGGGCGGCAGATACTGCTGCTTGCCTGCTCTCTCCCAGGCGAGCGCTGCTATACAATAGAGTCTCTGACCTAAGGAGCCAGGTCGATTACTATTCAGATCGATATTTGATCTCGTTTACAGAGAAGTATTTTACATTGACAAATTAAACATAACAAGTAATCACAGTCATAAAGAAAACATACAAGGTAGAAATAAAATAAAATAATTTCGACGCGTCGATGTTTCGGCGCCCCCCCCCCTCTCCCACCACAGCAGCTGAAAGAGACAATTTGGCGCACCTCTGCGAGTGGCGCCGGAGGAGTGCACTGCGGTTTGCCGGCCCTCGCTTTCTCCCCCTTCCCCCTCTCTCCCCCCCCCCCCCCCCGACTTTACATATATTTTCGTTAAAAGATCTGCAGAACATCTTACCTCGGCTTGTTTGCCCTTGCTTCGATCTGAGACGTCGGCCTACCAAGAATCTTTATTTCACTCTATTCTGCCAAGCTTAAAGCTAAGAAATTTGTTTCTAAAATTTCTAAAACATACTGAACGTTGTTCATTTTTCTTTGATAATAAACACCAAGAACATAAGAATATGTACATGGATATTAAAAACACGGTAAATAATTGATTACAATGTTAAGTGACTTTAAGAAAATGAATCTGTCAGGTTGAAGAGACAAGCCACCTTTGGGACACGCGACACTGAAAGCAGCACCCCCTCCTAACCTTACGCATGCGCAAAGGCTGTTCTCCCCCATATCTTTTCAAACAGTTAAATATTTGTTACAACGAAAAGAATAAGTGTCATTTACCCTCAAAATGGCGACACATTTCCTAAAACGTCCAAAGATATGTGACAAGTAACAATATAACGGCATTATTTTTCCCGCATCTGTGAAAAAGATTGGATTAAAAAAAATTGCTTATAGTCGGTCCCGTTCGCACTTCCTTTTACAGGGCAGAGCGATGCCGCTAACCACACGGCTATTCTTGCTAGGTGGGGAATAGTGACTTCATTATTATTCATGATCTGATCTTCCGAAGGCTTTTATAGTTGATGCATCTTTAATTACCAAATATGACGTGTTCTGATGTTTCTTCATTGCGCCAAAGGCAAATGTGAAGGGCGTGTGTTGGCTTCATGGGATATTTGCCGCTGCGCAAGGCGAAATGCGCCGTAGCTCCATTGTCTTGCTTCGGGACCATTCGTGCGTAACCGCCAGAGCTCGAATTGGCGTTTCTACCAGCTCCAACGCAAATGTTAAAAGCGGCGTTTTCCCTGACCCCTCCCTGCCGTGGGAGCGCCAGTATGCTGCCTCCAGGGGGTTCAGAAGAGAATTTGAACCTCAGCCGCGCATTCGCATGACAACGCTGCGGCCACTGCCGCCTATATTAAGCGGCCGCGCTACGACTCCTGCCGTCTCCGCGACGTAAAACGTTTGTCATGCGATAAAAATACTTTGAATGTGCATGTAAAATAAGAAGAACGAAGAACGAGACGAAGAATGATAGTTTGAAAACACTTTTTTATTTTATTTATTTATTCTTTTTTCACGACGAGCTTTTTTTCACGATGGGACTGCCGCCATTGGTGTACGGACAGCAATGAGCCAAAGGTAGCAGAATAAGTCATCCCGTAAGACAAAGTTAGCTGAATTAAGGGTCCATACCTTTACAGTACACAAGCGGTCAAATAATAAAACATTACCATGGGCTGCGCCCTTACATTCGCTTTAGCCGAGGTGTTTGTAGTGATTGGTAGTTGTATCCAGAGGTTACAAATTCAGTTTCTAATGTACTATACAATTTGCACATGGCAGGGAGCGATCTTATAACCGTATTTTGTAAATAATGAAATGCCAAGATCGCGGTATTTCGTCTTTATTTATGACAGACGACCGGTTTGGATGTACACAGACATCATCTTCTGGTCTCTAAGTACGAATACAAAAAAATTAAATTAAAAAAAATACATTTAATTCCATTCTATGATGGTGGTGGCGGCTGGTGCAGCAACAGTGTTGAATAATTAAATAATTCTCAGTCTCTGTTGCAATATTTTTATTCTCCAATTACACGTTTCGCGCTGTTAGGGCATCGTCAGACTGGAAAAAGACACATGTTTTGTTACAGTCCGTGTACCTGGCGGGCAGCGAATCTAATGTGGCTGAGGTGAGTAAATTTTGAAAATTCATACTTACTTGGGCGGAGATGGAGCCACAGAACTATCTATAGCTGTGGTGGAGGTAGCTTAACAATTGGTGTTGTCATTGGGCCCCTGCAAAGAGGTAAACGTACAAAGTACGTAAGGGCTATTTGAAGTAGAACAGTTCCTAGTCATTCCCAGGTAAGTCTGACTTTTCAAAATTTACTCACATTACCCTCATTAGATTCGCTGCCCGCCAGGTACACGGACTGTAACAAGACATTTGTCTTTTTCCAGTCTGACGATGCGCTAACAGCGTGAAACGCGTAATTGGAGAATAAAAATATTGCAACAGAGACTGAGAATTATTTAATTAAAAAAATCAAATGTCAACAGTTTTCTTCACATACCTGCACTAAATAGTAACATTTTTACATAAATGCACATTGTAGCCAGTTGGATTGTACCGGTGGGCTGTCACACATTAAAATATGCCATTTGGTTGTCAAATAAAAAACTCGTGTAGTCATATATTAATAAAGAACCACCATGTACAGTTGTGAGTGACAACAAGCTACTAATAGGCGGCGTTGTGATCACTATAATGTTACCTTAACATGCCGCTAGAGTGCGCTGTTGTATGTAAAGTCCTTACAATTGTTATCATTTCCATAATAAAATTTAAAATTGCAGGAGTATCTTCTGAGGTTTCGTCAATTTACATAAAATTTTAATTTACCTATAACCAAGAAAAATTTCATTATCTAAAAATTACGATAAACTGAAGAATAAAAACATAAAAACAGTACCCAGAACATTTCTAAGATACAGCATGTATAAAATCTACCAATGTGAAACCACAGAGATTGCAGGTGTAACTACCAGGGATCGTCAATTCACATCTGTTACATCAGGTTCCGATTTACATACAGCCGGAAACGAAGACACACCATTCAAAAATTATTATGAGAAGCTGAGGAATGAAATCAGCACACCGTATGCTATTTATTTCAGGTATGTGAAGAAAAATGTTGACATATGATTGATTACCTATACATATAGTTATATGGCATGTTCCTTTTTTTTTAACCATACATTTTATGTTCGCACTTATAGACCAGAAGATGATGTCTGTGTACATCGAAACCGGTCGTCTGTCATAAATAAAGACGAAATACAGCGATCTTGGTGTAATGCTGCTTTCGTATGAAAATGGGTGTTGAGTATTAAAGTTATGGTTGGGGACCGCAAATGAAATTTTACCAGGTAGTGAAATATTTTTAAATGAAAATACTGAGCAATTTTGACGAGGAAGGGACAATATAACAAAATTTATTGGATTCCGCCATTAAATGGTACCGGTCGTGATTTCGGTAGCAAATACAACACCAGAAAGTAACATTACAGAAGAAGTCGGCGGAATCTAAATTTTACCTTATTGAGAGATGCTACTAATATTTCGGTCATATTCTGTAGTGATTCAAGCTGAGATGACTGGAATATTACTTCGATAAATTGTTGCTGGGATTGTGCATTTCCTTTACTAGTGTTCTATGACCGTCTTGAATATTAATCATGATAGTTGACAAAAATTGCAAAATTATCGGCCTTCATAAACATCGCGAAGATTTTTCTGCAGGCATTAAAAAGTAATAAACCATTCATAGATACGAAATAAATAAAATTTGCACAGATAATGTTGTAGTACAATGGCGAAACAAATCGCAACAATATCCGAGCATCACTTTATGAAGTACTGGATCTGCTGAAAATAAATAACTTTAAAATCAGTGAGAATGAAGAAGGGATTGTAAGTAAGTAAGGTATCTCAAATTAACTGTGGGGGTTTATTGAAAATAATAAAAAAAAGACTAACCTCACATTTACATTAATTACGCAAAGTCCTGGAACCCGTCCTAATATATCGAGGCGAAGACAGTAAGTCGAACAGTTCCGCTCTCTCCGTCAGCTTGTTGCAAAAAAAAATTGAACGTGACAAATGTCATATATTTAGCAATACGCTGGCAGAGAGAGAGCAGAAGTCAGCGACAAGCATCTACATCTACATACATACTCCGTAATTCACCGTAAGGTGCGTGGCGGAGGGTACACTGTACCACTACTAGGCATTTCCTTTAATATTTCACTACCAAATGGAAAGAGGAAAAAAAAGAGTGCCTATATGCCTCCGTACGATCCCTAATTTCTCTCATCTTGTCTTTGAGATCTTTACGCGAAATGTAAGTAGACGGCAGCAAGATCGTACTACTCTCAGCTTCAAATTCCGGCCCTCTAAATTTACTTAACAGAAATTCACGAAAAGATCGTCGTCTGTCTTCCAGCGATCCCCAATTGAGTTGCCGGAGCATTTCCGTGACACTCGCGCATTGGTCGAACCTACCGGTAACAAATTCAGCTGTTCGCCTCTGAACCGCCTCTATGACTTCCTTTAAACTGATCTGCTGCGGGTCCCAAACACTTGGGCAATACTCAAAGCGTTTTATACACAAGACGTGGTAGTACAAGCGTTTTATACGCGGTCTCCTTTACAGGTGAAGTACATCTTCCCAAAATTTTCCCAATAAACCGAAGTCGGCTGTCCGCCTTACTCACAACTTTTCTTACATACTCGTTCCATTTCATATCGCTCTGCAATGTTACGCCTAGATATTTGAACGACGCGGCAGCATCAAGAAGCTCACTACTATTGTGTTCGAACATTATAGGATTGTTTTTCCTACTCATTCGCATCACCTTACATTTTTCTACATTGAGAGCTAGCTGCCATTCTTCGCACCAACTAGAAATTTTGTCTAAGTCATCCTGTATGCTATTACAGTCAGTTAAAGACGACACCCTCCCATACACCACAGCATCATCAGCAAACAGCCGCAAATTACAACTTACTCTGTCCATCAGATCATTTATACAGATAGAAAATAATAGCGGTATGCAGTGTGGCACCGCGTCGAACGCCTTTTTGAAGTCGAGAAAAACACAATCCGCCTTTTGCCCTTCATCCATGGCTCGCAAGATGTCATGTGAGAAACGGGCAAGCTGTGTTTCACATGAACGATGTTTCCTAAGCCCATGCTGATTCATAGAAAGGTGCTTTTCCGTCTCAAGGTAATTTACTATATTCGAACTGAGAATATGCTCGAAAATTCTATAGGAAACTGATGTCAACGACATTGGCCTGTAATTATGTGGGTCAGTTCTCTTTCCTTTCTTATACACGGGAGTCACCTGCGCTTTTTTCCAATCACTAGAAACTTTGCGCTGAATTAAAGATTCGCAAAAAATGCAAGATAAGTAAGGGACCAATGCCGCAGAATACTCTTTGTAAAACCGAACTGGTATTCCATCCGGACCAGCAGACTTTATCGTATTTAGTTCTCTTAGCTGCTTCTCTACACCGGAAATACCTATTACTATGTCCCCCATTTCGGAATTAGTACGTTGATCAGATGATGGTACATTTGTGCGGTCCTCCCGCGTGAAAGATTTCTTAAAGGTTAAATTTAGAACTTCAGCTTTCCGTTTGCTTTCTTCTATTACTGCCCCGGAATGATCAACGAGTGACTGGACAGTGGGTTTTGACCCGCTTATCGATTTTACATAGGACCAGAATTTTTTCGGGTTCTCGGAAAGATCTTTTGGTAAGGTATGGCTGTGATAATTATTGTACGCTTCGAACAAGAATCTCTACTAACTTTTGCCTGTCAACATTTGCGTGTTCTTTTTTGAATCGAGAGTGCAACAGTCTATGTTTTCTCAGCAGCTTTCTAACATTGTTTTTATACCACGGTGGATCTTTTCCATCCTTAATCGTCTTTACTGGCACATATTTCTCTAACCCATAATAGTCACAAGTTATTTTTTGGTGATTTTTCCGTAGTTTACAGTGGATTCTGCTTCAGTGAAAGTGTATGGACTTTACTTCAGCAACGTCACCATGACCATGTTCTCGACGGCGAGTGTTCATCAGAGACGAGTGTATCGTCAGGCGTGCCCCAGGGGAGTGTGATAGGACCGCTATTATTTTCTATGTATATAAATGATCTGATGGACAGAGTAAGTTGTAATTTGCGGCTGTTTGCTGATAATGCTGTGGTGTATGGGAGGGTGTCGTCTGTAACTGACTGCAATGGCATACAGGATGACTTAGACAAAATTTCCAGTTGGTGCGAAGAATGGCAGCTAGCTCTCAATGTAGAAAAATGTAAGGTGATGCGCATGAGTAGAAAAAATGACCCTATAATGTTCGAATACAGCATTTGTAGTGAGCTTCTTGATGTTGTCGCGTCGTTCAAATATCTAGGCGTAACACTGCAGAGCGATATGAAATGGAACGAGCATGTAAGGACAGTTTTGAGTAAGGCGGGCAGCCGACATCGGTTTATGGGAGAATTTTGGGAAGATGTACTTCACCTATAAAGGAGACCGCGTGTAAAACGCTTGTACGACCACGTCTTGAGTATTGCTGAAGTGTTTGGGACCCGCAGCAGATCGGTTTGAAGGAAGACATAGAGGTGGTTCAGAGGCGAGCAGCTAGATTTGTTACCGGTAGGTTCGACCAATGCGCGAGTGTCACGGAAATGCTCCGGCAACTCAGTTGGGGATCGCTGGAAGATAGACGACGTTCTTTTCGTGAATTTCTGTTAAGTAAATTTAGAGGGCCGGAATTTGAAGCTGAGTGTAATAGATCTTGCTGCCGCCTACTTACAAATGTTCAAATGTTTGGTAAGCTTAAGGGACTTAACTACGGGGTCATCAGTCCCTAAACTTACTAACTACTTATGAACTAGCTACAACTAAGGACGGCACAAATATCCATGCCCGAGGGGGGATTCGAACCCCCGACCGTAGTGGCCGTGCAGATTGTGACTCAAGCGCCTCAGTCCCCTCGGCCACCGCGGCCGGCCGGCTTTACATTTCGCGTAAAGATCAGAAAGACAAGATAAGAGAAATTAGGGCTCGTACGAAGGAATATAGGCATTCTTTTTTCCCTCGTTCTATTTGGGAGTGGAATAGGGAAGGAGATGCCTAGTAGTGGTACAGTGTACCCTCCGCCACGCTCTTACGGGGAATTGCGGAGTATGTATGTAGATGTAGGTGATGAACTCACTACCCGTAGACGCCGCTGCGTCTCGGCGATGCCTCGGTCAGTTGGCCAGTACCGCCAGCGAGAACTATCGATTGTGCGGCCGCCGCTGCTCTCGCGAGGTGCTTGGTGTCTGGTGTCTGGGAGGCGTGACTTTGGCACGGCGCGGCGCGCCGCGGCCTCGCAGGCAAGCAGCAACTGTCGGCAGGAGCTCTGGCCGACTGCCAGCGAGCACCGCCTGCACTTGATGTGCCGCGAAACACGCGGCCGAGCCAGCGCCCAGCCCGCGATAACGACCGTCACGTCTGCACTCAGTCCATCAGCCGCTTTTTTTACTGTCTGCGCGTTACTCTTATTCCATTATCTGTGTTTGTTTCATATGTTTTATTCTTTCGGACGAGTTCAATTTCGATAAAATTCTGCATCGGCATTCGAACAAAAATGGTATTTTGAGATGTACCTTTTGTGTCTCAGCCTCGTCGCCGCTTTTGTGTCTCGTTTCCGTCGTAGGTGTCGGTGGCCGAGTAGAAAAAGCGACACAGGAATAAAGGATGCACGCTTGTGCAGGTAGGAGGTGACCAGCCAGTGGGACAGAAGAAACTAGAAACACTAGAGTAAATTAGAACGAGATGTATATTTCTTAGAGACTTAGTAATACTTAACTTTTACATAGTTCAGTACTGCAGAATGCTGATACATAGTTGAGCTAGAGGCCTGCCTAGTGCCTATCCGATAGCCAAGTCTTCACTGGTGCCTATCTGATTCCGAAGTCTTAATTGGTTCCTATCTTAGTCCCAAGTGAACGATGTCGTTCAGTGGTGGCCACGAGCGAAGTTGTAGCAGAGGGCGTTCGTGGCTGACGTCGTAAGAACGCCGCGCCGTGCGTGCATGGTGGCGCGCGGCGAAAGTAGGTGGCGCGCACTTTAGACTTGTGCGACACCACAGTACCGACATGTAATTGACACGCAATTGGAAAGATTCTAACTAATCTTTATACATAACTAGATGAAAACCCGGCATTGCTCGGGTATTTATTTATTCCTGCCATTTTTTCAAGTATATATATTCATTTGTATAAGGGCTTTGTGTTTGTAAAATCTCTTGGGAACACTGTTAGTATTAAAGAAGTATTTGATTAAAACTTGGAGCGTGATTGAGTGGTTTTCCACGAATTTTACTGTTTATGTGCTCATATCTCATGAACTACGTAACGGAATGTGATCCAATTCAGAAGCTACATTTAGGGATCTACGGATACTCACAGTAGCTTCACAATATATATATATATATATATATATATATATATATATATATATATATATATATATATATATATATTCACTCATGAAATTTGTTATTGACAATCCCACCCAATTTAAAAGTAATAGCAGTGTGCATAACTACAACACTAGGAGAAAGGATGATATTCACTATTCAAGGTTAAATCTAACTTTGGCTCAGAAAGGGGTGAATAATGCTGCCACAAAAGTCTTTGGTCACTTACCAAGTAGCATCAAAAGTCTGACAGATAGCCAACTAGTATTTAAAAACAAATTAAAGGAATTTCTGAATGGCAACTCCTTCTACAATGTAGATGAATTTTTACATAAAACTTAAAAAAATTAAAAAATTAAAAAAAATCCTTAAAATATTGATTGTCAAGTATAGACAACATTTACTAAACTGACACATTCCACATCATTACGAAATGTCGTATATATGATCTATGGACCAAGTATTAATCTAATCTAATCTAATCAACTATATATGTGTATACTGTCTGTAAAATTTCCTGTCGCTACTATTTGTAGTTTTCAAATTATAAAATGTAACGTCATACCGAGAACCGTAGTTTTACTCCATAAACAGCGGAAAAGTAGTAAGCGAGAAACTTTTTTTTTTCCTTTCATCATTTTGCTATGGTTGTCAGCGAGAAAAAGTTTACTAAAGGTTTGAAATTATGTTTTAAGTTTGTTGCAAGTCGCTAAGTACTCTCATTCTCATATATCGTGTTTATAAATTCTGGCCGCTTTATGTGGCAGTTTTTTGCGATTCCTATTGTTTATGACGTCATTTCTTCTGAACCGTGTGTCGTACGTGATTCTTAACCTAGCAGCAATTGTTACCTCGCGGTAAGTAATGTGTGTACCAAATTTGGTTGAAATCGGTCCAATGGTTTAGGAGAAAATCAGCAGCATTGTCGCAAAATGCAGCAGTTTTTCGCGCATCTCATTGTTTATGACGTCATATCTCGAGAACTATGTATCGTACGTGATTCTTATATTTACGGCGACCGACCTCATGAATTGAAGCTTACGTGTACACAATTTCATAATGATTGGAACAAAACTGTAGATTTGTATGCATCACGTACAAACATATGGACAATCTGCTTTACATATTAGAAGCAGAGTGTCTGTGTGTGTGTGTGTGTGTGTGTGTGTGTGCGCTCGTATTGCATACAAATCTACAGTTTTGTTTCAATCTTTATAAAATTTTGTACACATAAGTATCAGTCCATGAGGACGGTCGCCATAAGAACGACGTACAATGCATAGTTCACGACGTAGCCAACGAGAAAGACAGGCCGCGGCGCGCACCTCACGTCCCGTGATCAAGTGAGGCCTGAGCAGAGAGGATCGCTAGCTGAGTGTCTGGCCACTGTAAGACAGTGGGCTGTGCCGGCCGATCAGCTAGCGATCGCGCCAGCTCAGGACTCACTTGATCACGTGACGTGACGTGCGCGCCGCGGCCTGTCTTTCTCGTTGGCCTCGGTTCACGAGATATGACGTCATAAACAATGACACGCGCAAAAATCTGGTGCATTACGCGGCAATGCTGCTCATTTTCTCCTATACCACTGTACGATTAAAACCAAATTTGGTACAAATATTCCATACGTGAGAAAACAATTGTTGTAGTAGTAAGAACGACATACGACACATAGTTCAGGAAATATGGCGTCATAAAAATTAGGAGTTACAAGAAACTGCCACATAATGCAACAAGACTTTTTAAATACACAATAATATGAGAATGACAGTACTTAGCGATTTGCAACAAACTTTAAACATAATTTCAAACCCATATCAAAATAATGAAATGAAAAATATTTCTCGCTTACTACTTTTTCGCTGTTCATGGAACGAAAATAAGGCATTCGGTATGACTTTGCAGTTTAATAAATTGTACACAGCAAATTATAGTCGTATGGAATTTTACAGATAGTATACACACATACAGATGAATGTACTTTAGAAATCATAGCACAGTATGACATAAAGGTCATCAGATATAAAAACTATAACAGTAACGTTCATGGAAAACTGCCCCATCATACAACAGGTTTAAATCTATTACTTCTTTACAACTAACTCTGTCCGCGACGGAATTTACCGACATACAGCACTTATACAAAAGCAATTATAACTGAAAAATTATTAATTGTACAAGATATAAAACTCAATAAACACGCGATCATGTATTCTGTGATGGGTAAAAACCTGTCACATCATGCAACACGTATTCCAGTCAGTTCAAGGAAATTCCTGGAAGGCTGACAGTGGTATTGAAAACTTTGAGGTCTGAAGCACACGCGGATGCAGGCGATAGCAATAGACTTGTGTAGAGTTGTAAGGAAATGAAGAGAATGAAACATTACAACTCATTATTTATGACAGATTTGTCTTTTAACTTCAGGAGACTTCAGTTTCCAGTGAGACTTGCTTTGTCTATTACAATTAATGAACCACAGGCCAATCTATTCAATACTATGGAGTGGATTTGACATGCCCAGGTTTCTCACAGTCAGCTTTGTCACTTTCTCAGGGGTGGCCTCCCCAAAGAAATTATTCATATTACATCCTGGACAAGTAACAATAAATATTGTTTATAGTAAAGTTGCGAATTAAATGAATGTATGAATGTTACATATCATTTGTATTTTGATTTCTTTGGATACCTAATTTAAAATTATGTGTTATGCAATACAGCCTTATTTCTTATATATTCTATGATAATGTTATTAGAAAAATGAACTGAACAGAAAGAGAATGAATAGGAGAAGCACTGATTCAAGGCTTGAAGAAATAAATAAATACCCGAACCACGCCGGGTTTTCAGCTAGTTGAGCAATAAGCAAGAAGCAGGATAGTGAACAGGTAATAAATTCATCATGATGATCTTGGTTAAATAAGGTTGATACACTTTCATTCTAATTGTAATTTCAGATGACGTAATGACATACAAAATAAATAGGCAAACTTACTTCGTCGGTGTATAAGTTATGCAAGTTACGAAGAAAACATTACAGTCTAAAAATATCTGCTACTAAAACAATACTTAAGGCCCTTTGTGCGTAATTGAGGGTCATATATAACACGAAAACTTCATTAACTTGAATTCATATTAATATAACTAGAAATGCCAAGGTGGAAATATTTTATTTTTATTCTTTATGCAAGACGACGGGTTTCGACACTCAAGGTTGTTATCTTCTGGTCTCTGGAGAAAATTTACAAAACGTATGGTAACTTTAATTAGGAGATAAGTACCATTAGTGTAGTTAGATAAAAGTAACTGTAAATTGCATGGTTCATAACAGAT
This sequence comes from Locusta migratoria, assembly GCA_026315105.1. NCBI lineage: Eukaryota > Metazoa > Arthropoda > Insecta > Orthoptera > Acrididae > Locusta > Locusta migratoria. The sequence goes on along the minus strand of CM048745.1, from coordinate 712,611,522 downwards.
AATGACATTACCTGATATCACAACTTGTGGAGGCGATATGATAGCTTAATTAACTTCAGAAGTAGAAAGTCAGCATCGCAATATAATTATTTATTTTAAGACGATTGGTTTCAATGTGCTATAACACCATAATCTGGTCATATAAAATTATACAATTTGGTTATCTACGTTATTAAAAAATGAAGTTTAAATAGTACGTGCAATATAGCACTTAGTCTAAATATAAAATTCATAAGTTGATGCTCTGACAAGTTGTTCATGATTTAATTTATGTATTTTATATTTCGTCTAAGTGATATATTGCACTTACTATTTAACTTAAAAGAAAATCGTTAAGATGACCACATTGTTTAATTTTAAATGACCATTTGACAGTGGCATAGCCCATTGGACCGGTCGTCATAAAATAAATAATTATATTGTGATCTTGGCTTTCTACTTTTGAAGTTCATAGACATGATGACATTCTAGGAAAAAAACAAGTTTAGTAACGAACACGAGCGTCATTCTTTGCAGTAACTGCGTCGCCACTAATCATTTTAGGCAAGCACTCAGCGCGCAATTCCACTATGCAGTTTCTTTGTGTATGTCTATTTTACTGTTGTATGTTTGACAATTCACAAGCACAATATTGTTTGATATTTGACAATCCACCAGCAAAATTTCAAAATAATATATGTAACGCCTTAATAAGTACATAAATGCCAACTGTAGCAACAATTAACCGGTATTATAAATTTGAGATTACCATTTTTTGTTTGATCTAACTACACTGATAGGACTTATCTTGTAATTATTTTATGTAACCATACATTTTTCACATTTTCCCCAGAGACCAGAATATGATACTCTAGAAGGTCAAAAACGGTCGTCTTGCAGAAAAAATGCTGCGATCTTGGCGCCTCTCATTACACCTTTATTAATAAGATCGCTCCCTACGATAAGTAAATTATATCGACTTCATATTTTCTTGAAAAATAACACATGACCTAAATATCAACCTCAGAAATCGATATCACATGAAAACGTGGGCCACTATTCAAATACAACGCACATGCGGCCTCAACGTAAAGCCTCTACACATCCGCGCGCTCCTCTTGTTTCACTGCCGCCGGTTACTGCCCGAACGCGAAATACTGTGCAATAAAGCAACAGTAGCCAGGCCTCCAAAAAGATAAAAAATGAAAAACTGGACAAGTGAAGCAAGAGATAATAATATGAAATGAAACTCGTAATTCTTACAGGTCTGCTTCACTAGTGTCAGTTTTACACGTAAAAAATTATAACGTACATCGAAGATATTAAGAATTAAATTACGCTACACCAATTGTTAAAAACCCCTCATTCCTCTCCAATGCATTATAAAAATTTTCAGAGCAAAGAGATCTGTGATATCAGTTATAGCTGTTCATCAACATCAAAACAGGATTTCACCGGATGTTCACAGTATTCTCGTCGGTCACTGGTGTAGCCTTTTCAATACCAAGCCTACTGGAAGACTGGTGTAAAACTGGAGCACTCACTTGCCCGTGCAGTAGCTACTACATTTTCTGGTTACACCGTGAAGAAGACCTAGTTTGTAAACCTCCCAACAAAACCACTGAACACCTGGAAGCCACATACTTCTAGCAGCTGACAGTATCTTCTGTCACCTTATGGGACCTGCCGGCTCTCCTCACACCGCGGTAGAATGGCCGAGAGCTCTAACGCGAATTGCTGGCGAATGCGCGGTTGCTGCCCGTAGGAGGTTCGAGTCCTCCCCACGGGCATGGCGGTGTGTGTTGTCCTTAGCAGTGGCGTAAGTACGACTTGGCTTTGGGGGGGGGGGGGGGGGGGAAATAGATCTGCTTGACGAGCAAAATTTTAGTCAGTTCCCAGACAGACTACCATCTATCACTCCCGTTGAAGAAACTAATTCACTCCCTTCCAATCAAAGCTTATGGTAAAACACCCCAAGTTACAAATCTTTACCTTTACCAGATTGCTGTTATACGATTTTTATTCTCTCTCTTTTTCTTTCTTTTCAGGTTCTGGGGAGGGGGGATTCTATCCCCCTCATCCCCCCCCCCCCATAGTTACGCCACTGGTAGCTAGGTTTAACTAGTTTGTAAGCTACGGACCGATGACCACGCAGTTTGGTCCGATAGATTTACAAACATTTGAACATTTTTTGACTGATAACTCCAATAGTTCCACAGATTTACAAACATTTGAACATTTGATCTTCTACTCTGTGCCCTTCACGTACTGACACACTCCAATATTAACACTGACATTTGTCATCTCTGATGAAACACATTCCTCAACTCGTCACTTCTGTTAGTGTTTCTTGTTGACTTTTCCAGACGATGAGGCGACTACTACAATAACTCGCTGCCCAAATGATACAGTCGGTTCTTTTAAAACGATAAACAGAAGTGACTGCAAATGTCCATTTGCATGTATCGTTCGCATTCTAGTGTAGTAATGAGACGTATCACCAACGGTCTTTTCGACAACAAGGACAACTTTTGTCCTTGTTTCACTAAAGATGGATTTAACGTTATATTTAAATTAATCTCAATCAGAACGATATTACAAACATTCTGGGTACCGAACTCATCAGTAACAGCTCGCGTGTCAGTGACAAATATTTCACCGGTATTAATTACAGTTGTTTCAATATATAGCTTTTTTTTTGTTGTAACATAGTTTATCTAACGTAGTACAGTATCGTATTTTTTCAAAGCGTAAATCCACCCAGAAGACGCCTTGAATTTTCTTAGGTCCACCTGCACTATGGCTTGGACGCCCCACTGCCGTACATAAAAGTCGTAAATTGCAACTTCCAAATTGCACAAATGTTTGTAAATCTATATCACTCAACTGCTGGTCATTAGTCTGTAGCTTACAAACTACTTAAAATAATGTAAACAAACTTAAGGACAACACAAACACCCATGCCCGAGCAGAGACTCAGAACCCCCGACAGCGGACGGCCGCGCGCAAATCAAATGTTGAAAAGTTTGTTAAGGTTAAGGGACTTAACTGCGGCCGGCCGCGGTTACCGAGGGGACTGAGGCGCGCCAGTCACGGTCTGCACGGCCACTACGGTCGGGGGTTCGAATCCCCCCTCGGGCATGGATATTTGTGCCGTCCTTAGTGTTAGCTAGTTCATAAGTAGTTTGTAAGTTTAGGGACTGATGACCCCGTAGTTAAGTCCCTTAAGCAATAAAAACATTTGCACTTAACTGCGGGCTCATCAGTCCCTAAACGTACAAACCATTTATGAACTGCCTTATACTAAAGATGGCACAAACATCCACGCCCGAGGGGGGATTCGAACCCCCGACGGCGGACGGCCGCGCGCACCGCAACACGGCGCTCCAGTACGCGCTGCTAATCCGCCGCGGCTCGTGGATCGCCAACTTAATCACTGTAGGCATTGTTGAATTTATGTAAAGAGATTGTATTTGCGTTTGCAAGCTTTTGTCCAAGCTTGCAATAGTTTTCGGCGTATTTAATCTAAAAGTACGGATCCTCTTTCTGTTTTAATAACTTGAAGCTCCTATGGACGGTCTTGAAAAGTAGAGCCTCATGATCGTTGTCGTCATTGTCTTTTAAACACGCACCGAACGCCAGTCCACTACTTTGAAGAAACCTGCCTGGGTTTCCATCCAGGAAGCTGCGTTGAAATTCCACGACGTTTTGATGACAGTCATCTCTCATAATTTTATATCTAAGAAGTCTTCATCAGTGAAATTGCCTATGATACCTGAAACGAAGTTGAAAGATATAAAGAACAGAAAAAAAATGCCAGGTACTTTCTTTCATCGTGTATATAAGTTTAGCAAACACAGATTATCATGGTTACCAGCAGCAACTTTCAAGAGTTCTAGTTTTTTAATATTTAACATTTGCAGTTTAGCCGAAATTCCAAAGCTCTCTTGGATGTATCGCATGACAACTTGTGAATTCACAATCATCATTAACACAAATATGAAGCTAACTAGGAAGACAGGCCGTGGCGCATACGTCATGTCATGTGATCAAGATAGGCCTGAATCAGCGGGATCGCTAGCTGACTGGCAGGCCGCTATAAGGCAGTTGGCTGTGGCCGAGTGGCCAGCCAGTCAGCTAGCGATTGCTGAGGCTCAGGCCTGTAAGTCCAAGCATTCTGTGGCGCCCTAATGTTAAATTTGCAAAATATATTACCTGAAAACGGAAAATATGAGTGTTCATGAAATTAAATTTTAAACAGAGATTCTGTTTCATCGCCGAAATAAAGAAATTAGCCACAAAATTCGCCAAGTTGCAAAAAACGGTTTTTCTTAAATTAATAAAAGACGCTATCTCCACTGCGAAAATGTTAAATCAGAAAGGTATAGGTATTAAGATTATCTATCGATTGCATTTCTTGTATTTATCGATTTCTCTGCTACATTTCGAAGATATATTGCGAAACAAAGACCTTTAAAACCTAGATTCCTTAAAACTCGCCATCATTGACGTTTCGAAACTTATCATTTGGCGTAACTATGTTGCGAAATAAGTAAAAAAGAACTTGTTACAAAAAATTAAATATAATCACTGTTTTTCCAGACACATCGATAAAAAGGGTAATTTTCGAAAACTGGTTAGAGTTGCTCAGAGGATCGACCTGGAGAAAATGTTTTTAGTTTGTTTTCTTCGTGAAGAGTTGTAATATCATCCTATTAAATATGTTTTTAGATTTTGTTAATTATATCAAAGAATAACCTCAAAAACTAGCACTTTTGGGTCTGTTTTCTTCAACTGACTATTTCTATGTTATGAACGGAAATATTGATGAAACATATTGCTGACATTGTTCCACAGATTTGAAAACAATGTGGCTCTAAGACCTTCTGGAGCCGAGATAAATTTCTTCAAAATCATCTAGTGGACTTAATTAACATTTTACAACGCTGTACTTCATGGACCTTATTTTGAACACTTATAGTAGTTAAAAATATACTTGGCTACGTTGCATTGTTTTCTAGTATTGCCGATTGGTAAAGTAAAACGTGCAAGCGCGTAGTGACTTGAGCTAGATCAGGCGGACGGCCGTTGGGAAAGGGGAACAGGGGAGGGGGTTGGAGAGATAGGCACATGTTCTCTCTGAGAACATTGTAAACAGGCCGCACTTAGAAAATCTTTGATATGTTTTCTGAAACGTTTTTGTTTCCTATGTCAACAGCGCCCATCAAATTTATTTTATTTTATTTTATGAATTAATTTATTTTTTATTTTATTTTATTTTATTTTATTTTTTTTACTTTTTTAAATACAAAGCATTCTAGAGCGGACTTCATATTTCAGTAACGGCATTATAAAAAAGGCCTTTTGCATGCAAAAAATGAGATAGAAGGCTTTATTTTTTTATCTTATGTGTAAGGTTATATAGAAAAGTTTGTTTTATATTACAAAAAAAGTATCAAAAAAGCACATCGCAATAAAATTTTAACTACGTTCACTAGATTTTTCAAAGAAAAATTTTTTAAATCTGTAATACAATGTCAGCAATATATATCATCAACAGTTCCTTTTATAATACAAAAATAGAAATAGCGAGTAGAAGAAAACAGGCCCAAAAATGCAAGTTTTTCTATGTCATTGTTCGATATTTATAATTAACAAAATCGATAAAATATTTATTACGATGATATTACAAATATTCACGAAGAAAACAGACCAAAACATTTATTCGAGGTCGATCCTCTGAGCAACTGTACCCAATTTTCGAGTAGGATTATTATTATTAATTACTGTCTCATGACCACCAGCCAGTCAGCTACGCTGTCCGAGCCTCCACCTCCAAAACTTTCATTGGTTGTAGCTGCCAAAATAAACGTGATAAAAAAAGTAATTCAAAAATCTTTGTCAAAAATCCAGTGCATGATACGAACAACCACTGTTCGATTAGAAAAATTGTATGTTTGCATAGAAAATACACTTCCTAGATTTTTTTTTACAATCTGTTTATTGGCTAACAATACGAGTACTTGCCTACCAATCCATTCTGTGAAAACCGAACATCAATCGTACTTTCACCCTGTATACTAAATATACGTTTTTATACGATAAATACTGAAAAAAATTATAGCCTTTAATTCTTGGAATGATGATTATGTTAGGATGTGGTAATTTCAAGTAAATCACACAATAACTTTTATGAAATTTTTGGTAACATCATTACCCTTTTGTTTAGTACATTTGTATTTATATATAAAGCAGAGGTCCATTTGTTTACGTATTTGTGTGTACGTATTGCATACAAATCTACAGTTCTGTTCCAATCTTTATGAAATTTTGTACATGTAAGCTTCAATCCATGAGAACAGTCGCCGTAAATGTAAGGATCACGTACAACACATAGATCACGAGATATTACGTCATAAACAATAAGATGCGAGAAAAAAATAATTTCAAAGAATGAAACTTCACTCTGCAGCGGTGTGTGCGCTGATATGAAACTTCCTGGCAGATCAAAATTATGTGCCAGAACCGGGACGCGAACCTGGCACCTTTGCCTTTCATGGGCAAGTGCTCTACCGACTGAGCTATCCCGACACGACTCACGATGCCGCCTCACAACTTTACTTCCGCCAGTACCTTGCCTCCTATTTTCCAAACTTCACAAAAGCTCTCCTGTCAAAGATGCAAGACTAGCACTCCTGGAAGAAAGGATATGGTGGAGAAATGGCTTAGCTACTTAGCCTAAGGGATGTTTCCAGAATGAAACTTCCATTCTGCACTTTCATATCAGCGCACATTCCGTCGCAGATTGTGTTTCATTCTGGAAACATCCCTTAGACTGTGGCTAAGCCATGTCTTCACCATATTCTTTCTTTCAGGAGTGCTAGTCTTGCATGTTTCGGTGGAGAGCTTCTGTGAAGTTTGGAAAGTAGGAGGCGAGGTACTGGCGGAAGTGAAGTTCTGAGGCGGTATCGTGTCGGGATAGCTCAGTCGGTAGAGCGCTTGCCCAAGAAAGGCAAAGGTCCCAGGTTCGAGTCCCGGTTCCGGCACACAATTTTAATCTGCCAGGAAGTTTCATAATTTCAGAGCTTCATTAAACTTCTTCTCGCCGACAACCACAGTAAAATAGAAAAGGAAAAAAGTTTCTCGCTTACTACTTTTCCTCTGTTCATGGACTAAAACTACGGCATTCGGTATGATGTTACCATTTATAATTTATACACTACAAATGGTAGCCGCAGGAAATTTACAGACAGTATACACACATACAGGTGAGTGTACCTTTGAAATATCATCAGATTAAGACACGTATTCCATGGAATATGAGGATATAAAAAGTAACGATCATGGAAAATTGCCCCAACGCACCAGGTTTTAATATATTACTTCTTTACTTCTAATTATATTCCCAACAGATGTAACAGACATACAACACTTATACAAATCTATATATACTTGAAATATTATACAACTGTACAACGTATAAATCATTTAATATGAGATCTTATGAATTTTACATGTCATTTGCATTTTGATTACTATCTTTCTTTGTTTGGATACTGCACTTATTATTTTGTACATTATGCAAGAAAAATCTAACATGTTTTTAGAAAAAAGAAGATGGACACAGAGAGAAGGGATACGACAAGTATTAACTCAAAGCAGGAATAAATAAATAAATACTTGGGCAACGCCGGGTTTTCAGGTAATCGAAAATATAATAACTATGTGCATCCGAATGTCCATTAGAGTATGATTTAAGGATACGAATATCGATCAAGAATTTTTCAAGATTTTTGCTTACAATTTTTCCCTTTACATGTCAAATACTTTTTTTATGAAGGGTAGATACTAAAAAATATTCAGGATGTATCGAAATACATGAGAACCTGTAAACAAGCAGAACATGTCTCGTAGTCCCACACACGTGGTATATTTGCTTTCGTTATCGTGTTGTGGTGTACATAACAAAGACCACTTCTCTATGCAGGTTCGTCATTGTGTTGATACAGTATAATTGAGTGCGTACAGTTCTCTACAGGAGGTGCGCAAAATGGCTACCACGATATTGCATTTCAGGCGTTTAAGCGTCGCATCATTGATTGTCCCAGGTGTCTGTCGTATCTACTGACACCCTTGCTCTGTGCGGTGAAGCAGCAATTCCACACTACGAAAGCCTTCAAATCGCCCTATAAGCAGAAGAATAACGTAGTGATGTCTGGATATCGGACAGGCTATCGTTTCGGTCCCTGAGACCCTGTCTATTTGTTTGGTAAAGTGCTATAGCGGCACGAGCGAAATGAGGCTGTGTTCCATCATGCATGAACCACATGCGCTGAATTAAACCCATCGGATCTTCTTCCAATAGACCATGTAAATCATTTGTTAAAAATGAGCAGCGTGATGCTCCTGTAAATGTTCCCAGTAATATTAAAGGAGCAATGAATGTATCACCAATTATACCAGCCCAAACATTAATACTGAACTGTTGTTGATGTCCGGTTTGTACAACATCTCTGAGACTTTCATACACCTTGGATACACGTATTGTGAACGTTCTGCACTTCGTTTCTGATAAACTTCACTTCGTTCGCAAACAGAAGAGCAGAGAGGAAATGTTGCTCCTGACCACACATTTGTCGCAGCCAGGTAATAAATTTTTAGTTACGAGGTACGTCCATAAAGTAAGTTTCGTTTGATTATGTAAAACAGATACTTAAAAAATATTAATTGTACAAAAATCTACAACTGTTAACTACTTGTCTACATAGATTCGGAAATTTTATAGGCACTTGTCATATCGTGGCACTATGTTTTGTATGCCTTCTTCATAGATGGTTAACGCCTGTGTATTCAACGATTTGGTAACATGTTCTTTCAGCTCTTCATCACCGTTGATGTGTTGACCACCAAGAACAACTTTTAGGTGAAAGAAGAGATGAAAGTCGCTAAGAGCGGGTTCCGGGCTGCACGGACGATGATCAAACACGTCCCAGTGAAACTCCCGTAAGAGTTGTTTGTCACATTCGCTGTGTGAGGTTGGGAATTATTAAGGGAAAAAAACACCCTTTGTACAAAAATTCTGGGCGCTTGTTCTGTATTGCGCAATTTCTTAATGGTTTCGCAGCAAGCATGTGTGGTACGAAGCCAATCAGCTAAATGTTTTTCCTGTCCCAAAAAATGGTGCACACAACTTTTCTAGGTGTCAAGATTGGCTTAGGCTTAACCTTCATTGGGGCTGAAGTGTGCCTCTATTAAAATGATTGCGTTTTGTTTCGGGGGTGTCCTACGTACCCAAGTTTCATCCCCCGTGACTATCCGAGACTGAAAACCATCGCTTAATTCATTGTAGAGTGTCAAAAAATGAAGTGCAGTGTCAAAACTTTTCCTATTTTTTTTTATTATTTTTTTTAATAAAAATTTTGGGTACCCAACCTGAGCAAAGTTTTCAAAATTTCAGTTTTTCAATACCAATTTAATAAATTAGTGCGCTGATATGAAACCGAAAGGGATTTATTAAGCTCTAAATTGATTAATTATTATTTCATCGCGTTTATGAGTTAAAATATTTAGTGACGTTGAGAGTCGGTAGCGAGGGTTTCGCAGAAAAGGCTATGTTAAAGTAGAGGTGCTTTGAATTTCTGTAAACGTATCTACCACCAACCGCTTTATCACAGTGTAACACATCAAGGGAGTTAATCAATGGAACAAAGACTGAGATAACGGATTGTCTCAGCGAGCACGGAATATATTGCCGACTGAATTCTACATTGACTATTGCATTAAAGGAAAATGTTCACTGTGCCATCACTAATATATAACCTGGAATTTTAGATGTAGTTATCAATTAGTAATCGAGGAATTTAAAAAGAAAATTATTATATTCGATGGATAACACTACATATATTTGATACCAAAAATCGTTTCATTCCAATGTCATAAATAACTGTAAAGTCAGTAATTATTTAATCTAACTTACTTTTTCGTTGGCCCTGAAGATTATCTCGTGGCAGATAAAATGTTTCGTTTGCCATAACTCCCACGGAAAGATTTTTCTTGCAAGAACTAAAAAGATCTTAGTACTCGTTTTTTATTTCCCACCGAAAGTCAAATTGCAGTCCGGGAAAATGACTTGTAAAATTGAATTACTTTCATTTGCGACCGAGCGCATTGAGACGCTATGCTATGTTGCGCGAGGCCGTTCCCCGCCGCGGTGGAGTAGCCGAGCGGTCTAAAGCGTCTCGCTGCGGAGCGCGCGGTTGCTCGCCGTGGAGGTTCCAGTCCTCCCTGGGGCATGGGTATGTGTATGTTTGTCCTTAGGTTAGTTTACATAGGTTTAAGTAGTTTGGAAGCTACGGACTGATGACCACGCAGTTTGGTCCGATAGATTTACAAACATCTGATCATTTTTGAGCCGTTTCCCGTCAGGAGTTCGAATCCCCCCGTCGGGCATGGTTTTTTGTGCCGTCTTTAGTATAAGCTAGTTCATAAGTAGTTTCTAAGTTTAGGGACTAATGACCCCGCAGTTAGGTCCTATAAGCTTTACAAACGTTTGAACATTTGAACATAAGTATGGATTACTGGGGAATCCGGCCATGCATGGAAGTTGTCAAACATTTATTGGGAATGTTATATATGTCCTAATATACCTCTACCCTTTCCTTAACATTTCTCGTCCTCCTTCCTCTTTTTTTCCACTTGATTGATTGATTTTTCCAGGGAAGCCAAAACAGTCTTGGACCAACCCGCCACTGCCCGCACCGAAACTAAGTTTATTGTGCCGTATCGTTCCCTGTATTTCTAGTAAAGCCAACCAATGCCTTGAACAGTGCAAGGGGTCCCTTTACCAGTTCTTTATTAGACACAACTTCTTCGGGTCTGGTTGTCCCAAATATTCTGTGCCTTTTATTCTCCAATGCAATGCATTCGAAGATTAGATGTGATGCAGTTTCATCACCGTCATCACAGATCCTACATTTAGGGTCCTCTTCTATTATTCCCATTGTACGTAGGTGTTTTTTGAAATTCCCATGGCCTGTCAGCAATCCAACCATGAGTCTAATCTCTCTCCTGTTCAGACCCAGGATTGCAGAGCTTCTTTTAAAACATGGCTTTGGCATCATTACCTTGCCATGTTTTTGTTGATGGAATTTGGTCCAATATTCTACGTGCTGTCTTCTGAGCCAGTTACGTAGCTTTTTTGTCCACTTTCTCCACATACTAAATAAATATCTCCTCCCCACCCTCTGCTCCAATTCCCACTTTCTGCTCTCGCCGACCTTGCTCCTTGTTAATACAGGAAACCCAACTTTCTTTGGGAATTGAATGCTACTTAAACGAGTAAATCTTTTGGGATTATTTGTGTGTGTTGTACGAATAACGCTTATAAGGCCAATGAATCTCACAGTGGTACCTTCTGCGACAGTGTGCCATGTAGTTAGTATTAATCTATGATAACTCTGCGCAATATTTTCAATCATGAAAAGTCAAACGGAGAAAACAGAAGAACACATTTATGGTTAAACAATTTTTGTTGGAAACCATTTCTAAGGAGAAATATATATATATATATATATATATATATATATATATATATATATATATATATATATATATATATATATATATATATATATTCTAAGAAAACAATATTATTGTTCTTTATAAACTACTACCAGCAGTAGCTCCTTAACGACTGTTCGAGAACTTTCCAGGCAAATCGCGTTTTGTGCTCCATCGAACAGAAAGCAAAAGACCTGCATCAATTGGCAGAAGGTTCCTCAACGGAGGAAGCAGCGTTTTAGCCTGGGGAATATGTTTGCGGTATGCCCTCGAAGCTCAAATACAATTTTTATCTATGATTTTGGAAACATTTGCATCCTCAAATGCAGTTTGTTGCTTCCAACCGACGGCATCTAGTAGTCACACAATACAACGTACTCGTATGATACATTTCGCAGTATACGATCGTTGTTATAAGAACATCAAACGTACTCCTATGGCCAACAAACCCCCAGAATTTTATATATATGTTGCGTCTGTTCTTTCATGTTCTTTCATGTCTTTCATGTCCGAAAGAACAGACGCAACATATAAATAAAACTCTGAGAGTTTGTTGGCCATAGGAGTACGTTATGATGCTCTTATAACAACGATCGTATACTGCGAAATGTATCATACGAGTATTGTGTGACTACTAGATGCCATCGGTTGGAAGGAAAAAACTGCATTTGAGGATGCAAATGTTTCCAAAGCATAGATGAAAATTGGTTGTGAGCCTTCTAGGGCATACCGCAAACATATTCCCCAGGCTAAAACCCTGCCTCCTCCGTTGAGGAACCTTCTGCCAATTGATGCAGGTCTTTTGCTTTCTGTTGGATGGAGCACAAAACGCGATTTGTCTGGAAAGTTCTCGATCCTTCGTGAATGTTGCGTTGTGGAGACCCATGCGCAACAACGTTCGCCGAACAGTCGTTAAGGAGCTACTGCTGGTAGTAGTTGCGTTTTATCTAGGCTGTCAGTTGCTCAACAATGTCTACTTCCGTATAGTCATCTTTAGAACCTGCTATTGTAACCTATGGTACACCACAGTTAAGAAATTCCCGGTTTTGGATACATTTGATATGCCGTGAAAGATTGAATTTATGTGTCATTACAAATACAAACACACATCTTTGATGCCTATCTCGAACATACTATGTAGCATAGTGTGGTATCGCTGTACAAATCATAAAACGAGTCTTGTATTTAGTCTTTTCGTTTAGAAATGGTCTGAGGTTTTTAAAAATAACCAGAGATCTGGAGGACATCCCATAAGAAAAATACGCCCCTAGGCGTGATGTCTGTTGAACGTGGTGGCACCTCAGTAATGCTTTTTTTTTTTTTTTTTTTTTTTTTTTTGGAAAATTTCGTTTAAGTAAAAACGGACGGCAGATGGAAGATGTCATGGAGCACCATTGTGTTGCAAGTAATTTTCTTGATAATTCTTATCACACTTCACACGACTTGGTATCATGTAATTCTGAAGAATAGCCAAATAGTAATCTGCCATTGTTTTTACAAAAATATGGTTCAAAAAATGTTCAAATGTTTGTAAATCTATCAGATCAAACTGCGTGGTCATCAGTCCGTAGCTTACAAACTACTTACACCTAGGTAAACTAACCTAAGGACAACACACACACACACACACACACACACACACACATGCCCCAGGGAGGACTCTAACCTCCACGGCGAGCAACCGCGTGCTCCGCAGCGAGATGCTTTAGACCGCCAGAAATATGGTTCAAATATGAAACAATAAATTCGTTACCCAGAGACATTATGTAGTCTTAACATATCGAAGATATGTTAAGAAAGAAGGAGACCCGGGTACAAATCCCGACTGGGTACACATTTTCAACTTTGCCCATTCGCAGTTAACGTCATACATTTCGTGAATATCCCCAGAATTTTGCCCAGACGAGAATCCTCGGGACTAACACGACAGGGCTGTTCATTGCATGGATCCTCATTCAAGAAACCTAACGTAGGTGCCCACGGCAAGGAAGTGCTAATGACTTCCTATCCCTTTACGTACCTTCCACACCTTGTTGACTTTCTTCCTACACGTCTGGCAGCGGTCTGCTCTGTAAGGGATGGTTGTTCAGGCTTTTGAGTCAAAAGCCAGTGGCGGCTCGTACAAAATTTGGCCAGTGTGCTACAAAAATAAACAGGAAACAAAATATACTAAAATAAAAAGCGTGACTGACAATGGAAATAACGGAGCTTAGCAATATCCCCACCAAGTCATCTGCGTTCTACACAAGTGACCAATGAAACTGCTTGGCTGAAAAGCGCAGTTTCACTCGCATGTTGGCTACACATTAAAAATGTCGTTTGTGGTTGTAGTTTTATTTACAGAAATTAAAAATTTGGACTCAGGGGTATTTGAATATGAGCCTAACACAAGTAGGTTTGAGAGACAACGCGAAAGACGCCTGAACCAGCGCTCTATTTGACTCTGCATGCCGCAATATTCGTCATATACTAATCTTCCGTATCCGTTACACGCAGCGCGAAGAGAAATATTGATCTGGTGCTGCAGTCGGTCTCAGCACACATGGGTCGCCAGGCCTGACGACACGTCTGCGCATGCGCACTAGCATACAGACGACTGCGCCGCCTCTCTGCGCACGTACCAGCGCGGCTGAATCCCACTTCAGCACACGGAGCTGGTTTCCAGCTATCGCGCCGAGAGCGCTCCAACATGCGGTTTTCATCCTTATTACTAGCATTGCAATACGTATTGGAAGGGAATTGGCATAATTTTATTGTTATATCTGGATCGCATTCCAAGAGAAAGCGATTTCTCGCTTGCATTAGAGGAGAGATGGCATAATTTTAGTAATATATTTACAGTGTGCTGTAGCACATTAGCACATTATCACCAGCCGCCACTGCTTTTGACATTGTGCTTCCATTAATGTGACTGCACAGTGCTGTACTAAATAAAGGGGGAGACTACAAGCAGTTAATTTTTTGTGTATATGTATACATAAGCAGAGAACAACAGTTGTCCCATGGTTGTTCCAGGCGGCCGGTACTCGGTGTTCGCGTCTGGGGAGCTGCACATCCGACACGTGACGCACGCGGACGGCGCGCTCGCCTACCGCTGCGAGGCCAGGCACCGCCTCACCGGCGAGACCAGGCTCAGCACCGTCTCCGGCAGGTCAGTGCTCCTTAACTATTATAATCAGCTATTTTCAAAAAGTGCACATAAAGCTGCAAATCCGCCACGTGACGCACGCGGACGGCACGCTCGCCTACCGCTGCGAGGCCAGGCACCACCTCACCGGCGAGACCAGGCTCAGCACCGTCTCCGGCAGGTCAGTGCTCCTTAACTATTATAATCAGCTATTTTCATAAAGTGCACATAAAGCTGCACATCCGCCACGTGACGCACGTGGACGGCGCGCTCGCCTACCGCTGCGAGGCCAGGCACCGCCTCACCGGCGAGACCAGGCTCAGCACCGTCTCCGGCAGGTCAGTGCTCCTTAACTATTATAATCAGCTATTTTCATAAAGTGCAAATAAAGATGCACATCCGCCACGTGATGCACGCGGACGGCGCGCTCGCCTACCGCTGCGAGGCCAGGCACCGCCTCACCGGCGAGACCAGGCTCAGCACCGTCTCCAGCAGGTCAGTGCTCCTTAACTATTATAATCAGCTATTTTCATAAAGTGCACATAAAGCTGCACATCCGCCACGTGACCCACGTGGACGGCGCGCTCGCCTACCGCTGCGAGGCCAGGCACCGCCTCACCGGCGAGACCAGGCTCAGCACCGTCTCCGGCAGGTCAGTGCTCCTTAACTATTATAATCAGCTATTTTCATAAAGTGCACATAAAGCTGCACATCCGCCACGTGACGCACGCGGACGGCGCGCTCGCCTACCGCTGTGAGGCCAGGCACCGCCTCGCCGGCGAGACCAGGCTCAGCACCGTCTCCGGCAGGTCAGTGCTCCTTAACTATTATAATCAGCTATTTTCATAAAGTGCACATAAAGCTGCACATCCGCCACGTGATGCACGCGGACGGCGCGCTCGCCTACCGCTGCGAGGCCAGGCACCGCCTCACCGGCGAGACCAGGCTCAGCACCGTCTCCGGCACGTCAGTGCTCCTTAACTATTATAATTAGCTATTTTCATAAAGTGCACATAAAGCTGCACATCCGCCACGTGACGCACGCGGACGGCGCGCTCGCCTACCGCTGCGAGGCCAGGCACCGCCTCACCGGCGAGACCAGGCTCAGCACCGTCTCCGGCACGTCAGTGCTCCTTAACTATTATAATTAGCTATTTTCATAAAGTGCACATAAAGCTGCACATCCGCCACGTGACGCACGCGGACGGCGCGCTCGCCTACCGCTGCGAGGCCAGGCACCGCCTCACCGGCGAGACCAGGCTCAGCACCGTCTCCGGCAGGTCAGTGCTCTTTAACTATTATAATCAGCTATTTTCATAAAGTGCACATAAAGCTGCACATCCGCCACGTGACGCACGCGGACGGCGCGCTCGCCTACCGCTGTGAGGCCAGGCACCGCCTCGCCGGCGAGACCAGGCTCAGCACCGTCTCCGGCAGGTCAGTGCTCCTTAACTATTATAATCAGCTATTTTCATAAAGTGCACATAAAGCTGCACATCCGCCACGTGATGCACGCGGACGGCGCGCTCGCCTACCGCTGCGAGGCCAGGCACCGCCTCACCGGCGAGACCAGGCTCAGCACCGTCTCCGGCACGTCAGTGCTCCTTAACTATTATAATTAGCTATTTTCATAAAGTGCACATAAAGCTGCACATCCGCCACGTGACGCACGCGGACGGCGCGCTCGCCTACCGCTGCGAGGCCAGGCACCGCCTCACCGGCGAGACCAGGCTCAGCACCGTCTCCGGCAGGTCAGTGCTCTTTAACTATTATAATCAGCTATTTTCATAAAGTGCACATAAAGCTGCACATCCGCCACGTGACGCACGCGGACGGCGCGCTCGCCTACCGCTGCGAGGCCAGGCACCGCCTCACCGGCGAGACCAGGCTCAGCACCGTCTCCGGCAGGTCAGTGCTCCTTAACTATTATAATCAGCTATTTTCATAAAGTGCACATAAAGCTGCACATCCGCCACGTGACCCACGTGGACGGCGCGCTCGCCTACCGCTGCGAGGCCAGGCACCGCCTCACCGGCGAGAGCAGGCTCAGCACCGTCTCCGGCAGGTCAGTGCTCCTTAACTATTATAATCAGCTATTTTCATAAAGTGCACATAAAGCTGCACATCCGCCACGTGACGCACGCGGACGGCGCGCTCGCCTACCGCTGTGAGGCCAGGCACCGCCTCGCCGGCGAGACCAGGCTCAGCACCGTCTCCGGCAGGTCAGTGCTCCTTAACTATTATAATCAGCTATTTTCATAAAGTGCACATAAAGCTGCACATCCGCCACGTGATGCACGCGGACGGCGCGCTCGCCTACCGCTGCGAGGCCAGGCACCGCCTCACCGGCGAGACCAGGCTCAGCACCGTCTCCGGCACGTCAGTGCTCCTTAACTATTATAATTAGCTATTTTCATAAAGTGCACATAAAGCTGCACATCCGCCACGTGACGCACGCGGACGGCGCGCTCGCCTACCGCTGCGAGGCCAGGCACCGCCTCACCGGCGAGACCAGGCTCAGCACCGTCTCCGGCAGGTCAGTGCTCTTTAACTATTATAATCAGCTATTTTCATAAAGTGCACATAAAGCTGCACATCCGCCACGTGACGCATAAAGTGATATACATATAGAACCTTCAGTACAAGGAAATTAGGTACAAATACATAACAATGATTTCAAAAAGGTATCAGTTACTTGAATGTAGTCATTTACAGTCATTGAATGGACAAGGTACAGGGGCAAACTAGTAGAAGTGGCTAGAGAATGTCTTGGAACAGAAGGGTGGAAAGGCAGGAAGAAGTAGACACTCAAGGCAGCTAGTAAAAAGATAACATCTACATACATACTCCGCAATTCACCGTAAGGTGTGTGGCGGAGGGTACACTGTACCACTACTAGGCATTTCCTTTCTTATTCCACTCCCAAATATAACGAGGAAAAAAAGAATGCCTATATGCCTCCGTACCAGCCCTAATTTCTCTTATCTTGTCTTTGTGATCTTTACGCGAAATGAAAGTAGGCGGCAGCAAGATCGTACTACACTCATCTTTAAATTCCGGCCCTCTAAATTTACTTAAGAGAAATTCACGAAAAGAACGTCGTCTTTCTTCCAGCGACCCCCAATTGAGTTGCCGGAGCATTTCCGTCACACTCGTGCATTGATCGAACCTACCGGTAACAAATCTAGCTGCTCGCCTCTGAACTGCCTCTATGTCTTCCTTCAAACCGAACTGCTGCGGGTCCCAAATACTTGAGCAATACTCAAGACGTGGTCGTACAAGCGTTTTATACGCGTTCTCCTTTATAGGTGAAGTACATCTTCCCAAAATTCTCCCAAACCCAATCAGCATCAATAAGCTCACTACTAATGCTCTATTCGAACATTATCTGATTGTTTCTTCTACTCATGCGCATCACCTTACATTTTTCTACATTGAGAGCTAGCTGCCATTCTTCGCACCAACTAGAAATTTTGTCTAAGTCAACCTGTATGCTATTACAGTCAGTTACAGACGACACCTTCCCATACACCACAGCATCATCAGGAAAAAGCCGCAAATTACAACTTACTCTGTCCATCAGATCATTTATATAGATAGAAAATAATAGCGGTCCTATCACACTCCCCTGGGGCACGCCTGACGAAACACACGTCTCTGATGAACACTCCAGCCAGTCACAAATCTTTGAACCTATTCCATAAGCTCGTATCTTCGTTAGCAGTCTGCAGTGTGGCACCGCGTCGAATGTCTTTTTGAAGTCGAGAAAAACACAATCCGCCACAATGGCTTGCAAGATGTCATGTGAGAAAAGGGCAAGCTGAGTTTCACATGAACGATGTTTCCTAAACCAGTGCTGATTCACGGCGTTTCAAAAATGGCTCCATACTATAAATCAGACTGACAGAGAAAGTTATGTTGAGGAAAGAAACGAAACGAAACAGATAATTATAGAATCTTAGCAGAAATCGTGGGAAGACTTTGGAAATAAGCTAGACACTACGGGTCAATCCGCGGTAATACCAATCTGGAGCGCAATTAGCTGTCTTCGAAAGCGAGGGAAGAAGGAATTAACGAGTGTTTTGGACAGGTCAGGAAAGCTACTAGTGAACCCTGTGGATACCTTGGGCAGATGGAGGGAATATTTTGAAGAATTGCTCAATGTAGGTGAAACGTTCAATGACGTGTCTGATTTTGAGGTAGAATAGGATAGGAATGATGGTGGAAATAGTATCAAACTGGAGAGAATGGTCAATAGACTGCAGTGAAATAAAGGGGTTGGGGTGGATGAAATTAGGTCCGAACTCACGAAATACAATGGAGTGTCAGGTCTCAAATGGCTTGGGAGTCGAGACAGGTTCCGTCTAACTGGAATCATCTACATCTACAGAGGGTCCATTAACCACTTTCATAACTTTTCTCTACCTTTCCATTCTCTAATAGCGCGTGGGAGGAAAGAACACCTAAATCGTTTAGTTTTCGATCTGATTTCTCTTATTTTATTGGGATGGTCATGTCTCCCTAAGTAGGTGGGTGCTAGCAAAATATTTTCACATTCACAAGTCGGTGATTGAAACTTCGCTAACAGATCATGCCGCAATGAATAAGTCTTTCTTTTAATGATTTCCACCACAATTCGTGCAACATTTCCGGGACGCTTTCCCCTCCGTAACGTGATAGAACAAAACGAGCTGCCATTCTCTGAACCTTCTCAATATCTTCCGTCAGTCCCACCTGGTGAGGGTCCCACAAGGGACAACAGTACTCCAGGAGAGGACGCACAAGTGTGATGTAGGCAGTCACTATGGTGCAGCTGGTCAATCTTCCAAGCATTCTGCCATTGAAACGTAACCTTTGGTTTGCCTTCCCCACAACATTTTCTATGTGTTCTCTCCAGTCAAAGTTGTTAGTAATTGTAACTCCTAGGTATTTGGTAGAATTTACGACCTTAAGGTCTGACTGATTTATCGCGTAATTCAAGTTCAGCGGATTTCTTTTAGTGGTCATGTGTATTACTTCACACTTTTCTTTATTTAGTGTCAATTGACAATTTTCGCACCGTGTAGAAATTTTGTCTAAATCGCTTTTGATCCTCTGTTGACTTCAGTAACCGATAAACGACAGCATCATCCGCGAACAGTATGAGGGAGCTATTCAGATTGTCTCCTAAATCGTTTATAAACACGAGGAAGAGTAGGTGACCTATAACGCTTCCCTGTGGAATGCCAGATATCACTTCTATTTTACTCGATGACTTACCGTCAATTACAACGAACTGTGTCTTTTCTGATAGGAAATCATGAATCCAATCGCACAATAGGGGAGATATTCCATAAGCACGCAATTTAATTAGAAGCCACTTGTGGGGTACAGTGTCAAAAGCCTTCCTGAACTCCAGAATATGGAATCCATTTGAGATCCCTTGTCGATGGCACTTGACACTTCATGTGAATAAAGGGCAAGCTGTATTTCGCAAGAGTGATACTTTCTGAATCCGTGTTGACTACTGGTTAAAAGGTCGTTCTCTTCGAGGTAGTTCACGGAAATTTTCAAATATAGAGGCAGAAAAGATTATAACAATTATAGAGGTTCCTTTTTAATTAGCGTCGTGGTGAAAATATTCTCGGGTATTGTGGAGAGTGCGAATATTAGTTGAAGACAAGTTTGATGAAACTCATTGTGGGTTTAGGCCTCTTATAGGCTTTCAGGACCAGATCTTTAGCTTACAGGATATAATGGAGAAGTGCTATGAATGGAACAGGGAATTGCATCTACGTTTTATAGATCTCGAAAAACAGGTTATGGCCGTAATCCTAGGAAGAAGCTGTAGACAGTTCTACAAGATTATGGAATATGAGGCAAACTTCTGTAACCAAATACACGCCTTTACATAGACTGTCACGAAGCAGTTAGAGTACACAGCGAATTACGTTCATGATTCAGGGTAGTTTCAGAGTAAGACAAGGCTGCAACCATACACCATTGTTCTTCATACTTTTCATAGATCGTAAGTTGAAAACTGTTGACTGGCAGGTCGGGATTGAAATAGGTGAAAACAAAATAAGCATTCCTGCATTTGCAGATGACTTTTGTGATGGCAGATTCGACTGAAACGTTGCAATCTAATATTTCAGAGCTCGATCAAAGGTATAAGGGCTATGATCTGAAGATTCAACATCTCCAAAACAAAAGTAATGTCTGTGGAAAAGAGATTTAAACCGATTGAGTCCAAATAGGAGGAAGAAAGTTAGAACAGGTAGACAGCTTAAGTACTTAGGATGTATTTTCAATGAGGATGGCAACATAGTGAACCAAGGTGTAGCAAAGCTAATGCAGTGACTGCTCGGTTGAGATCTACTCTCTTCTGCAAGAAGTAAGTCAGTTCGAAGGCTAGTTAGCGGTGCACCACTCTATCTTTCGACCAACTTTGTTGTACGTGAGTAATACAAAAATGTTCAAATGTTTGTAAAGCTTATGGGACTTAACTACGGGGTCATCAGTCCCTAAACTTACAAACTACTTATGAACTAGCTACGACTAAGGACTGCACAAATATCCATGCCCGAGGGGGGAATTCGAACCCCCGACCGTAGTGGCCGTGCAGACCGTGACTGGAGCGCCTCAGTCCCCTCGGCCACCGCGGCCGGCCGTGAGTAATAGCTGTGTGGATATAGGTTACCTTATTCATAAGGTTGAGGTTACAGATATGAAAGTAACAAGAATGATTGCAGGTACTAATAAATGGGAACAATTGCAGGAGGGTGTCCGTAGTGAGGAAATCAAAGCAAAACTGGGAATGAACACCATAGATAAAGTAGTTAGAGCGAACAGACTGAGATGGTGGGATCAAGTTACACGCATGGGAGAAGCAAGGAGACTCATGGGCTCGGCAACGAAGGGTAAGAGGTAGACCAAGGAGAAGGAGTTAGATTCAGTGAAGAATGATTTTGAAATAAATGGTGTAACAACTATCGAGGTATCTCTTTAATTAGCGTTGTAGGCAAAATATTCTGAGGTATTGTTGAAAGGAGAATGCGAGTATTAATTGAGGACAAGTTAGATGAAAATCAGTATGGGTTTAGGCCTCTTAGAGGCTGTCAGGACCAGATCTTTAGCTTACGGCAGGTAATGGAAAGGTGCTATGAGTAGAACAGGGAATTGTATCTATGTTTCATAGATCTAAAAAAGGCTTATGACCGTGTCCCTAGGAGGAAGCTACTGTCAGTTCTTCAAGATTATGTTATAGGAGGCAAACTTCTGCAGGCAATTTAAGGGCTTTACGTAGACTGTCAGGCAGCAGTTAGAGTAGATGGCAAATTAAGCTCATGGTTCAGGGTAGTTTCAGGGGTAAGACAAGGCTGTAACCTGTCACCACTGCTGTTCATACTATTCATGGATCATATTTTCAAAACAATAGACTGCCAGGGCGGGATTAAAATAGGTGAAAACAAAATAAGCAGTCTCGCATACGCGGATGACTTAGTTGTAATGGCAGATTCAATTGAACGGTTGCAAACTAATATCTCAGAGCTCGATCAGAGGTGCAAGAATAATAATATGAAGATCAGCATCTCCAAAACGAAAGTAATGTCAGTGGGAAAGAGATTTAAGCAGATTGACTGCCAAATAGAAGGAACAAAGTTAGAGCAGGTAGACAGTTTCAAATACCTAGAATGTATTTTCTCACAGGATGGCAACATAGTGAAAAAACTGGAATCGAGGTGCATCAAAGCTAATGCAGTGAGTGCCTAGCTAAGATCTACTCTCTTCTGCAAGAAGGAAGTAAGTACCAAGATTAAGTTAGCGTTGCACCGCTCTATATTTCGACCAACTTTGTTGTATGGGAGTGAAAGTTGGGTGGATACAGGTTACCTTATTCATAAGGTAGAGGTTACAGATATGAAAGTAGCGAGATTGATTGCAGGCACCAATAGATGGGAACAATGGCAGGAGGGTGTCCATAATGAGGAAATCAAGGAAAAACTGGGAATGAACACCATAGATGAAGCAGTTAGAGCGAACAGATTGAGATGGTGGGGTCATGTTACACGCAAGCAAGGTTACCTAAGAGACTCATGAGCTCGGCAGCGGAGGGTAAGAGTAGTCGAGGTAGACCAAGAAGAAAGTACTTAGATTCGGTGCAGAATGATTTTGAAGTAAAAGGCATAACATCAGACGAGGCATCAATGTTAGCATTGAATAGGGGATGAAGGAGGAATTTTATCAGGGGGAATATGCTCCAGACTGAAGCTGAAAGGCATAATCAGTCTCTGATGATGATAATGATGATGGTTATTTTCATTGACAATTATTTTTTTCTTCTATTTTCAGTGTGCAAAATGCACACTTTGCGTTGATGTCAACAAATGCCTACATATTAGTAAGTTCAATTAGACATACAACGTCATTATAATATATTAAGACAAAATGCAAACTTTGCACTATGTGGTCAAAAGTATACAGACAAATGGCTGAAAATGACTTAAAACTTTGTGGTGCCTCCATCGGTTATTCTGGAATTCAATAAGGTGTTGGTCTACCTCTAGCCTTGATGACAACTTCCATTCTCTCAAGCTCAATCAGTTTTTGGATGGTTTCTTGGGGAATGGCTGCCCATTCTTCACGGAGTGCTGCACTGAGTGAAGGTATCGGTGTAGTTTAGTGAAGTCGGCGATCCACAACATCCCAAAGACTTTATACAGGATTCAAGTCAGGACTGTGTAAGACAGTCCATTACAGGAATGTTATTGTCGTGTAACCACTCCGGCACAGGCCGTGCCGTCCTCACCGAATTCCTCTTCAACAATGAGAAGCAAGAAGGTGCTTGAAACATCAATGTAGTCCTGTGCTGTGATAGTACAACGTAAAACAACAAGAACACGCCCACACCATAACACTAAACCCTCGGAATTCTACTGTTGGCGCTAAACACGCTGGCAGATGACGTTCACCGGGCATTCACCATACCCACACCCTGCCATCGAATTGTTATACGTTACTCCACACAGAGTTTTACCACTGTTCAGTTGTCCAATGCTTACACTCTTTACACCAAGCGAGGCGTCGTTTGGTATGGACCTGCGTGACGTGTGGCTTGTGGGCAGCCACTCGGACATGAAATTCAAGTTTTCTCACCTGGCATGAAATTCAAGTTTTGTCACCTGACTGCCTGGATTCTGTTGCAGTTCGTAATTCCTGTATGATGGTCTGGGTAGAAGCCTGCTTATTACACTGACCACATTCTTCAACTGTCGGCGGTCTCCAAAAGACGAGTTTGGTCTGTATGCTCTACGTGTACGTAAATGTACGTTTCCATTAAACTATCACATCAGAAACGGTGGACCTAAGGCTGTTGGGAGTGTTGAAATCTCAGCTACAGACTTGTGACACAAGTGACACCGAATCACCTTACCACGTTCGAAGTCTGTGAGTTCCGTGGAGCGCCCCATTCTGCTCTCTCACGATGAGGACGCTGATAGGGAGCATGTGGCAGTAGGTGGTACACCTAAATTTATTTTTCGGCTGTCCTGTTATTTGTGATCACGTATAGTAGATGTTCCATACGTATTTCGTACTACTCATTAAGGTTGACTATCAGTGTGTAGCGTTATAATAAACCAATACACACGTAACACCGTGATTGTAACTCCAGAAGCAAGTAGAATTGCAGTATTAAGGAGTGGGATTTGCAATGGATTGAATGATTGAATTCCTATAGGTGATCATTTTATCCCTAATTTAATTGTTGGTGCTAATCTTCTATTAAAAATGCTCAGAAGAATAATATGAAAAATAGTACTTCTGATGTAATAAATGTAATTATTCCTCATCGTAGTGCTTTTGATACAGATTTTGATGTGAAGCCTCATCTGATCCTGTGGACTACAGTGAAACGTCGTTGACATGAGTCTATAAGTCCTTGGTACTTGAAGCAGCTAACACCAAATCGTTTGCAAAGTGCAGCCAATTCCTCTAAGATAGTGGGTTCTGGATCCACTAAACGATGCCTGAGTTCCATGATATCCCGGATATCGTTTAAGAGGTTCTTATTTAGTGTTCTAGGAGTCGATCTCAGTCGTCCGACCTCACTTGCGTATTCCATTCCCGAGAGCCTTTGGAGTGATATGGCAGTTCTAAAGCGAACTTGAAACACCGCAGAACAATCATGGTGTTAAGAGGCCAAGAACTGGTGGAAATGCCGCCCGAGAAAGTCAACATTCAGAGTCCCTCCCAGCACAATTATGGCGCCCATACTGTACTAGGAATATCAACCCCACACTATAACAACTCCATCGCCTTGGTCTACACCTCCTTGGCTGTCGGTATACATCAGATTCGTGTGGTCTGCGCCCCACACAGTCCTCCTGTCGGCATGGTACAGTGGAAACCGAGAGTCATCCGACAATGCCACGTTTCATTGATCCAGTGTCCATTCCTGGTGAATGGCGACAAATGCAGCCAGTTGTGTTTATGGTGGTATCCATGAGCGGCGCTAGCTCACATACGCAATGAAACCCATGTTCTTACGCTTGTCCACTCGGAGACGTGACTAGCAACTCCTGTGTTTAGTTGGGCCGTGATTTGTTGTAACGTTGCCGTTCTTTCACTATTGATAATCCGAGTCAGGTACCACCGTCACAGTCATCGAAGGTTTCTGACGACCGGTAGTTCGTCTGCTGCGGACGGAGACACCCTCATGCAACAATCCACGACACACCCTAGACACGGTTGCACGAGAGAAGCCGAATTCCTACCGCACTACCGAAATCGAAAATTCCATCCATCGGGCGCCGTTCATCGTATCCAGCAGTAACAGCGTCATCAAAGGACATTGTTGCATGTTACACAAATAACCTGCAGAACCGTATCCTAAATCTCCTGTAAAACTACATCGGCTACAGTTGGTAGTGTAGTGCGGAAGCTAAACGTATGCGCCATCAGTTTCCCCACTTCCATTCCGTTTTTAAAATATAGCCATTTCATGCACGGTTTATTATATTGTCGCGAGAGACCATGAAAACCGACTGCCGCCGTGTCGCAGGGTATAGCCTCACGGACTGCGGTGCTGAAGGTCGCCGGTTCAATCCCGCCCACCGGCAAAAATTTATTTCTATGTAATTAACAATTCCAGAATGTTCTACATCTTTCTTATGTTCACTTGAAAATTCAACTTGTTTCTTATGTTAACTGTTCTTCTAATTTCTGGTAAATTCTGTCTGTGTATAAATAGCAGAGCACTCTGCCTGAGAGGCAGTCAGTGCTGCGTGTATGTTGAGTTCGCAATAAACGTGCTTTGAGTATAAGTGCTGTGTTCAGTTGCCTTCGAAGTCAAGCCTGCTCCCATTTCAACGCGACAATATGAGTACACTTTGTGTCAGCCGTCGTCTTGTTCGGTCTTGGAAGTGGATAGTATCATGGGAAATGGTATTTACTAATTTATAATAATTTTATTTCCCTGAAATTATTACAGCACACATTCATTATCTCTTTTCAACGTTCATACAAATTGGTCGTTCTTTCAATTTCGTATGTTAAAAATGTTTAAATCTTGGTAAATGTTATGGGACTTAACTGCGGTGTCATCAGTCCCTAAACTTATAAACTACCTTATACTAAAGACGACACAAGCGTCCATGCCCGAGGGGGTATTCGAACCCCCGACGCGGGAGGCCTCGCGATCCGTAACGTGGCGCCCCAGTCCGCTCGGCAACCCCCGCGCTGCATTTTCTATGTCTTTAGTCTGTTCATGGCTATGAGATTTCTGTTAATTCAACACAGTTGAAAATATGGGTCTGTACAAATCTCCTATTCGAATACAAATTCGTGTAAGTCAACGTATTGGAACTTATATCTGTGTAGTTCATACTTATTTTATGCATTTCGTCTTTTACACTTTACTACATTACAACTTTCGTGATTTTTCACTGAATTTTGTTTCATTTTTATAGTTCAATTATATATTACCTTTTTTGTAATGTATAACAATGTACAACCACTAGATACATTTCGTATAATGCTCCTGGCACCCTCCAACCTAGCTACTACGTTCTTTATTTTGCATGCGTGATGATAGTGTTTATTTTCACTTACGATGTATTTATATCATGATATTTTTTCAAAGGCATGCTTTTATTTTCATCGTTTTCCCGTGTAATCTTCCGCTGTGCACTGTATCACGTTGACCTACATTACCATTTTAGTAAATTATATTCTGTAAGTATAATTTACTAATTTGTTCAATTACTTTGTGAAAAGAGTTCATGTTTATGTAATTTCTGTCCTACAACATCTTGATTTTAACATCATCATTAGGTTGGAAGAAGCCTGCCTCATGGATACCAAAAATCGGCTCTGGTGTAGCCAGTAGCCAAGATCACGATCCATGACTACGCCGAGTACTGTTCTAACAATAATTGGTCTCTAATTTGCCCATTAAGCTTTAATGTGTTAATTTACTATTACAATAATGTGCTTTATAGCAGAAGAATATTGTTGTTCAGCTTACTTTATGTTTTTGGTATCGAAGATATCAATTGACGATTTCATATTTTCAACATAAGACAACTTATATGTCGTCTACTGAACCAGTCTCACTTTGCTCCTTAACAAGAACAGTTTTGGATCCAGAGATTATCGGGCAACATCGCGTCCTTCTGGTAACATGTCAATGAGATACAATATGGCCAATGACTTAACCAGCCGGCCGCAGTGGTCGAGCTGTCTGCGGCGCGCCAGTCACAGTCTGCACGGCCACTACGGTCGGGGGTTCAAATCCCCTCGGGCATGGATGTTTGTGTCGTCTTTAGTATAAGGTACTTAAATTTAATTGATGAAAGGAGAAAATATAAAAATGCAGTAAATGAAACAGGCAAAATGGAGTTCAGACGATTAAAAAATGAGATTGACAGGAAATGCAAAATGGCTAAGCAGGAGTGGCTAGAAGCCAAATGCAAATCTGTAGAAGAATGTATAAGAAGGGAAAAGTAGATACCGCCTACAGGAAAATAAAAGACATTTGGGG
Organism: Locusta migratoria; assembly: GCA_026315105.1. Classification (NCBI taxonomy): domain Eukaryota; kingdom Metazoa; phylum Arthropoda; class Insecta; order Orthoptera; family Acrididae; genus Locusta; species Locusta migratoria. The sequence continues at coordinate 712,583,836 of CM048745.1, read as the reverse complement.
ACAAGAAAAGCAACTCTACGAATATCAAGAACTCAGATGGGAAGCCGGTTCTCAGCAAAGAAGGGAAAGCTGAAAGGTGGAAAGAGTACATAGAACAGCTCTACAAAGGAAATGAACTTACAGACAATGTGGTAGGAAGGGAAGAGGACGTAGATCAAGATGAAATAGGAGATGCTATACTGAGAGATGAATTTGACAGAGCCTTGAAAGACCTAGGTCGGAACAAGGCCCCAGGAGTAGATGACATACCCTCAGAGCTACTAAAGTCTCTGGGAGAGCCAGCCATGACAAGACTATTTGAACTGGTGTGTAGGATTTATGAGACAGGCGAAATATCCTCAGACTTTAAGAAAAATGTAATAATCCCCATTCCAAAGAAATCGGGCGCAGACAGGTGTGAAAATTACAGAACCATCAGTTTGATAAGTCATGGTTGCAAAATTTTAACACGAATTATCTACAGGAGAATGGAAAAGCTGGTAGAAGCTGACCTCGGGGAAGATCAGTTTGGATTCAGGAGGAACATAGGAACCCGGGAGGCAATACTCACTTTACGTCTTATCTTAGAAGATAGATCAAGGAAAGGCAAACATACATTTTTAGCTTTTGTAGATTTGGAGAAAGCATTTGACAATGTTGACTGGAATACACTCTTTCAAATTCTGAAGTCAGCAGGGGTAAAATATAGGGAAAGGAGAGTTATTTATAACTTGTACAAAAGCCAGACCGCAGTTATTAGACTCGAAGGGCATGAAAGGGAAGCATCAGTTAGGAAGGGAGTAAGACAAGGTTGTAGCCTTTCTCCGATGTTATTCAATTTGTACATCGAGCAGGCGGTGAAGGAAAGCAAGGAAAAATTTGGAATAGGTATTAAAGTACAGGGGGAAGAAATAAAAACATTGCGTTTTGCTGATGACATTGTAATTCTGTCAGAGACAGCAAAGGACCTGGAAGAGCAGTTGAATGGAATGGACAGTGTGTTGAAGAGAGCATACAAAATGAAAATTAACAAGAGCAAAACAAAAATAATGGATTGCGGTCTTAGAAAATCGGGCGATGCTGAAGGAATTAGGTTAGGTAACGAAACAATGAAGGTGGTAGATCAGTTTTGCTACTTAGGTAGTAAAATAACATGCGATGGTCGCAGTACAGAGGATATAAAATGCAGAATGGCAATGGGAAGAAAAGCATTTTTGAAAAAGAGAAATTTGCTAACATCGAATATTAATATAAGTGTAAGGAAGTCTTTTCTGAAGGCATTTGTGTGGAGTGCTGCCTTGTACGGAAGTGAAACATGGACGATAAGGAATGCGGACAGGAAGAGAATAGAGGCTTTTGAAATGTGGTGTTACAGAAGAATGCTGAAGATTAGGTGGGTAGATCGCATAACCAATGAAGAAGTACTGAACAGAATTGGTGAGAAAAGGAATTTTTGGCATACCCTGGCTAAAAGAAGGGATCGCTTGGTAGGACACATTCTTAGACATCGGGGAATCGTAAATTTAGCATTAGAGGGAAGTGTGTGGGGGAAAAATCGCAGAGGGAGACCAAGAGACGCGTATAGTAAGCAGATTCAAGTGGATGTGGGTTGCCGTTCTTATGAGGAGATGAAAAGGCTTGCTCAGGATAGAGTAGGGTGGAGAGCTGCATCAAACCAGTCTCCGGACTGAAGACCATAAAAACAACAACTTCATAAGTAGTTTGTAAGTTTAGGGACTGCTGACATCGCAGTTAACTCCCTTAAACTTAACAAACATTTGAATGGCTTTACCACTCCTTCAAAGGTTCAAATATTTGTATATGTAAGATACTTAACTACGTTGATCACCAGTCCCAGGCTTAAAAACTACTTAAACCAACTTATAGTAACTTATGCTAGGTACTACACAAACACCCATGCCCGAGGGAGAACCCCCGATGGCGAGCAACGGCATCAGGCGCCTTAGAACGCTCGGTCACTCAACTCTGGCTTTCCACTTCATGTCACACATTCGATATTGTGTTCAGTCCTAAAGGTAGTCAAATACGCGATTAAGCAGGCAGGTAGAGAAATTGTTACGGCTCAGCAATATCTGCTTCATCAATTTATTATAGTAAAACTGGTTGCTGCATTTTATGAATTTATAATCTGAACAGTTGCTGAAATGGATAAAATACTTCAATTTATTATAGCCACTCTTCGCGTCTGAGAATAGTTCCCAATCTTAAAAGAGACAAGGAGTGTCCGATCCGACTGTCATTGTCAGCACCAAAGCATCGACGGATAGGATATGGAGGGGTAGTTAAAAGTATAGAACAGTGCCTTATTTCTGTATAACCTGATATTTTCCATTGTACTGCGTTTCTCTCCAGTTAACAGTGCATAGGCACGTGCACGCCACTGTTCACTTACGATAGTGAGGGTACTGAAGCCGTTCTTTACCCTTTTACTTGCAGTTCTCTCGCGGCTGTTTCCGTGGCCGCCCTCTTTTTTTTCAGAAAGGTCTCCTGCTGATGGAATAGTAAATCCGCGACGGATGATAAATAATGCACTTATCTCGGCTGCTGCGCCGTGCTCTGACGGTGGTTCGTGACCCACCGCACGCCACGCTGCGTGGCCGAGCCGTTCGGTGCTCGCTGCTCGCTGCCAGCCGGCGTCTCAGGGGCACAGGGGCAGCGGGGCCGCAGCCTGCCGTCGATATCCAGGTCAGCGGAGGCGGCGAGCGGCGAGCGGCAGACGCACACAACGGATACCTACGCTGTCGCTTTAGGCAGATATTTCTGATGTCTTTCATACAAACGAAAGGAGGTCGTCGTCTTCTTCTTGAGTCTTCCTCTCTTCGTGGTATAAGCTCTTTTTTTTTTTTTTTTTTTTTCCCCTCCTTCTGTTGCGGCTGGGTGGCAGCGCTTAACCCGCGGTCGCTCGTGTATATTGTTGTCACGCGATAACTCCCGTGTTAGATTTTGGCTAACAATGAGATTTGCACCTTTGCATCTCTTTGTGCCAGAAAAGACACGTTTATACAATAAATCATTTTATAAATTAATGAAATGCAGCAACCAGTTGCTTGTGGTTATTTATTAACTTATTTGTTATATGATAATCACTTCATCAACCATCCCCATTAAATTTTGAAGCCATAGACACAATGACAAATTCTTTATATTGACAGATGCCCTGACGGTGACATTCTAAGCATCCTACTACTGTGTCAGCTGGTAGTTCTGAAATATTCCGCCTATGACGCCACTTATCATTGTACTTCTAGACTACTGAATTTTAATCTGCTAAACGACTGATTTATCAGTCACCTGCTCCTCTCTTTATGCTTTTCTTCAACTACTTTGAGTATTAATGTTTGCCCATAGCCTGTTTCCCTTATTTATCGTTACTCTTTTACTATAAGCCTCATCCATAGATACTTTGTTAGCAGCTGATCGTTATTCATTCCATAATCTTTGCACTTAGCGTTGATTCCACTACTAGCATGTATATTTATTAAGCAAAAGGTACAAAAATGTAAGTGTTAATTTTGTCCCATTATATGAACTTATCTTTATTACAATCTATTTGGTTCGAAACCGCTTCAAATTTCTGTAATCGACTTTTATACGTTCTATAGACTTACTGTAGACCAATGTACTTGTTTGTCTGTATAGAGACCAGAAGAAGAGTACTCAAGTGCCCGAAACCGGTCGTTAACAAATAACCACAAGCAACTGGTTGCTGCCTTTCATTAATTTATAATCTGAACAGTTGCTGAAATGGATAAAATACTTCAATAAATCATTTCTTTGTTATTATCAAAGCATTATAAATTAGTATAAACATGGTATGGAACATGTCATTTGACGAATTTGTGGATGTTTGCAAGAAGAGCTATAGTACCGACGCACTGACAACGATAGACGAGATGTTGGATCCCTTCCGCGGAAGTTTCAAATTCAGGCAGAATATAGCAAACAAGCCTGCCAAATATGGCATCAAGGTACATGCGCTTTGTGATGCCAGAAAATTTTTATACGCTACATATGGAATTACATGCAGACAAACAGCCTACTGGGCTATATCAAGTAGCAAATGATGCAGAGCATGTGGTGTTACGATTGATTAGACCGAATGAAAAAACAGGCAGAAACGTGACGATGGATAATTATTTCACATCTATACCACTGAGTAACAAAATGTATGCCAACCATAGATTCACATTAGTAGGTACTCTACGGAAGAATAAAAGAGAAATTCCACCGGAATTTCTGGACGTAATATGTAGGCAACTAAACAGCAGCATTTGGAGAAAAACCAAACAACAACTGCATCATTTGCTCATATGTCTCAAAAAAAATTAACAGAAAAAGAACGTTCTAATGTTATCCACCATGCACAGCGACGATTCTGTAGACGCGGACAGTGGCGAAGCGAACAAACTTGCAGAAATTACACTCCACAATCTCAAAAAAAGAGATGTAGATGTTGTCGACCGTTCGAAATCAGAATATTGTGTTTCAAGAAGAAACCGCTGGCCCCTTACACTGTTTTCAGTTTTATATACTTCCATATCCGACAGAGAATGTCATGTACTCTGTATAAACAATTCGTAAAACTCAATAAGAATATCTACTTTGCTCATAAAAGACGTAATATCTGCTGAACAGTTTCAGGGGAAAACAAACGAACACAGCCGCATGTTACAAGTACAAGAGACAGACTAAAAGTGAAGCAAGGAGGTTTTCCACGGAAGGAGAAGTAATTGTTACGTTAAGACTCCCGTGTTGGAAAAAATCTAACACTGCACCACTTCAAATAATGCCACAACTAACAAGCTATTGTTGAAATTTGATTGTCGAGTCACAGATTAATTGAATCACGAAAGAATACATTTCTAGGCGGTCAGTTCATTAGCTTTGAAATGTGATGCAATATTCAAGTAAAATCGTAAATGTTAGATTTTTTCTAACAACGCGAGGGATCGCGGGTTAAGGCGCTCTTTAGCCTACTGAATTACATCATAAACAGAAATACAGAACAAGAGGACTACATACACATAAATATTATGCGAGCCACATTGAAGTGCATGGCAAGGTGTTCATCGAACCGTTTTTTATAATGTTTCTCTACGGTTTCATTCTCTAATAGTTCGCGGGAAAAAGGAGCACCTAAATCTTTCCGTTTCCGATCTCATTTCTCTTAATTTATTATCATGACCATGTCTTCCTATGTAGGTGGGTGCTAACAAAATATGTTCGTATTCTGAAGAGAATGCCGGAGAAAGAAATTTCGCAAATACATTTCGACGCAACGCCTTTCTTTTAATGATTTCCACCTCGACTCGTGCACCATTACCGTAACACTCTCTCCCCTTTATCGCGAGAACACAAAACGGGCTGCCCTTCTCTGAATTTTCTCTAAATCGTCCGTCAGCCCCACCTGTTATGGATCCCACAATGCGCAGCAATACTCCAAAATAGGAGGCACAATTCTAGTGTAGGTGGTTTTTTTCCCCTACAGTATATTCTATTTCTCCTTTCCAATTTAAGTTCTTCGTAATTGTTACTCCTAGGTATTTAGTACAATTGACTGCCTGCAGGTTTGAATGATTTATCGTGCAACTGAATTTTAACAGATTTCTTTTAGTGGTCATATATATAACCTCACATTTATTATTATTATGGGTCAATTGCCAATTTTTGCACCATGCGGACAACTTATGTCGCTCGGTTAATAATAACAGTTTATACGACAATAGACGTAGCTGTTGCCAAACACTTACTTATCACCGACTTTGAAGAGACTGGTAGCAGTAAAACAGAAATCAATACTACATTGGAAAGATCGGAGTATAGTGCCTAAAACGGGCTATCCTCAAAAAGTAGTGGAGTCTAAGTAAATGTATACAATGGTGCTTGTCTCATAATTACTTTACCAAAGTACCATTGTGGCAATATTAATCAGAAAGTAAGACAAGAGTACATTACCACCCACGTTGTTCACAATGCATACGAACAAATCCTATGCGGATGGATCAGATTGTCCTACGATTAAAGTTACGAAAGACATTTAATGTCGTAGCTGTTAATGACGACAGTTATTATGCAAAATTCTGAAGACAATCTTTTAAGATCGGTTTATCAATACCAATAAATCTGTCGTCTCTGTCAGTCTGAACACGATACTCTCTCTCCCATCCTACATACACAACTTTCATGCATTCTTCACAGAAAAGTTTAAAGTAGCTTATGGCAACATATACGCCTCATTTCATCCAAACACGATCACTGGAAAAAGTATGTATGTATGTATCCATACTTCACATAATCGATTTCTGCCAATCTTGGTCAAAGTATCACACGATGTAACCACTGAGAGGATAACAATCAGTACATCTCAAAGGGTTGGGGGGTGAGAAAAAAAGCCGAATATCACAGGATGTGTTATTGCTACCGCCACATTTACAAATGACTGCAGAACTAGGCATACCATCCCATCCGTTGCGCGGGAATGGTCGGGCGTCGGAAGGCAAAGTTATAGATTCCGTGGATGCTCCCGTCGGAGGTTCGAGTTCTCCCTCGACAATGGGAGTGTGTATTGTCGTTAGCATAAGTTAGTGTAAGTACTTTGTAATTCTACGGACTGATGACATCAGCTGTTTGGACCCTTAATATTTCAAACATCTGAACATCCAAACCACACAAGCTTAAAGCTATATAATAGCCGCACTTATGAAGAATTCCGTAAGTGTGCATAACATTCAATCCGCACAATGTTAATGCTACAATATGGAAATTTTGGAGTCAAGTCTGGAGTAATGTAAAACACTAGGAGATGTTTATATTTTATTGACTTCACAAATGATCAACAAAACCACAAAATTTGTTTTTAGAAAATAGGAAAATAATGTACATGTCGTTCCTCTTAGAATTAAGTTACAGGGTTGTACTTCAGCACTATACTTACAACGCAGAAGGCTGAAACTGCCAAATTTCAGGAATATAGGATCAATAGACAATCTAGAAGACATTGTAAAAGATACAGTTCAGCAGTCGCAAGCCACTCGAGGTCGGCGTTTAAAAAGTTCTAAAAGTAAAGATTTCCGAGATTTTATTTTAAAAAAACTGATTTAATATATATTTCAGTACGATGTATAAGGAGAAGAATGGGTAAGTTTTCAACATCCAGCAATGTCAGTACTTTTGTATCACATAAGAGCGACTAGTAATAGAATGCACTCTTGGACGAGCACGCCCAGCCTAAAAGAACGCCCCATGTAAGCAGGAGCAGTTTAGGACAAGATATTTGAAACTCCGCGGTAGATGAGAAAAGCAGAGTCTCGTTTCTGTGTTTTATTTCGTGTTGACGCCCGTAGACATTTCAAAATACGTGGCGAGCATTATTCAATGTAGCTGTCTGGTAATTATCTATTATAATCGGGACAGGCACTTAAATGTGATTTTCAGTGTATCCCATAGAAATGTAGATGTAGATAGTAAAGTCATTTACTTGACATTTCGGTGGAAGACGAACCCGAACTGTTTAGATTGGAATACCAATGTACTTATGGGTTTAATCTCTGGTACGTGTATGTGAAATTTGTTAAGAATATAAAAATTAATTGAAAAATATAGAACGTAATTTTCATCATAATTCCGAAGATCTCAGAATGGAATAGAGGGTAGGAACATTCTGTTTCAGTTTCGTCAAACTATAGTGTGAAATAGCGGACTGTATACGAAGAATATTATGTTCCCCATCATTTTCTGGCTACTCTTAACTTTAATTTTCAGGCTCTAGAAAAGATAGCGATCGGAAAAAATCGTGAACAAAAACAGAGGAATTAATTACAGAGAAACTCTACAAAAGATCGGTACCGACAGCATACACCACCCGCCGCAGCATTAGCCGTAAAATCTTTTGCTTTATTTAGGCAAATCGATTTCGGTTTTCCAAGAAACCATCTTCAGTGCTGTCAGCAAGTTCAAAACAGCATATTAGTAAAATGTATAGTGACATTTACGTCTAACAAATCCATTGACATAGTTAGATATATGTGATACTATCTGGTGTCATACAAACCCAATGGATTGTTAGACGTAAATGTCACTATACATTTTACTAATGTGCTGTTTTGAACTTTCTGACAGCACTGAAGATGGTTTCTTGGAAAACCGAAATCGATTTGCCTAAATAAAGCAAAAGACTTTACAGCTAATGCTGCTCTTTTCATTATTGATAAAAACGTTAGTAACACTAAAAAAGGGCGTTTGTAATGGCCTTTTGACAGCAGGAAATTGCAAATAAACCGTTCATCTGACACGAAAATTGATTAACCGAATTTGTAGAAGAGAAATTCTCTACAACTTTTCTCTTATGGTTTTTTTTTTTTCGTAACTCGTACCGTTACAGAGATATTTAAAAAAAAATAACGGTGATTTGACACCGTCACTTGATTTTACGTAAGCCAGGCGTTCGGAGACGTCACGTGACATTCCTCTCCCAGAACTCTTTCTGGCATAAGCCATCTTGCTTTCTGTATTTTATGGGCTTTTTACTGGAACTTAGGCGTTGTCATTTCAAAGAAATGGGGCACTGTAGTTTTAACAAAAACACGTCGTTCTTAGTACGATAAATTATAATCTAGTGTCCACAATGCCGTATTAGCCTTTACCAACTGAAGTTGATAGTACGAGGAGTGCCGGCCGCGGTGGCCGAGGGGACTGAGGCGCTCCAGGCACGGTCTGCACGGCCACTACGGTCGGGGGTTCGAATCCCCCCTCCCCCCGGGCATGGATATTTGTGCCGTCCTTAGTGTTAGGTAATTCATAAGTAGTTTGTAAGTTTAGAGACTGATGACCCCGTAGTTAAGTCCCATAAGCTATACAAACATTTGAACATTTTGAATACGAGGAGTAAGTAACACTTTCATAAATGCCTGCCGTAATGTAGCGTGCAGCGCGTTAGTTTATGGTGCACATGGTACGAAATACGACATTACCATTTTTTTCGCCTGCACTCCTAAAAGGTTTACATGCAATCTTATTATTTAAATAGAGCTATGTTCTGCAATGTTCAGAGTTATTGCATATGTAAGAATGCTGCATGTAAAATGTGCGTTTGTTCTGTTTCATGAACATGTCGTGAAATACATAACAACGAATTGAACAATGGTTTTCTGAAGCATATGAAAATAAAATAGGAGGCTCCTGTAATAATGAATATTTTAAAGAACGTGCTGATACTGGTAGTTTCATGTATAAATGAAGTCCTAGATTCCTGTGGCATCTATCATTCCTTAATGAAACGGAAGGAAAATGTATACATCGCAACAAATACCCTTCTTTTTTTGTAAACAATTATTCACTACGTATGGAACATGTTAAGCCGGCCGCGTTGGCCGAAGGGGCTGCGGCGCGCCAGTCACGGTGTGCACGGCCACTACGGTCGAGGGTTCGAATCCCCCCTCGGGCATGGATATTTGTGCCGCCCTTAGTGTTAGATAATTCATAAGTAGTTTGTAAGTTTAGAGACTGATGACCCCGTAGTTAAGTCCCATAAGCTATACAAACATTTGAACATTTTGATTTGAATATGTTAAAAGCCATTAATTATAATCAATATGACTACTAAAGTGCTTGGTATGGTTGCTATGGCTTCTTATAACGCAGATTGTATTACCTTTTCTATATTTCAGATATGACTTTGTTCATGTTATTTTGTTCTGTGTTCTGTGCTTAATCAAACCGTGACTACGTCTTCTTTTACAGCTAAAATAACAAACGGAATAAGTGTAGTAACGCTGAATTCGACATAACTATAGTACTTAATCTATATAAAAAGTTACTATTATCATTACGTCATTTGCAACAGTCATTATAACAGTATTTCCCCAGTTTATGTACGTGTGAAAAAGACGTCTGTCTTTGCAATTAGTTGCTATGTATTTCATGGTATGTTCACAAAATAGAACAAATGTTACTTTTCAGAAAAGCGCTGTTACTCTTGAACAACTCGGAATCTAGCAGAATATAGTTGTGATCAATTAACGAGAGTGTGTGAAAAACTTTTAGGAATCAAGTGATAAATACAAATAAAAAAATGGCAGTGATGGTCTTTTATGTTTCTATTTTTATTTATTTATATATTTTTGTTCTTCAGGTATACAGATGCTTTTCGGTCGTTTGTTCATGTTCGTTCTCGATTGTTCGTTGAGATTTTTGCTCAGTTTCGTTTTCTTTCTCTATTACAGAAAACTTCGAGCCCTCTTTCTTTTACTCTCTTTTCATTGGTTCCTTGGTTTTAGATTTATTTTGATCGTTTCGTCGTTGACTCAGTTTTTCCGTTACAGAGGGCGTCAAGCCCTCTGACCGAGCGCACTGAGCCACAGCGCCCTGCAAGTTTCGAACCACCGTATAACATGGTTCATGCATCACGAACTAATACGCCGCCCATTACGCTACGCCGAACAGCTGCGAAAGTAATCTGTAATTCTGGTACCATAGATGGCAGGTGTTATCTGCTAACATAGCATTGTTCGACATTTGATTATAATTCATTGTCCAAAGAACGACGTGTTTTTGACAAATTTCAGTGCGCCATTGCTATGAAATGACAACGCTTGAGGTATAATAAGAAAATCATCAAATACACAAAGCAAGGTAGCGTATTCAAAAGAGAGTTTCGAGCGAGGCATGTCACGTGACTAATTTCCGAACACAAAATGAACGCTACGCTCCTTCCAGGCTATAGTCATTCGGAACCAGTACAGGCAAAGAAAATAAACTTAGAACAAATTACCAAAGTAAGACAGGTGGTAGTATTTTAACGAAAGAAATGAATATGTGGGAGAGATATCAAAATAATTGTTTAAAGACGTAAAAGTTAAAAAAGAGTATGTTTGACAAAGCTAAACTCAAATATCAAATAATTTTTGCTGTTTGTTAAAATACGGACAGAAAGAATATTATGTGTTGGGTGCATAGATATTATTACAATATTAGATTCATAATCGTATCGTCCATAATTGTTTATTATTTACGTTTTTATTATTTTTGTTCGTAATGTTTGCAAAAAAAAATAAAAATAAAAAACATTAAACTACAGGCAAATCTGAAGTGGGCTGTAAAACACGACAGTACTATTTTTTACATATACTATTCACAAAATCGATTGAATTTAGGTGCACAACCGTACGACGCATAATGCAGGAAGTATGATGTCATGAACACTGAAATGCTTAACAGACTGCTGCATCGTGCTTTACATTTTCTTCCTTCTTTACTGATATCTCTATTAGGAATATATCACATTATTCACTTGTAATATATCTCCTGAATTCTATCATCGTAAAATCAGAGGATACGGCACAAATTATGAAGAGTTTCAAAACGAAATACATGGTGAAATTCACCAGTTCTACAGAGAAAATGTGTGTATATTGCGTAACTGAGTGAAATACATGAAATATGGATAGATTGACAAAGCTGCTGGTAAAAAGCTCTTCCTAAACTAATAGATTGATTTTTAACAACAAAATATCTGTACCTTACAATTGGCGTGGTTATCATAATACAGAAAGTGGCAGAAAGTTGGAGGAAGAGCAGATAGACAGAGAGGATTGAGGGCAGTGGTCGAGGAGATGGACGAACGTTTGTGGAACACATGGGCGAGCAGGCAGCGGATGGCCACAGGAGGGGTGATACAGCAGATTAACCTAAAAAAGCAGTAAACAATCCGAAGATTGGTTTGAACAGCAAGGTGCTTTACTATGCAAGGTCCTGTTTGGAGGTGGTATGCCGTTGCCTTCCTCCGACCTTCGAAATGACTAACCCAGCCAGTTATAGGGGGACCTACAGTTTAACGTGGGTTCCGAACCACGGTGCTACTCGGTATTTTTCACATCAGCAACACTGCTAGAGGTTAAAGAAGTGGAAAGTGACAGATAAAAATCCTAAGACAATTGAATGAAAGTTCGGCAACAGGTTCAACATTTTAATTATTTATGCTGTGATATCTTTTCCGATTATGACAAAAGTATAGGTAGTAATTTGGGTAGATTGCATTCAGCATGTCAAACTATTCGATGACGAATGAAAGCAGCGTTTTCGAGATGCTAGCGAAACGTGGAATTTGACGCAGAAAGACCACAGCCATATAAATCCCCATAAAAGAAGGTTCTTGGACATCAATGAGGCACACGCACCTTTATAAACTATGAAACAACGATATACGATATCACCCACAAATACAGAAACAGTTTTGCGAAGACATGTGAGTAGGGCGAAATGCTTCGGCGAAGTATCTGCCTTTGCAGAACAATTTGAACAGGAAAAAATTATAAAATCATCTCTACCTACGTGTTTTTCATGAAAGTATTGTAGTATTAACATTCAGCGATTTCGAGAAACAATCTAAACAGTTAACCAGATCGGAAATGAAACACCACTCTTCTACTATACTGGTCCTTTCTATCACGTCGTTTGCTCAGAGTGTCAACGAATTCTGTTGGGTTTCATGAAAACATTCACGAAAGAATGTGAGCTTAATTACAAAAGTATAAACGAACCTTCCCGAGGTGATGGACCGTAAACGTAAAGTGGATAACTTACTGTCGCTCTCCTAGCCCAGTCTGTTTCTCTTCGGCAGATTCTGCCCCAATGCCATTTCATTGGTATGCTTTATTAAGATTTTAACAATTTCTGCCAAAATAATAATAATAATAATAAATAAATAAATAAATAAAAATAAAAATTATTCATATAATTCTCTTGTTGTTCCTACTACATCTTCATTTCTTTTACACTCTCACTCTTTCATTACATTTTGTATTCCTCGCCTTGTAGTGAGGAAATATGAAAGTAAAAAATGTTCCATAGCTTGCAACATGCGTGTCGCAAACTCCAGCACGCTGCTTCATCACCAGTTACATAAACCCAGAGATCGTGTTCACAGTTTGTCTGTACATCATCACTACCGACGACATCACATGCAACACATTCAAAAATGTTCATATGTCGTAAATCGGCCGTGCAGAATGGCCGCGTGGTCTAAGGCGTTATGCTATGGACTGGAGTAGCTGTTCCCGCGCGGGGTTCGAATCCTCTCTCGGGCATGGATATTTGTGCCGTCATTAGTGTTAGCTAGTTCGTAAGTAGTTTGTATGTTTAGGGACTGATGACCCCGCAGTTAAGTCCCATAAGCTATACAAACATTTGAACATTTTTTTTTGTCTAAACGCCACAAAATAACGTGGAACAAAAAACAGCTATGGAACACAAATCATTTTTGCTCTCCACATGGAGAAATCGTATATAAAGATATTCTATACTGCTGTTATGCTAAAAAGTAGGCGAAAAGGCATTCTTTGTCAAGACACATCCCTACGAATGAAGAAGACTTTACAGTTACCATCAATAAAATTCAATTTTCGGATTAAGTTTAAGTGAAAAATTTAAAAGATTTTGCTCTTCGTAGATGGATTCATTAACTGCAATTTATTATATCAAAATTTAAATATAAGATGCACAAGTAGATTACATTAGTAGCAGGCGGGCACACAGTACTTCATATGACACTTCATAATGCGTAAGAACTGTTTTGTATATCTTTTTGGGCAAGACATATAAAAATATCTGTGGTTAAGGAATCAAATGAACTGCATTTATATATGTGGGACCTGTTCTTTCAGACATGTAATACGCAATTCACCGTAAGGTGCGTGGCGTAGGGTACACTGTACCACTATTAGGCAATTCTATTCCACTCCCAAATTGAACGAGAAAAAAAAGAATACCTATATGCCTCCGTACAAGCCCTAATTTCTCTTATCTTGTCTTTGGAATCTTTACGCGAAATGTAAGTAGGCGGTAGCAAGATCGTACTACACTCAGCGTCAAATTCCGGCCCTCTAAATTTACGAAAAGAACGTCGTCTTTCTTCCAGCGATCCCCAATTGAGTTGCATTTCAGTGACACTCGCGCAATGCTCGAACCTACCGGTAACAAATCTAGCTGCTCGCCGCTGAACCGCCTCTATGTCTTCCTTTAAACTGATCTGCTGCGGGTCCCAAACACTTGAGCAATACTCAAGACGTGGTCGTACAAGCATTTTATACGCGGTCTCCTTTACAGGTGAAGTACATCTTCCCAAGATTCTCCCAATAAACCGATGTCGGCTGTCCGCCTTACTCACAACTGTCCTTTCGTGCTCGTTCCATTTCATATCGCTCTGAAATGTTACGCCTAGATATTTGAACGACGCGACAGCATCAAGAAGCTCACTACTGATGCTGTATTCGAACATTATGGGATTGTTTTTTCTACTCATGCGCATCACCTTACATTTATCTACATTGAGCTAGCTGCCATTCTTCGCACCAACTAGAAATTTTCTCTAAGTCATCCTGTCAGTTACAGTCAGTTACAGACGACACCATCCCACACACCACAGCATCATCAGCAAACAGCCGCATATTACAACTTACTCTGTCCATCAGATCATTTATATAGATAGAAAATAATAGCGATCCTATCACACTCCCCTGGGGCATGCCTGACGATACACTCGTCTCTGATGAACACTCGCCGTCGGGAACAACGTACTGCGTTCTACTACTCAGGAAGTTTCCAGCCAGTCACAAATCTGTGGACCTATTCCATACGCTCGTATCTTCGTTACCAGTCTGCAGTGTGGCACCGCGTCGAACGCTTTTCTGAAGTCGAGAAAAACATAATCCTCATATTGCCCTTCATCCATGGCTCGCAAGATGTCATGTGAGAAAAGGACAAGCTGAGTTTCACATGAACATACGATATCGTAGTCAATAAAGACCTTAACTGCCAGTGAGCTATGAAATGCACCAATGGGAAAAGTTGAAAATTTGTGTTAGACCGGGATTATAATCAGCGTCTCCTGCTGAACGCTGTCCATTGAGTGAACTGTGGTGACACGTGTCCGGATGTCTTAGAGGACAGTGCCTAGTAAGCATGAGACGTGGTTTCGATTCGCGGACCAGCACAAATTGAGGGCTCTAGTCAGAGAGGGACTATGCGTGAAATATTTCCACTATCCTCGTGCCATCTTCCTTGTATCCTGTGAACTATAAACGCGTGCCAGAGCTCCGGAACTTTCTGTACCAGTTGTTGTAAGTTCTTGAATGCGCCCTTGCGATCATTTTGAGTGAGAGGAGGAGCTATGCTACTTACAGATTTTGCCCCCTATTTCAGTTGCAGACGTACCAACAAAAAAGTTTTACAAATTGGTATAACAGTTATGAGGGAAGAACGTATGCATCAAAAATGTAATCGTTCCCTTAAACATTTGCATTATGTCTCTATCACTTAATAAACATGTTAAGTATATGTGAGTTGTACTATTGGTAGCCCTGTTTTATAATAGTGAGTGAAACAAGGATCCTTGTGTATCAGAGAATGTTGAAAGTGTATTAAAAAACGCAATCCTAATCGAGATAAATGGAAGAGAGCAGATGTAAAGAGGAAAAGAAACAGCGGATATGAATACATGAGTGATAAAACTCTTAAGTAACTGGATGTGACTGCAAAAGCAAATCAGACAGACGTAACCTCGCGTTGCGCAACTATTCAGTGTTAGGTGGAGATTCTAAATCCTCGTTATTTAGCTTTTCCCGCTGCAGGACCACAATATTCATAATACATATCTCAATTGTCTTATTGAGCAAAATGATTGCAGTCGGGACTATGCTAAAAAAAAGTGCTGATGTCGGCGTGAGCAGAAGAAAGCACTCATTTGTTTATCATGTAACATCGGCAACTGGAACAAAGCATAGAGTATATTTAAAAGCTTTTCTGTAACATTAGCAGTGTCATGGAAAAGAGTGTCAACATCTAGATGGGATGGGAGACTGCTTAATGCTGGTGAAGATGAAGTTAATGATGAATTCACTGAGGCACTTAATGCATCACATGTTGCCGTGCCACCACATACAGACAGATGCGGTAAACATGGCAAAGTAAAAAATGAGCGGTGCCTCACTGGATATTGTTCGAGACCATATTAAAATGGTTCCTAAATACAGGAACTATTATTCACGAAAAGTCAACCCATATAATGTGCACATTATAAACATGAAATCCGTGGCTGAAATTAACCGCCTGTACGAAAAAGACTGCCAATAATCAGGAACTCCTCCCTTAAAATATGACGTGTACGCTAAAGTTTTCAATGCAGAGTTTACTATAAGTTTCAAGTTACCACATACATGCATATGTAAGAGTTGTGAAGAGTGCAGTGCTTCTCCGAGTGACTAAATTACTCTGGATGTCAGATTACATCAACTTAGAGATAAGGTTCCTATATCGAGAAGGCTATTTACACCTACAGTGAGAATGTACTTAATTCATTAGATAATAAATTACAAGCAGCAGGTATTTTCTGTGATTTATCAAAAGCATTTGAGTGTGTGAACCATAAAATTCTTTTAAGTAAATTTGAATTCTATGGTGTCACGGGAATTGCTGCAAAATGGTTCAAGTCGTACCTTGCTAACAGGAAGAAGGGTGTCAGCGCGAGCGATTATTGAATTAAGCCCACCGTCATCATCATATTGGGGAGAAATTACATGTGGTGTTCCTTAAGGATCAATCTTAGGGCCATTGCTTTGTCTTGAGTACATTAATGACCTCTCATCAGTTACAATGCCAGAAGCAGAGTTCGTTTTGTTGCAGATGATACAATTATTGCAATAAATAGCATGTCGAGCTTAGTTTTAGAAAGGTCTGCTAATGATATATTCATTAACATTAATAAATGGTTTAAATCCAACTCATTGACAATAAAGTTTGAAAAGACTCACTACATGCAGTTCAGAATATGTAAGAGATTCCCATCCTGTATATGCATAAAGTACGAAGAAGAGCAAATAGAAAAAGTTGACAGTATAAAATTCCTCGGATTACAGCTTGATAATAAATTAAGTTGGGAGGAGCACACCACAGAACTGCAGAAACGATTTACAAATCTGTATTTGAAATACGAGTGGAATCAGACATACGAGACATAAAAATAAAAAAGCTTGCATACTTTGCTTACTTTCATTACATACTGTCATATGGTACAATATTTTTGGGGTAACTCTTCAAGTCAAGCAAAAGTTTTCAGAGCCCAAAAGCGTGTAATACTTATTATTTGTGGTGTAAATTCACGGACATCTTGCACAAGCCTCTTCAAAGAACTGGGTATGTTAACTACTGCCTCTCAGTATATTTATTCCTTAAGAAATTTGTCATTAATAACATATCCCTTTTCCCAACAAACAGCTCAGTTCATACCTACAATACTAGGAACAAAAATAATCTACACAAGGACTTAAAAGCACTAACTTTAGTTCACAAAGTGGTCCACTACTGAGGCTCACATACTTTCAATAATTTACGAACAACCATAAAAAAATTTAGCTACAAATAAAGATCAGTTTACGAGTGGCCTAAAATACTTTCTTGTGACCAACTCCTTCTCAACTGACAAATTCTTAAATAGAACCAAATGATGCATGTATCTGTGTCCGTACTATTAGTAATATTATATTATCAGCTTGTAAAAACTGTATGTACCTGTATTAGTAATATTATATAATCAACTTGTAAAAAGAAACCAAAAAAATGACATGTTCCACATCCACGAGGATCACCTCAACACGGATCTACGATACGAACCAACTAATCTAATCTAATCTTAGTACGGTGTGTAGCCAATTCTGAGGTATTAATCTGTCTCATGTAATGAAGGCTTTCACGACCGGATGTCATAGTTGCTGGCAGATCGTCCGGATTATAAGGCCGTGGTCCATAAAACTTTTCAGTTTCACCTAACGTTTGGTCCAGAGCTGCGCCGGACATCTTCAGAGGTCTTCTTACTTGCGTTGAGTCTTGCCGACTGATGAGTCGGGTGTCTGAGAGCGCCATATATACTGTGGAAAGTGGGCGTGGTCAAGCTGTCACGTTATCAGCAGAGATAGTCCTTGTCAAAGATAAAACATCACTATTGATTGCAATCGGTCAGAGGTAAAGCCTGTCGATCTTTCAAAGCTACTGTCCATATGTCGCTAAGTTTCATTGCTTCTTCTTTCCTGTACATGTGTACATGTGGTAAAGTTTATATTGGAAGCCGGCCGCGGTGGCCGAGGAGACTGAGGCGCTCCAGTCACGGTCTGCACGGCCACTACGGTCAGGGGTTCGAATCCCCCCTCGGGCATGGATATTTGTGCCGTCCTAGTTCGTAAGTAGTTCATAAGTAGTTTGTAAGTTTAGGGACTGATAACCCCGTAGTTAAGTCCCATAGACTTTACAAACATTATATTGGAACCACAAAAAGAAGTATAATAACTAGGCTGAAGGAACACAAAAGTCTTTGCCGATTAGGAAAATCAGAGAAATCGGCCTGGCGGAGCATGCTCTTCAATCTGGAAGTCATATAGTGAGCTTTTCCGAAACATCAGTTTCATCTACTACGACGAATTATTATCCAAGACAATACAGGGAAGCAATTGAAATATTTAAACATAAAGAAAATTTTAACAGGAAAGAAGAAGCTATGAAATTTAGCGACATATGGACAGTAGCTTTGAAAGATCGACAGGTTTTATATCTGACCGATTGCAATCGATAGTGATGTTGTATCTTTGACAAGGACTATCTCTGCTGATAACGTGACAGCTTGACCACGCCCACTTTCCACAGTATATATGGCGTTCTCAGACACCCGAGTCATCAGTCGGCAAGACTCAACGCAAGTAAGAAGGCCTCTGAAGATGTCCGGCGCAGCTCTGGCCGAAACGTTAGGTGAAACTGAAAAGTGTTATGGACCACGGCCTTATAACCCGGAAGTTCTAGCAGCAATTAATCTGTCTGTCTTGAAGGTTTTGTTACATTGCCGTCTGTATTGGCTGTGAGTGCGAGCGTGATTATGGTTCATATTATTTCCACAGAAAATGGTCTTGTCTTTAATGTTGTGGGGAAGATTAGGCTAACATTATTCGTCTGACAATGTTAACCATCAACAATATAACATCCCAAGTAATAAAATACCTCGATCAAACATCTGTTGTGTATGATATAAAAAAAAAAAAAAAAAAACAATCGTTCGATCAAAAATTTTAAAACACATACTTTGATGTTTAGTGCACTGTATTAATACAGAAAACACTGAATTTTAATTTTTCCAAAGCTGAATTCGTAATGTGGAAATGAAAGGATTAAACGCTCCATTATGTGATTCGACAGACGATTCTTTGCAAACTCGTTCGGTGCAGATAAACCAGAATGCCTACCCTGTATCAATAACGACGCGAGTCCTTCCGAATACAAGGCAGTTTATTGGCAGAATAACTGCCCTCCAGAATAAAATAGCGATCTGTCACGTTAGCACATTTGAGCGGAAATACAGAAAAGCCATCGCAGTCGGAAGTTGCTACGAGAAACGCCATTTCAGATCGCTACACTCGATATCTCCGTCAGTATATATAATTCTCCGGAGGGCCGCTGTGGTGCTGAAAAAGCCATCGTAAATAATGTTGCATTGTCTGGAACTATTGACCGGTCCTATTGTTCCTGTCATGGCGGCATGAGGGAACACTGTTTCATAACGTCCGTGAGCCTTTCCGCTTTCTTTGAACATTAACCCTCGGACTACCAACGTATTTTCAATAACGTGGGCTATCAGGAGAGGTGACAGATATATTGTGTACATCACACAAAAAGAAATTTTAATGCACATTTCTCTACTTGTTACTGACATTTATCAACATAATTTATAAAGAGCTACTGATTTTGAATAAGGGTTAATAAACAAATTTCTTTTAGCACTATCTACGAAACCACTGTTTTATTTTTTTTTATTTTTTCATATTTCATCAAAACGTTCACTAAGCGTTATTTATTTGTATTTAGCAATATCTCGTTAAATTGGTAGTAAAATCCATGATAGAGTTATTGAAAGACACTTCATTGCTATTCAACAATATTTCTCTCATTCAGATAACACACTTCCTTGGATAAATTATTCATCAATTTCTTTGGGACTTTCTTCACACTTGGAACAAATAACAGTTTTCTTGCTGTGTTAACCACAGTTATACCTCTTACAGTTTTTACACATTATTTTAGTTTTGTTCACTATATTGTATGCATTAGAGCTGTGAGAGTAACGAAAAGATCCGTATCCACATGTACCCGTTACTAAAAGAAAAAGTACTCGTTACAAACGTTACTCTCGTTACCAGTGCCACCCAGAAATACAGCCGCTACAGTCTTTGAAACCATGAATAAATTTTAACTGTTGCTGTTAATATTACTTTAGCGTTTAAATTTTCCACGTAGATTCTGAATGCCTGGTATTGAGGCAATTATACTACTGAGTAAAGGATCAGTACAGTCCATTTCCCTCGTGATTAAGATACAAGTCTCATAGAAATTCATCAAAGTTAGCGAGGCACACCTACGACCTACATTTTAAGTACTTTTCCCCCACTTTACTTAGAGGCTTTGAATGCCAGACTCAATCGGAATATTTCGTGACGAAAGCCGTATGACCGATCACAGAAGAAGCACTACATTTGCGAGCAGTAAGACTGTTGTACTGTGTTATGTGACATTAACAGTTAGGATATTACCGTCATGAATGAAAATGCGTAGATGAAAGCTTTTGAAAACAAAACTTTTACATAACTTGTTTACAGTAGACGAAATCAAACACAAATAATCATTAAACTGAAACCTTTACAGGTAAAAAAATACAATAAAATGTATGTTTGCGTTAAAAGCTGACGGGCCAAGAAGTATAAGCCACAATGTTTAAAAACAAAAATAATTATCTAAAATCGTAGAGCTACGCAATATATACTTACAATTCGTCAAGTTTGACTATATAAATTACTCACTTCATAATAAACTGTATCGCAGAATATGTGCACTCTCCGTATTGGTTTTCGTTATCGAGTTCGTATCGATACGGTAGATGCGAATCACGAAATGTATGTTTGTGTATGTTCGTATCGATACGGTGGATGCAAGTAAATAAATGTAGCCGGCCGCGGTGGCCGAGGAGACTGAGGCGCTTTAGTCACGGCCACTACGGTCGGGCGTTCGAATCCCCCCTCGGGCATGGATATTTGTGCCGTCCTAGTTCGTAAGTAGCTTATAAGTAGTTTGTAAGTTTAGGGACTGATGACCCCGTAGTTAAGTCCCATAAGCTTTACGAACATTTGAACATTTGAAATAAATGTATTCATGCGGTACGATTCAGTATTTCGTATCAGCCAAAGTGTTCGGTACTCAGTACTGAATACGTACGGTTTTCCACAGCTCTAGTACATATACGCTTTTAGCTGGATATAAGAAATAACCACTTCCTCTATAAACTTCCTAAATAACGAAATTCTGCTTTTCTAGTTAGTACTAGTTAGTGAAGAAAAATTCACATGAGAAGGCTCTTTTTCTCGTTATTCCCGTCCGTAAAGTTGAGCAAAAATAATTTATAGCCATTTACGGCTCCTATACCCCACGAGAGCAAATAAAATCAGCGACCACCTCCTGTAGCTTTCTTAATTGAAAATTTTCTCACAATTTGCCCAATTGTTGAAGGCCCACACTTATATTACCTGCATATATGGAGCGATAGCCCTATCCGGCCACCCTGTAACTATTAACACGCCAAATCCGAAATTAATAAGCCGACCCTGCAAGTGCCTGAACATGGGCAAAGAGAAAGAAAGAAGAACGATATGACGCCATAGCCCTGCTGATAACATTCCTGGAGTGTGTGAGCATGCAATACTCACATTACTACCTATCTTAGAAGACAGGTTGATGAAAGACAAACCCACCTCTTTGCTTTAATATAACCTATTTGGAAAATGTTTTCGAGTGTGGAGTGAAATACACTACTTTAAATTCTACAGGTAGCAGAGAACGAAAAGTTACATACAACTTATACAGAAACCAATAGTATTTGTAAGAGTCGAAAAGCATGAAAGGGAGTATTTGGGAAGAGAGTAAGATTGTAGCCAATCACCAACGTTACTGAATCTGTACATTGAACAAGCTGTGCAGGCTAGCAAGGTGAAATCTAGAGAAAGAATTACAGTTTTGCGAGAGTAAATAAATACATAAAAACTTTGCAATTCTGTTAGAGACAGCAAAGCCGTGGTGGAGAAGCCGTGCGCTTTAAGGCGCCTTGTTGCGAAACGAGCGATTGCTTTCCGTCGAAGCATCGAGTCCTCTCTGGGGCATGGGTGTGCGTGTTGTCCTTAGGTTAGTTTAAGTAGCTTGTAAGTTTAGAGACTGATGACCATAGGAGTTAGTCCAATAGATTTACAAACATTTGAACATTTGACAGCATGAGATCTGGAAGGGAATCTGAATCGAACGGCATTGTCGTAAATGAAGGATGTACGATATACAATTACAACAACAACAGAAAAACAAGAGTAATGAGATGTATCAGGCGATTCTGAAGGAATCTGTTTACGAAAAAAGAAATTTAGTGGATAAGTTTTGTTAATTGGGCTGTAAAATTTCTGAACGCCAGAGAGGGTATAAAATGGAGAATTGTAATGGAAAGAAAATAATATCTGAAAAATAAAAAAATTAATAGCATTGAAGGGTTAAGTAGTCTTTTCTGGATTTGTCTGGAGTGAACCGTTCTACGGCAGTAAAACGTGGATGATATACGGGTCACACAGCACTAGGTAAAAAGCTTTCGTAATTTGGTGGTACAGGAGAATTCTGAAAATTAGAGGGGTAGATTGTAAAACTAATAAGGAGGTGCTGAATATAAATGCGGAGAAAAGCATTTTTTGGCGTATCTTGACTGAAATAAGTGATCAACTCGTAAGAAACACTCTGAGGCATCACGGAAACGTTACATTTGTACTGGTGGGAAGTGTGGGAAGATAAAACTCGTAAAGGGAAACAAAGAGACGGATATAGAAAGCAAGTTACGACTCGTTGTCATTCAAATTGAAAAGTGAAGCAGCTTGCACAGGATAAACTAGCGTGGAGACCTGCAAAAACCAATCTTCAGACTTAGGGCCAAAAACAACCACCATAAGCATTAGTGTAAGTACGTGTGTTTGAAGTTAAATACTGGCCTCTATTTATTCGCATCTTTGTACCTGTCACTGTCCTTCAAAGTAGTTACCAGCGTCGTGCAGAACCTCCTGTTACCACCGATTTGGGCGCACGTCACGTTCTGCACGGCCACTACGTTTTGGGGTTCGAATCGCCCCTCGGGCATGGATATTTGTGCCGTCTTTAGTATTAGCTACTTCATAAGTAGTTTGTAAGTTTAGAGACTGATGACCCCGTAGCTAAGTCCCATAAGCTATACAAACATTTCATTTGAACCGATTTAGAAGGCGCAGTATACCGTTAGCAGAGCCTGTTGTGTTGATGGTGCGATGGTGCCACATACAGGCCTGACCTTATTAACGATGTCTGTGTAGAGACAGGAATTAGTGATCATAATATCATCATAGCGTCGATGGTGACCAAATTTCATAAACCAATCAAGAAGGCTAGGAGCGTGTTTTTGTTGGGAAGAGCCGATAAGCAAATGTTAGGATCGCACTTAGAAAACGAACGGGAATCTTTAATTCCGGGACTATGGATGTAGAGGAATTGTGGACTAAATTTAAGTGCATTGTAAATAAAGTGTTAATGAAATATGTGCCAGTAACGACGATTAAGGATGGAAAAGATACACCGTGGTATAATAATAATGTTAGAAAGCTGCTGAGAAAGCAAAGACTGTTGCACTCTCGATTCAAAAAAGAATACGCAAATGATGACATGCAAATGTTAGTAGAGATTCATGCGTCTATAAAAAGATCAGCAAACTAATTCCAAAATGGGGGACATAGTAATAGGTATTTCCGGTGTAGAGAAGCAGCTGAGAGAACTAATACGAAAAAGTCTGCTGCTCCGGATGGAATACCAGTTCGGTTTTACAAAGAGTATTCTGCGGCATTGGCCCCCTACTTAGCTTGCATTTATCGCGAATCTTTAATTCACGCAAAGTTCCTAATGATTGGAAAAAAGCGCAGGTGACTCCCGTTTGTAAGAAAGGGAAGAGAACTGACCCAAACAATTACAGGCCAATATCGTTAACATCAGTTTCATGTAGAATTTTGGAGCATACTCTCAGTTCGAATACAGTAAATTTCCTTGAAACGGAAAGCTTCTTTCTATGAATCAGCACGGGCTTAGGAAACATCGTTCATGTGAAACTCAGCTTGCCCTTTTTTCACATGACATATTGCGCGCCATGGATGAAGCGCAACAGGCAAATTATGTTTTTCTCGACTTCAAAAAGGCGTTCGACGCGGTGCCACACTGAAGACTGCTAGCCGGCCGCGGTGGCCGAGGAGACTCAGGCGCTCCAGTCACGGTCTGCACGGCCACTACGGTTGGGGGGTTCGAATCCCCCCTCGGGCATGGCTATCTGTGCCGTCCTTAGTCTTAGTTAGTTCATAAGTAGTTTGTAAGTTTAGGGACTGATGACCCCGTAGTTAAGTCCCATAGACTTTACAAACATTTGAACTTTTTTTTTTTGAAGACTGCTAACGAAGATACGAGCTTATGGAATAGGTTCACAGATTTTTGACTGGCTAGAAGACTTCCTAAGTAATAGAACGCAGTACGTTGTTCTCGACAGCATTAGTAGTGAGCATCTTGATGCTGTCGCGTCGTTCAAATATCTAGGCGTAACATTGCAGAGCGATATGAAATGGAACGAACATGTAAGGACAATTGTGAGTAAGGCGGACAGCCGACTTCGGTTTATTGGGTGAATTTTGGGAAGATGTACTTCACCTGTAAAGAAGACCGTGTATAAAACGCTTGTACTACCACGTCTTGAGTATTGCTCAAGTGTTTGGGACCCGCAGCAGATCATTTTAAAGGATGACATAGAGGCAGTTCAGAGGCGAGCTAGGTTACTGGTAAGTTCGACCAATGCGCGAGTGTCACGGAAATGCTCCGGCAACTCCATTGGGGATAGCTGGAGGAAAGACGACGTTCTTTTCGTGGATTTCTGTTGAGTAAATTTAGAGGGCCGGAATTTGAAGCTGAGTGTAGTACGATCTTGCTGCCGCCTACTTACATTTCGCGTAAAGATCACAAAGATAAGATAAGAGAAATTAGGGCTCTTACGGAGGCATATAGGCATTCTTTTTTTTCGTTGTTCTATTTGGGAGTGGAATAGAATTGCCTAATAGTGGTACAGTGTACCCTACGCCATGCACCTTACGGTGAATTGCGGAGTATGTAGATGTACTGCCTGTCGAATCTCTGGAACAGTTCTGAAGCGAATGCTACGATGTGGTTCCTTCACCTACGGTAACAGTTCAAAGTCACAAGGAGCTATGTCTGGGGAATATGGTGTATGGTCCAATCTACCGAACAGAGCAGCAAGAGATTGTGCTGTATGCGCCCGCGTATTGTCGTGCAATATGATGGGTGGGTTGCTCATAAAGTTGCTTTCGCAAATACGGTCGCAGGTAATGCTCCAAAAACGAACGGTAATACTGTGCATTTACTGTCTGCCATGGAGGAACGTAATGTATTAGGCTAATACCATCACAGTCGAACATGAGAGTCACCATAACTTTCACCATATCGGTACTCTGACTGTTTAGTCTTCTGGAGGCAAATAATGACAAGTGAACACATGTACAGCAATATTCCGCAGGGCACTGTACAGTGGATGGTGGAGGGTATATTAAACCAAGGCAGGCAGCAGTTGCGGAGCGTTCCACGGCGCGCCAGTCAGTCTGCACGGCCGCTACGGTCGGGGGTTCGAATCCCCCCGTCGGGCATGGATGCTTGTACCGTCTTTTATATAAGGTAGTTCATAAGTAGTTTGTCAGTTTAGGTACTGATGACCCCGCAGTTAAGTCCCTTAAGCTTAACAAATAATTTTATTAAACCAAAGTAAACATTTTCCTTTCCATTAGATTTATATATTAGGTCTAATCATGGAAAATTAAACACACGTTTTTTTTCCTCGACATTCCTGTAAGACAGGAAGAAGTTTCTGTGTTGCCTTTGGTGTCATAGGAATTGAAATTCGGACCTTACTCAATATCTGGAAAAACTGGTTTTTCCGTCCTAGACAGAATCAATATCTACGAAAAACGTTTATTTTCATCTATTCAGATTCTGTGTAGCAGTAACAGAGGCATAGCTGTCCGTGACTGGAGAATCGTTCTTCCTTAAACCTTCTATTTTTCTCTCGCGCCAACTTCAAGTTACGCAGTCTGCCTACGATTAGTAAAAAAATTGCATTCCTAAATTAACTGTTGAAGGTGATGGGAATAGATACAGCAAAATTTTCCTAGAAAGAAAAACTAATTACATGCATACTCAATGCGAGGCGTATCTTGCCCTACTTTTCATCAGAAAACTTACCCATGTTGCTGTGCATGCTAACGTGCAACTAACCCGCAATAGAACCGAGCACTATCAAACTCAAGGTTGGGGCCCATCACTATTTGTAAATAATAACCATACTTCATCAATGGTGAAGGTTCGTTTTAAAAACACGCCGGTATTTACAGATTGCACATTACCGACGTATGATCTGTTATTTAGGAATGTGTACAAATGAAAGTGTATTGAAGACATCAGAGTAATGTAATTGTACACTTGTCCGATAGAATAGACATGATTTTGATCCTTTGACCTGCTTTGAACCAAGAAACAAATGAATTTAATATGTTAGTTGCCTGGGGACCACGAAGTATATCAATGGAGAAGGGTGATAATTTGTGCTGGATTGGAATTCGAACCTGTCTCTCTTGTTCACTGCGCACTTTCGGTGCCAGTTGTGTCATTTGTGGTGACCACTGTGTCCAAATAGCTTATTTGGCTGTGGTACTGCCTTGTTAGCAGGAGACTTTGGTTCGAATCTCGATCCGTCACAAATTTTTAACTATGCATTTCAGTGCCCAAGAGCATCTAATGACGTTAATTTTGTCTTGTCTTGAAATGCAGTTACCGTGTGGCAAACTACCGAACGCCATGAGACACTTACACACAAATATTCAAAACGTTTCGGGTAAGTTTCAATTCACAGGGTATATACACTGCACGAAACAGTTAGGGGATCGGGTGAGATCATACACACTATAAATATGGTAACGTATTTTCAAAATGTTCAAATGTTTGTTAAGCTTATGGGACTTAACGGGTACATCAGTCCCTAAACTTGCAAACTACTTATGAACTAGCCAATACTAAAGACGGCACAAATATCCATGCCCGAGGGGGATTCGAACCCCCGACCGTAGTGGCCGTGCAGACCGTGACTGGAGCGCCTCAGTCCCCTCAGCCACCGCGGCCGGCTAACGTATTTTACTCAACTATTGGTTACAACTATAAAGTGTGTGATACAGTATGATATCTGCTATCTCGACATTTTACTTGAAGTTTACATGGCGTTTAGTTAGAAAGAGGCACCATGAGGCTAAAAAAAATGTTCAAATGTTTGTAGAACTTATGGGACTTTACGGGGTCATCAGTCCCTAAGCTTACAAACTACTTATGAACTAGCTAAGACTAAGGACGGCACAAATATCCATGACTGAGGGGGGATTCGAACCCCCGACCGTAGTGGCCGTGCAGACTGTGACTGGAGCGCCCATGAGGCTAACATAATAGTGGAAGTAATTCTCTTTGCTCTCTAATATGGTGTATGATCACCTCGGACGACCAGTACAGTTGCACACTTGCGTGGCATAGATAGTTGCCCATTCTTCCATGAGTGCAACATCGAACTCTGCAACCGAGTGGGATGCGCTTGTCTATCTTTCATGCGTCCACCAAATGCATCCCAGACCCGTTCAATCGCGTTTAGGTCCGGTGAATAAGTTGGCCACTTCATTCTTTCAATTCCACCTTCAAGCATGTTGTCCACGAGGGCAGCTCTGTGGGGGACGAGCGTTATCATCCACCAGTAGGAACCACTAGTGTGCAACAAAAGCTCAAAGGATCCCGGCTTCATACCTCTGAGCAGTCAAAGCGCCATTCTGAAAGAGAGGTCCGTACGTCCGCCACTACTGACACGTACCCACTGCATCATGATATGGCGATGTTCTCTGCACATAAGCAGGATCATTCCTAAGATCTCTCCAGATGAGGATACAAACACAAAATGTTGTTGCATCTGTCAACAGAACCCAGCGCCATTGGCTACAACTCCAATCCTGATGTTCTTCAGTCCAGTTTCTGCGGGCTAAACGGTATCGTGGTATCAATCACATGCACATAATACGCCTCCGTGCATAGGGGCCACAATCTCCAAGGCGATTTCGGACTGTGTTGATATTGCGCATCCTGTTGCTACAAGGAGGGTGGGTTACGGCTGAGTTGCATTCAGCCTCCACTCTCGGCAGACAAGCTAACCTGAGAGAACGGTAATCTCTTGCCGATGTTACACGTGGACGACCTTGGCCATGCCTTCTTTTAATGGTTCCTGCCGTCTGAAATCGCGTCCAGGTCCTGGAAAACACTTTGGGTTACTCTGGGTCACTTCAATAGCAGCCACCTCTGTCTCTCTCCCGCTTCCAACATTCATTTGACTCTCTATGCCATAGCTTCGGATATGTAACGTTGTTGTCACATTGCCTGCTCACTATACTAGGGCTCTGGCGCACTTTCCATTTTCATGGCGACCCATAATGACGCCATTCGTTGCACTGACGTTTCGGTTTTGGCACGTACGATGTGGCCCTTGTCTCATCCAGTGTTACGATACGCCGTAACAAAACCTCTTCTTTGCGCTCATAGCGTTCCAAGTGCGTCTGAGCAGCGTCGTAAAGCATCCATTCCTGCTTTCATGCGGAACCAACCGTGATGTTATTTTTCGTATGCCTAGGCGTTTGACTGGAAGACTTCCTAAGTAATAGAACGCAGTACGTTGTTCTCGACGGCGAGTGTTCATGAGAGACGAGTGTATCGTCAGGTGTGCCCCAGGCTAGTGTGATGGGACCGCTATTATTTTCTATCTATATAAATGATCTGATGGACGGAGTAAGTTGTAATTTGCGGATGTTTGCTGATGATGCTGTGGTGTATGGGAGTGTGTCGTCTGTAACTGACTGTAATAGCATACAGGATGACTTAGACAAAATTTCTAGTTGGTGCGAAGAATGGCAGCTAGCTCTCAATGTAGATAAATGTAAGGTGATGCGCATGAGTAGGAAAAGCAATCCCATAATGTTCGAATACAACAGTGATAGTGATCTTCTTGATGCTGTCGCGTGGTTAAAATATCTAGGCGTAAAATTGCAGAGCGATATGAAATGGAACGAGCATG
Organism: Locusta migratoria; assembly: GCA_026315105.1. Taxonomy (NCBI): domain Eukaryota; kingdom Metazoa; phylum Arthropoda; class Insecta; order Orthoptera; family Acrididae; genus Locusta; species Locusta migratoria. The sequence continues at coordinate 712,554,516 of CM048745.1, read as the reverse complement.
TAAGGAAAATTGTGAGTAAGGCGGACAGCCGACTTCGGTTTATTGGGAGAATTTTGGGCAGATGTACTTCACCTGTAAAGGAGACCGCGTATAAAATGCTTGTACGACCACGCCTTGAGAATGGCTCAAGTGTTTGGGACCCGCAGCAGATCTGTTTAAAGGAAGACAGAGAGGCGATTCAGAGGCGAGCAGCTAGATTTGTTACCGGTAGGTTCGACCATTGCGCGAGTGTCACGGAAATGCTCCGGCAACTCAATTGGCTGGAGGAAAGACGACGTTCTTTTCGTGAATTTCTGTTGAGTAAATTTAGAGCGCCGGAATTTGAAGCTGAGTGTAGTACGATCTTGCTGCCGCCTACTTACATTTCGCGTAAGGATCACAAAGACAAGATAAGAGAAATTAGGGCTCTTACGATGGCATATAGGCATTCTTTTTTTCCTCGTTCTATTTGGGAGTGGAATAGGAAAGGAAATGCCTAGTAGTGGCACAGTGTACCCTCCGCCACGCACCTTTCGGTGAATTGAGGAATATGTATGTAGATGTAGGATGCGAAACACATTCTAATGCGCTCATCTGGTTTCGTGGGCGAGCTCGTGAATCGTCTGGCGTCGGTCCCTGTCCACTAACGCGGCGACAATATGCATTTCTTCTTCACAGACGCTAGTACGACCTGCCCGATGCATGTATGCCTTCGTTGAATGCTTTTACCTAACGTGCCACTGTTCTGTACGGCAATGCCGATTTCCCGCACGCCTCTTGAAGACCTTGGTGACACTGTCGGGCTGCACGACCTCTGGCACATTCAATCTTGATCCATTTCCGTCGTTCCTGTTTCGAAAACATAGTGACACCGTTACGTTAGATCGCTCGCTCACAACTAATTGTCTTTCAAATGTTTGTTAAGCTTATGGGACTTAACTACGGGGTCATCAGTCCCTAAACTTACAAACTACTTATGAAGTACTTACGAACTAGGACGGCACAAATATCCATGCCCGAGGGGGGGATTCGAACCCCCGACCGTAGTGGCCATGCTGACCGTGACTGGAGCGTTTCGTCACCTCGGCCAACGCGGCCGGCCTAACTGTCTTTCCCTCGATTGTGCGCACGCCGGTGACGTGGGACGGCCGAGTCCATATGCTCGGAGCTAAGGTAGGTATGTCAACAACACAATGTTTTCTATCAGCGACAATAGTAGATTCCATTGCACAGTGTTTAACTTGCAACCCTCGTTCATACCATCCCAGACGTACTACCTTGCTGCATAAAAATATTTAGACTGTGCAAATGTCCAAACCGCAGTTGAAAAGATTCATATAGATAACAAATAATTATTCCTGTAGGACAATACCACTGGATAGCTAAACGGCGCTCATTAGCCGTGCGTACTGGGACACCGTGCTGCGGTGCGCGAGGCCGATCGCCCTCGGGGATTCGATTCCTCCTTTGGGCATAGGTGTTTTTGTTGTACTTAGGTTAGTTTACCTTAGTTTAAGTAGTTTGGAAGCCACGGACTAATGACCACGCAGGTAAGTCCGATATATTTACGAACATTTGAACATTTTGAGCTAAACGGCAGATCTCCCCCTATGACTGGAAGAAAGAGGTGGAGAGTCGTCTTCCGTGTTACGATGCGGACGAACGAGATACCCTTTTCGTGACCTATCAAAACTCGTTCGATTTCCTCACTCAACTGTGACCGTCTGGTGGGAAAAAAGTTTGGCCTCAGTTCGCGACCGAAATGGGCAAACTTTGCGTTACTACTGCGTGGAAGAGCGAGGCAGCCGCTCCCGCTATAGGCCACGTCCGCTGACATTTTCCCTGTGCGCTGCTGCTTAGAAGAACAGCGCTCACCAGGTGCCTCTTTACATTCAGTGGTATTTTAAGGTAACAGGCTGCAGTTCCTCCCATCAACCGATGCCCTTTCTTGAAAAAATCAGTAAATAGCTTCTCTTTATCGTCGGAGTACTCGTCTTGCAAAAGTTGCTAGAAAGATTTATGGTCCTGACATGTCACATAATTCTTATCAGAATTTTTCGATCTGTATGCACGTTTTTCTCGGTATTAACAAAGTTCAACCTCTTTCATCCATAAAATTTCTAATACAGTCTTCACGGATATGTAGCATACGTTTGCAAACTGAAGTGAAGATACAATCTCTCACTTCCAGTATATTGATTGCTAATGTGTTTTATTTATTTTCATCGATCAAGATAATTTAATAGAGGCGATGTCCAAATGATAGTACCGAGTCACATTTAAATAACGACCCATAGGAGCCCACATATATATTTGCAGGGATGTGGAGCAGTGTACTTGAATTTCAGTGATCGGACATTACATTCCATCAAAACTAAATTTCATACCTGACAATAAAATCCAATTATATCCCAGTAATTGATAGTTCTACCTTCATTGTACTCCACATTGCAGGACAAGTGTGGTTGGTACTTGCGATGGGAGGGGGACAGAGGAAAGTTAACATTTATTACAATTGATTTCAGTCTTACAGTCAACCATCATCGGATCTCGTATATTGTGTATCCAGAGGATTGGTGGGGGGGGGGGGGGGAGACATACGAAATGCATTTTGTATTAAAATGTATTATGGCGCTATATCAATGCACTTCCTAACGAAAAGTCACAAACTTAGATAATTTCAACCAGCTTACACGGTGATAGTAATTCATATAAGTCGTACATTGCTGATTATTTATAATCAATAAGTTTTCCATTACGTACAGAATAATTTCGAAAATTTATACCTCTTAAGTTTATTAAAGTTTTATACGTGTGAACATATTACAAAAATACTTTAAGGCTACATATTAGTGTTTCGCTATGATTCTTCATTCATTATGAATTAAGAAACAAAGTTCGCTGTCAAAACTGGCAACTGCATTCAAATTAACTTTTAATAAAAATTCAAATGTTTGTATAGTCTATGGGACTTAACTACGGGGTCATCAGTCCCTAAACTTACAAACTACTTATGAACTACCTTATACTAAGGACGGCACAAATATCCATGCCCGAAGGGGGATTCGACCCCCCGACCGTAGTGGCCGTGCAGACCGTGACTTAAGCGCCTCAGTCTCCTCGGCCACCGCGGCCGGCTAACTTTTAATATATACACATATAATAAAACTAAGTCCTCCCGCTAAGTCTGTTTGTTGTCCTTGATAAACTCAAATATTACTGAACGGATTTTCATACGATTTTCACCAGTGGACGGTGTGTTTCATGACGGCGACTATGTCATATAATTCATTAAGGTGTGCGACAGTGCGTGAGAGTGGCGAACAAAAATCCGTGGAATATGAACCACAAATCCTCTTTATTAACTTTATCATACTTGTGAAAATGCCTTTCTAGTCCAATGTAATATTGACATCAAAGTGAAAAGTTTTTGATCTGATACTTACTGATGATCAAGAGACTTACAAAGATAAGAAAACCATATACACTCAAAGATAACGAAAATATTCCGGTTTCACCCTGGACTTTAAACTATTTGGTTAACTCAGCTGCGGTGGAGTGGACAAGTAATCTAAGGAGCCTTGCTGCGGAGCGCACGGTTGCTCGCAGGCGGAGGTTCGAATGCTCTCTCGGGCATGGGTGCATGTGTTGTCCTTATATCAGTTTAACGAATTCGAAATATTGAAACATTTCGACCGTTTCAAGGCGTTCAAATAAATTCAACGGCAAAGTTAAAAATTTGTGGTGGATTGGGATTCGAATCAGGATTTCCCGCTTTTGGGCATTTGTCGCATTAACCAACATATTTTTCTTCCTGCAGGTAGATCCATGCTTTGCTGTCGTTAATTCAGTTCGTTCGTGTTGTTCGTTGTATATTTGGCTCACCTTTTTTATTGCGTGAACGTTGAGCCCTCTGACCAGGCGCGCTGAGCCACGGCGCCCGGCACCAATTAGGCTATCAAGACACGCTGCCCTTCTGACCCAAATTCTCAGCTTCTAACCCTCTCCCAATTGTCCAAAATATTTTTTAAGCTTAAGGGATTTAACTGCGGGGTCATCAGTCCCTAAACTTACAAGCTACTTATGAACTACCTTACACTAAAGGCGACACAAACATCCATGCCCGGGGGGGGGGGGGATTCGAACTGCGGCCGGCTCCTCTGTCAATTGTTTTCTCATGCTCGCAACCTACACTGGATTTCCGCAAGGGATCGTGCTTTTAACGGCGTCCGCGCTGAAATTTTCAATTGCCTGTTGGTGGCATGTATTACAATTATTGATAAGGTGGGTGTTCTTTCGTACTTGTCCGAAAGAACAGATCTCATTTGTTGACATTAACGGCCGTAATTTTACAAATTCGAAAATTTGTAACTTTTCGACCCTTTCAGGGCGTTGAAATATTCAATGGCGAAGTCAAAAATTTGTGCTGAACTGCGATTCGAGCCCGATTTCCCGCTTTTAGCAGATGGAATAGACACCATTTGTTTATATTAACGGCTATTATTTTAAGCATTTTGAATATTTAAACATTTCGATCAATAATAGTTTAACTTAGTCAAAGTAGTTTGTAAACATAGTGATAACCAAAGTCCCATTGATTTTCAGATGCATTTTTCTCTTGTTAAACTTAATGATATTTATTCAGTGACTTCCACATCTACAGCTACATCTACATGGGACATTCTGCAAATCACATTCAAGTGGCTGACAGAGGGTTCATGGAACCCCCGGTATACTATTTTTATCTCCCATTCCATTCTCGAATAGCACGCGGGAAGAAAGAACACCTGAATCTCTCCATTCGAGCGGATCATTTCTACCTATGTAAGTGGGAGTCAACAATATATTTTCACATTCGGAGGAGAATTTTCGCGATTGGAGTTTCGTAAGCAGGCCCAAGCCGCAGAGATTAGCGCCATTGTAGTAATGATTCCCATCCCTTCTTTGGACTCTTTCGATGTCCTCCGTCAAACCCACCTGATAAGGATCCCACACTGGGCAGCAATTCTCCAAAAATGGACAGACAAGGGTAGTGTATGCAGTTTCTTTAGTAGTACTGTTGCATCTTTTAAGGGTTATGCCAATAAAACGCAGGCTCTCGTTCGCCTTTCCCACGACATTATTTACGTGTTCTTTTCAGTTTAAGTCTCAAGTAATAATAATTCCTATGTATTTTGTGTAGTTTACGGCCTTCACTTTTCATTGATTTATCTTGTAAACAAAGTTTAACGGATTTCTTTTCGTACTCATGTGGACGACTTCACATTTTCATTATTTAGGGTTAATTGCCAATTTTTACACCATAGTGATATCTTATTCAGATAGTTCTGCAGTTGGTTTTGATCTTCAGATGATTTTACTAGGCGGTAAATGACGGTGTCATCTGCAAACAACAAAGAGAGCTACGTAGATTTTCCCCTAAATTGTTTATGTAAATAAGGAACAGCAGAGGACCAATAACAGTACCCTGTGGTAGGCTGCCAAAATTACCACACAAGTGAAAATGCGTTTATTTCTTCATAATGAGTTGCTTTCTCGACCAAGACATGACGTCGTGTAATACTGACATCAAATATACCAGTTTTTTAATCTCTCAACCCGCTTTCTTTAGTTAATCCTTTGCTCATGATCAACAGCCAAACGTCTGGAGGTAGCACGAACCGTGTACACCACCTACCGGACCAGCCGATAGATGTCTCTATAGTCACGCTACCATCATCTTTTGCAAGTCCAGAGTGCCAAATTCTGTTGTTATTTATTTAGCTCTTGAAGGCAACGTCATATTTACTTATAACAAATACATCTCTCTTTGTATTATCTATACATATTATAAAATAAAGTCCCCCCCGTCGCATCTTTCTGTCCACGAGAAGCTCAAAACTGCTGAACGGACTTTCATACGATTATCACTAATGGACAGTGTGATTCGTTAGGAAGGTTTAGGTGTAGGCCTATCATTCATCAAGATTAGTTGCAGTGGGCGTGTGGCGAGCTAAAGTACGCGAAATAGAGCAATAAATAACCTTAAAATATATATTCTGTGGCTTAGGAACCTTATTGTACATTTGGAAATGCGTTTGTTTGATAAGACAATGCTTGCGCGGTTGCGTCATTCAGACTTTAATAATGATTAAGACGTGACATACTAAACTTTTTACTAACAAGCAATTAGTCAATACACCTAAACTGTGCAACGGTACGAGGCTCAAAATAGTTGATTTAAGAAACATTCAGGATTATAAATAACATACGGTTCGTTAAAAACACGTCAAATCGTAAAAACATTGTTTTTGCACTAGGCTGATACGGTACTGTTAGAGAAAAAGAAATATAGCAATACATGCTCTGCTACCCGTGCAAAGACGGGACAAGTTGCTAATTTACACTAAAAATTCACTGTTATAAATTCACTAAAATAATGCATTACAGCGCTGTAACAATCCTGAATGTCTTTATGAAGCAGAAACAATCATTTAAATAGAAATAGAGATACTGAAAAATTTCAAGAGAGACCACATTTTTTGTGACTGAAGGCGAGTTTTTTATTTTACAGGAATAAAACAGTCACGAAAGAACCACTGAAACAATAATGGACAAAATGAAGTCATACATTATTAACGTCTGTGATCTTTAAAAGTCTCGGTACTATTTCGTATTTTCATTGTATTCAGAGCTCATGTTCAAATGTTTGTAAATCTATCGGACCAAACTGCGTGGTCATCAGTCCGTAGCTTACAAACTACTTACACCTAGGTAAACTAACCTAAGGACACACCCATGCCCCAGGGAGGACTCGAACCTCCACGGCGAGCAACCACGCGCTCCGCAGCGAGGCGCTTTAGACCTCTCGGCTACTCTACCGCGGCAGAGCTCGAGCATACAGTGCTGTCGAGACATTTATCTACAAAAATCATTTCTCTTTCCTACGAAGATGACGTGAGCAAAGCACAGCGAAACTCAGGCACTGGTAAAGGAGTAAGATTTGATCGTACTACTTTCGAAAGAGAAGTCACCGTTAGTTACAAAGTACTTCCTATCAGCAACTCTAAGTAAGTTCGAGTCGGGCTTCAAGGGCGCCTCTAAGACCGATCTGTAGAACACCTGATCTTCATTACACATTCAAAAACCGTGCTGGTACAGTCGGATACTCGTTTTAATCCAACGTCGGCGATGCATCTCATGCGTGGAGAACAAGATTTCTGCGCCAGCTGCTTCCAAGAATGAATGCGGAGTCTTTTTGATTTGGTATTCAGCCGGTTGCTCCAGGAGTACAGGCCGCTCGCCTTGGGTGGACGCTGCATAATATATACGGCGAAGCAGGCAAGGGCCCGGGAGCGCGCCAGCGGGGCACACGACTCCACAACAAAGGCACTTCCTGAGCTGCACGCCTCAAGCCCTCCTCTGAGATGGTGGCGCCGTCTTAATTTATATACTTCAGCAAATTGTCGTCAAACCAAACACGTACAGTGAATTATGTACCCCTAGGCTTAATCAATTCCTTGAAAACAAACCTGTTAAATTTTGTTTCTCTAGTAGCAAAACGAGCTGTGCGGCGAATGGTGTGAATGTTAAGGGACCGAATCAGTCTTAACATACACTCCTGGCCATTATAATTGCTAACCCACGAAGATGACGTACTAATGACGCAAAATTTAACCGACAGGAAGAAAATGTAATATGCAAATGATTAGTTTTTCAGAGCATTCACACAAGGCTGGCGCCGGTTGCGACACCTACAACGTGTTGACACGACGAAAATTTCCAACCGATTCCTCATACACAAACAGAAGTTGACCGCCGTTGCCTAGTGAATCGTTATTGTGATGCCTCTTGTAAGGAGGAGAAATGCGTACTATCACGTTTCCGAATTGATAAAGGTCGGATTGTAGCCTATCGCTTTTGCGGTTTATCGTGTCCGACATTGATACTCGCGTTGGTCGCGATCTCATGACTGTTAGCAGAATATGTAATCGTTGAGTTCAGGAGGGCAATACGGAACGCCGTGTTGGATCCCAACGGCCTTGTATCACTAGCAGTCGAGATGACAGGCATGTTATCCGCATGGCTGTAACGGATCGTGCAGCCACGTCTCGATGCCTGAGTCAACGACGTTTGCAGTAGCATGGAGACAGGAGTGCCTGCGATGGTGTACGCAACGACGAACCTGGCTGCTCGAATGGCAGAACGTAATTTTTTTTTTCGGATGAATCCAGCTTATGTTTACAGCGTCATGATGGTCGCATTCGTGTTTGCCGACATCGCGTGTATTCGTCATCGCCATACTAGCGTATCACCCGAAGTGATGGTCTGGGGTGCCACTGGTTAAACGTCTCGGTTACCTCTTGTTCGCATCGACGGTACTTGGAAGAATGGCCGTTACATTTTAGATGTGTTACGACCCGTGGCTCTACCCTTCATTTGATCCCTGAGAAACGCTACATTTCAGCAGAATAATGCAAGACCGCATGTTGCAGGTCCTGTACGGACCTTTCTGGATACGGAAAATATTCAACTGCTGCCCTGGCCAGCACATTATCCAGATCTCTCACCAATTGAAAACGTCTGGTCAATGGTGGCCGAGCAACTGGCGCGACACATACGCCAGTCAGTACTCTTGATAAACTGTGGTATCGTGTTCAAGCTGCATGGACATCTGTATCCCTACAAGCCATCCAAGCTCTGTTTGAATCAATGCCCAGGTGTATCAAGGTCGTTATTACGGCCAGAGGTTGTTGTTCCGCCTACTGATTTCTCAGGATCTATGCACCCAAATTGCGTGAAAATGTAATCACATGACAGTTCTAGTATAATATAACTGTCCAATGAATATCCATTTAGCATCTACATTTCTTCTTGGTGTAGCAATTTTAATGGCCAGTATATATTTGCAAAACGATATTGTGTATTAGTACGTACCGCAGATTTTAAATGATTTGTGATTGTCTTTCAAATTTTTCATTCACTCACGTTGTCCGGCATTTCCAGTTGGACTCTACTGTTAAAGAAGATGCATCTTAATATTTATAAAACTGTAGAAACTATCAGATTTAATAACTATTGTAAACGTAATAATCTTATACCAAAATACATTAATGTAAAAATAAAAAACAGTTCGAAATCAGTAAAAACATCCAGCTCAAACTGCTTGGCTGAAGCAGGAGCTAAAATCACTGCACGAGAAAAAACAAACAATGAAAATCTTTACGAAATTCATCTTCAGAGAGCGTAAAAACTAAACAATCCTCCTATTTTCGCTTCCATCGTGGAAAAAGTCGAATGTTGCACATGCAGGGCAGTAGAAGAATTTGCGATACTGCATGAAACTCCATGATGTGACGTGAAAACGGAACTAAAATTTCCGTAAGTATAAAAACATTACGCCTACTTTATATGTTTCGCTAACGAACTGTTTTCGATCTAAAAGACAAAACAAACTGTAGATTTATAATATTACAGAGCACTGAAGATGTTTTATCGTTAGTAAACGAAACGCGTCTGGTGAGAAGATTCGCATAGACGGACAAACATTACCATACATAATTGTGAGTAACTGCGGACATCATGGTCACACGAACGAAGAACTTTCTTTCTGAACAGATCTCATTTTCCAACGCAGGATGAAACAAGCATCATCTGTTGCTGAAAACAAAAATTCAAATGTTTGTAGAGCTTATCAGACTTAACTACGGGGTCATCAGTCCCTAAACTTACAAACTACTTATGAATTAGCTAAGACTAAGGACGGCACAAATATCCATGCCCGAGGGGGGATTCGAACCCCCGACCGTAGTGGCCGTGCAGACCGTGACTGGCGCGCCGCAGTCAGCTCGGCCACCGCGGCCGGCTTGCTGAAAACACTTTTCTTAAAACCTCGCATCAAAATTATTTTCTTTATTTGGCTACATGATAGAAAAACATAGAAATTGCTACTCCCTCTTCTACATAGCTTAAATCACTCTTAACATTGTGATCTGTGATCTCAGGAGCGTGTTAAGAAGATATCTACGATTCACAACATACATGTACATTGCGAAAGAATCTCGTTAATTCTGGTAGACAAAAACATAATGTAAAAGAGTTATTTTACAATATCAAAATCGTCAATTATTTTCCCCAGAAATGATTCATTTGCGACAGTCAGTCGGATCATTTATCGCACTTGATGCAAAAAGATTTTACAGAAGGTACTGTGTAACAGGACAACAGTCAACCAGGGACAGGAAGGCGGTCACGTTCTGTGCTGAGTGCTTACGGAAGAGGTCCAGTGTACACACCGAAGACCACTGTTAGAGGTCTGACATCCGATGACGTTAAGCAGGCCCAGTTCTATTTTCTTTATATGGAATGAAGAATTTACGATCTGTTTGGCCAAAACAGGTTTTTGTTGCAATCATTATATAAATTATTATAGACACCTCTATGACTACCAGTTATGCGTTTTAGCTTATTTTAAATGAAATCGCTGGCTGCGAATCAATATATTCTTCTATATTGATTATTTCACATACAAGTAGCAAAAATATTAGTCATCTGTTGTTAAATGGTCTGCTTACGTAATAGGAAACTTTATCAATGTAGTTTTCGCGCTTTTCTTGATTAATTTTTATTTATTTTTAGATTGTTTGCCCATTCTTACACTTTACTCAGCTTTTAAATTCACAATTACTTCGTAAATATAATTACTTATGCTTGAAAGAAATTTTATTACTTTTAAGTTTTTATTACGGCTGCGTGATTTTTTCGCTTCAGCTACACTTAACAATGATTTACTTGGTGTTTTAAGTAATGTATGTACTGCACTACAAGTTTCCTGCGCTTAATGTTCACTAATATGATAGCTAGAGAAGTGAACACAATTTCACGTTTTCGAATAATTATATACACGATCAAGCTTTCTGCTGTTAACTAGCGTTATTTTTAATTTTCTTAAATTAAAATTTTATTCTTTAGTTATTAGTGATGGGTAGTTCGTGAATGAGTCGTTCGCAATGAACGCTCCACTCCCGTGAAGTTTGAAGTAAAAACTCAATTCCAATGAACTGCTATTTCAAGCACTTCACAGTTCTTGCACTTAATTTTTTCTTACATTCACAGCTCATTTGTTTCGGCTGTGGCTCGCTCGCTCGCTCACTGTTTCCCTTTCCCGCCGCATCGGCGCTGCTTCACTAATTGTCTAAACCAATATAATCGCAACTAGAGAACTGTCAAACGTAATTAATTTATACCAATTTATAGTATCAGCAGGTATAACACAGTTTATGAGGATGATAGATGAGCGTCAATCAGTCTCTATGTCACTTGATACTGGCATTAATTATAAGCGGAAACAGGTTGTAGTGAATAAAAATAGAAAAAAAAACTCCAAACTTAGCAGCAAATTTGGACCATTTATAAACAATTATATATTTTTGACGACGTTACAGTGTTCACTGAATTAAGTAAATCGCAATTTGCGATCAGTTATGGCTTTACTGTACAAGGTTGTGATGGAATACCAAAGTGCGGCGAATGAAAATTTGGGCCGGCAGGGATCTCCTGTTTACTAGGCAGATGAGTTGACCACTCCACCACCGAGGACACAGTGACCAGCCAGACTGCAAGGGACTCTTCCCTGCACGTCTCCCGCCACACCCAAATATTCATTCGCTTTCCTATACGACAGCCTATTTGTTCTGTAGTGCTCGCAGCCACAACACTATATTCCCGCATCATGGAGAACAGACCATGAGGTATCGAGACACAATTAATTGTCGTCAGGAGCACACCCGCGGCTTGTATACAGTTATATATTTTTGACGACGTTACAGTGTTCAAATAATGAAATAAAACGCAATTTTCTATTACGGCTTCACTGTTCGAGGTTCAGATGGAATACCACAGTATGGCGAATGAAAATTTGTGCCCGGCCGGGATTCGAATCCGGGATCTCCTGTTTACTAGGCAGACGCGTTGACCACTCCACCACCGAAGACACAGTGACCAGCCCGACTGCAGAGGACTCTTCCCTGCACGTCTCCCGCCACACCCAAATCTCCATTCGCCAGCCGAGGCTGGGCTCCTGATGACAATTAAATGTGTCTCGACACCTCATGGTCTGTTCTCCTTTTGCTGGAATACAGTATTGTGGCTGCGGACATTACAGTTCAAATAGACCGTGGTATAGGAAAGAGACAGCGTGGCGATTGGAGATTTGGGTGTGGCGGGAGACGTCCAGGGGACTTGTCACTGTGCCCTCGGTGGCGGAGTGGTCGACGCGCCTGCCTAGTAAGCAAGAGATCCCAGGTTCGAATCCCGGCCGGGCACAAACTGTCATTCGCCGCACTTTGGTATTCCATCTAAACCTAGTACAGTGAAGCCATAACTGATCGCAAATTGCGATTTATTTCATTCACTGAACACTGTACGTCGTCAAAAATATATAATTGTATACCAGCCGAAGCTGGGCTTTTGACGACAATTAATTGTGTCTCTATACCTCATGGTCTGTGTTCCCTGATGCGAGAATACAGTATTGTCGCTGCGAGCACACAGAACAAATAGGCTACGGTATAGGAAAGCGTGGCAAATGGAGATTTGGGTATGGCGGGAGACGTGCAGAGAAGAGTCCTCTGCAGTCGGCCTGGTCACTGTGCCCTCGGTGGCGGAGTGGTCAACGCGTCTGCCTAGTAAGTAGGAGATCATGAAACAAAATCAAATGTTTGAAAAGCTTATGGGATTTAACTACGGGGTCATCAGTCCCTGAACTTACAAACTACTTATGAACTACTTACGAACTAAGACGGCACAAATATCCATGCCCGAGGGGGGATTCGAACCCCCGACCGTAGTGGCCGTGCAGACTGTGACTGAAACGCCTCAGAGGAGATCATGGTTCGCATCCCGGCCGAGCACAAATTTTCATTCGCTGTTTGGTATTCCATCTAAACATAGTACAGTGAAGTTATAACTGATCTCAAATTGTGATTCATTTCATTTTTAAACAATGTCACTAAATGGTCTTCGTTGTGCTGCAGGCGAGAGAGAGAGAGAGAGAGAGAGAGAGAGAGAGAGAGAGAGAGAGAGAGAGAGAGAAAGTCAGAATGAGCACAGCTAACATGAAGTAAAATGCTTACCTTGTGAGTCTGAAAGAGAAGCCTGCGTAAAATTCCCAGCTGAATGGGATCACATCGTCTAGGAATATTTATCTGGTACACATTACTGAAAAATTACACTAAATGATACTTTGATGATTTGGCCTAAATATATTTTTAAAAAACTTATATGAAGAGAAACTCACTTGGTATAGTATCACTTTTGATAGGAATGCTTAGAGATTTTCGTTTAAAAACATAATTTGTTCCACCCTTTTTCCTGTCAACCGATTTCTTCTGTCCGTTACGAGATGTTCTGCCTCTGAAAACACTCTTTCATGGCGTGGAAGTTGCGACGAAACATAGACGCTTTTTTGCTAGTTCAAAGAGTGAGAATATGATTGTCAAACCTACAGCACCATCTTTTCAACGACCGAATGAGTAGAATAACTTTTTATGCAGTGACAACCTTCTCACTACTCATTCCTTCAACACTTCACAGGCTTCTTTTATACTTGTAATGTCGTCTGTGGTCAAATTTGGTAGTTCCGGATAATTTATGGTTATTACTGACAGCAGTGAATGCTTGACATCAGTTACTCGCTGCAGCATGTCAAACGTTGAATTCCCTCTTGTGATTGTGTCCTGTTTTAGTGTCAGAACCGGTTCTTTCGATTGTTGCTGCATTTGGTTGAGTTTTATGCTGGCTTGCGAACTTCTTTCAAAAAATTCAACAAATTTTTCACTTTATTCTGGATGGGCTGAATGTACTCAAGAACATTCTGAACGATTAAATTCAGAGAGTGAGCCAAATATGGTATGTTTTTCCAGGCTGTGAGTTTTATAGCTGCTATAATATTAGGAGCATTGTCACAGATGATGCATACGACCTATTTCTTTCTTTCTTTCTTTTTTTTCCAATGCCCCATTCCCTGGTAACCAAATGTTCAAAATGTTCAAATGTTTGTTAAGCTTATGGGACTTAACTACGGGGTCATCAGACCCTAAACTTACAAACTACTTATCAACTACCTTATACTAAAGACGGCACAAATATCCATGCCGAGGAGGGATTCGAACCCCCGACCGTAGTGGCCGTGCAGACCGTGACTGGAGCGCCTCAGTCTCCTCGGCCACCGCGGCCGGCCTGCGGCATTTATTTTGCTCTTCACCACTTCTTTTGTTATGGGGTATTGCTGTTGAAGAAGAGTGTTCAACATCGTCTTCCGAGTAGGCAAACGTTTGAAAATGTTTACGCTCCACTATATTAAAGGGCAAATAATCTTTCACCACAGTCTCTAAAAGTGCGACACCTATCTTCTGATTTCTTCTATTTGACAAAAGTTTGGAAAAATACATGGACAATGTTGCTTGACTGTGGAGTCGGCTTACAGCTATTGAACTGGTACTGTCATCCTCTGGCTGTGACCGTTGCCCGTGTGTAGCAATTGCTGATGTTGCCGGCGGATTGTCTGGGTTACCTTCTGAAACATTGAAAGGTGCAACAGCAGGAGATGCTACACGCCTTACAAACACACTGTTGGGTGCACCATACGAATATGACGATTGAAAGTATTTCCTCCTTTATAAGAAATACACTTTGAACAATAGTTACATTTGCTTTTCAATCACCTAAGTCGGCGAAGAAACCGCAAATTTCACTACTTTTCCTCGATCGCGAGTAGCTAGCCAAAGTGCAACAACAGAAAGATACAAACACTGATGGAGGGATTTACGTAAAAGTATACCAATGTCTCAGGAATAGTAATCCAAGTTAAATTGGCAGGAAAATTATCGACAATGTTAAGGTACATAAATAGTCTTTATGATTGCGGTAAACATTTCGGTTTTGGATTAAATTATAACATTATAGCGTATTATGTTGGTAACGCTGGAGTTTTCAGTCAATAAGAACAACAAACAAGGTATCATGTGCCAATAAAAAGAAAAAATTGAGAACATCATGCGAAAATGAAGAGTAAATTTGAACGTATTTCCGTCCTTATAATAGGTAGGCTTCTCATTTTATCTTTTCTTTGATGCGTTCCAACAATGATCTATTTAAATTATTTCAAATGCTGTAAGAGCGCGAAGCATTGTCGGCCAAAATTTCTATAGTTCTGCCATCTGTTGGTCATATTGTTAAGTAGTACGGAGTGAGCGAGGCGCAGTGAACGACAGCGCTGTCTGTCGCCACACTTCAGTACTTCATGTGAACGCTCCACATAAAGGCGTGCGAATGAACGTAGCAGTTCACGCGAATGAAGTGGTTCGACCCATCGCTACTTTAGTACATATCTGTATCTCACAAGACTGTCAGTAAATTGAGTATATTTACTACATGCTACTCGAAGAATTCTTTGGAAATTCAAAAAGACAAATGAAACTATTTTTAGTTACATAGTATTCCTATGACATCGTATCGTGGCTGCGAGAATTAACTGACCCACTATCGCGTCTGCTGAATTAATTCATTACTAGGTTATTGTTAATATTACAGTAATACCAACACAACGCAGTTGACTCATGTGTCAATGGTGAAATAACCGGCTAAACTATACAAGGACTTTAAACAACAAACACAACTTATCTCTTTTCATTCTCCACTCCGAGGAGTGGAGCGGGCTGTTTGAGATCCGGCCCATAAAGAGTCGCGGTTCTATTCAGCCAATATCAGACAAGCTGATAGTGGGGCAAAGGGGGATCCCAATTGGGAATAAGTGGGAGGGGCTTACCAGCTCCGGCATACGCCTTACGACCAAGGAAAACCCCCCGAAAACCTTGGTCGGAGCCGGGGGATTGGGACCAGTTTGATTTATCTCCGGGATTTGCCCCGGACAAATATGGATTATCGAGAGAACACGAATGCACTCACGACAATCAAGGATCGGACGCCCGAGTTACTCTCGTAATCTCGTAGAGATCAGCTCGACCAACAGTGGACAAGCACCTCCCTACAGGAACCGCACCCGTGGGCACGGTATCCTGTGCGTCGTGTACAAGGACTTTACCATAACTGCAGATTATATCGACGAAAATTCAAAATTCAACTATGAGAAATCTGTAAGATATACCACCGTCTAATTAACGCAAATCTCAATATGGAACTCTCCAGTGATTTTAATGAAATTTAGGGCTGGGCAAATGATACTCGCGTTCGAATATGTTTTAGATATCCCGATATAGTAGAGAACTCGAAACAGTATCGAACTGTTCGAACACTAAGATAATAAATGACTAGCGCTGCTAATCTGCCAACGATACGCGGGAAATTTTGAAGTTAGCGGGCTATTACTTTGCTCAGAACTAATTTAATAGGAAGTACAACTACATGTAAACTAAAAGAAGGGAAACACTATGAAAAGCTGTATATATTGTTTAAAACAGTCCATACGTGACGTTTCTGGTGCCACTGCAAGATATAATCCATTGATAAGCAAAATATCTGCTACTAGAACAGAAGTACTGCACATCATTTCTGACTGCTAACATTCAAAGGAAAAATAAAATGTGAATCCTTCATAAGCAGATTATAAGAGATAGGTTGCAAATGACCATTCCATTCCCTGTTCATACGGCACAGTAACAGTTAAAAATGTTACCACCTTTTAATCACCTTGAAAACAAGATTAAAAGAGATGAAATAGGGAAAACATTAGAAATTTAATAACCAATAATGGAAACAAGTCATATAAAAATAAACTGTAATTGCAACCTTGGAATAAACGGTACACAAATTGCAAAGTACGTAATATCAACAGGAGTCACTAGATCGCAGTACTGTAATTTTTAATCGTGATTGCTATCGTTTACTTATAGCCTATATTCGCTACTTTTCTTTACTTATGACTTGCACCCTAGAAGCGACTATAGTCGGAATTTCACACTTATTAATCCCCATAGTATATTAATAAAACCGTATCTTCGTTATAAATCATATACTGCACAGAACAGAAAAGATTTATGAATATCATCGTTGTAAATCGTAGAGATAGTACCTCCTGATATTGCTAGATAGCGTCGTGAGCGAAACTTGGAACATTTCCCGAGATTTCCCGAACCGTGACCTAAAATGTTCGAATAGTTAGTCATGTTGAAACCCAGCTGTAACAGGGTTGCCAGGTTTTCCATTGCGTGTCGCCAAATTTTAAACAAAAAATAGCCAAAATATCGCCATTTTTTACCAATAAAATGTCAAAATATGGCCATCTTTTCATCAGTAAACTAGACAAATATCGCAATGTTTATTAGTTTAATATATTGTGCAATGGTAATAACGTCGTGTGACTCTACAATAATAATCCTAAAATTCTTGGCGTGAGCTGGTCACTGAGTTAAAAGCAACACTACGGCACTCCCACAGAGACAGACACTAGACTGAACATTCCAAGGAACCTCGTTCTTCACGGAAACATTTATGTGAGTCCAGCCAGAAATTGAATCCGTTCAAATGTTTTGTAAACCTATCGGACTCAACTGTATGGTTATTAGTCCGTAGCTTATAAATTACTTAAACTAAGGTAAACTAACCTAAGGACAAGACAAACACCCATGCCCGAGGGGGGGGGGGGGGGGGGGGGGGGGGACCCGAGCCCCCGACGGCGAACAGCCGCGCGCACCGCAACACGGCACTCCAGTACGCACGGCTAATCCGCCGCGGCGAATTTGAATCCAGACACAACTGACCAATGAAGCTAGTCAAAATAGTCGTATTGTAAATGTAATAGAGAGACTCGGGAGATTGAGTGGATACTAGATTTCATTGACGTAACTAGGACTTGGCTTTGGGGGGGAGGGGGGAGGGGGGGGGAATCTGCTTGACGAGCAAAATATTAGTCAGTTTCCAGACAGACTACCATCTACCACTCCCGCTGAAGAAACTAATTCACTCCCATCGAATGAAAGCTTATGGTAAAACATCCCAAGTTTCCAATCTTTACCCTTACCAAGTTGCTGTTATACGATTTTTCTTTTCTTTCTCTTTTTTTTTTTTTTTTTTTTTTTTTTTTTGGGGGGGGGGTGTTCTATTCCCCTCATCGCCCCCCCCCCCCCTTAGTTACGCCACTGCTAGATTTAACTACGGCTACAGTTAACAATCTTATTTATTAATTTCATGACTTATAAAAATTATAACATAAAACTGTTCAAGAATCGTTTTACCAAACTTAGACATGGGATATTGTCATACATAGTTTCGATTACCTATCACTTTCATCTTCTTGAAAAAGGATATTTACAAAAGTTATTGAATCTTTCAAACATTTCTTTACTATACTAAATCATTACAACATTTTGAGGTGAGGTGCAGTGTAATTAATAATAATACATTAAGCATTTAATACTTTGAGTTGAGACGGACTTGAATTCGTAATAATGTGTCATGAAACACTGAAAAATCAGCAAATGAGAATGACAGGGAAGTATCGTGTGATCTACAGCGACATTTTTATACTGCAAACCATTGTTAATCACTGGTAAGTGCGTAGCCAAGGGTTCGTCTCACCGTAGGAATTTCTGTTGAGTTGACGCATGGAGCAGAGAAAAAATTACTGTTTAAATGCCTCTGTGCATGCTGTAATTAATATAATCTTATCCTCACGATCTCTACATGAGCCATACATATGGGGTTGTAGTATATTGCAGCAGTCATCGTTTAAAGCCTGTCCTTGAACCATTGTAGGCTCCTCGAGGTAGTTTATGTCTATCTTGAAGAGGCTGCAATTTCAATTTATTTGCGTCTGTGAGACAGTCTCCCACAGATCAAAGATACCTACAGAATTTTGTGCTTACTTCTGTACGTTGATTACATTTTTTGAGCATTCTACCGATGTTTAGTGGGTCTCATTGAACCAATGTCTAATGATTAACTGCTTTCCATTCGTTATACGTTAAGTAAAATAAAATAGCCATTAAGTCTCCAACTAATTCTTTAACTAGCCAAATTTAATCGCCAGTTGCCCTAATGCTAGAATGGCTACTTTTCCAAGAAAATGATAGCTAGAAATGAGAAAAATCACCACACCTAGCAACCGTGAGTTCTATATAAATTCATCTCTGACAGAATTAATTACACGTTGTAATTTCGTTGGAAGAAGAAGAACTTATTCTTTTCATTCTCCACTCCGAGGAGTGGAGCGGGCTGTTTGAGATCCGGCCCATAAAGAGTCGCTGTTCTATTCAGCCAATTATCTGGCAAGCTGATAGTGGGGCAAAGGGGAGATCCCAATTGGGAATAAGTGGGAGAGGCTTACCAGTTCCCGCATACGCCTTACAACCAAGGAAAACCTCCCGAAAACCTTGGTCGGAATCGGAAGATTGGGACCAATTTAATTCATCTCTGGGACGTAGCCCCAGATTAATAAATGAATTATCGCGATAACACGATTGCACTCACGACGATCAACGATCGGACGCCCGAGTTCCTCTCGTAAACTCGTAGATAAAAGATAACCATCGGACAAGCATCCCTCAAGGGGAACCGCACCCTAGAACACGATTTTCACTGTTGGATATCCCGATTGGAAGAGTATCTACTGTCGTACATAAAGAAAAGAATGCAGTATCGTGGCTGCGAGAATAAACTGACCCACTAATCGCGTCTGCAGAATTAACATATTATCAAATTATTATTAACATTAATCGGCGTAACTATACAGTCATTTTACCATAACTGCAGATTATAGCGACTAAAATTAAAAATTCAGCTATGAGAAATCTGTAAGATATACGACCGTCTAATTAACGCAAATCTCAATATGGAACTCTCCCCGGTGATTTTGATGAAATTCCTCATCTTTTACTGGAGGAACATGAATTACACCGAAAGCATTTCGCAAATAGTTTAGGAAATTTTCAGAGCATTTCGATACGTAGGACACGTGGCAAAATTGTAATTGTGATTTATTTAGTTACCACATTTGGGTATAAGAGGAATATTAAGAAGATTGTGGAACGTAGTCAATTTAGGCGGTGCTTGGGAATTGAGATTAGGGAATGAGACACTTAAAAGTCAGTGGCGCAGCCAGGTTTTGATTATTGGGGGGGGGGGGGGCTCATTTTTTAAAAATAAAGCCTACTGAATTTATTAATATATGACTTGTTTTTAAACTTAGGCTCGCATTAATGTCAAACTGAAAGAGGAGCAACTTGGTGGAAATGCAGTGTATATAATCAGCTCGTAAAATAATTAAGCAGCTTCTATGTTACTAGCCAAACAGAAAGGTCTTTACAGTTTAATTAACATGAGACTGTGTGTAAAAATTGAACTAAAACAACACTATTGCTGTTCATAAGATTAGACTAGGTGGCGCCTCTGACCTGCTAAGCAGCGGGTCGCCACATA
This sequence comes from Locusta migratoria, assembly GCA_026315105.1. Lineage (NCBI taxonomy): Eukaryota > Metazoa > Arthropoda > Insecta > Orthoptera > Acrididae > Locusta > Locusta migratoria. The sequence goes on along the minus strand of CM048745.1, from coordinate 712,534,125 downwards.
TGAACAATCGGCTCGAAACTTCAGCATAGCAGTAACAATTACGACAGCATCAAAGCTGGTTGCGACGACATTTTAAAACTGCCCACAGTAACAGCCACAAGTGTTCTTAGGTGGCGGCCTCACGTTGCCGACTCATTGTCAAGTTCACTTGGGCTTGGAAAATTATAGTTACTTTGTGATTTATTACATGTGTACTATTTCAAGTTTATGGTTCCTAAGTTTAAAAAAAATTAAAAATTAAAACAATAAAAAATGACAATAAAAAATGAAAACAATAAAAAATAATGATATTGAAAAATAGTAGATTAGTTTTCTTACTCGACAGTAAAATAACGTATGATGTCCAAAGTAGGATTTTAAATGTACAGTAAGGAGGTTCAAATTGATGTGGGATGATTGATTTGGGTTGCCCAGAGAGCAATTAAAAGATGCACTGTCGTTCAATCATCATGGTCCGTAATATGAAGGGATATTTGATGGCTCCTTAAACAACAAGGCTATCCGGAAAAACAGCTGTTCCTCTCCAATAAAGTGGTGTGTCCTTTAAGCGAAAGAAAAGGGAGATAGCATTGCTGCATTAGCCTCCCTATTACCTCGATCTCTCGCCTACCGAAAACGTCTGTTCAATGGTTGGTACTACACGAGATCAGGTTTTGTCGTATTCTAACGCAGGAAAGAGGAAATGGGGGTTGTAGGTCAGTCTGCAACTCCCGAGCGTCAGAGTAGGCATCTACGAGAGATGGCGGATTTCGGGACTCGAAGGAATACTTGTTCCTGAAACTTTGAGCACTCTTAGGTAAATGGAAACGCATTTATTGCATCCTATCTACTAATACTGCTACACTGAAGCTACCCTTCCTAGCAGCATTCCTTGAAAGACGCACTCCCTAGGAGAAACAGTCTGTCGAAGAGTTTACCCGAGGCTGGTGTCGAAAGACAAGGATCCGGCGCCCAACTCGTCTCCTTCTCGATCGAAAAACAGGTTGTTTTAAAGGCCAGTGTGGGTGCACTATTTTTCCCCACTTTCTAGTACCTAAATATTTCCTATTGACCACTGCTATGTTCAACCAATCCAATTTGTGGCTTGCCACCTCCCCGTGTCCTCTAGCGAACCTCGTTTAAGCCCTGTCCCCGCTGCCATTCCCTGAGTAGGGATGTGACTAGTTTTTGCACCAAAAATATATATTTGGTAGCAACATCGTTCAGCTGAAAAGCAAACGTCACGGTGCTACCCAGTATGGTCAGCAACAACAATGTCATTTGTCCACGCCTTACGCCCTCTCCAGAGTGGGGAGCTGCTAACTGACAGTTTTCCGCCATTACCCTCTCACTCTAGCCTCGTGAAAGCACTGACGTTGCTGTTTGCAGGGACTGGTATCAACTTTGCTACGTACAGTAATCTCTTACAACAGCGACTAGACGCTGTATGCAGTAACCTCGCTATTCTCCGAAAGGCAATCCTCTACCTTGGGACAGTGGCTGAGAACATTTCACAAGGAAATTTTTTTACAGCCTGCATGACGTAAGTTGTATGGCTCCACTTTAGCCTGTTATCTTGGAGTGCATCCCTTTGGCTACACACAGGCTCTCAGCAATAATCAATATATGAGAGTTTCCCAATATTTGGAAGAAGATTCCCTGACATAGTCGGGTTTGGAGGCGATCTGATCGTTTATAGTTTTCAAAATAAAAAGCCAAGATCGCACATTAATAATTTATTAAATGACGAACGGTTTCGGTACACTGTGTCGCCATAATCTGGTCTCATATATGTTACAAGCTGGTCACCTTGTTAAAAAAAATCGGGTATAAAATAACAAGTGCAACATTGCACTTAGTCACTATATAAAAATACACAAGTTAAAAACATGACAGCCTACAAAATACTGACAGCTCTGTAGATTCTAGTTTACATTTTGGCGCAAGGTGGCAGGACCATAGCTGGATAGTGTTTGTATTTTTATATAGTGACAATGCAATATTGCACTTGTTATTTTATACCAAATTTTTTGAACAAGATGACCAGCTTATAACATATATCACCCAAGATGATGGTGACACAGTCACACCGAAACCGGTCGTCATTAATGTGCGATCTTGGCTTTATATTTTGAAAACTATAGTATGTGGAAGAAGCATGGACGGCTATTCCCCAGCAACACCGCTGTGACAGCATCTGAGGAACTCGCAGCTCCTGATCCGCTCCAAACCATCTCGGAGCAACACCCTGAACATGGTTCAACAATGGATTCAAACAAATCGGAAATCAATAATCAATTTTTTGGCACTAGGCTGTTTTCATATATAAAATTCACATGTTGTTGTTGTTTTCCTCAGTCTGCAGACTGATTTGATGCAGCTCTCCACGCTACCATGTCCTGTCCAATCCTCTTCGTCTGAGAATACGTTCGGCAACCTACATCCTTCTGAATCTTCTTACTGCATTCGTCCCTAGGTCTCCCTCTACGATTTTTACTGCACACACGTCCTTGTGATGCTAAGTTCCAATGTTCAAATGTTTGTATAGCTTATGGGACTTAACTACGGGGTCATTAGTCCGTAAACTTACAAACTACTTATGAACTAGCTAACACTAAGGACGGCACAAATATCCATGCCTGAGGCGGGATTCGAACCCCCTACCGTAGTGGCCGTGCAGACCGTGACTGGCGCGCCGCAGCCCCCTCGGCCACCGCTGCCGGCTAATGCTAAGTTGCCGATTGCTTGATGTCTCAGAATGTGTCCCACCAACCTATCCCTTCTTTTAGGATATGCCAGAATTTCCTTTCCTCCCCAATTCTGTTAAGCACCTTCACCTTAGTTACATGATCTACCCATTTAAACTTCATCATTAGTCTGTAGCACCACAATTTGAAAACTCAGAAAGAACTTCCTAAAATTTAAAATAATATTTCGCTTCCTCAGAAACGATTTTCTTCCCTTAGACATTCTGCGTTTTGAATCTTCTTTATTACCCAAATAACAAAACTCATCTACTACTTTTATTGTCACATTACCTAATCTTCTTCCTTTAGCATCGCCTGTTTTTCTGACATTCCATTCCATTACCCTCGTTCTACTTTTGTTAATGTTCATCTTATACCTTCCTTTCGAGACAGTATCCATTCCGTTTAATTGCTCTTCCGGGTCATTTGCTGTCTCTGACAGAATTACTATGTCGTCAGCAATCCGCGAGGTTTTTATTCCCTGTATCTGGACTTTAATTTCCTCTCCAAATTTCTCCTTACATTCGTACACAGCTTGCTGAATGTACAGATTGAACAACATTGGGGAGAGAGTACAATTCTATCTTACTCTCTTCCCATCCTCTGCGTTCATTTCATGTCCTTCGACTCTAATAACTGTTGTCTGGTTTTTGTACAAGTTGAATAAAGCTGAAACTTCCTGTCAGATTAAAATTGTGTGCCACAACCGGGACTCGAACCTGGGACCTTTGCCTTTCGCGGGAAAGCGCTCTACCGACTGAGCTATCCCGACACGGCTTACGATGGAGCCTCACAACTTTACTTTCGCCAGTACCTCGCCTCCTACTTTCCAAACTACACAGAAGCTCTCCTGCGAAACATGCAAGACTAGCACTCCTGGAAGAAAGGATATGGTGCAGACATGGCTTAGCCACAGCCTAAGGGATGTTTCCAAAATGATACTTTCACTCTGCAGCGGAGTTTGCGTTGATATGAAACTTCCTGGCAGATTAAAATTGTGTGCCGGAACCGGGACCCGAACCTGGGACCTTTGCCTTTCGCGGGCAAGCGCTCTACCAACTGAGCTATCCCAACACAACTCACGATGCGGCCTCAGAACTTTACTGCCGCCAGTACCTCGCCTGCTACTTGAATATACCTCTTCGCTCCCTATATTTTTCCCCTGCTACCTTCAGAATTTGAAATAGTGTATTCCAGTCAACATTGTCTAAATCTCTTCGATAATGGACAAATGTTAAAAAGTAACTTTTCCTTTCCTTAAATTTTCATAAGGTTGCTGTAGTTCCTTAAGAAACAAAAATGTTTCCAGAAATACGTATTTTAAGTATTTTTCTCTTCCTAAAATATATTATCCCTCTTTTTTTCTGTGCTATTTCCAGCTCTGCTTTGGTTTCATTTCGGATGACCAACAGTGAAAAATATTTCTTTCATAAGCTGCCAGAGTTCAATTGGGCGACTCTTTTTTCCAGACTCTTAGCTGCCATCGGCGCCTCCTGCCAGCCGATTGGCGCTACGTTCTGGAAGGTCTGGCAACACGTGCGCGAGATGTGGAGTGCCCGCTTGGGTGGCCCCTCCTAAGTCAAGCGGAAGAGCGTACCTGCCGGCTTACGTGGCAGAGGCACAGGGGGAAGGGGGGGATGGTGGAGGCGGCGTTGCGAGCGCTGGATCAGCCGCCCACACCCCGTAATCTGGCTGCAAAAAAGGGAGAGGCGCGGCGGCAAAGTGGCCGAGGGCAGCCCAGCGCAAAAGAACAGCGCGGCGCTGCCGAGGACCACTCACAGACCACTCCGTGGACAAAGAGAACCTTCCATTCGCACTGCAAACGACAGCGATTACTTATCTTCACACGAGCTATCCATGTATAAATAAAACGCGCCAGTTACTTGTTTTTAATGCTCAGCATTACGTATTTTGAGAATTTATTACAATCTTCAGTTGCTAGTTGCTTTCTGTTACATAATTAGTATTTATTTTGATGCCTCTATTTGTGGTGTTCTGTTTCTCCTGCCTTATGGTTTCGACATGGCTGATTGTTTGATTGATTTTCTCAGGGAAGCCAAAACAGTCTTTTCCCAACACGCCACTGCTCGCACCGAAGCTAAGTTTATTGTTCGGTATCGTTCCCTGTATATCTAGTAAAGCCAACCAATGCCCTTGAACAGTGCAAAGGAGTCCCTTCACCAGTTCTTTATTAGACACAATTTCTTCGGGTCTGGTTGTCCCAAATATTCTGTGCCTTTCACTCTCCAATGCAATGCATTCGAAGATTAGATGCGATGCATTTTCATCACCGTCATCACAGATCCTACATTTAGAGTCCTCTTCTGTTATTCCCATTGTATGTAGGTGTTTTTTGAAATTCCCATGGCATGTAAACAATCCAACCATGAGTCTAATCTCTCTCCTGTTGAGGCCCAGGATTGCATAGCTTCTTTTAAAACATGGCTTTGGCATCATTACCTTGCCATGATTTTGTTGATAGTCTTTGGTCCAATATTCTACGAGCTGTAGTTCCAATTTGATCATTGCCTTGGTGATTGTCAGGACAGGTTCCGGTGCAATAAATGGAGTCTCTGCCTCCATCCTCGATAATCTGTCGACATGCCACTGATCCCCAAGGGGCCAGGGACTCACAATAGGTTTACGCTATTTCTTTCCCCTAGCTCCACCAGAACCCTGATACATGCATGATACTGCAATCTAATTTATTTATTTTTTATTCTCATATTGTACAATAACCCATCACCATTTATTTAAAGGGTCCTAGTTTACTACAATTTACTAAATGTTGCAGTGAAGTGTTAGTGACTCTATACAGTACAAAGTTAACTGCAACGGCTACTATTAGACTTTATTTTTACTTCAGGAGGATTATTCTACTGAGAAACTAGCTACTGGAGTACTGCAGTGATTACAGGTGTGCCAGCAATGTATAAACCTAAGAGCGGCCAATGTACACCGAGGTAAACGCAGTGGATTTGCCCCTGGCACTGGGCTGACTATGATGTTTGTTCACTGCAGTTGCCGAAGAGTTGTCCATAACTGTTGCTATTTAAGACTTACGTATAAGAACTATCCTAAGCTTAACCTACAGTCGATATCGGTGGTCACACCCAGTCCCCTTGGACCCAAGTGTGGCGGTTTCCACCAGTAGAACTGGCGGCCAGTACGCATCCCAGCGGCGTGGCATGGGTGCGTTGGTCGCGTCCGTGTAGACTCGTTCACTGCTGATCCCGGAGAAAGTTTGATATGGCAATTGCGAGGTCGTCCAGGATCTGAAAAGCGTCTGAGTATCTGATCTGGTTATGTTATTATTTGCGAGTTGTCTTAGTTCGGAAGCAACACTATCGTATGTGGGGCACTAGTATATGACGTGATCCGGTGTACCCTCTGCGGCATCACAGTCACCCTCAGACGTCGCGCTCTTCCTAAACCAACATAGGAAGTAAGTCGGATAGGGACCATGGCCAGTAAGGAAGTGTATCATCCTATTGTTCCTGCCATAATTCTACCCCACGCCCCTCCTCTTGATGGACGTCTTGCTGTCGAGCGGCATCTCCATGGTGTCAGTTACTTTATCTTGTTTCCCCTTCTTCACCCACTACCACGCCGCTTGTTCCCTTATTTTGATGTCCAGCGGATGGAGGCCCATCAGGACAAGAAGCGCCCCTCCAGGAGTTATGCTATAAGCCCCATCCGAGTTGCAACAGGATATTCCTTTGTACCCTTCTCACCGCCATGGCAAGCGCTACGCGGGTGAGTACACTGTTGTGGTAGAGCTTGGTGAGACTGCGCGGAAGGTGGAAACTTCAATGCCCAATCCCAGCAAGCTAGTACGACTGACGCTCTATCAATTACTGCATCTAGGTGGGCCATGAAGTTCCAGCGCTCGTCAATGACCTCCCCAAGATATCTTGCCTGGTTTCGCCGAATCACTGGTACTCTTGATATCATCACTGTCGGGTTCCATGTAAGGCTGCCCTTCAAGAGAAGGTAGTTGGATTTGTTAGGTGCAACTGAGACTTTAGTGGCTTGGCACCAAGTCGTTGCGATTTCCAAAGCTTTTTCTACTCGTGGTTCCAGGTCCTCATGGCTGCGACAACCTGCCAGGAGGAGGAGGTCGTCGGCGTAGGCTATCACCTCTAGTACATCCTCGCTGTTTTTCATATCCCTCAAGAGAGACACCATGTTCAAATTCCAAAGGAGTGGTCCCAGGACTGAGCCCTGAGGGCACCCCTTAGTCATTGTTTTACTTACTTCACCACTAGGGGATGATAGCCAGAACTTCCTGTTTACACAGTACCTCCTGAATCTAGTTTGAATTATATTAGAATAAAACTTCCTGGCAGATTAAAATTGTGTGCCGGAATCGGGACCCTAACATGGAACCTATTTCTTTGCGGGAAACCACTCTATCGACTGAACTATCCCGGCACGACTAACGGTCCGTCCTCACAACTTCAATTCTGTCACTACCTCGCCTACTTTCCAAACTTCACAGACGTTCTCCTGCGAACCTTGCAGAACTAGCATTCCTAGAAGAAAGGATATGGTATGACATGGCTTAGCCAAAACTGTCAATGCGATAATGAAAGGATATTGGGACACCATATCCTTGGAAGTTTGAAAAGTTTGGAAAGTATGAGTGAGGCGAGGTACTGGCAGAATTGTAGTTGTGAGGACGGACCGTTAGTCGTTTCGGGATTATTCAGTCGGTAGAGTGCTTTCCCGCGAAAGGCAAAGGCCCCAGATCGAGTCCCGGTGCCGGCACACAATTTTAAGCAGCCAGGAAGTATCATATTACCGCACACTCCATCTCAGAGTAAAAGTTTCATTCCGGATATATCAGGACATTATTTCTACACTATATAATCAATAAGGACAGAAAACCGAAATAAATGACTAAATAAAACCGAAAATACGATATTCGATTTTCATATCCTGAAATTGTTGTCCTATGGACAGAACGTTTATAGTTCCACTAGCTTATATGCCCGTGATTCGCAACGATTGTTGAAGGTGGGCCTGTGTGTATTATGGCTTTTTAGGGTTGCGGACCTCAAACAGTAAAGCGGAATCTTTGTTGGAGCGCTCTGTCAATAAACTCTGTTGTCGTAGCCAAGATGTCAAATGTAAGCAAAAGTCCGGAACGATGTATCTTGGTAAAGGTTTTGGTACAAAAGGTGAAACGTGCCAAAATAAGCAAAGAAATGTCGTTAAGTTTTTAATCAGTAACACTGTGTTCAATATTTGTTGTTATTCGTAGACATAAGATTGCTTAATTCTGTCACAGACGGTCGTTTCCTTGTTGTACTTCCCCATACTTATTATGCAGCAGCGGTGTTTATTGGTTCTTAAGTGCAATAGAACGCCTCTATCGCTTGTTTTCTGTACTACGCAATTCATTCTTCAAGCATAACCTACATCTAAAACAATTTTCCTGATTCGACTTTTATGAAAATAAGTTGCTCCATGCAAATCCATGAAGTAGTTTAGGAGAATAGGTATTTCTCATAGATGAACAGACAGTTACTGAAAACACTTCAGATTGCGAAGTATCTTTTTTCCGTGATCTGCCTATATGTTGCCTCAATCTTAGCTCAAATTTCCCGCGAAAACCCCATGGAAATGTGTCAGTTTTTTTTTAATTTTTTATTTTTTATGTTTTTTTAAATACATTTGCGAAACGTGTTAGACATGGGCATATCTTCATGAATATGTTGTAGCTGACATCATACATCAGTTATATTCGCCATTAAAAACATTTATTCCATGATCATTCGTATCTCAGGACAATGGGCTGAGGCATGGAAAGCTGAAATATAATCAGTATTTCCTTAATTAAGTAGAAGTATCATGAAAACCATTATTCTTACAGTTGGCTCTCTTTGCGTTAGATGCGCTGTTGTCGCTACAATCGTGAGAAACTTCCATAGCAATTGTACATATACGTTAGACTGTGATATCAGTATGTAAATATATGGCTTAAACACAGCGAGGATTGTATCAGTTTTATATTCATTGCGTTCAATCATATTACGTAGAACATAGCAACCAAGAAAACGATTTTCAGAAATATGGTAAATTTGAAAAGTCAAAGAGTAAGTAGTATTTTCAAAGGGTAATAATCCGATCGCTGCCCCGAACTTCACACGAACACCCGCAGCGCTATCTATTAGTTCTTTGCTGCATTATGCCGTTCTTTCCAAGCAGGATATACACCTAAAACTTCAAATTACGGTATCTTTTATTTTGATGAAATGAAGCGAATATGTTGCCCCAGGATATTCTCTATTTATCTGTGGATGTTCATTTAGTACTTTTAAAGATTACTCATTACAAATAGACACATGCGATTCCTTTCAGAAAAACGTTTAAATTGTGATATCTAAATTTTTCTGATCCGATTTTGTGAAATGAAGCATTTCTATAACCGCAAGATACCCTCACGTTTCCTGTGAAAACCCCCTGAAAATTCGTCTGATAGTTTTGGAGATGAAAAAGAAAATTATACATGACTGTTGTCGATGAAAAACGTTATATTGTGATCTTCTTCTTTCCGTGATGTCTATATGTTGTCCCAAGTTACGCTGAAGTTACCTGTGAAGTGGTTTCGGAAAAGTGGTTTCTAATAGATGAACAGACAGACACGACGCTCTGTGAAAACACTTCGTGATTCTATTTTGATGAAATCATGCCTTGATCTTGAACCAATCTTCGTTCATGTTTTCTGTGAAAATCGCATGAAAATTCGTCTAGTAGTTTTGAAGATTGAAGCGAACAGCGACAGGCCCACATTTAAAGGTTTGTTATTAGTATATATATGTTGTACAATTATAAAATTTTGCAGGAATTTATTGATTTGTATAGGTGCTGTATGTCGGTAAAATCTGTTGCGAATGTGGTTAGTAGTAAAGAAGTAATAGATTAAAATGAGACGCTTGATGGAGCGGTTTTTCATGAACGTTACTCTTTACGTCCTAATATCTCATGAACTATGTGTCATAATGTGATACAATTTCTAAAGTATATTCATCTGTATGTGTGTATACTATCTGTAAAATTTCCTGCGACTTCAATTTGTAGTGTAGAAATTATAAATTGTAACGTTATACCGAATGCCGTAGTTTAGCTCCATGAACAGCAGAAAAGTAGTAAGCGAGAAACCTTTTTCCTTTCATTATTTTGATGTGATTGTCTGCGAAAAAAAGTTTAATAAAGGTTTGAAATTATGTTTAAAGTTTGTTGCAAGTCGCCAAGTACTGTCATTCTCGTATAGTGTATTTATAAAGTCTCGTCGTATTATGTAGCAGTTTTTGCGATTCCTATTATTCATGACGTTATATCTTCTGAACCATGTGTCGTACGTGGTTCGTACTCCTACAGCAGTTGTTAACTCACGTTCGAAATATGTGTACCAATTTTGGTTGCAATCGGTCCGATGGTTTAGGAGAAAATGTGCATCATTGTCGTTTGACGCAGCAGTTTTGCGCACATCTCACTGTTTATGACGTCATATCTCCTTACGTATGTGTCGTAGGTGATTCTTACCCCGACAGCGATTGTTTCCTGATATTAAGGAACAGGTGTACCAAGTTTGGTTGAAATCGGTCCAGTAGTTTAGGAGGAGATGTGGAACATACATACATAAATACACACATACAGCCTATTTTATAAGATGTAAGATTATTTTTTAAATGTTGTTTTTAAGCTTCTACTTACAGGTATCGTACCTTCTTCATCGTACGGAATCTAGCACATATAAACAAACATGTTACATAAATGTGATGTTAATATTGGCCAGATTTACAAAAGAGTTTGTATACATTCAGAGATGTTACTTTTTACTCAGAGTTCGTATATATTCAGAGATGCCACATTTTTGTTGTGATGAATTAAATACACTTACATTACCATTTGTGTACGACATGAGAAGCTTTTAAAGAAATTGGTCGATTTACAATACAGTTAGAAAGAGGAGTTTTTTCTTCTTGCTTTTTGTGGTGTACAAAAATTTCAAGTTCTTCCATTAATCCATTGCGTATAACGTTTTGAAATGGTGGAGTATCTTAAGATCTTCTATGTTTTCAAATTGGTGTCCAGTATTTTTATATGTGCTGCTACTGCTACTACTGTATTGGTTATGTGTGTAAAGTTGATTTGTTCATTATATCTAATTTGAAAATACCTGCCTATCTGCCCTATATAGACTTCCAACAAGTCTTGCGTCTGATTTTGTTTATTCCTGAGTCTGAGATTTTCTCTTTTTGGTTCTTTAAGGTGTGTTCTAATTTATTTTGTACTTTGTTGTTTGTGAAGAAAGCTACTTTTACTGTATGTGACATAAGTATGTTTGCTATGTTTTGAGAAATGTCACCTACATAAGGTATGCGGGCTATACATTAGGTTGTATTGTTTGTTGCTTTTAAAGTGTTTGGGTTTGCTTTCTTGTATGCTATTTGGTTCCTTGTTTCGTCTGTCATTGAGCCAGGAATTTTCAAGTTAGATATAATGAACACATCAACTGTTACACAGATAACCAGTTCACAAAATTAGCAATAGCAACACAAAAACACTAGACACCTATTTGAAAACATACAAGGAGATCGTAAGATACTCCACCATTCCCAAAAGTCACTTGCAATGGATTTAACGGAAATACCTGATTTTTTTTGTACACCACAAAAAAAGCAAGAAGAAAAATTCTAAATGACAAACTGCATAGTGAATCTACGACTTTCTTTAAAAGCTTCTCATGTCTTACATAAATATCAATATACGTGTATTTAATTCCTCACAATAACAGTAAGTAATTACTGTCTTGAGTAGTTAAACCGGTAAACACGAGGAACGGAAATATTTTAGACCTTATAGCTAAGGACAGGCCTGACCTTATTAACGATGTCTGTGTAGAGACAGGAATAAGTGATCATGATATCGTCATAGCGTCAGTGGTGACCGAAGTTCATAAACCAATCAAGAAGGCTAGGAGCGTGTTTTCTGTTGGGAAGAGCTGACAAGCAATTGTTAGGATCGCACTTAGAAAAAGAAGGACATCCTTTATTTCCGGTACAAAGGATGTAGCAGAATTGTGACTAAATTTAAATGAATTGTAAATGAAGGGTTAGAGAAATATGTGCCTGTAAAGTCGTTTAAGGATGAAAAATAATAATAATATTAGGAAGCTAGTGACAAAACAAAGGCTGTTGCACTCTCTGTTCAAAAAAGAACGCATGACCATCCCAATAAAATAAGAGAAATCAGATCGAAAACGGAACGATTTAGATGTTCTTTCTTCCCGCGCACTATTAGAGAATGGAACGGAAGAGAAAAGTTATGAAGGTGGTTAATGAACCCTCTGCCAGGCACGTAAATGTGATTTGCAGAGTATCTATGTAGATTTAGATGTAGATGTAGAAATGATGACAAGGTTATTAGAGATTTGTGCGTCTATAAAAAGATCGATGCGCGAAGCATACAATAATTACCACAGTCATACCTTAAAAAAATCTTTCCGACAGTCCGAAAAAATTCTGGTGCTATGTAAAATCGATAAGCAGGTCAAAGCTCACTATCCAGTCACTCGTTGAACATTCCTGGATAGTAACAGAAGAAAGCAAACGGAAAGCTGAAGTTCTAAATTTAAACTTTAAGAAATCTTCCAGGCAGGTAGACCGCTCAAATGTACCATCATTTGATCAGCTTACTAACTCCGAAATGGAGGACATACTGCAGGTATTGTCGGTGTAGAGAATCAGTTGAGAGAGCTACATACCATTTCAGTTTTACAGAGTGTATTCTGCGGAATTGGCCCCTTAATTAGCTTGCATTTATAGCGACACTTTAATTCAGCACAAAGTTTCTAGTGATTGGAAAACAGCCCAGGTGACTTCCGTTTATAAGAAAGGAAAGAGAACTGACCTACAAAATTACAGTTCAATATCGTCATCTTCCTGTACAATTTTGGAGCATATTCTAAGTTCGAATACAGTAAATTTCCTTGAGACGGAAAAGCTTCTTTCTATGAATCAGCACGGGTTTAGGAAACATCGTTGAGGTGAAACTCAACTTGCCCTTTTCTCACATGAAATCTTGCGTGTCATGGATGAAGAGTAGCAGGCAAATTGTATTTTTCACTATTTCAAAAAAGTGTTTGACGCGGGGCCACACTGCAGACTGATAACGAACATACGAGCATATGGAATAGATTCACAGATTTGTAACTGTCTGGTAGATTTCCTAAGTAATAGAATGCAGTACGTTGTTCTCGACGGCGATTTTTTTTATCAGAGACGAGTGTATAAAAAATGTTCAAATTTTTATATATCTTATGGGAATTACCTACGGGGTCATCAGTCCCTAAACTTATAAACTACTTACAAACTAGCTAATACTAAGGGCGGCACAAATATCCATGCCCGAGTGTGGATTCGAACCCCCGACCGTAATGGCCGTGCAGACCGTGACTGGAGCGCCTCAGTCCCCTCGGCCACAACGGTCGGCTCGAGTTTATCGTCAGGCGTGCCCCAGAGGAGGCCGCTATTATTTTCTGATGGACAGGGTGTCGTCTTTAATTGACTCTAATAGCATACGGGATCACTTAGACAAAATTCCAAAGGAGTGTCCCCAGGACTGAGCCCTGAGGGCACCCCTAAGTGATTGTTTTACTTACTTTCCCACTAGGGGATGATAACCAGAACTCCCTGTTTACAGTAGCTCTTCAATCTAGTTTGAAACTTCCTGGCAGATTAAAATTGTGTGCCGGAATCGGGACTCGAACATGGAACCTTTGCCTTTCGTGGGAAAGCACTCTACCGACTGAACTAGCTGGTGCGAAGAATGGCAGCTTGCTCTCAATGTAGAAAAATGTAACGTGATGCGCTTTAGATTACAGCATTAGTAGTGAGCTTCTTGATGCAGTCGCGTCGTTGAAATATCTAGGCGTAACATTGCAAAGCAATATGAAATGACACGAACATGTAAGGAAAGTTATGAGTAAGGCAGACAGCCGACTTCGGTTTAGTGAGAGAATTTTGTGAAGATGTACTTCATTTGTAAAGGAGACCGCGTATAAAACGCTTGTACGACCACATCATGAGTATTGCCCAAGTGTTTGGGATTCTCAGCAGATCAGTTTAAAGGAAGACATAGAGGCAGTTCAGAGGCGAGCAGCTAGATTCGTTACTGGTAGGTTCGATCAATGCGTGAGTGTCACTGAAATGCTCCGCGAACTCAAATGGGGATCGCTGGAGGAAAGACGACGTTATTTTCGAGAAATTCCGTTGAGGAAATTTAGAGGGTCGGATTTTGAAGCTGAGTATAGAACCTGCTGTCTACTCACAAAGGTAAGATAATAGAAATTACGGCTCGTACAGAGGCATAGAGGCATGGTTTTCTTCCTCGTTCTATTTGAGAGTGGAATAGGAAAGTAAATGTCTAGTAGTGGTACAGTGTGCCCTCCGCCACCTACCTCACGGTGAGTTGCGGATTATGTATGTAGATGTAGAAATAATATGTCAAAAAATTTAGCATCTTCCAATATATACGAACTCTGTGTAAAAAGTTACATTTCTGAATATATATAAACTCTTTGTAAATCTATCTATGCTAATTAACATCTTTGTAACAATAGTCTATGTACGATTTCCCTCCACAACACAAACAAAGAAGCTGAATTAAAATCTTTGTAACAAGTTTATTTACAAGAACAGTGTAGTAATGTTCTCTACATGTGCGAGATTCTGTACAATGAAGAAGACACATTACCTGCAAGTAGAACCTTAAAAGCACAGTTTTTTAAAATAATGTACAAATACCATAGTAATATATATTTTTCAAACTATTCTCCGATTGCAGTATCATGTCAAAACCACATGTCAGGACGAACAGAACACCGCAAATGGAGACATCACAATAAATACAAATTGTGTAACAAAAAAACATCTGAAGATAGGAATAAATTCTCGAAAAGCGTAAAACTTGGCATTAAAAACAAGTAACTGGGGCGTTTTCTTTCTATAAATTATGAATAACACAATTACAAGCTTTCAAAACACATTGTTATGTTGAATGAAATTAAGGTATCCCCACAAGAGTGAAACGCGTTAAAAATCAATAAAAAAAGTTGCAACCACGACCGTCTTTTATTACTAAATGTTCAAATGTTTGTAAAGTCTATGGGACTTAACTACGGGGTCATCAGTCCCTAAACTTACTAACTACTTATGAACTACTTACAACTAAGGATGGCACAAATATCCATGCCCGAGGGGGGATTCGAACCCCCGACCGTAGTGGCCGTGCAGACCGTGTCTGTAGCACCTCAGTCCCCACGGCCACCGCGGCCGGCTTTTATTACTAAATATTCTAATTGGTTGCGATGCCAACCGAACCTAATGAAGTGGAAAGTATTTTATTAATATTTTTATTAATATTGATTTTGATTTGCGTGATCGAGAGTGAGACTCATAATTTAACCATAGAGTAAGATACATTTTTTGGATCAAAAGAAAGTACACCCTACACGCTTCACTCGCTCAATCAAATTGAAATATATTTGTTCTAGAAATACGCAATATTGCTATCTCACAGTAAGCGGAGTGAAATTAGGCTTAACATGGTGTCCATCAGATGAAAAGATACAGCAGCAGTCAACAATCAAATGTCTAGAAGTTAGTTTTCTTAGCTGCGTCGAAACTCCGTAGAGAAAGACAGACAGACCTCTCCTCTCCCAGCACATATGTGGAAAGACAGCTGCTAATCGCCGTTCCCAACAGTTTATGTTGTTCAGGTTAGTACTTTGAGGCGGCCAAAGGCAGAATCTAAGTAAATTGCCTGCCGTGTCGGCAACACCTTTCCAACCCTCTGACGAGACAGATGTCACCTAGATCAGAGAAATTCTATTCGCGCACTTTTGACAAGGTTCACTGACCCGACATGCCAGCGAGGCAAGAGGAACGTAAGGGTCCTTCAATTAATTAACGTTTCGCAGAAGCCCACAGACAGCGCTTCTGCGAAACCAGCCCTTGCCTTAGCATCTACCTGCAGCATGCCATATTGAAGGCTTCTCTCGAGTTTTCTTTGATATATTCCCCTGCCCAAACCTTCGCCCCACCAGCACTACTGCTGCGATGGCCTTTCAGTCAGAGCGGCTGTGGTGACTCTCCAAACAACCCATTTGCTAATAAAGCTATACACAGAATACTGCCGAGCACAATAATTTTCTCTAACACATGAAATAAAATTACCAACCTGCACAAAGCTAACATTAATATTACTGATACTATATTTTAATTGGTAATAGTACTGGCAGTTATTACTATTAAGTAACTAAAAAACAAATGAAAGACTGTACATTCAAGATCAATGGTGCCCATTATTCACGAAACTACGCTTCAATTGCGCCTATCATCCTAACTTCAGGCAATCCTGCAACGAACTTGTATTCATAATTGAGACAAAAGTGTCATGTAATCTATGACGTCTTTCACAATTCCTTATTTTTATGTATAACATGGTCAAACAAGGTATAGTCAGTTCTATGAATTTATAATAAAAATAATTTTCTGAGAAAACTTCTTTTTGTCCAACTTTCCTTTCTTCCCTCATGACCATAGTAATGCAAGGCAGGCTATTGTCTGATTGATGAATTTTCTCGTTGGTTTTATGTTCTCAATTTGTTTATCATTTCATATGTGACTGAGCCACTGTGAGGCTTAGTCGCACTTAGTATACAAAGTGTAATATGGGTAAGGGCAAATATTTATATATGTGGTACCTTACCATTATAGATGTTAGTGTCTTGGTCGTTTTCCCTGCGTCGAAAAGTTGTCCCGAAGAATAAACACAAATGTTGCAACCTGATGATTATACCTGGCCGCACGTGAATATAGATTTCATACAGTCCTGATAGTCAAAAAATTCAAATGTTTGTTAAGCTTATGGGACTTAACTACGGGGTTATCAGTCCCTAAACGTACAAAATACTTATGAACTAGCTACTACTAAGGACGGCACAAATATCCATGCCCGAGGGGGATTCGAACCCCCGACCGTAGTGGCCGTGCAGACCGTGACTGTAGCGCCTCATCCTGATAGTCACTGATATGTTATTCAGACAGCCAGAAAACAGCAATTTTTCTAAAAAAATAAAGTTTTCAAGTATAACGTGTTTACAAATTCTGCATATTAACGAAATAGAAGCACCTATAATCTAATTTGGATTACCCAATGGTATTTCCATGAGTAACAAACAACCTCTGTCCTTGTTACCAGTGAGTAGCGTTTTCTATGTTTTGAAGACAAATCATTTATTTGAAATCTGCACTCTCGCAGCAAAATCCGAAATTGTGCAAGACAAACTATCTGCTTGACGTTTGTTAACAGTATAAACATTGCTAAACCAACACAGCTACTACGTTTGGTAGTGTCTATTTTCACCATAAAATTTTAATTTATCGACAAATTATACATATGCGATGAAGGGCTATATTTGTCAGTTGTAAATGTTTAAAACCATAACCAAACAATCTTGATAACGTAATTAATGTAAGAACGAAATAAATACTCATTGATGTTTTCGCCATTGTGTGTCGAAATCTGTAATAATAGCGGCAACACCACATTACAGTTTGGCTACAAGCAAACATAGACCTACTAATCTCAAGTCCTTCAACAAACTGACACATTCTTTACAGTTTAATTTAATTCTTTGTTATAGTTCGACATTTAGTGAGAAATACGGGAAATTTTCTATAGTAGTGAGCAGAGTGGTTTTTTATCAATCTTCTAGAAGGGGTAGAGGTTCTCTCCTGAAACTGCAGAATATGAAATACGAACTTTTAGATTGAGGAATGGGAAAGGAAAATTTACATCCTCGCAGGAATAGCTGGAGGAAGCAAGAAAGGAATTGATCAGTATCAAGGGAGTTAGAGAAAAGGAGGGTCTTTGCGAACTTGCAATTCCTATATGCAAACGACATCGAATATTGAAAAAAATAATTCTCTTACATGAATGATAAGTCAAGACATTTGTTAAAAATGCGAAGTTAAAAAAATAATTACGACGTGGATGAATTTTACTACTGTACTGATAGATAGCACGCTGTTATATATGTAAATGACATAATAGTGCAGGATATATTGCTGTTACATAAAGAAAATGTTTAAAACGTGTTACAAATGGAGAAGATGCAACAAGAAATATAATTATGTCCCTGAATTCGAATCTTCAAATTTCTTGTTATTTAGCACATGCCTCCAACGATATGATCACACTGCACACAATACAAATGTCATTTCAAATATACTTATATTTAATAACATTTACTTATAACAAGTAACGTATTTACGGTAAATTTGCTTTGCGCCGTTGCTTATGAACGGTGTACTGTAATGGAACGCAATTTATAATAATACGGCGCTTCAGAAGTGGCGGGCGTTGCACGTCACGTGACGAGCTGTACGGGCGGTGTGGGAAAGCGCGGGCCGGGGTGAGCCGTCCAGGTAGCACAGTGGGAAGGATTTTTTTGCTCTCTAATCTCATCATTATACAATGCGTTAGCACTGCTTTACCCCTGAGCTCGGGGAATATAGGCAACCTGGTGCTACGCACGTATGGAGGTACTACTTAACCTGAAAATAGCTATATTAAACATCTCCAAATGACGAAACACACTCAAAATAGTGTTGTTCGTTACATTGTCCTGAGTCAAGTATTTTGCACTTAAACAATGTTACATGCTGTACATTATTCGCTAGATTCTCCGGAAGAGAAACGTCCAATGTTAGTCACATAGTCACAGAAGAATACTATGTCTGCTATCGAGCATCGATTAAACCTCTTCATTGTTGGTTACACTACCTTCATGTATTAGTATTCTGCGCTGATATCGGATCCCCGTATGTTGCAGACTACTGGTGACCGAGGTGAGTGTTCTACTGTGCTGATGTGCGTCGTCCTGTTGATGTTGTGTTTATCAGACTGCTGATGACAGAGTTGAGCGTTCTACTGTGCTGAACTGTGTCCACCTGTTGGAGATGTTGGTTTATGTTTCAGACTGTTGCTGACAAAGTTGAGTGTTCTACTGAGCTGATCTGCATCCACATGTTGTTGATGTTGGCGTGTGTTGCAGACTGCTGGTGACAGTGTTTTCCACTTTGCTCATTGCGTCAACTTGTTGGTGTCTTTTTCAGACTCCTGGTGACGGAGTCTTCTACTGTACTGATCTGTGTCCACCTGTTGGATATGTTGATATGTATTTCAGACTGCTGGTGGTAGAGTTAAGTTTTCTACTGTGCTGATCTGCGTTGACCTGTTGGTATCTTTTTCAGACTGCTAGTGACATAGTTGAGTGTTTAGCTGTGCTGATCTGTGTGCACCTGCTGGTGATGTTGGTGTGTGTTTCAGACTTCTGTTGACGGCTTGGAGTGTTGTACCGTGGTCATCTGCGTCCATCTGTTGATGATGTTGGTGTCTGTTTGTTGGTGATAGCAGGCTGCAGTGGCCGAGCGGTCTGTGGCGCGTCAGTCACGGCCTGCCTCCCCCTCGGGCATGGGTTTGTGCCGTCTTTAGTATAAGATAGATCATAAGTAGTTTGTAAGTTTAGGGACTGATGACCCCGTAGTTAAATCCCATAAGTATACAAACATTTGAACATTTGTTGGTGACAGAGTCGAGCATTCTACTGTGCTGATCAGCGTCCACCTGTTGGTGATGTTGGCGTGTTTTTAAAACTGCTGGTGATAGAGAGTTCCACTGTGCTGATTCGCATCCATCTGTCGGTGATGTTGACATATTTTTCAGAGAGAGTTGAGTGTTCCACTGTGCTGATCTGTTTCCACCTGTTGGTGACGTTGCTGACGTATGTTGCAGACTGCTGGTGACGGAGCCTCAGAGCTCGGTCCCTCCCCGCATCACGGACTCCCGCAGCCACGTGACGGCGCGCCTGCGAGAACCTGCCGAGCTGCCGTGCGCCGCCCAGGGCTTCCCGCTGCCCACCTACACGTGAGTAACGGAAACCCGCATCCTTCGTATTAGTAAAAGCTCACCGGTGAACGAATGAATCTCGCATATTTTAATGGGAATCTGTATAAGCGGAGGAGGCAAGATTGCTTGTTTAAAATTCTTCAGATCGGTTTCGACAAATCCATGTTGCCATCTTTAATATAACAATACTAATTTATACAAACTGTATGTTAAATGTTACAAATTACGTTATTGGAGAACTTAAAACTCTTCACTGTCATGCGCACATTTCTCCTTCCTGCAGACGCAGAGTATCAATCTGAAGTGCAAGTAGTACGTCACTCAAACATATTACAACTTATAAAACGGGCAGAAAGGGTAAGTAAAAAAAAAAATAGAAGGAAAGTGTTTTATTATTTTTTAGATTGACATGTAACGGCTGATGATAACGCAGGGGACCAACAACGACAAAACGTTTATGTGGCGTAGGTTCACAGAGTATTGTAGTTGAACATGAATAATTAGTAAAATTGGGAGGCAGAACAGCAGTTTACCCTAACCGGTTACCTTCAGAAAGTGGTAAGGTGACTTTGTGGAGTAAGGATTGCGCGAGGCATAGGTGGTTTATGATGTGGCGCACTTTATCAAAAGCGAAAGTAATGGTGAACAGGCAGAGGCATCTGCAACTAAGAATTGTCTTCAGCATTCGCAGCGGTCCTGCAACGCGTCCGTGCCGCATTGTCTGCTGACGGGCCATGTGCTATGTGGAGTCTTGACTTCGCCGTCTGAACAGGAATTAGCGCTCTTGGGCGCTGAGGAAGAGTTCGACAGCCGCGACCGTTAGGGATGGAGTGTCTTCCGGATATCAGCGCCGCAAGAGGGACAACGCACTGGCAGCATCTGCTGACACAGTTAGGCTATGCTCTTGTCTCCCAACTCAGCTGCTGACGTAAAGCAGGGTCAGGCATTGCAAGACTCAGCCCTCAGCCACGCATCGGAAGAAATCAATTTAAAGGCTTAATAGTCGCATTCAACAGAAGCGCTGAGTTACTGACGCCCGGGGGTGCGTACACCTGTCATCCAACATCCCGGCCCTACTAGATCCGCTAGCTTCTGTTTTTACTGTCTTTAGATACTTAATTATGAAGATTTATTACGTAGACTATAAATATATAATATTCCGGTGACGGGAAATGATCCTATCGTTATTGGGGAGGCGTGGGTAAGTTTGAAGCCCTTACGAGAATTAGTTTCACAACTACGAGTTTGAGTACTGTGGGCAGGGCGATGCTGGGAATTTGTATTTCACGGGAGGCGTGCTTAGGTAGTTCCTTGCAGGTGCGGTGATCACTGTGTCCCCAGGGGTGTAGGGGTCAGCGCAACTGCCTAGAAAGCAGGAGACCCGGGTTAGAATCCCAGCTGGGTACGGAGGCGTGCTTAGGTAGTTACTTGCAGGTGCGGTGATCACTGTGTCCCCAGGGGTGTAGGGGTCAGCGCAACTGCCTAGAAAGCAGGAGACCCGGGTTAGAATCCCAGCTGGGTACACATTTTCGGCTTCGCCCAATCGCAGTTGATGTCATATATTCTGTGAATATTAAATAATAACAACTGAAGGTTAGAATCCCAGCTGGGTACACATTTTCGGCTTTGCCCAATCACAGTTGATGTCATATATTCTGTGAATATTAAATAATAACAACTGAAGGATCAGATAATGCCGGTGACGGGCAATGATCCTATCGTTAGTGGGGAGGGGTGGGCAAGTTTGAAGCCCTTACTCTTACGGGAATTAGTTTCACAACTACAAGTTTGAGTACTGTGGGCAGGGCGAAGCTGGGAATTTGTATCTGACGGGAGGCGTGCTTAGGTAGTCCTTGCAGGTGCGGTGATCACTGTGTCCCCAGGGGTGTAGGGGTCAGCGCAACTGCCTAGAAAGCAGGAGACCCGGGTTCGAATCCCGGCTGGGTACACATTTTCAGCTTCGCCCAATCGCAGTTGATGTCATATATTCTGTGAATATTAAATAATAACAACTGCAGGATCAGAAGTGACGTCTCTTCTTTTGGAACAGACGCCACATTTATTTATATAAATTACTTTGTATGAAAATACATTAAGTACGCCTGTTTTCTTTCTCTGACGAGAGAAACATGAACATTGGAGCAGCAAATACTGGCCCCCGAGAATCAACGTGATTGCAGGAAAACATCTTGAATGAACCGTCGGTCAGTAGGGACAAAAGAAAGAAAAAATTCTTATAAAACTGTTTGATAAAGCTTTATATTGGAATAGATATTGCTTCAAATATATTTGTCAGTCATTTTCTAGTCTCACAAGGAAAGTACTTAGGCTCGAACAAACAGAAATATACCAAAATCGTATGACAGATAATATAAAGGTCCCTTATTGCACTAGTGATACTCCCGCATCTGCAAAACTTTGCAGTCGCGCGTTAGAGGCCTCTGCGTGTGCCACGCCACATTACACTTTGACCTGTCGGAACGCCAGTAGTGACGGTGCAGTGTGGTTCTGAAGTTGCGTTTTGTGACGTTATTTGTGTAGTGCAGCGTCGGATGGGTTGGCGATTGGTAATCAATCATGCTAATATAGTGTGAGCGGTTGAGACGAAGTTACGAAGAAACCTTCTTCGTGAAGATGGTATTGGTGTAGAAAATGAATCATTCGCATGTTACCTGGTATCTATTATAGCGTTTCTAATCTATGGTCATATTTCTGCACTATAATATATACCAGAAAACATGTGAATGATTCATCTTCCATACCAAGACCGTATACACGAAGAACGGCTCTTCGGAATTTCATCTCAACCAATCGCAATACATTAGCAGTATTGATTACCAATCGGCGACCCATGTGACGCTTCACTACACAAATAACGTCACAAAACGCAACTTCAGAGCCACACTGTGCACCGTCACTACTGGCGTACCGGCAGGTTAAAGTGCAATGCGGCGTGGCACATACAGAGGCCTGTAATGGGCGACTGCTAAGTTTTGCAGATGCGAGAGTGTCACTACTGCAATACGGAATTTCTACATTATCTCTCACACGATTTTAGTATATTTGTGTTTGTTCCATCCCGAGTACTTTCCTTGTCAGTATAGAAAAGGTAGAAGGAGGAATTTTTTATTTGCCGCAGATACGAACTCTTATGAAAAAGGATTATTTTACAAACCAGGTTACTCAAATCGGATTGAAAGCGTGGACTAACTTTGTATCAGTTGTAACAATTCTTTAAGAGGATCACAAAGCTGAAGAAATTTCTCAAATAGTAAACAAACTGCTCTAGAATTCTCAAAAACTAGGAGCTTATATGAATATCAAATTGCAATTGCCGCGCGGAATGGCAGCGTGGTCTAAGGCGTCATGCTATGGACTGAGTCACCGTTCCTGTCCGAGGTTCGAGTCCTCACCCTGGCGAAGGTGGGTGTGTTCTCCTTAGTACAAGTTAGTTTAAGTGTAAGTCTAGGGACTGATGTCCATAGCAGTTTGAGCCAATAATTTTACAAACATTTTTTTAATTGAAATTTTTGCACAATCCTTTTGGAGACAATTCCCTGGAAACTCCGGGGATTACACTGAAGAATGTCCACCATGAAAAGTGTCAAGGCCTTTGTAATCACCACATGATATCAGATAGCAGAACACTGTTGGAAATGATAATGTCCGGACCGGAAAAAAAGAAAAATATAGAACTTTTCTGAATTCTAATTGATATGTTTTTGTTGTAATCATTAACTTTATTCGCCGTTAAATCATTTATAGCACTTGGTTCGTTTTAAATCGTCTGACAACTTTGAAACAAATTTTGAAAAATGTGAGCTTCTCTGCTTTATAATTTAATTTCCATTTTAAACTGGTCACCTGTATCTCAAAAATGTAAAGTCATTTTAGCAAAACTTTCATTATTTTCAGATCGACAGACTAAAATTACTTGTCGTTTGTTAATAAATCCCATGCCACAAAATCATTGTTACGCTGTGTAATAAAAGTGCAGCTACTCATTGAGGTTCAATGTGGTCTGTAAGTATCGTATGGAAAGGAACTTGCTAGGTACTCTAATACGATAATGCAGAACCGATTTACACTGAAAATAATGAGTTACAGTTCGATCCACAAGGTGCAACTCAGGCACTGTAAATGTCAGAAAGTTGCACACAAAATATGTAATGGATTACAACGGGACGTACGGGGAAATATGAAATGTGACAAATGCACGGTGTTGATTTTAACAGTAAGCGCCATTTATATAATTTCTTCAATTTGAGTATCAGAGACGTCGACAAGAATAAATCGCCGAGTAAAAATTGTTGCAACAACTTTTCATGACTGGATTGTCGACAACTGAATTCTGTCATGGTCAGAGGAAAGTGACGAGGTACAAGGCAGCACTTTGACGCAAGTAGTACATTAGAGTATATGGGCGAATTTACCTAAGTATCCTATATCTCTGTAGCGGTTTGTGAAACATGTAGAGTCTAATGTACTACTTATTATTTACTGCACTACACTGCGACGTTTTTCTCAATAGAAAATTTGACATGTTTTGCTAGGCTATTAGTTTATTATAAAAATACCTAGCAAAACATGTCAAATTTTCTATTGAGAAAAACGTCGCAGTGTAGTGCAGTAAATAATAATTCCACCCTATAACGTGGTGGTAATTTTTTCGGACTCCACAAAGGGAAAGGAAGAGATAAAAATGTGAATGATTGAACTATAAATAATGATATATTTATATTATAGTTTACTAAACTGTGTGAAGCAAGCAATTCTATCATTGTCGTCATACTTAATAATGACATGGCTATAGCGTTACATTGGAGCAACATTCTCTTTCTGCTGCTCGGGAAAATGCCTTTCACAGCACTGAGTAAAACACTTGTAGGTCATGTCAGACTTCTCCAATATCTTCGTCACCAGAGCGCAAAATGAGCTATAAGTTAGTCGCTGATTCACTTTAGGCCTCACTTTCAAGATTTGGTCATATAACATGTGTGGTCAACATGTGGCAAGTCTCGCACATAACTGAAACTTACCCTGCGTATTCTGGGACAATGTATAGTTTATAAAGCTACATGTCCTAAAATGGAACGAACACATGAAAGTAAAGACTTCCATATTTACAACAGAACTTGTGCTTACAGTATGAGACACGACACCCAGCGACGAAAGCGTCCTATCTAACACTCAAGAAAAGTAACAGAAGTAGTCTTCTGAATCATAGACACATATCTCTAACGTCGACATGCAGTTACTTACATATAAGAAAACGATCTGTTTCGTCGTCCATGTGCAACACAAGTAACTCTTTATTCTCACGAAGTTTTCAGTGATGTCGACAAGGGATGCCAAATTTATTCCATGTTCCTAGATTTCCACGAGGCTTTTCATAACGTTAATCACAAGAGGATTATAATCAAAATGCCTATAGATTTAGCCATGGAGTTACAGGACTGGATTCGTTATTACCTGGCAAGGCTGCCATACTTCGTATTAATTTGTGTAAAATCATCGATCAAATCGGAAGTGAAATATGACATTCTTCAGGAAATGTTTTAGGGGTGGTCCACTGCATTAGAAAAGAGGAGGGCGGACATCGCCTCAATTAGCAGCGGTCTTGGTCAGGCAGGAAAAAAAAGCAAAGTTCGCGTACTGGGCGCAGTTAACCTTGTAGCTGCTTGCATAGCTTGCTGTAATAACTATAGAAGAGGGACGCGTATCAAACCAAATGAGAAGTACAGTTGTGACATTTTTATGGTGTCTAATCTCTCTTTCTATTCAGTGCCTTAGAACATGGTGTTAAATAATTATGTTTAACTGTACTCCTTATCTTAGATTACGCATAGAAAAGACACGAAATTACTTTGACATCTGATAATTACGTACTCTTTTTAACTATTACCTATAGTCATCAAAATACAGTAGACAAACATAAACACTATGCTGAACCGTGAATATTTCATTATGTAAACATCCCTTAGCCTGTGGCTAAGCACCATATCCTTCCTTCCAGGAGTGTTACTTCTGCAAGGATCGCAGGAGAGCTTCTCTGAAGTTTCGAAAATAGGAGGCAAGGTACTGGCAGAGGTTAAGTTGTGAGGACGGGCCGTGAAGCGTGCCGGGATAGCTCAGACGGTAGAGTGCTAAAGGCACATATGCCATAATTGAGGCAAATTGAACGCCATGTTGTTGGGGTAAAAGCTATTAATATTGTAGAGCATTAAAATATATAGAAAAGCACTGCAGTCATGAATTTAAATTACATGCTTACCATGTGTGTTACTGATTACTTCGTAAGTGTATTATCTTCAGAATTGTTGAAAGTTGAGTTTCTGGACGCAAGCCGTAAGGTTTTAGTCGTTTTTGTAAATATTGTGGAAATCAAGGACAGTTGCGATTGCACTGGACAAAAGACAGATCTCATCATTTCTATTGTACACATATTTATCTTTAACGTGAGTTCAGTGGTCGTTTATAATCGTATATCATTTTCCTTGTTTTGTATTTGGTACCCATCTCTTTGTTAGCTTCTTATCTTTCAAAGAAAATCTGTAATCACGTAAGTATTGCAAAGCAAATTGTTTTCCTGCACTTATTTCAACGGTAATGAAAATTGCAAGAAAGCCTTAAAATCCGTAAGTGTCTTCCTGTCTTGTAATACGTAATATTTAGTGTTTCGTCACTTCATTTCGTTCAATTGAAATCTGAACACATTTAGGCATGTTTAATTTATATTTGGTTTACAAACTGCAAATAAAAGTGTTTCAGCAAATAAGCATGTCAGTTTCGACACTGACAAATCATAGACTGGTTACACTCAGTGATTTGAACTACTATTAAAATAGCGGCCAAGTTTTCGTTGGTTCCCGCAAGGAGCGCTGTAACTAGTGTGCTAAAATACGAAATGTTAGCTCTTTGGTGATAGGCATTGCTGTAGCTACTGCGCCTCGAATGGGCATATCGTCATCTACTATTTCTCGTCATCAGAAGATAAAAAACTATTTCAAAACTGTTTAGAAAAAATAGCTTTATGTTGCAAAAACTGACAACTGATCCAAAAGAATGACAAGAGTGAAGTCATCCACGTGTCTTAAAAGGAATCCCATAAATTTCGGTTAGGCGTCAAGGTTGTCATTTTAGGTAAATACTTAGGGATTAAATTTATGAAGGACTTTAATTGGAAATATTTCACAGATAATATTGTAGAGAAAGCAAAAGAAATACTGAGTCTATTGACAGAACACTTCAAAGATGCAGCATACTGTGACGTCTGTTCTTTTCGACATGTTCGAAGGAAGAGACGCAGCAATTCGTAATTTATTATTGTCTGTTCGTAGTATTTTGTAACAGTTGTAACACTGAGCACTTTCATGCCATATTTTGTGCAACTAAACGCGTAGTAACGTATATTAAAAACAATGTAATTGGCTGAGCAGGACAGGTGAAACCCGTAGTGTTACTGACTACTTTATGGTTGTACCACAGCGATAATAAACGTACTGAAAAAGTCACTCACTATATAATTCTCTTCGGTGAACGGATATATTTTTGAAAATGGCCGTAAACATTTTTTGGCAGCTCTCACTTTACGAAACTGGTCTCGTAACGCCCATATCTCGGCCGCTTAATGTCAGTAGCTTTGCTTTCAGGCTGGTAAGACCCCGTAATGGCCTATTAGCGTTTCTCTGGAACACGCGATCACGCCATTGCATAAGACTGCACGCAATGGAAAGCGGCGTAATTTCCCCCACGTACACCTAGGTCAGTCAATGCGAAATGCTCGGTTAAGCACGAACGCGGCATTACTGTGCATAAACGAAGAAGACCAAAGCAATCCTAATGTATATTTTGAGCAGTGAGAAACGCGAAGTAATAAATATTATATTATGTTTGGTTGTCTGGCTATCTTCCGCAGCAGTTGTTAAAATTGATTAAATGAGGTAATCCGTCTCATGCCGACTGCAATAAAGAGATTTATTTTACACCAGAGCGTTTCGCTTTTTATTTTAAAAGCATCTTCTGTGGTGGTGTTGTTCTCTTCTTTACATCTCATTGCTGTTTCTCCGTCTTGTTGGCTGAAGTTGGTGTGTTTATGACGTATGTTATTCGGCTGTGTACTGCACGTTTCGTCTGTTTTTGTGTCGTTTCTTCCGTGTCATCACAGCACATGACATATATCCAGATTGCAGTCGAAATAAGTGTGTGCTGGCTGTGATGAAACGGAAGAAGCGACACAAAAACAGACGTAAAGTGCTGTATACAGCCGAAAAACATACGTCACAAACACACCAACTTCAGCCAACAAGACGAAGAAACAGCAGTGAGATGTAAAGAAGAGAACAACACCACCACAGAAGATGCTTTTAAAATAAAAAGGGAAACTCATCTGGTGTAAAATAATTTACTTCAGTCGGCATAAGACGGATTATCTCTTATAATCAAATATTATATTGTCTAATAACAAACACAAATGTAGAATTAGATATGAAAGTATAAAAAGTGCATATGCAGTCTTTGAGACGGTTAACAAATGTTTTTGCGATGCATTCATGCAGTATGCTACCGTTTAGCATTCTGATAGAAAAGAAGCCTTTAATCGCTATGATTTGATTCAACTGGATTCCTTCGTGCAGTGTCTCGTGGTGTGAGAGTTTGTGATACTCTAATCAAGTTATATTTTTACCTCTGGCTTACTACACCATTTACGACTGCGAGTAAATATCTTTGACTGTGGACAGGACTAGTAAATGATATGATAATAAAATGCAGTCAGAGAAATAGAAAGCTAATTATAAACTACCAAAATGTTCGGCAAAACATGATATCGTACAGATGCGAAGAGGAATCTTTCAATTCATGCCAGTTATATACTTTTAACACAGATTAATTATTTTCAGTGTACCATAAACTGACATTAGAAGTATATTATCACTTTTTTCATTCTACGATCGCACAGGTCTTGTCAGCCTCAAGTTGAAATAAGTAGAAAAAATAAGACAAGGAATAATGCAAAATTAGGTGGTGAAACGTGAAATGGGAACGGGGGCAAAAGGTTACGAGGGCTTCCGTAGGGACATACAGGGAAGAGCTGGAGTTAAAGAGTGGAACCCAGCGAAGATCACACCAATAACCAGGATAAATAGTTCAATTACAGACACTTGTCAGGGATGTTTATTTTCTGTAGAACTGCGAAGCATTTAATGTAGTCGAACACTATAAATCACCTTAAAGATAACGATATATTGATACATAACGTACAGGAGTTCAGTAACATAAAATTCTTGTGCAGTACAACTAGCTCTTTATTCTCAGAACGAAATAAGTGTTATTGATGATGGATCTGACATTGATTCCACATTTACAGATTTCTAGAAGGCTTTGATTCCACTCCTAACCAGCGACGTATGATGATACTGCTGCCTATGGAGTATCGTCTCAGTTATGCAACTGGATTCGTGAATACTGTAAGAGTATGTAATATAAAACGAGCCTAAGTTAATGTCCCATTTGCCACCATGCTAGACCAACTAAGAATTTCGGTTACAATGGCTTTAATTTGTAACGACATATTTTCTAGATCCTTCGAATGTTTAAATAGCCACGTTTCATTGTATGTCTCTACCTTTCCATTTTCTAATGACGTGCAGAAAAAAACTGATATGTTAACATTTCTGTCATTCGTAGGAGAAATATTTCTGCAAATGGTATTCATCTTTTGTTGATTTTAAGTGAAAAAGGTCATAGTTTATATTACCAGTTGAAAAATCATCAGTTAAAACAAGAATGTTATAGCGTGTACTCCAAGGAAGTATCAAAGGCGTTGTTCTGTTCCCAATCTCTAGAAAATGTATTTTAGAAATGGGTCACATACTTTGCGAGTTACTTATCAAAACAAGAAAAATAAGTCCAATAAACATGAGTCCAGAAACACTTACTTTCTGAGATAAACACGTGTTTACTGAATGTGTTCCATGCGGTGTCCATTGACGACATTATATCCCTTTGTTGTTCGGCGTTACGAATGACGTGTCCTCTGAAGTATACCCCGTTTTAGTTGTAGTACTTGCTGGCTCGAATTGACGATACGACCCACTAGTGTCTGCACGTCGTTGATTAGAGTTGCGTAGACCACTTTATTCAATTGTCCCATTACCAATAGCCCGGGTGCGGGAATTCTCTGACCATTCCAGCGGTTCTGAAATGCCAGCATTGGATGTTCACGAACACCTTCATCTACATCTACATGAATACTCCGGCAACCTTCATCCTTTTGAATCTGCTTACTCTATTCGTCCCTCGGTCTCCCTCTGCGATTTTTACCCCACACACTTCCTTGATATACATCCATGAAAATGGAAAAAAAATCATTGTCACAGGCACTATGTATGATGATCTGTGACGAATGACAGTAAAAAATCAAAAGTTTTCTATCACAAACCAAATGTACGACGATGTTTTTTACTTCTGTAATGTTATTAGGAGTAAATGGCAAGTATAAATAGTTTTGTGACCTCAGAACCAAGAACCCCTGCTCTTCGTTCCCTACGTTAGTTACACCTCAGGCCGGATATTACGTGCATATGTACGGTAACATTGAACCTAAGGATCTTGGTACGGATAGTATTATGAAAAAAAAACTTTCAAGGCTTCCTAGGAACATTATCTGAGGAACATATCGTAAAATCTGTGACGATTTGCCATGAATAGGTAGTGTAGATGTCCCAGTCCATACAGTTGCTACTTCTCGTACCAAAATTTTGATTTTTCTAGCGTATCGTGATAACGAATACAGGTTTTCGAAAACGGGAAATGAATTTTCTAGATAAATATCTAAACAATGTATGTATTACATTTGAGTCACTTACTGCACTCCAAGAAACGACTCTTTAAACACGCATTTTCGAACAAATTTCTATCACGTGCCATCGTGAACAAACGGATATCTCGTGAAAAAATAATATCATTCTACTCTGTTCTTTAAATCAAATTTCGGTATGTTATCTACTTTTTATTTCCGTCTATATATGATCGAAGATCAACCATTCGAAAACTCTGCGGAATGTGTTTTTTCCTATGTAAAGCTTTTAAATTGTGTTGCAATTCTTAGCTAAATTGGATTCTGCACATTAAATGTGATAAACAACGAAAATAAAATCATCCCTTCATCGAGCAAAGGTATGATTTTCTAAGACGTACAAAAATCATTTTTTTTTTCGTCGATAGATTTTTTTTCTAATTGGTTGGTAAGTTTCAGAGCGGCCTCACCATTCACTTTAAGCACAATACGCTCTTTTTCCAGAGAAACATGCGGTTTTCCGGTTGTATTTTAATAAGGAAGAAAGATTTTCGAAAACGGAAAAATGGCGATTCTAGATAAATGTCATTGTATTCTTTCGAAAAGGAATTTCGGACGCCCGTGTTAAGCAATTATGCTTTAGCAAAATTCTCATCAGTAGCATCATCGTTACTATCGCGTAGAGAAGGTATTGATTTTTAATGTTAGTATACTTTACATACGACCATAATTTCTTAAGATTCTCTACCAAATTACGTGACAGGGTTTCGTTGTGGAATTTACTATAAGCTTCTCCCGTTGAAGTTAGAGCTAAATTCCGAGTGTCTGTAAAGGAACTGCCATTCTTGAGGATTTTGTGTCCGTTTAAATTTGACTTGCTTTTTTTCCGTTTGCATGAGTGATCTAACCTTTTTTGTGTACAACGGCGGGTCAAACCCCTCTTTTGATAATTTGTTTGGTATAATTCAATTGTTGTCGATATTATTTCTTTGAACGTAAGCCACATCTGACACACTAACATTGTTAGTTTCGCAAGTCAGAAGATTTTCACTCAGGAAAGCGTTAATCGAATTTTTATCTGATTTTTCGAACAGATATATTTTTCGTTTACTTTTGGTAGATTTGCGGAATCAGATATTCATTTTGTAGGATGGCTGGCTTAGGTCATGAGGTACCAGGTGTTAAGAAATTTTGTAGCTGGGAGGACACGTCACAGTTGGAATGGGTGGGAAAACATAGCAGATGGTGTAGTATACTGCATTACTGTGAGAAATTGCGCCAATGCTACCCGGAAACATTCTCATTGGCTTCCCCCCACCTCTACGTTTCTTTAGTAATAAAAATTAGATAAACTAATGTATAGAAATTGATATGATTTTTCGTAAATATTATGTTTAGAGTAAGGTTTATTATGGTGTGTTTTGTTTATTTAGAAAGGGATCAATTATGTAAAACAAATGAGTAACTATGTTGGAGACGTAGCGCTTCCCGCCAAAAGTAAGAGTACGCGGGAACGGCAC
Source organism: Locusta migratoria (assembly GCA_026315105.1). NCBI lineage: Eukaryota > Metazoa > Arthropoda > Insecta > Orthoptera > Acrididae > Locusta > Locusta migratoria. The sequence continues at coordinate 712,502,095 of CM048745.1, read as the reverse complement.
TGGGAGGTGGCGAGGGCAGTTCAGAGAGTTCCACACGGCGTTAGGAAGATTAACAGTTATGTTGTAATGAAATATATGTACAAGTTCATGACAATGAACCGCGTGATATATATATCGTTTGTTGTTTCGCGACATAGGAATAAATTATGAAACAACTCTCATCCCGACTTTCTGAAATACCAACTACGAGCCTAGCCTCCAGTTCTAAAGCTTCCACAGCACATCACTTCAAGAAAAGAAGATCCACGACCTGTGCACTGTTTCTGCGTGGGAACATAGATATAACTAAGAATCCAGGTTAGTGACCAGAAAATGTTACTACACGCACTGACGATGCAGGTAGTTCTACGGCCCTCACGTGCAGTGCTACGCGATTAAATCTCGCGACATTGGCTCGAGCGCGGTAGCAATATCGCCAAGGGAAGTGTTGGAGTGAGAGAAAGGGATATAATTTAGGTGAAGGCCAACTGACTTTTTATCTAAAGCTCTTTCCATGTATCCTTCATCTCTTAAACCCCGCTTTGATTTTCGCTACTACATGTATTCACTATTCCCTGTGTCGGTTTTGATACTCTTTATTAGCTCCGGATTATTAGTTGCTAAGAGGTCAAGTATATTTTCACAACTATCCTAACAATTAGTGATTATCTCAGGAATCGCCGATGAATAAAATGTTCTTTTGCAAGCCGTATAAAGCCCACCATATTCCATACGTAATGTGCAAAAACCAGCCGATTTGCTCAATTTGGATGGTCTCCATGGAGTGTTTAATATTTTAAACTTTGACTCTGTAATGGACGACAGATACTGTATTGTCGTTCTAATATATATACAAATGGCTATCTATAGAACCCGAGATATGGGCCCTGAAAAATGGCGAATCGCACTTGCCGTTAACGATCATATTAATACCGCGTACTGCCGTGCAATATCTACATTTCTTCTTCGGTACCTTACTTTTCCGAATGGTTAGTCGATCCTCATCTAACTAATCCTCACTTTTCGGGTTGTATGTCTTCGGACTCATAGATACTACACATCAAGAATTGTTTACCACTTCCTGCAATAATTTCAGAAATTGTAATGGAAAGTTATACATCACACACCGTTGCTCCTCGTCGGAGCTTCGAATCCTCCCTCCGGCATGGATGTGTGTGTGTGTGTGTGTGTGTGTTGTCCTTAGGTTAGGTCAAGTTAGTTGAAGTAGTTTGTAGCTGAATCCCGTAGACTTACAAAGATTTATTTTGAACTCTTCCTGCATATTTATTCTACCATCTGCACTTAAGAGTGGAATTTCTATTACAGGTGGCTATTACTTTTCTGTTCGGTAAATAAGCTCTTAGGACGATATTTTTTCTATTTGTTCATATTCATCCTTCAGCCATTTCACATTGGCTTCCCAAGATGTCCTACTTATTAAGAGTTCGACAATGTGTAATGGTGCCAGATGTTAGAAATTCTGACAAAAACAGGAGTAAGCCAAAGGAAAATGGAGTACCATAAAGTACCTACACGAACCAAAAACATTAAATACAACTACCATGATCTAATTGATTGAATAAAAGAGGGTGTAAGACAGAGATGCAATCCGTTGCCATTACTATGCATCTTCAACGTAATGACGTTAATAATAGGAAGTTTCAATAGCGTCGTAAAATTTCAGAGTGAAATTGTAACAATAGAGGATTCGGCAAAGTGAATTGCTAGTGTCAGTAGAAGTGAAGAAGTATTACAGGGCTTGTTGAATAAAATAAGTAGTCTAATGAGTACAGGATATGGACTGAAGTGAGAGGTGCAAAATGACAAAAATGATGAGAAGTTGCAGTAACGAGAATAGCGAGAGACTTATCAATTTGTGATCACGCTTTAGATGTCCCTGTTTCTACCTTGGACGCAAAATAACCATGACGGAAGAAGGAGGTCTAGAAAGCAGACTAGCACAGGCAAAGAGGGCATTACTGCCCAAGACGGGTCCACTGGTAACAATCATTGGCGTTAACATGTGAGGACGAGATTTCTGTGACGGTATATTTGGATCACAGCTATATATGGTAAATCTAAACTAGTACAGTGGGAAAATGTTGGAAGAATTTTGAAAATTAGGTGGACTGATAAGCTAAAGACTGAAGACATTATCCGTCGAATCGGAGGATAAACGAACTTATGGAAAATACTGTCAGGAAGGACGGAATAGGAGCTGAAAAAGCGTAAATATTAAGAAGAATAAATTTGAATATATTTGGGACAAAGGGTGCCAATGCTACTCAGAAATGAAGTAGTTTGCCCAAAAGATTAAATAGCGTTGGACCAGGTCAAATCAGGCTGGACTATTGGAAAATGAAGCTGATAGTCTTTTCTCCGGTCATCGCCTATATTTCAAGCACAATTTCAGTTTTTTTCCTGATACGGGTTACAATACTGATTTATTGAATGGTCTTCCTTGACTTCTGTTCTGTACTGGCTTGCATATTTTTATCCTACAAGATAATCACTCGACTCATTTCTTCGAGATGTTCGCTTCACTTTCAATATTTTGATATTTGTATTGAAGTTATAAAAACTCTACCTTTTTTTATGTGTAACCCTTGATAGAAAAGCGTTGGAACTGCTACTGTCTTATAAATCGAATTCTAGGTTCCTGTAAGATGTATGAGACAGGCGAAGTACCCTCAGACTTTAAGAAAAAGTTATAATCCCCATTCCAAAGAAAGCAGGTGCAGGCAGGTGTGAAAACTACAGAACCATCAGTTTAATAAGTCAGAGTTGCAAAATATTAAAACGAATTACATACAGAAGGATGGAAAAGCTGGTAGAAGCCGACCTCGGGGAAGATCAGTTTGGGTTCAGGAGAAATGTAGGAACACGGGAGGCAATACTCACTTTACGACTTATCCTAGAAGATAGATTAAGAAAAGGCAAACCTATATTTCTAGCTTTTGTAGATTTGGAGAAGGCTTTTGACAATGTTGATTGGAATAAACTCTTTCAAGTTCTGAAGCAAGCAGGTGTAAAATATAGGGAGCGTAAGGTTATTTACAACTTGTACAAAAACCAGACAGCGGTTGTCAGAGTTGAAGGGCATGAAAGAGATGCAGTGGTTGGAAAGGGAGTAAGACAGGGTTGTAGTCTTTCTCCATTGTTATTCAATTTGTACATTGAGCAAGCTATAAAGGAAAGTAAGGAGAAATTTGGAGAAGGAATTAAAGTTCAAGGTGAAGAATTAAAAACATTGCGTTTTGCCGACGACATAGTAATTCTGTCAGAGACAGCAAAGGACCTGGAAGAGCAATTGAAAGGAATGGACAGTGTGCTGAAAGGTGCATATAAGATGAACATTAACAAGAGCAAAACTAGGGTAATGGAGCGCAGTGTAAGAAAATCAGGTGATGCTGAAGGAATTAGATTGGGAAACGAAGCAATAAAGGAGGTAGATGAGTTTTGTTACTTGGGCAGTAAAATAACAAATGATGGTCGCAGTACAGAGGATATAAAATGCAGAATGGCAATGGGTAGAAAAGCGTTCTTGAAAAAGAGAAATTTGTTAACCTCGAATATTGATTTAAGCCTAAGGAAGTCCTTTCTCAAGGCATTTGTGTGGAGTGTTGCCTTGTATGGGAGTGAGACATGGACGACAAACAGTGCGGACAGGAAGAGGATTGAGGCTTTTGAAATATGGTGCTACAGAAGAATACTGAAGATTAGGTGGGTGGATCGCGTATCTAATGAGGAGGTACTGAACAGAATTGGGGAGAAAAGAAATTTCAGGCATACCTTGACTAAAAGAAGGGATAGATTGGTAGGACACATTCTTAGACATGAAGGAATTGTGAATTTAGCATTGGAGGGAAGTGTGTGTGGAAAAAATCGCAGAGAAAGACCAAGAGATGGATACAGTAAGCGGATTCAGACAGATGTAGGTTGCCGTTTTTATGTGGAGATGAAGAGGCTTGCTCAGGATAGGGTATTGTGGAGAGCTGCATCAAACTAGTCTCCGGACTGAAGACCACAACAACAACAACAGGTTCCTGTCATCGTTTATGTTTTTCCCACAACGGGTTATTTTAGACATATATTCCCGAACATAGTCAATTCCTCTTCTCCATATTTCCGAGGCACTGGGACGCCAACCGTAATTGATATTTGGCAAAAAACAGTCTTGGTTGCACATATACGATTTTAATTACCTTAACACGTGACGCGTCTCGCCTGCTCTAGGCATCATTAGACAAATTAAGGAAATTACAAACTTGTTTAAATAAATACACTTGATATAAAAGTATATAAACATGTACAGATATTAGACATAATTGCTATACGGAAGTTCTTAGCTGGTTATGCTACAGCTCACAGGACCACATTTGTGTTTCAGGGAGTGGTGTTGCATATAAAATCGACTGCTGCTGTTACCTGACCTATGGGAACATGAAATTCGTAGTGATAGTAATGCACGAAAAATTATCGAGGATGTAACATGATTATCGAAGTTAGGCAATCGAGGTATTTTAATGTGCAGAAAACGATGTAGCTCCAGAGGTGTACACCGCCTTTATGTAGACTAAACTGGTGTCTTCAAGCATATCAATTTGGCATAAATAAAATTAAATGTGGCAGTCAAAGTTCATGATTGGAAAAGAGGCAGTGAAGCCACAAATAAAACCGAACTTGACCGTTACCTTAGCTATGTTCACTTCGCTATGGCGGATCCGCTCCCTGCCCAAAAGAGACGCCATAACGCCGGCAACTGAACGGCCCAGCGCACGCGAAGGCTCAGAGGTGCCGCTCGTGTCTGTGCCTCTCAAACAGCTACAATTTACAGGAGTGGAAAAAACATTGTTTTATATGAGTGGCAACCTGGATACTTGGGTAGTAAGAAATTTATTCGTTAAACCAAAGTTTTATCTATACTTAAAAGTTCAATATTATACGCCACATTATTACATGACACACGAATGTTTCCGGTGTGCTATAGCTTAACTAGTTTAGAGATCCCTTATAGCAACTATGTTTGAAGTCTGTACATTTCATAAACTTTTATGTAAAGTGCATTTATTTAAACAACTTTGTAATTCCCCCTGAGTGACTGATGACGCTTAGAATAGGTGAAATGCGTCACATCTGAAGATGAAAAAACAGATATTTGTGCAACCAAGACTGTTTCTCGCCACTTTTTTTCTCATGTGGTCACCATACTTCTACGTGACACCGCCTTGTAAACAGATAAAATGTACAACTGATTCTATTATTCTGTGACTAATCAATTTTTGAACGTATGTGACATTTTGCTCCAAAAACAACTAATTTCACCGTTTATTATTATCTAGCGAAATTGTGTTGTTGTCCTAAGTCCGGAGACTGGAATGATGCAGCTCTTCACTTTAATCAAAAAATTCAAACGTCTGTAAATCTATCGGACCAAACTGCGTGGTTATCAGTCCGTAGCTTACAAACTACTGAAACCTAGGTAAACTAACCTACAGAAAAACACACACACACCCATGCCCCAGGGAGGATTCGAACCTCCACGGCGAGCAGCCGCGCGCTCCGCAGCGAGGTGCTTTAGACCGCTCGGCTACTCCACCGCGGCTTCACTTTACTTTACCCTGAAAAAATGTTAAGCTTAAGGGACTTAACTGCGGGGTCATCAGTCTCTAAACTTACAAAGTTATTGATGAACTACCTTAAACTAAAGACAGCACAAACATCCATGCCCGAGGAGGGATTCGAACCCGCGACGGGGAACGGCCTCGCACATCGGAGCATAGCGCCTCAATGCGCTTGGCCATTCTGCCGCGGCACTCTATCCTGAGCAAGCCACTTCAACTCCTCATAAGAATGACATCCTACATCCGTTTCAGTCTGCTTGCTGTATTCATCTCTTGGTCTCCCTCTGCGAATTTTACCCCACACATTTTCCTCCAACGCTAAATTCACGATTCCTTGATGTCTAATAATGTGTCCTATCAGTGAATCAATTCTTTTAGTCAAGGTATGCCAGAAATTCCTTTTCTCCCCAATTCTGTTCAGTTAATTAGTTACGCGATCCACCCACCTAATCTTCAGCATTTTTCTGTACCACCACATTTCAAAAGCTTCTATCTTCTTCCTGTCCGCACTGTTTATCGTCAATGTTTCACTCACATACATGGCAACACTCCAGACAAATGCCTACAGAAACGACTTCCCTACGCTTAAATTAATATTCTATGTTAACAAATTTTCTCTTTTTCAAAAATGCTTTTCTTTCCATTCACTTAATCTAATTCCTTCAGTATCGAGTGATTTTCTGACATTCCATTCCATTACACTCGTTTTACTCTTGTTAATGTCCATATTATACCTTCCTTTCAACACACTGTCCATCCCTTTCAACTGCTCTTTCAGGTCCTTTGCTGTCTTTGACAAAATTAAAATTTTTTAATTCTTCACCCTTAACTTTAACTCCTTTTCCAAATTTCTCCTTGCTTTCCATTATAGCTTGCTCAATGTACAAAATGAGTAACATTGGAGATGGGCTTACTCCCTTCCTGCATCCCTTTCATGCTCTTCAACTCTGATAACTGCAGTCTGGTTTTTGTACAAGTTACAAATAACCCTCCGTTCCCTATATTTTACTCCTGTGTATCCATCAGAAATCTTTAATAATGAATGGAGTCTCCTCCACGGGTCATTTTTCCATTCTCCTTCTGCAATGTGTCATTTTCATGTAATAGAGAATTAAAGTGGAAATTCTGTTAATCTTAATTCTATGGTTCAAAATCGCCTTCCATTTCTAAATTTCATTATTTAAATACACGTTAAAAGCCTTGCATAACCGCTGCACATTTTTCTCTTTTCTTTGTGGTGATGAGCTACATTAGAGTCTCTTTTATACGTAAAATTCAGTTTTCTGTTTGCACTGGCTCTTAAAATGTTTGTCGCTTCTTTCACACAAATGAAAATGGCTACAGACAGAAATGGGCTTGCCATGTAATACATGATATTATAAAGTTAATCCGAATAAAATAAATCTGACTGCCTACAAAGGATGTTTCAAAAGTTTTTAATTTTGAGATATTACGACCATGTTCTAGACACACAAAGAAAAAGTAATTAAATATTTACTCGGTAATTTCCTACTGATAATTCACCGTGAACAACTTCTCTAACATGCGTGTAATACGCCTGCGTAATAATAGTTGGAATTTTCAGTGAATCGTGTCAAGCCATCATGTCGTAAAATTAATTTCCATTTGTGTGTGTGTGTGTGTGTGTGTGTGTGTGTGTGTGTGTGTGCATACAATAACCTTTATTGAACAATCAGAACTATTTATTACCATGTTTTTAAATTATTAAGTAGCATTGTTGTAAAAACATCTAAAGAAAACTATAATACCCTAGGGCCTTGTGTTTCGAATGGTGGTGAACCTTATCTCCAACTGACCATCCTGATTTATGTTTACACTGGTTTCCTAATTTATTGCACGTAAGTGATACAGTTTTTCCAATACAAGGTCGTGACAAAATCCTTTATAATTTGAATGATCTGGCGGTACTTAACCCGCAATAGTACGAGATCACCCACATCCTTGTAAAAGTGATCTGTAGGTAACGAAAACCATTATCACTACTACTAGAAATTATTTTCCATTTCCTCACTGAAGTTAATTAAATTCTATTATGTCACCTTCGAAGTTCTCTGCATATCCTGGTAGTAACTGTTTAAGAAATTTTCGTTAAAAGTCAGATAAAAGAAAATAGAACCGTCTTTCTTTCTGTCAATTATTTTATATAGTTAAAATACTCTAAATCATTATATATTCGAGATTAGTTGTCAGATTAAATGAATGATCAAATGAACTGAATGTACAAAAACAGGTTACTGACACAGATTAATAAATTTCTACACTGCGGGAAAATTACCGAGTTAATTATTCGAATCAGCCGAACTCGTAGCTACTCATTCCGACTTCCGACTCGTTGAAAAACACATATGGACCTGCCGTGCCAGTCAGTGATGCGATTTTACTGAAAATAAACTAAATTAAATCGATAAAATCAGCTCACTGTGTCCCTTTTATTAAATGCAGATTTTCGCAGGTTGTCCAGATGATTAATTGCAAAGTGCCTGACGCTTGCGACCCATCCACAATTACATGGTATCATCTGTCAAGTGCAAAACGTATATAAAACTTGTTAGTTACAAATTTTTTTTCGTATTTTTCTAAGATATTAAGGCATTCCACCACAGTCAATCTAATTTGGGCGAGAGATGACTAAGTTTGTGCTCGAACCCAGTTAATAAAAGAGACATGGCCCAAGGCTCCATCTTTCACTGACCTCGCGTAAATAGTGAAGAAGTACTGAATAGAAATGGGGAGAAGAAGAATTTCTGGCATACCTTGCCTAAAAGAAGGGATCGATTGATAGACCATATTCTAGGACATCACGGAATAGTCAATATAGCATCGTACGGAAGTGTGTGGGGTAAAAATCGCGGAGAGCAGATTGAAATGGATACGCGTTGTCTTTCTTATGTGGAAATGAAGTGGCTTGCTCCGGATAGAGTAGGATGAAGAACTGTATCTAACCAGAACAAATCAACAACAATAATCTCTAACAGAGTTTCTATGGACTCACTTTCAGGCACCTGATGATTGCTTCTGAAATACAAGTCGTGCCTACCTTTCAAGAAATAACGTTTTTATAATTCGGTTAACTCTAGGGGACACTGTTATTCATTTAAATCATCATTTGTTGATGTGTCATGATGATAAAACTGTTCCATATTGAATTAGCTACAGAAGATTCATATTGCAATAAGAATTTTTAAACCTCTATTATTTTTATGGGAAGTTATTCCTAAGGAAATAACAGCGACATAGTACAAATTTTAAATAAAATGATAATTAAAGCAGTCAAGATCGAATATGGTATTTTATTTTATTGTGATGTCCGGTTTCGGTTTACATGGATGATCATCAGACTATGTCCTTGGCGAGGAGCCTGCCCATCTCTTGTAGAGCAACACAAGAGAGGAGCCAGCTTCTCACCAAGGACATGATCTGATGATGATCCGTGAAGATCGAAACCGGTCATCACAATAAAGTCAAATATCATATGAGATCTTGACAGCTTTAATTATTCATTTACTCTAATTATTAGTTATTTTAAAATGTTTTGTATTCAAAAAGTTTGCAGATAAAATTAATTCAACACAAAAACAACAAAAACAGAAATTTTTATACCTGAGACCTGTTGTTTATTGCACTTTCTATAACCTGCTGCATTATATTTAAAATCAGGTCGTACATCTTATAATACAGCATACAATGGCATAAGTTCTTTCACGTTATTATTTGGAAAGTCTATCGAGCAATAATCTGAAATAGAAAAATAACTAAAGAAAAGAGAAAAAATACATAGATAATTAGAAAATAACATATTGAAAAAGAGAAAAAAAAATTACAAAGAGTGTACATATTTAGTTCTTTGAAAGGTTGTTGCAGGTGGGAGGGTCTCGGGAAAAAAATAATTTCGAGCTTGTCCCATCTGAACCTGCCTCTATTTAATCTAACAATATTTTTCCATGCCATAAACTGATCAGGTTTTAATTCATAAAATGCAGCAACCAGTTTCATGTAATAATTTATTTGTGATGACCAGTTTCGGGTGCATGAGTGCCCTTCTTCTGGTCTATTTTAGTCTGTATCATATACATCTCTTAAGCTACAAACTAAAATAGATCTGCAGAAGGGCACTCAAGCGCCAGAAACAGGTAGTCGCAAATAAATTATTACATGCAACTCGTTGTTGCATTTTATGAATTATAATCCAACTTTGTTACTTTTTTTACCTGTTGTGTAAAACTAGGTGATGAAATTGCTGAAATGAAATGAAAAAGTGGCAATTTGGTCGCTGGTATCCAGATCCAAATAGGCTGAAATGGAAATGATAAGTAAATTTAATAATTAAATTACATAAATTGGAATAAAACATTAAAGGTGAAGAATTGAATTAAAAAATTGTGGTGCGGCCAGGAATCTAAATCCGACCCTCATGCTCAATTTTCATATGTCTTAAACATTAGACCACTGCAACATTAGCGATTAAGGTGCCTTGGAATAGTCTGACTTCCCTCGACGTCACAAAAACTAATTCTGCTTCTGTGTTCCATGAAACATTGCCACAACTGCCAAGGTCTCCGTGCATCTGAATAGCACCTCGCCAATGAACATATCGTAAATTTCCTGCCTTTTACCTTAGGCTAAGGTGACATCAGTATCATTATAATTATAAATCTGTATACCCAGAGACCGTTTTGCGTCTCGAAAATGTCAAAGACATTAAAGGGAAAGCATTGAATTAAAATTTGTTCTGTGGCCGGGATTCGAACCCGGACCTCCATTCTCATAGACAGACGTCTTAACTATTTCGTGGAACACAGAAGCTGAATTATTGTTTGTGACGTCGATGGAAGTCGTACTTAGACTATTCCGAGGCGCCTTAATCGCTTGTGTTGCGGTAGTCTAGTGTTTACAAAGTGCTTGATACGGATATAGGATCAACCTGGTACAAAATAGTTAATGAGACGATACCAACAAGAGAGAAACTTCACAAAATACATTTTTCCGTAACTGACAAATGCAAGGAGTGCAGTCTCATCGACACCTTGCAACACAGATTTATCTGTGGAGAAAATAAACGTATATGAGAATGGTGCAGAAAAATAACTGGCTTATATTTGCAGAACAGCACAGCAACACATTTTTCTCATCTTGATAATGAAACCTGACGGCAGTTACTACCCAATCAGCAAGACACACACGTGGACCAGGTTACTAGGGCATACACTATACTACAGAACCAGTACACAAGACAAGACCTCATACTCAGCCTATAGATTGTACGTCGCAACAAGAGCCTAACTCTTGGAGAAGGGTGCTAACTATAGGAAAAGATTTGCCAATTATATCACGGCACAACAAATAAGGAGGATATGAGGGAAAAACAGAAAAAAACAAAAACGAACAAAGGACGAGGAAAGACGAACGTAGAAATAAAGGGATAAGCGGCATCCAATAGTCAAGATTTGTCACAGTTTATATATTACTGTTTCATTTAGATCCTTTTCCTTAAATTACTTAAGAAGATGTTTGCTTTCACATTACCTCACTTCGACGGAGAGGGGTTGAGTTACCTTTGATTTTTATTTTCATTTTCAAAAGAAATTCATCTCTAGGAATTAGGGAAAGAAAAATGAATTTCAGTCCCTGTAAATCAACAGGACATGTGCGACTATCGATGACTGGCGCACTCAGGGCTAAGAGACGACAAATTGAGAGAACGCAGGAGGACAAATGGGAAACCAGGAAAACAAGACCAAGTATACAGCTTGGGGGAACATAATAAAGCAAATATAGAGAAGACAAGCCTTGGGTGCTGCCGATATGCTGCAGTTCATATATGGGGGAAATAAAAGAACACAAAATCAATCAATCAATTAAGAGTTATTGAGGGAAAACGTTTCCAAGCTTCTTTTCGGAAGAAATTTTAAGTTTCTTTTGTTGATGTCAGTTTCTAAGCAGTGACAAAAAAATGGAAAAAATGTGGTTAAGATGTCTGTCTAGTAAACGTGGAGGTCCGGGTTGAGCTCCCGGCCGCAGCACAAATTTTAATTCAGTGCTTCGCCTTTAATATCTTTGACATTTTCGAGACGCAAAACGGTCTCTTGGTATATGCAGTAGAGTCTCAATTATCCAATCTTCGGTTATCCGACCTTCCGTTTTAACCGACCGTTTCACCGCGCCGGGACTGTACGCAGTAACCGTGCGCCAGCCGACAGGTCAGTGACCATACGCGTTGTTTGTTTCGGCGCGCCTCACTATCACTCAGTTTATTGTCGCCGTCTGCTATCCCTCAGTCCTCAGTGCTGACCTACATCTGTAATAGAGTGGAATTGTTGCGCTTTGTTTATTAAATAAAATTGTCGTTATGGCTTCAAAACGGAAAATGGTGGTCGTTTGACTGGCAGAAAAAGTTAAAGCATACACAATGGTGAAACTTTATTAAAATTGGCGCAAGATTATAACGTCGGGAAAGCAACAATTGGAGAATGGAAAAGCTAAAAATGTTCAAATGTTTGTCAATCTATTGGACCAAACTGCGTGGTCATCAGTCCGTAGCTTACAAACTACTTAAACCTAGGTAAACTACCCTAAGGACAAACACACACACCCGTGCCCCAGGGAGGACTCGAACCTCCACAGCGAGCAACCGCGTGCTCCGCAGCGTGACGCTTTAGACACCTCGGCCACTCCACCGCGGCTGGAAAAGCTACAGCAGTGAAACTGGGAAGTGGTGTTCTCAGTGAGCAATCTCGACTCTTTTGTAAGATCGGAATACCATGGAAAAATGTGATTATGAAAAAGCAAAGAAAGCTTTGTTCCTATAGTTTACTCATCAGACAGATAAACGTGTACCTATTTCGGGACAATTTGCAAAAAAAACTTCAAGTTTAGTAATGAACTAAACGAAGTTGAATCTGATATTCAAATGTTCAAATGTTTGTAAAGCATATGGGACTCAACTGCGGGGCTATCAGTCCCTAAACTTACAAACTACTGATGAACTACTTATGAACTAGGACGGCACAAATATCCATGACCGAGGGGGGATTTGAACCCCCGACCGTAGTGGCCGTGCAGACCGTGACTGAAGCGCCTCAGTCCCCTCGGCCACCGCGGTCGGCGAATCTGATATCCCACTACTTTTCTTCGAGTGCCGTCTAATGTATTTGAACGTTATGTTCAGATCTTGTTCACGTATTTATTAATATTTCTAGGTTCAAATAAATTTTTCAAACATTTTTGAATTATTTTCCGTGTTCGCAGCACCAGCTCCACCAAAGAGACTGCCTACATCACACTTGTGCGTCCTCTCCTGGAATAATGTTGCCCCTTGTGGGACCCTCACCAGGTGGGACTGACGGAAGATATTGATAGGGTTCAGAGAAGGGCAGCTCGTTTGGTTTTATCATGTTACGGGGTGGAAAGCGTCACGGAAATATTGCACGAATTGGGGTGGAAATCGTTAAAAGAAAGACGTTATTTATTCATTGCGGCGTGATCTGTTTGCGAAGTTTCAATCAGCGACTTTTACTTCTGAATGTGAAAATATTTTGCTAGCACCCACCTACTTAGGGAGACATGACCATCCCAATAAAGTAAGTCGGAACGATTTAGGTGTTCTTTCTTCCCGCGCGCTATTAGAGAATCGAACGGTAGAGAAAAGTTAGCCGGCCGCGGTGGCCGAGGGGACTGAGGCGCTTCAGTCACGGTCTGCACGGCCACTACGGTCGGGGGTTCGAATCCCCCCTCGGGCATGGATATTTGTGCCGTCCTAGTTCGTGAGTAGTTCATAAGTTTAGGGACTGATGACCCTGTAGTTGAGTCCCACAAGCTTTACAAACATTTGAACATTTGATTTGAGAAAATTTATGAAAGTGGTTAATGAACCCTCTGACAGGCACTTAAACGTGATTTGCAGAGTATCTATGTAGATGTTATCTCACTTTTCCGTTTATCCGACCCTGCTGCGACCGGTTTAGGTCGGATAATCGAGACTCTACTGTCCATTTGTAATTATAATAAATTGGAAACTGTTGCCTGAAGCACGACATACGGGATCGCAGAAGGGTTGTGTCCTACGCAGCGACCTCTAAACGTGAGTGATGAGGGTATGGAGAATAAATGGCTCTGACACACGCACAGTGGCGTCTCTGGGGCGCCGTACGTCTGCCGTGTAAGGCCCGGCGCACACTTGACGCAGCAGAGGCAGAGCAGAGGCAGAGGATAGGCCTCTGTCCGTCTGTAACGCATGCTTTCTAATGGGGTAGCGCACACTTAACGCAGCCGAGGCGGAGGGCAGGCGTTTCCTCGGTCACGCCTCTGTCCCGTTGTCCGAGGCGCACAGTTTTCCTGCGCCTATGTTCCACCTCTGTCGCAAAGTGAAATTTCAAGTCATCGGATATGCTTCGAAAAAAATTGTTTTATGTAGACGAATATAATCTTCATCCTTCTCTGTACTTAGTTTCTTTGTAACACTTTTACTTTCTGCGTAAAAAAATTAAAAATACTATTTTCCGATTTGTGCGTGTTTTGCGCTAACGCAGCTTCCACAATCGATTTTGCAGAAACTACTCACTAGAAAAAAATCATTTTTCTGTATCATATAGGTAAAAGCCACCGCATGACGTTGGGGAGGTTTTCTTTTCGTTATTGTACATAGTTATTGTTATAATAACAAATAAAGTACAACGCCGCGCATATTTTGAAGAGTTTGCAGTGGAAAAAGTAGTCGCTGGCTAGTTTGCGTTTGGTGCATTTTACACCATACATTACTCCGAACGAAATGTAGCTAACATACCGAAATTGTTTTTAACGGTGGAAGGAGAGCTATATCTCTTTCGATTCTCGAGAAAATACGTGAGATACACATTTGACGCGACGCGGTCGGCAGCTACGCGGCACACGCACGTCTGTTGCCGCCTGCTGTGCCGAGTGCGGAGCTGCCTCGTGTCTCCCTTCTTCGTATGCTGCCGATACAGACCCAAACTGGAAACGAACAACTTACTGAAATAGAAAGACACCGAGATTCATAAACCGAAGATGCTGATTGTGTATTTTTACGGTCTATAGTCTCTGGTTTCAGTAAACTTTGTGGCAAGCATGAAAGCACTATATAAGCTAAAATTCCCGTTACTACTGAATAATAAGTTCGGCGATACCAGAAGGGACGTGCAACGATTTTTTTTACTGTCAGGGACTTCCTTCAATTTCTTGAAACACAATGTCCACCCCTTCGTGGAGCTTCAGCTCACTGCTAAACCATAGATGATGCTAGAAACGTCTCTCGTCAGTATTTCTCAACCTGAATTCTATACTACGTTCAGAAATTCAACATTTGCAAAAGTATTAGCATTAGCTTCACTAATTACTAACAAATATAATGGCTGCTGATGGTCTTTAACATTAGAAATGCAATGGAATGAAATACTGCATGTCATGCACAGCTACCGTTATAGAAGAAGGAAAAAAGCAAACGTCAGTATCTTAGTACTCAGGAGCATGGAAGAGCTACGAATAAAGACCTAATTAATGAAACACTTTGCGTGCAAATGCATTTAAACAAGGAAACTATAATTTGCAAAATTTTTCATATCGTTATATCTTTCAATCTAAGACATATGAAAAGCATACCAGGTGTCACCGAGAAGAAAAGTGTTTCTGATCGTATGTACTGCGCCACAATCATGATTAAATATGTCAGTTGTATAAAAGTTCTTTCAATTATTTGCTGTGACACTTGTTTCACTGAATTATAAAAGAAATGAAAGAAAAATAAATCTGACTTTAATTAAATTCCTAAAACATATCCGTAATTTTTCTTTAGCGGGTGTGACATGTCACACTATTTTTCTTCTCTTTTAAGTCCTTCTTACTGAGCATGTGACCCTGTTGGAAATGTCGTCTGTTTAGTCAGAATAGCTCAAGAGCTTATAATGAACTTCCATACACCAGAAAAGTTCGCCAAATATTTGTCACTTTTACCTGTTGCTCAACAGACCTTGCAGTGCTCTTATACTCTATCAGAATACACACACACACACACACACACACACACGCACACACACACATTAAATTGACTGAGTTTTGAAGGAGATCCAGGAATTAAATCTGATTGCATGGAGAGGTTTGCAGTGGACATGCAGCACGTGCTGTTGCAAGCTGCGCTGCCTCCTCTGCCTGCGCTGCGTCAAGTGTGCGCTGACCAGCAGAGGCCCTGCGCCTCGCCTCTGCCTCTGCTCTGCCTCTGCTGCGTCAAGTGTGCGCCGGGCCTAAGGCGAGACGCGAGCGCCGCAGCACTGTGCGCGTCGCGGGTAGCGTGCCATGCAGGGGCTGCCGTGTCGGCGTGTTGCGGGGGCATCGCCGACGCCTCCAGTTCGGTGGCTAATGGCCCGCGCGGGAAGCCGGCGCCGTGATTAATCGCTCGCTTAGAAGGCGACCGCAGCCGCCAAGTTCACGGCCTGCGACCTCGCCGCGTCAATTCTGCCAGCGTCGATACGGGCTGTCGTTCGTGCCGCGGATACACCGCCAAAGCCATTAACGCCTGCGGAGCTCATCATCTGGCGCGTAAACTGCGGAAGCGGCGTTTTATCGCGCGCCGCTCACACACATGCGGCAGCTAGTAGATCGCGTTATCTGAACACGGGAAGGTGCTCTCGCGGACGGTCGCGAAAATTATTCAGCTAGAAGTATCCAGGTCGGATAGCTCAACAACGGTATATTATATTTATATACATGTGGCGTCTGTTCCGAAAGGCCCGCCGCGGTGGCCGAGGGGACTGAGGCGCTCCAGTCACGGTCTGTACGGCCACTACGGTCGGGGGTTCGAATCCCCCCTCGGGCATGGATATTTGTGCCGTCCTTAGTATTAAGTAGTTCATAGGTAGTTTGTAAGTTTATGGACTGATGGCCCCGTAGTCGAGTCCCATAAGCTAAACAAACATTTGAACATTTGTTTCGAAAGAACAGACGTTACTTCTGATCACGGAACAGATGCCACATGTATATAAATATAATATGCCGGTGACGGGCAATGATCCTATCGTTAGTAGGGAGGAGTGGGCAAGTTTGAAGCCCTTACTCTTACGGGAATTAGTTTAATAACTACGAGTTTGAGTACTGTGGACGGGGCGAAGCTGGGATTTTGGATCTAACGGGAGGCGTGCTTAGGTAGTACTTCCAGGTGCGGTGATCACTGTGTCCTCAGTGGTGTAGGGGTCAGCGCAACTGCCTAGAAAGCAGGAGACCCGGGTTCGAATCCCGGCGGGGTACACATTTTCTGCTTTGCCCAATCGCAGTTGATATCATATATTCTGTGAATATTAAATAATAACAACTGCAGGATCAGAAGTGACGTCTGTTTTTTCGGAACAAATGTTCAAATGTTTGTTTAGCTTATGGTACTTGCAGGTGCGGTGATCGCTGTGTCCTCAGTGGTGTAGGGGTCAGTGCAAGTGCCTAGAAAGCAGGAGACCCGGGTTCGAATCCCGGCTGGGTACACGTTTCCAGCTTTGCCCAATCCCAGTTGATGTCATATATTCTGTGAATATTAACGGTATATTAGTCGACCACGATATTGTTACATTTGGGAGTAATGTTTTGTTTTTTGTCGTGGGTTTCTTTTGTTGATGCCAGTTTCGAATCAGTGACAAGAAAATGAAAAAAAAGTGGTTAAGACGTCTGCCTAGTGAACGTGGAGGTCCCGGTTCGGTTCTCGGCCGTAGCACAAATTTTAATTCAGTGTTTCGCCTTTATCTTTAATGTCTTTGACATTTACGAGACGCAAAACAGTCTCTGGGTATATACATTTATAATTATAATAAATTATAAACTATTGCGTATCGAACAACATAGGAGATCGCCGAAGGGTTGTGTGCTACGGAGCAACCTATAAACTTGAATGATGACGGTATCGAGAATAAATGGCTTTGACTCATGCACAGTGGAGTCTTGGCGTCTCTAGGGCGCCGTACGTCTGCCATGGAAGGCGGTATATTAGTCGACCACGATATTGTTACATTTGGGAGTAATGGCGTTCCGCTTATTTTGTCGTGGGTGAGTGGGTATTTGGGACTGGATACGGAAGAGAGGATGCTACATATCTAAATCAGATACCTGGCGTTCCGAAGGGTAGTTTGATTGGTCCTCTACCATTCCTCATCTGAGTAAACGATCTGGAAGAGAATCTGATCAGTTAGGTTCTTTGCAGATGATGTCATTTATTGCCTAGTAATAAAAAGTTGAAATTTTTGTAAATCTATCGGACCAAACTGCGTGGTCATCAGTCCGTAGTTTACAAACTACTTAAACTAAGGTAAACTAACCTAAGCACAAATACACACACACACACACACACACACACACACACACACACACACACACACGCACGCACGCACATGCCCCAGGGAGGACTCAAACCTCCGACGGCGAGCAACCGCGCGCACCGCAGCGAGGCGTCTTAGACCGGTTGGCTGCTCCACCGTGGCGCCAAGTAAAATCTTAAGATCAAAAGCAACTGCAGAAAATAAGATATCTGTACGGTTTGAAAATTAGCAATTGATCGTAAATAATGAAAAGTGTGAGGTCTTACATATGATTACTAAAATGTATCCGTTAAACCACGTCAACAATATAAATCAGTCAAATTTGAAGGCCATAAATTCAGTTAGATACGACCCACACACACAAGTAGACAATGTCGTGGGAAAGGAGAAAGAAATACTCCGTTTTATTGGCCGGATATTTAGAAGCTGCAACAGAACCACTACAGATTTTGCTGTGTAGTGTGGTATTACCCTCAGGTGGATTCGACGCCCATCGAAAGAAGGCCAGCTCGTTTTGAACTACCCCGATATCTTGATACATGGGAGAGAGTGTAACGGAAATGATACAAGAGTAGGGATTGAAAAGATAACAATCAATCAGGTTTTCATTGAGGCGAGATCTACTTACGTTGCTACAGACACTGCAGGATGAAGGGAGTGATCTGAATGATAAGAATTCCCAAGAGGAAGTCTCAGCCAAGATGTCAATTAATTTAAAAGTCCTTTATTTAAAAGTCCTTTAAAAGTCCTTTATTTAGAATTACCAGTTTTTGTGCCCAAGGCATCACTTTGAGACCATCGTAGAATATTTTCAAAGGAGCCACGTTTGAAATCAACCACATGCGCATCATTATAAAATACATAAATTAAGAAAAGTATCTGCTATCGTAGATGTGACTTCCTCTTGGAAGTGTTTACCGAGACTACTTACGAAATTTCGATCGCTTACTTGCTCCTGTGAATGCAAAAAATCTATTTTGATTTCCATCTATATAGTAGGGATCATCATAATAAGAGATTGCCGCGGTGGAGTAGCCGAGCGCTCTAAAGCACCTCGCTGCGGAGCGCGCGGTTGCTCGCCGTGGAGGTTCGAGTCCTCCCTGGGGCATGGGTGTGTGTATTTGTCCGTAGGTTAGTTTACCTAGGTTTAAGTAGTTTGTAAGCTACGGACTGATGACCACGCAGTTTGGTCCGATAGATTTACAAACATTTGAACATTTTTGAACATAATAAGAGAGACGACAAAATTAGTTATTTCTTCCTGTGCGCTATTCGAGAATGAAATGGTAGATAATATGAAGGTGATGAAATTAAACTTCTGCCAGGCACTTTGCAGAGTACTCCATGTAGCTGTAGATGCGTTATGCAAAAACTGCACTAACGTTGATGATCGGAGGTTTGGATGTTCAATAACACAACGAGTAGACGACAATAACTTGAAGACATAACAGCATAGACGGTGCATTCTTTCTGACACTCGCCTTCTTTTCCTTACACCTTTGTTCTGCTTACGCTGGGCCTGCGTGATTCACTTAAAGGGGTAGCCGGATGCAGTTCGCCTCCTCCTAACTCCCTCTCCTCCTCTCCCCTCGGAAGAGGTATGTGTACTCCAGCTGTCTGCGTATGGTGTTACAGATGTGATTGCCTGCGAAATTTTATCCAAATATTTGTGAATCGTGTAACCGAGTTGGTCTGTGAGAAACAATCAAAAATCGACATCCAGGGTGGCCGGCACACCAATATTATGTCGTTAATCCGCCGCGCGGATTTCAACCCCAGTCGGTATACCTCCTCTTACAAGAAAGCGGAGAGTGGAAATACCTAAACATCTTGGCTGTTTCAAGTCTTGAATAAATTCAACTGGAAGATTTAAAATTTGTACTGCATCGGGATTCGAACCCAAATTGCCCGCTTTGATATCCTGTTATTTCAATGTTTAAATATTCAAATGTTTGTAAAGCTTAAGGGACTTAAGTACGGTGTCATCAGTCCCTAAACTTACAAACTACTTATGAACTACCTTATACTAAAGACGACAAACATAAATGGCCGAGGGGGGAATTCGAACCCCCGACGCTGGAAACCGCGCGCACCGCAAAACGGCGCTCCAGTACACGCGGCTAATCTACCACGGCTTTCTATGTTTATCGATGAGATCTTTGCTCGGTTTCTTTTTCTCATTATATTCGTTTATTACAGAATGCTATAAGCTATCTGACCGACCGTACTGAGCTTCCACACCGGCGTTGTCAGAAATATTCAGTCAGTTTGATTTTAGGATCCACCAATCCAATTATGAAGAATTACTACGCCGAGAAAGGCATAAAATTATTCTCCATCCAGCGAAAGCGATTTAGATAATTCGTGAAAAACAAATCCTCGCGTGGTTCCTTCGAAAGGGCACAGGTTACTCTCTTCCGCATTCTTCCCCAGTTACACTTCATGTAGCGAATGGCCTTATCGTCGGCGTCGTTTTAACTAAATATTGTCATGTTAAAACACTTTGCACTTAGAACACGTTTATTGCTAATAAAAGCGTACACTCAGTACAGACTGCCCCTTGCTTGGAGTGCTCCACTATTTATACACAGAAACAATTTTCTGCAACTTACAAGTACATCAGTCATATGAAACATGTACAACATTCTACAAGTATTAAATACAAAGAGATAATTTTTTCTACCCATAGCGGGATTTGAACTGGGAATTGCAAGCACAGAGACCTGCGATGCTAATCACTCCACCACGCGTTCCGTCGGAAGACTTCCGGCAATATTTTTTTTCCTTCTTCTTCTCCCCTGTCCTCTTCGCCCTTTTTATTGTGTCCACAACTGGCAATGTGGTTTGTCTTAGCATCAACATGTAACTTTACTATACAAGGATAAACAATGAACCTAAAGATCTTATAAACAATAAAAGTAACTGTTATTTTAAAAAAATTTTAAAGTAATAAAAAACGTCCACAGACAAGATAGGTGATTGCGTTAAATAACAATAATAAATTATCTAAATGTGCAGAAAGGTCTATGTACAAGAAATGTTGCAGAAGAGCAACGCTGTTACACTTAGGTCCAAAACGTAAGGGCTGAAGTAATATATATATATATATATATATATATATATATATCACTGCCAAGTAACATAAAACTAAACTTATACATAGAAAGAACTGCTATCATAATGTACAGGAATTAAAAGAGAATAGAAATTAAAACGTTAAATAAGGCGGGTTTGGCTCTTCAAGAGTGTATGTTATCACAACGCACACTATGCAACCCGTCTCAGACTAGACACGTGATTGTAAGTAGATTACTTGGGGAAGACTGGTCCATTTCTCCGCTAGCACTTAGAACTGCAATATAGCCGGGGTTCTTGTGGAAGTGCTACAGTACGTGTTACCTAGGCGTAACGCACGTAACGAGAATCAAGTCGTGAGGGGGGGGGGGGGGGCACGACGACTCTAGTCCATTAGCCAAATACTCTTCCCAAGAGCTCTTCCATGTCCATTCTTCGATGCCGTCGAGCATTGTTATCCGTGAAAATGAAATGAGGGCGAATGCACTCCTGGTGTTCAGAGATCTGCAGTTGTTCAGTGTGCACACGGCGGACCAGGCCGAAAAGTAGCGTTATGTAGTCTTCCTTAATGAGAGGATATGGTCTGCGTAATTATTTTGCGTATATATCCTCATATAGGTCGAGGTGGGACAACGTAGACCATCGACAAATTAAGTAGCTTACAAATCATGTTTTATGCTCGAGTAGTATGATCAGAACTCGGATTTAAATAAGCCTAAAGGTATGAACATATTCATTCATCTATGCACTAAAAATTTATTAAATATGCTAACAACATCAAACAAATATGAATGAACTAATTTCAACATTCTCATACTTAGTAATCTTGATGAAGTAATCAAACTGTAATTTTTCCTTAAAAACATAAATTAACAAAATTAATATTTATTACTGCCTATTCGTCTGTCTGGTCTCTCTCTCTCTCTCTCTCTCTCTCTCTCTCTCTCTCTCTCTCTCTCTCTTTTAAGTTTAGTTATTTTTATTGCAATATACAGTTGAATATTTTTCACAGTTTCATTGAAGGATAATTTTCTTCTGTCACTTAAAATGATTTGTAAATCAAGATAAAATCTCGATACATTACAAGAAGCCACAGAACAGTACCGAAAACAAGCTATCTCAGTTACAGATTCACCATTAAGTTATTTTTTTAATATTCTTCTTGCAGAATCTCATTTACAACCCAAAATCCCCTCAGGGGGCTCACCGCTCTGTGGTGAGTACGTGCATGGCGAGCACGGGGCCCCAGCCTTTGTAGCACTCCTTCCTTTCCGTGCTACATGACGCTTCTTCTACTGTCCTTTTCCCCTCTCTTGGGGACCGAGTCTGCGCATCCTTCGGGGAACCGAAGTTCTGACCCTTTTGGCTTTACAGTTTTCTTTCACCTCTTTCTTTGCCTCCGCGTCTGCGTTTGAGGCTTCTCCTCCTACTATTTCTCTCTTCCTCCTCCCTGTACGCACTTGAAGGCCACCCATATGGGTGACTGGGTAATGCGTAAGTCCCAGCCCCGGGCTGGCATGTAGGGTGCGTGCGTACCCCCTGGTTAAGGCCAGGCCAGGGGAGGGGCGATTGCCTGCGCTGATACCTTCCCGATTCGCCGATTGGTCCCTCCGTCTGTAGATCGGGACGTGTGACCTGGGGTGTGAACAATCACCCAAGGCGGGTGTGCTTCCGTTGGGGGCCCCCAGCAGGAAGGAGCGTGCCATCGGAGACACTGGCAATCGTGGGGGATACAACCGCGATGGTTCTAAAAAAAAGAAAATGGAAAGAGCCTTTAGAAATTGATGTACTAGACAATAGTGTGCCTGAACAGCAAAATTTACAGACATCAAAGTTCCTTGTGGTGACCCGTACTGAGGAAGGTCAATCCTTTTCGTCGGTGAACCCATTTATTATTCAAAAAGGGGTTGATGCCATTGCCGGCCCAGTTAAGACCTGCAACCGCCTACGAAATGGAACACTACTGTTAGAAACAGAAAGTGGCTCCCAGGCACAGCGGCTGCTTAAGGCTACTCTGCTCCACAGCTACCCGGTTCGTGTTGAGCTCCATCCAACCCTCAATTATTCACGAGGGGTAGTCTTCTCGGCCAGTTTGGACGGTCTGACTGAGGATGAACTGAAAGAATATCTGGCATCTCAAGGCGTCGTTGCAGTACACAGGGTGACAAAAAAAGAGAACAATGTTGTAGTGCCCACTCGCACAGTGTTTCTGACCTTCGACCGAGTGGCTCTGCCGCCGAAGATCAAGGCAGGGTATGAGGTCATCACAGTACGACCTTATATCCCTAACCCTACTCGGTGTTATCAGTGCCATCGATTTAACCACACAAGCCAGTCTTGCAAGAACCCAGTCATATGTGTCACCTGTGGTAAAGAGGCCCATGAGGGGATTTGTCCACCACCGTCCCCTCATTGCATCAATTGTAACGGGAATCATGCTGCTTCCTCCCGGGAATGTCCCGTGTTTGCTGATGAACGAGCCATCCAGGAAATCCGTGTAAAGGAAAAGGTTCCCATACCAGTTGCACGTAAGATGTACGCCAGTCGTAAGCCCAAGACCCCGCCGCGTGGTAACTACAGTACTGTAGTTGCAACGCCTCCACCAACACGGGATATGGCCACACAGACTTGTGACCTACAGTTTACGACAGTAGTTGTCAAACAGTCTACATCGACAACGGCGTCACGTTCAACGAAAAGTGTGAGTACCTCTTCCAAGTCTTCATCTTCAGCTGTGAAACCACAGATAGAGACGCGAAAGTCTAAGAAAGAGCATTCGCGCGAGGATTTCCTCCGCACCCCTACCAAAACATCTGAGCCAACCAAGGAGCTTCACCAGGGCTCCAAGAAATCAAATAGTGGGAAAACTCTCCCCCTCCTACCTCACAATGTGACGATGGCATCCCCTGGAAGCCTATAGTCTCTCCAGGTGCATCAGCCAAGGATGGGGCTGCCGACCACACTCACGCAGCTGCTGTGGTAACCTCTGAGAATATGGAGCAAGACCCTCCTGTCTCAGACACCACCAGTTGCGAACATTCGCACTGTGGCCCGCCGCCTTCGTCGGGCTGATGTCCACCTTCATCTCACTTTATCCCGTTATGGATATTCTTCAATGGAACATTCGTGGTATCCGGTCGAATTGGACAGAACTGCAGCTTCTAACGCGAACATATCATCCAATCATCTTCTCTCTACAGGAGACAAAATTGCTCCCTGGTACTCGAATTACTTTCCCACGCTACACTACCGTTCACTTTGACCTTCCTCCAGTGGCAGGAATTCCAGCCCACGGGGGCGTAATGTTGCTTATTCGGGATGACGTACACAGTACATCGGTCCCTTTGTGTACTCCAATACAAGCTGTTGCTGTCCGGATATACCTTCCTGGATTTGTCTTCACACTGTGCAATATTTACGCTCCTTCCTCTTTTCCCGTCACTAGATCAGATCTCCTAGATCTTATTGACCAGCTTCCGCGTCCGTTTTTGTTGGTGGGAGATTTCAATGCCCACCACCCCCTTTGGGGCTCCCCACGACCATGTCCACGGGGCTCCCTCCTGGCAGATATACTGAACCACCTTCAGCTCATCTGCCTTAACACTGGTGAACCAACTTATCTTTCAGACACCACAAATACTTTCAGCCATATAGATCTAGCTATCTGCACTGCTCAGCTGGCACGGCGTCTTGAATGGTCTGCTCTCTCAGACACACATTCGAGCGATCATTTTCCGTGTGTAATTCACCTAATGATGCCTGACAGCCTTGAGCATCCACACCGCTGGCAGTTAACGAAAGCGGACTGGGAGCTCTACACGTCACTGGCGGATTTTGGTACTTACCATTATCCTAGTATAGACGACCAAGTGGAACACATTACCACAGTTATTCTGACAGCCGCGGAATGTTCCATCCCCTGCAAGACTTCCCACGCACGTCGTCCCCTTGTCCCGTGGTGGACCGCGGAATGCCGTGACGCTCTGCGAGCACGGCGACGTGCCCTTAGAATCTTCAAACAACGGCCCACGCTCGACAACTGCATCCGATACAAACGGCTGCGGGCCTTTTGTCGTCGCCTCTTTCGCGACTGTAAACGCGCCAGTTGGCGCTCATTCACGAGCTCTTTTAATAGGTCTACCCCTTCCTCCATCATTTGGGGTAACCTTCGAAAAATTTCGGGCACTATGGCTCATTCCCCAATTCCCGGTCTGTGTGTCGCAACTGACACCGTCGTCGATCCTCCACAAATAGCCAACGCACTGGGTCGACATTTTGCAGAGGTCTCTAGCTCTTCACATTACACTGACGCTTTCCTAGCTAGGAAACGGACGGTGGAGGCGACTCCATTGCCCTTTACCTCTCAGAACCGTGAATGCTACAATACCGAGTTTACTGTACGAGAGCTTCACCACGCACTCTCGTCTTCGCGGTCCTCCGCTCCAGGACCAGATGGCATTCACGTGGCGATGCTGCAACACCTTTCACCAACGAGCTTGCACTTCCTACTGGCCACCTACAACCGCATGTGGATAGAAGGCACCTTTCCGCGACGCTGGCGTGAAGCCATAGTCATTCCCATACCAAAGCCTGGGAAGGACAAATGTCTCCCTTCCAGCTACCGCCCCATTTCCCTCACCAGTAGCATATGCAAGGTGATGGAACGCATGATTCACGGGCGCCTGGTATGGTGGCTTGAAACGCGACATCTCCTTTCTAATGTCCAATGTGGGTTTCGCAAGCACCGTTCTGCGGTGGATCATCTTGTTGCCCTATCTACCTCAGTAATGAATAACTTTTTACGGAAGCGCCAGACAGTAGCGGTGTTCTTTGATCTGGAAAAGGCATACGACACCTGCTGGAGGATGGGCATCCTCCGCACTCTGCATACATGGGGTTTTCGGGGTCGCCTGCCAATTTTTATCCGCGAATTTTTAACAGACCGTGTTTTTAAAGTGCGTGTTGGTTCGGTTTTATCGAGCACTTTTAATTAGGAGAACGGAGTCCCCCAGGGCTCGGTCCTGAGCGTTGTTTTATTTGCAGTGGCAATCAATTCTATAGCCGATCACCTTCCACTGGGAGTGTCGGCATCCCTATTTGTTGACGACTTCGCGATCTACAGCAGCTCTGAGCAAACGGGTCTCCTGGAGCGGCGCCTCCAGCGGTGCCTAGACAATCTCCACGCGTGGAGTATGGACACTGGCTTTCGATTCTCAGCCGACAAGACAGTCTGCATGAACTTCTGGCGGCGGAAGGAGTTCCTTCCCCCGTCCCTTCGTCTGGGCCCCATAGTACTTCCATTTGTGGATACCACGACGTTCTTGGGACTTGTTCTCGACAGGAAGTTAAGTTGGTCTCCCCACATATCCCGTTTGGCAGCTCGCTGTACCCGCTCTCTCAATGTGCTGCGGGTGTTAAGTGGCACCTCATGGGGAGCTGACAGGTCTACTCTCCTCCATCTGTATCGCACCATAGTTCGATCCAAACTGGACTATGGTAGCATCGTTTATTCTTCGGCTCGACCGTCCATACTGCGCCGCCTTAATACAATCCACCACCACGGTCTCCGTCTGGCGACAGGAGCGTTTTATACCAGCCCCGTTGAGAGCCTCTATGCCGAGGCCGCCGAACTACCCCTTTCTTACCGTCGGGAACTCCTGCTTAGCCGTTACGCTAGTCGTTTGTCGTCCATGCGAGGACACCCGACGTACGCAGTTTTTTTTAACGACTCACTTGACAGTCTCTTCGCTCTGCGCCCGTCTGCTCTGCTACCGCCGGGAGTACGCTTGCGTTCGCTACTCGGCCAGCTTGGCGTTACAATGCCTGCTATCTTCTCGGCTGGAGAGAGCACCTCTCCACCGTGGCGAAGCCCCGAAGTCCGTGTTAACTTTGATCTTCATTCTCTCCCAAAGGACTCCACACCTCGTTTCGTCTACCAGAGAGAATTTCACGCACTCCGTTTTAAATTTGATGACAATTTGTTCATTTACACTGATGGCTCAAAGACAGACCAGGGTGTTGGGTGTGCTTTTGTACTTGGCAACGTCTCTTTTAAATATCGTCTTCCTGCGTGGAGTTCCATTTTTACAGCTGAGCTGTATGCATTATACCAAGCCACACAATACGTCCGGCGACACTCGCTCAGTAAGACTGTCATTTGCTCGGACTCTATGAGTGCTTTGTTGAGCCTTCGCATGCTATATCCGGCCCATCCCCTGGTACAAAGCATCCGCAATTGCCTTACTTCTCTTTCAACGAGCGGAACTACGGTGACGTTTCTGTGGGTCCCTGGCCATGTGGGAGTGTTGGGGAATGAGGCTGCGGATACGGCTGCCAAGGAAGCAGTTCTCCTTCCTCGGCTATCTACCTTTTCCACCAGATCTGATGACCTTCGCGCTGGTATCTCCCAGCGTATTATCTCCCGTTGGTATCTACATTGGTCATCCCTGTCAGGGAACAAATTGCGAGCCATCAAACCTGTGCCTGATCTCTGGTCAACGTCATCTCGACCCTCCCGCCGAGAGGAGATTGTTCTGGCCCGGCTTCGTATTGGCCACTGCCGTTATAGCCACCAGCATTTATTACGTGGTGGTCCTGCTCCCTTATGTGAGCACTGTGATGTACCTTTTACTGTGAACCATCTTTTAGTGCAATGTCCATTTTTTAACCGTCTCCGTCATGATCTGTGTTTCCCATTTGAATTGTCTGACATTTTAGCTGATGACCCGCAATCGGTTAACAGAGTTTTACTTTTTATACATCGTGCAAATATGGCGAAAGCCATTTAATTTCTAACCCCGGTTCTTTTTACTATGGGCAGTGTTGGGCGCTAATGACCACAGCAGTTGTGCGCCCTAAAAACCACAAAAAAAAAACCAAAATAAACACTAAATCTTGATTCCTTGCTCAAATTCTTCGAATTCTTCTGGATTCCTTTCTCATATTTTTAGTGAAAACCCTTCCCTCTTTCTCCTGCTATATCTCCGATGAAGCTGTTTCGTTTACCACCAAGATAGAAAACAAAGGCATCCCCCCTTTTTTTTGTCAAACATTTTATTGCACCTGGGCGTTTACTAAAATAGGTCTTAATAAACATTCATTTACTCTAAAATCACTCCACTCCATATTTTTGTGGAGCTGGCACAGCAACCGTAATTGATATTTTTTCTTAAAAAGCGGTCTTGGTTGCAACCAAGACTGTTTTTACCAAAATATTCATTTACTCTGGAGGTTTTATTATTATTACAAGAAATACCGGCAGCAGAAGTACTTGCTGATCATGTTTGTCCATCATGTCCAGCAAATTTTTCACTGTAACTTAGAGCTGCTTCATTCCATGTTCCCCTCTGGTGAGGATAGGCTCAGGGGATAAACGCATATCTTTCTCACAGAAAATAATTTCAGTCTCAATGGCACCTTCACGGACATTTTTTTCACAAAGAGAAAAATAGGCATTTAGTTTTGGAAATTTTTTTCGTATTTCCTCTGTCAACAGCTGAAGACATGTGCTTAACTACTTAGGATAAAACACTTTCAGAGCTTTAGCAGCCTTAATCATAAATGTCGCTGCATCTGTGTAACCAGGAGATTTTCCTCATTGTCTGTAGCAGGACAAGAAACATGTAATGCATCACGTACAACCCTAGAAATTATTGCTGAATGGCTTGCTTCTTCCAGTACCTTGGAGACAATGCGATAGGATGTTCCTGGTTCCCAATCTGTCATTTTTTCCATGGCTACACTGACGATAAATCTCCTACAGGAGTCGGTGATTTCACCTCCATAATTATAACCACATGTTTGAGTCGCCGATATCGTTCCTTATTTCTATAATTAGTTGAAAAGAATTATTGCAAATTAGTAAAGACTAGGTTGTAATTTGGTGTCCCATTTGGGGGGAGACGAGGCAAAAGGAACTGATTGTTACTTGATCGTGAACTAAACTCATTGCAAATTCCTTACATAATTTTAGGTTTCCATCTTAAAATATTTCGTTAACACATTTAAAATTTTGAATGATGAACAAGTTTAAATACCACTTCATAAATTTTTTCGAGGTATTTCTCCCTGATTGTTGATTTATCATGAAATTTTCGTTTGGAATATTTGTCTAGGAACATTCGAAATTCTACATTATTTAACTTATTCAGCATTTCTACGAGCAGCTGTTTGTAAAGGTAGTGTAATTTGTATTTTTATATGTTTCAGGATACCTGCAACAAATAAATTAAAGTTAATATAAAACTGTAATACATAAGGAGAAATATCATTTATTACATGATTACGCTATATATGCCTTTCAGAATAACAGGTGATTCTAATACATTTCTGTTTGCTGATGACACCGGCTTGGTAGTGAGCAATGTTGTTTGCAGTATTGGCGCAGTCTCAAATAATGCTGTTCGAAGACATACTTTCATATCTTGTAGAAAATATATCTCAGTATTTCTCATACATTATAGTACCGGACTCACAATACAACAAAACTAACATTTTGATTGCACAGAATGAGTGTATGATGAGTAATCAGTTCATATTTCTGGACGTTCAAATACGTAGCAAGTTGACATCGAAAGGCCACGTTCAGGCACTTTATTTGAAATATGTGATTGTTCAATGCTAAAAGAACCTACTTTGTTTATTTTCAGTCGTTTATGAGATACAGTGTCATTTTTATGGTAACTCTGCTGATTCAGAAAGGTTATTTTTAGCTCAGGAACTAGCGATTCGAGCAATATGTGGTGTAAGCTCATTAATCCTTTGTCGGATCCTGTTCATTGGTCTAGGAATTCTGATATTGGGCTCTCAATGCATATTTCCTTCAAAGTCTTTAGTTGTTAATAATATCAGTTTATTCCGAAGAGCTAGCAGCTTTCACTTAGTGAGTACAAGACACAAACCTAATATGAATTTGGAGCACACCTACTTCATCACTGTGCAGAAAGGGGTGCAGTATTCTACTGTATCTATTTTCACAAAACTGCCACAAGAATTCTAAAATCGTAGTAGTAATCCACGCACTTTCAAGTATAAAGTGAAGAGTTTCCTCATAGCTCACTCTTTCTGTCTTGCAAAGGAATTCTTGGAAAAATTAAAATCTCAAGCTAATTCATGTGTTACTTGGGCTTAAGTTTGCCTATAAATTTCGTTCTATTACCACTAATCTGTTAAAATTTCATGTATTGATTCGTCCTTTAACAATTACTTGCCCTGCAGGGCATGATAAATGTGAAAATAAATAAAACAGAGGAAGCAGTTACTACTAAACAGTATCTGGGAGTAGTTATAAGAAGCGATCTGAAGTGGAAAAACTGCATATACTTAATTAATAATGGGTGAGCCATATGTCAAGCTAAATATGCTGGAAGAATCTACAATAATTGTAGTCCATCAAAAAAACGAAATAGCTTACAAGACTCTCGCTCGGGCAGTAATTGGATATTGTTCATTATTTTGGTAATCAAACTGGTTAGGGTTGATCGAGGATATAAAGAACATCCAAAGGAAAGCAGCATCGTTTGTCACGGTTTCATTTGGTAAGCTCGAAAGCGTCAAGGAGATTATCGGCAAACTCCAGTGGCAGGCGTAGCAGGAAAGGTGTCGAGCTATGGGCTTCTCTTCCGACAACATACATCAACAAAAAAATGTCCAAATGTTTGGAATGTTAAGGAACCAAATTTCACTGTCACCAGTAACTAACAAACTACTTAAACTACAATTAATTGAATTCTCTGTCGGTGCTTGACAGAACATGATAATAATATCAAAAAGGAACAACTTACTGATGTTCTATAAAACTTACCTAATGATGGCCTGAGAAGCCGAAAGCCAGTTTGTGACGAATAAATAAGTTTTGAAGAACACTATGAAGTTGTTTATTTATGATAATACTTACACTAACTTATACTGAGTACAATACACACTTCCATCCCCGAGGGAAGACTCGGACTTCCAACGGGGAGCAGCCGCTCACTTCGCCTTAGGGCGCACCGCTATTCCCTCGCCGCCATACATAACTAATATATCTCACGAAGAAACGATGAGGCCCACACTGAGTCAAACCTACTGCCTTTCCTTCCGCGACCTATACCCGACTGGAGAAAGAAAAGTAGGAAATGACTGTGGTGGGCACAGTACCTTGCGTCACAAACCATTAGGTGACTTGTGGACTATGGATATAAATATAGATGCAGCTGTAAATGTAATTCACCGAATAGCACTGATCGTTTCGGTGGTCGAGATGTTATGAGAAGGGTAGGTATAAAGTTCCATGTGCATTATGAACTTCGCATCTGTCAAAAGCCAGACACAATGTTGTCGAATATCTACAACGAAATCAACACATCAACAGTCTCAAAGGCCAACATTCATCAATAGTTTTTACCAGAAAGAAATGAGATTCTCGTACAATATCATTTACTTAAAATTAATAAAATACTTTAGTAAACTAGTACCCAACCAATAAAATAGTATCCCTGCCACAGAGCCAAATCTAGCTCTTGTGACCTAGCTGAATAGTCAGTTAGTAATTTTATGGGTCAGTGTTTCCATGTCCGCTCCATAGTCACAGAATTTATCCTCTGCCTGTTACCATTAGAATTTGCAACAGTTGCACCGAATAACACCAATACTGAAGCGGTTAGTCAAGTACCATTCCCTCCTGGAAAGGTCCATTCGTCGAAGCTCTTTTGAGGACTCGCCTACACAGATGTTACTTTGTCCATTAAACAAATCCCATAGTTGTCTAGTTGGATTGCTGAATAAATGAAATTCTGGCAATAAATTTGTACGTCATTATAAACAGAAATTTATACACCCTGTAGGGACTGATGACCCCGTAGTTAAGTCCCATAAGCTCTACAAACATTTGAACATTTCTACAACCTGATACTGTTTTTCGTCTCGTTGATGTCAGATACCTTACTGATAAAGGTGTAGCATTGGATGACATAAGGTGTAGCATTGGATTAAAGTTTGTGATGCGCCCGAGAATCGAACCGGGATAACCATTCTTACTAGGGAGACGTATTACCGCTAGACCGCCGTATCACTAGTGATTAAGGCGCCTCGGAATAGTCTACGCACGACTTCCCTCCACGTCACAAACTTTAATTCAGCTTCTGTGTTACTATGAAACATTGCCACATCTGCAAAGGCTGTTCATGCGGCGGACTAGCACTTCATCCTGAGGTTAAAGGCAGATATGTGTGCGACCTGTCTATTACCGAGGTGCTATTCCGCTTCATGGAGACCCTTTCAAGATGTGGCAATATTACATAGGAACACAGCAGCTGAATTAAAGTTTGTGACGTGGAGAGAGGTCGTGCTTGGACTCTTCAGCGCCTTGATCGCTAGTGATGCGGTGGTCTAGTCGTAAGACGTCTGCTTAGTAAGCATGAAGGTCCCGGCTCGATTCCCGGTCGCATCACAAATTTTAATTCAATGCTTCACCTTTATCATTAAATTTGTATGTGTTCGCCCTCTCTCTCTCCTCTTTCACCTCTCCTCTCTCTCTCTCTCTCTCCTCTCTCTTAGTCTCTATTTCGTGGGAGAGGATAGCCAGCACTACTGCTTATCCTCAGGGACACTTCATTCGTGGCGATGTATCGACCGCAGCCTGAACGCCAACCAGCCATGGTCTGCCGTGCCTGTTTCTTGGCAATAACTAGCACACCGCCGTATTCGTTCTGTTCTACACAAAGACGAACTGTTTTTCTCCGGGCAGGGAGGATTGGTGATTAATTGCTGGATCACGAGCTCCGCTCAGCTAAATCCAGAACGTCTGGCGTAAGCGCCGGCCTCGGATACGTACCAATTTTGTGCACGTCGATACAAAATGCCCCCTCGTGCGACTACTGCGTCGCGGCCGAACGCTTACTGCCGCCAGTTACGTCGAGGTACAGCCCGTTTTGCATGTCTTATGCGATACAAACATGAAAGCGGGATATTCACGGAACAGTGCGCTTTTAACTTCTACCAAACGATAAATTCTTTGAGGTATATTATTAAGGTATTAGATCAGGCTTAATGAACTCTCGTTGCGTACAGATACGAGGTTGGTACTACAGACAAATCTGGAAATCCCTGCGATGCTGTCAAACGTGAAATTAGTTGCTGATAATCTGACTGTTTACCAGAATGAAATCCTGAATATTTTTTCTGCCATTTAAACGATGATCACTAGCTCCTTAATTGCCTTCACGGGGCTGAGTGTACCCCATTCCAGTATTTCCTCCAAGTAGACAACCCTGACAGTACCGATAATGGAACTCGCGCCCTCCTAAAATAGTCAGACACTATGCTACGGCAGTGGTTAACTGACGCAGATGCTTTCAGCGCGGTCAAAATCTTTGTAAACCTTTTAATCGAAATACTTCTTAAAGAGTACCAGCCTAGATTACGTTAAAAGCTAGTTTGATTAATTTAAAAACTAGTTTCAGCAAAGCTTTTTGCCATTTTCATTTGAACAAAAACTTAAAAGCTATAATGCACATGTACATGAAAACACGGCTCAATTTCGCGATATGACACGTGGATTTAATCGAAACAGAACATTACTAAAGACAAGTCACACAATTGAAGGATACTTCGTAAGACTGCTGAAACCAACTGTTGAATAGTTTTTGTTGGTTGCAACCAAGTGATGGTATCAGCTACTAATTTCCATGTACTTACACTTCAAATGTAACATCTTGTGAAATGTTGTTATATATATTGTGGAGAGACATTTGCTGGATATCAATGAACGCTCTCATAACACTTAAGCAGCAGTTTCTCATTACTTTAGCTCAGACTACTGTTGACTTTCAGAAACTAATGAGTGTGTGCCTAATATATGACTTTCAGGCAATTACTGATGATCAAACAACTGCTCAACAGTTGGTATCAGCAGTCTTACTAAATATCCTTCAATTATGTGATTTGCCTTTGGTAATGTTTTTCTATAATAAAATCCATGTGCCATACCACGAAATTGACAGTGTTTACATGTACATGTGCACTGTAGCGGTTAAGTTGTTGTTCACTTGAAAATGGCGAAAAGCTTTGTTGAAACTGGTTTTGAAATAAAAAAAACTTGTTTTTAACGTGATCTAAGTTTATCTTCTTTCAGAAGTACTTCAATTTAAAAAATTCTAAGATCACCCTCCTAACGGCAAAATGTCGGCTTTTATTAATGTTTGTAAACCTATTGGACCAAAGTGCTAGGGTCATCAGTCCCTGAACACTAAAACTCTCGCCGTCGGAGGTTCGAGTCCCCCCTGGGGCATGTGTGTGTGTGTGTGTGTGTGTGTGTTGTCCTTAGGTCAGTTTACCTTAGTTTGTAAGGTACGGACTGATGACCACGCAGTTTGGTCCTATAGATTTACAAACATTTGAACATTTGAACTACTTAAACTAACTTACACTAAGAACAACACAAACATCCATGCCCGAGGGAGGACTCCAACCTCCAGCGGGAACGGTCGGTCCAGTACGTAGCATAACGCTTTAGATCACACGGCCATTCCGCGCGATCTTGTGCTGTCAAAAAAGTCTGAATGTTGAAGATGGAAGAGACAGACAATCCTCCCTGAAGAACCAGGAAGCACAAGAATACGCGCACATGACAATCGAGACGATGGTGATAATTTTGTTTCTCTGTTATAAGTTTGCAACATTTCGCACAACATTTCAGTTCGCCAAATGTCACCATTCACTGGATTCGACGATCATATTACAGTTATTCCTGCAGAGGAGACGGGCGCTCGTCCTACCATTCGTGGGAGCGATTGCCACAATGACGACGAAGTAACTTTCCAGCTGATGCGTTTCAGGACAAGCCGGACGCAGGCTTCTATAACAACTTTCTTTGACATGTCATGCATTGATAGGAAATCTTACGCATCGGAGGTGAATATGCAGAAAGGAACTAAGCCCAGATTAAATGTTCCCAACTTTGTGGTTCATAATGACCACCCTTCATACCTGTAGCTTCATGGTAGCTCCAATTTTATCTGAATATTTCGAGAAACAATTTACCAGACGTTACGATTCTTCATCGTAACTTCTGCGTATGACACTTACTTACTATGTGTAAATAAATTTATTTACATTGCCTCATTATGTCTGCATAAAGTTGCAAGTTATTATGGTGACGACTAAAAGCAGTAGATGTTGATTTATAGTAGAAATTTTAATGATGTTGTATTTCAGAACACTTTAACAGCCCAGAGAATTTTGTATGAAGGGCAGCTAAAACATTTATACATAATTAAAGGAACTTTAAAAATTTAAATGTAGATGTTAAAATGATTGAAGTTCTAAAATTAGAAATAACTTATTGAAAGATCGTTGATCCACATTAGCGGTTTTTATTTGGAGTCGAGGAGACCCGAAGTACCGATTTCGCAAGTTAAAGTGGCATTTTCGCTGCTTTTATCCACAGCTCGCCAGACATAAAATGGCTTCACCGTATGGTTTCTGTCTTATAGGTCAACATTGTTAAAAAAACCGGCCTGTCGGTTTGATGTTTGACTTAGCTGGTTTGTCATTTAACCCGATGTAATCGGTGGCCAATTGGCCGTTAGTGTAGTAGGCTCCAGTTGATCTACCATAGCCATGAAAAGTTGCGACTTCCGTCTTGGGATGCGGAATCGCCGTAACTCCATGTTATGTCTGACAATCTGAAGAAATAAAGCAAGCAGATATTCAAAATGTTCAAATATTTGTTAACCTTATGGGACTTAACTGCAGGGGTCATCTGTCCCTAAATTTACAAACTAGTAATGAACTACCTTGCACTAAACACAGCACAAACATCCATGCCCGAGGGAGGGGGGGGGGGGTTTGAACCCCCGACGGGGAACAGCCACGCGCACCGCAGCGTGACGCCCCAATGCACACGGCCATTCCGCCGCGGCGCAAGCAGATGGACCTGACCAATAATCACCGTCAACCATTCTAGAAATTACATGTAAAAACAAATAAAGAACCTGAAGATGCAAGCTTAACTTATTGCGAAACCGATAATGCGGGTCTCCACGACTTCAAATAAAAAACAGCTATTGTGGATCCACGGCCTATCATTCAGTTATTTCTAATATTAGAATATTAGTTATTTTAGCATCTACATTTTTAAGTTTAACAATGACCTAAACCAATTCCATTACCATTAAGATAGTCACATTCTTTGCCGCAGCTACATTTCCCAACCAGGGCACAAACTTGATAGAGGCGTCCCACCCTCCATCCCCTTCCCCCTGTCTGGCGTCCCTTGCATTATGTACGTTCAAAACGCAGGAAGAAAGAAAGTTCTGCTGGTGTACCAGGTCTACTTAACGAACAAACTACATAAATGTAAAAATATAGATACAAATATGAACAAAACGTCACAAACAATTTTATACACACACTAGTCGTAAGGTAAAACCAATAAATAAATTTAAAAGTATTTTATC
Source organism: Locusta migratoria (assembly GCA_026315105.1). NCBI lineage: Eukaryota > Metazoa > Arthropoda > Insecta > Orthoptera > Acrididae > Locusta > Locusta migratoria. The sequence goes on along the minus strand of CM048745.1, from coordinate 712,465,657 downwards.
AGTAAATATCCTTATGTATCCGTATAGTTCTAACAACTTTAGTTAGTATAACTATAACGGCCAGTAAACACAAATCTCATAACTAAAACAATTAAACCATATCTCGAGCGTTAAGTGCCAAACAATGTTGGCACGTAATAGTTGATACGTTAAACGCTAGATCGCTGCATTTCACAGACGTCTGCCCATGTCTCTTTGAACTCAGGGAAATCAATTTTTACAACCTCTCAGCCAAGCACCTTGCAGAGGCCACTTGCAACAGTGGCCGAAACGTAGGAATTTCGGAAGTTTGGTAAATAATCCTGTAACATGAAGTAGATGAACTATGAACTACACTTACTGTCCTACGAAATAGTCACCTCCCATACCTGTGCACCGCTGATCTTGGCGATACATTTCCTGGACACTTTGCACGAAGTCTTCATTTGGTATAGTATTAAAAAGATTTGTCACGTTTCTTTGTCAGGAATATCGTCAAAACTATCGTTTCTAAGCGAGTTTCAGTCGAGGGAATAGGAAAAAGTCTGGAGGACTGAGATCCGGTGAGTATCGCGGATTTTTAAGTTGCACGATAATGCTCGCCCACACACAACCTATATCATTAAACAGTTCCGGAAAAAAATAATAAAAAAGCGCACTGATGTTTTTTACGGCCCACTTTCTATTTGTAGTTTTATAAGTTTTTGCGAACATTTCGAACCAAAATAATAATCTAAATAATAAATTATGGTGATATCATTACGACTCTACTATTATGGTAATATCCATGCACTCAACACGTAATATTCTTGCTTACTGTATTTTAGCAAACAGTTAAATTTATATGATATTTCATTTCAGCTTTGACAAACATACTCTTTTTTTTTAACTTTTACCTTTTTAAACTATCATTTTAATATCTGGCCCACATTTTCATCATATTTTTCCGTTAAATATTATCACCTGTATTGCCTTGGTAGTTCAAAGTTTATTTTCTTTGCCTGTACTGGTTACGAATGGCTATAGCCTGTAACGAACGTCGCGTACATTTGGCGTTCGGACGAGTGACTATAGCCTGGATGGAACACAGCGTACATTTGGCGCTCGTAAATCAGTCACGTGACATCCCTGCCCCAAAAATCTCTTTTGCGTACACCATCTTGCTTTCTCTACTTGATGATTTTCTTATTATAACTCAATCGTTGTCACTTCAAAGCAATGACGCAAATTATCAAAAACACGTCGTTCTTAGAACAATGAATTATAATCTAATGTTGGTTAGTTAACACCTGCCGTCGATGGTACAAGAATTATGGATTACTCTCGCAGCTGTTCTCCATAGCGTAATAGGCGAGGAATTAGTTTGTGATGTACGAACATGTAAGACGGTGGTTCGAAACGTGTGACATGACGTGTCACGGCAGTGCACCGGCCTTGTCTTCAGACAGTGTTGGTTCAACGGCATCTTTAATAAAAATAATAATAATAATAATAATAATAATAATAATAATAAAAACTGAGTAAAATTCTCAACGAACAACCCAGAACGAATATGGACGACCGCAAAGCATCGATCTCACTGAATAATATATACCAAGAGTGTGCCGAAACCTTTTAGGAAGCCAGAAGAAAAATAAAGTGGGCCAAAAATATTGACAGTGGTGGTTTATATGATATGAAAAAAATCATAAGAGAGCAAAGTTGTAGAGAATTTTCTCCTCTACAAGTTCGGGTATTCAATTTTTGTGTCAGCTGAATAGTTCAGCCGTTATTTTCATTTAAATTACGAGCAGTCAAACGACGATCGCAAAGGTCCACCTGTAGTGTTACTACCGTAACTTAAAGTGGGCCAGCACTGAGGTTATTAAACGAGATGAAACCTATCCTATATTTTGTTCGACCAAATGACATACACTCGGCTGTATAGTTTTACATTAATTTAGCTTGAGAAAAATTAAATGAATTTTTGCGTGTAATATCGTACATAACGTTGTCAGTTCCGTTCTGATAACTCTGTATAAGAGGTTCTGTGCTAATATGTCTACAAATTATGAGTCTCTGCTATCGTTTATTATATCAAACGACAAAAGTTACTACGCCGTTGTCGATCAGGATTAAGACATTCTACATATTGTTTGAGATGGATTGTGTAAAAGGAACGTGACAAAAACACTGCTGGTAAAACAATGCTCAGTCCTTATGTCACTGAATAAAATTTGTTATTCGATAACGGTAGGCTAACGGAATACCCGACAGTTCTCAGTGGCCTTGTGCCGAGCGCGTCCTGGAACATTTGGCAGCTGTTTTCGCTTCACTGCTGCCGCGAGATTTCACTCGGCGTCCGCCACCCGAATTTCTTCCCTCCTTCCAATTTACTCCTCTCGGCGCAGCAAAAACAGTTTAAGCGCTCTGCGGAGAAAATCGGGTTGGGAATTGCTCAAAAGTCGCTCTAGAGGTAGCGGGGAGCGATTCGGACGCTCAGAGCCAATCAGCACGGATGCGGCGAAGCGAGAACAAGACTCACTCCCTTTGGTGGGGAGAGGATCCGCCGCCCATGGTTTGCCTAAACTGCGTCAGCTGAATGAGCGCTGGAACGCGAAATGCTTCACTGTAGAACATAATTTGCACATTTGCCAGCGCTGCATTTCACCGTCTCGTTAAACACGCTGAAGCTGCACTCTATGTCAGACGCATATTTATCCGACACTTCCTAATAACCTGTAACTAAAACCCATTGCTACGAATGATGGTAAATCTCTCCAAAATCATTTCACTGACCTTACACTTAATTTAGATGTTATAAGTAACATCTTTTATCCCTGTCAAGAGGAGTAAAATTAATTGAAATTTTTTATATTATTCATTTTCGTGTCCAGAAAACTATCCATTACAATCTAGTGTCAATCTATGTAATAAATTTTAAAATTTAGTTATTTCTTGCCCAATAATCACCTACACAGATGGCCTTGTCTTTAGCTAGCTGTAAATCCAGGGAGGTACAGCATGTTCTGAGGTTTGAGCACTTCAGTAAGTGGTCGTCGGTCTGGACATTCCCACAGTCGCACAGAGGTTCCCCATCGAGGTAGCCCCTTCTTGAACGGTTGAACTTGCAATTTGAGACCCCAGTCCTCAGCCAGTTGAGAGCATTCCGGGTTGTAAAGGATTTGTTACCTCCACTTGCAAGTTGTTCTTTCAGGGCCAAGATAGGGTTAGGTGCTGCCTCCTTCCATAGCTGAAGCCTCCTCTCTTCTACAGTGACGACAATTGGCTCTGAATTCCAAAGGTAGCTCCTTCCTAAGCGAAGCCGCCTAGGCTGTTGTTGGTGACCGTGTAGTGGATGACGATTATCTGTCATTTGTTTCTTCCTCTCCAACTCGACAGCTACTTTCCGCCGTGTGCTATGGGGAGCTATCCCTATGAGAGGGTAGATCTCTATCGGCCACATCGATATGTTTAACGTGAGCCGAATTCTCCCACACAGGGGCGGCATATTCAGCTGCCGAGAGACCAAGTGCCATGGCTATTGTTCCAAGGCTTGGGGATCAGCACCCCAGTCTGTGTTCATCAATATATTAATATAAAAAGTGGTTTCCTCCTTTTAGTATAGATACTGAGTGAAACCACGTTTATAAATTTCTAAGCCCGGATGAGAAAGGAGGAGGGTTAGAAGATGGGACAACCCCTTAGTTCTGCAAAAAAAAAAGGAACCTGTTTAAATATAAATAAAAAAGGAACAAGCAGACGTATTAAAACGTTGACAAAACTGGGTATGTGAATGGATTTTCTGGGTTGAGAACTGGAACATGGAATGTAAAGTCAGTCATGACTGGGGTAATGAAACAACTTGGAGAGACACTCGGTAAATATCAATGTCTAATGACAGCAATTCACAGGAATTTGTGAAGATTGGAGACACGCACACGCTCTTCAACAGCAACGAGCCAAGTCAGACCTGGACTTCAGGATTTGTTATCCATAATAAAATCATATCGGCTGTCAATAAATGGTCTCCCGTAAGTGACCGCATATGCTGGATGATATTAAATGCTAAACCATATGTGTTACAAAGTGTTACAAAGATAGCACTCCACACCATATAGATCTGCTTAGTAAATTGCCATGCCCTTTCAGAGGATGCCGACGGACAATCAAAGAACAACTTCTATCTAGAGCTAGAAAATGTCGTAGATAGACTACCAAGGCACTCAATACAATTCGTAGTAGAAGATTTCAATGTCAAAGTTGGAAGAAAAAAGGAGTATCGCCCAACAATTGGCCCTGATAGTATGCATGAGACAAGCAATTAGAATGGTGTCAGGTTAATTAACTTCGCTTAAACAATAAGAATGACCATCGGAAGCACGTACTTCCCACGTAAAGAAGTACATAAGGTTACCTGCATTTCCCCAGATGGAAGAACAACGATGATGTTCTAGCTGACCGAGGCCATCATGGGAGTGTCGAACATGAATGTACCTTCCGCGAGGCAGATATGAAATCTGACCACTTTTTGGTTGTAACGAAACTACGTCTTAAAGTGTCCACCAAATGGCGAAATAATGCGCAAAGGATGGTCCGCTTTGACACCGAAAAATCTGTAGAGAGCGGTCGAAGAGTCAAAGTCGACACGCTCCTTTTTTCAGGCATCAAGATTTGCCTGAGGTGTATATCGGCAACATACGTTGGTTTTAACAAGTGAAACTGGTGAAGTGGTACCACAACTAGAGCAGGCAAACATACTACAAACATTTTGAGAGTGTAATGAACCATGACAGCCCAAGAATGTTGACAACTCAAATACAGGTCCAATTTGATAAAGAGGAAATCCCTGAACCGTCAGAGGATAAATCCATGTTGCGCTAAAGGCTCTCAAGAACAACAAGGCTCCAGGTGATAGTGGTAAGAAGCATTGATTGAAGAATTGAAACGGTTGATATCTACGATCTGCACAGAGGAAAAAGTTCCTGAAGAATGGAAGACTGCCATTATATGTTCCATCTTCAAGAAAGGAGATCTCATACAAGTGTCTAACTAACGCGGAATTTCGCTCTTTGAGAGTGGGTACAGAATATTTAAAATGCTGCTCCTAAACCGCTCGAAATCACTGGCTGAAGAAATAATGGCTTCATCTCTAGACGGTCGACTCTCCATCACATATTTACCTTGAGGCAGCTAATAGAAAAATATTACGAGTTTGATCGGGAACTACACCTCAACTTCATTCATAATTGAAACATGCGTACGACAGCATTGACCGCTCCATGCTATGGAAAACGCTGGAAGACCTCGACATTCCACCAAAACACATCAGTTTAATAAAAGCTTGCTACTCCCAATCAACTTGCCAACTATCACCACCATTCGGTATTCGGACTGGACTGCGGCAAGGAGATCCTCTGGCGCCAATACTATTCAACTTGGCCTAGGAAAAGGTGAGCCGCGATTCTGTTCGAAACAGAAGAATGGATATGGTGGGAGCAGACACAAACCTGGCATTTTCTGACGATGTTGTGATCCTTGGCAACATCCAGGAGCAAGTAAGTGTGGACACCTCACGATTCCTTCGCAACGTGAAACAAATAAGGCTCGTAGTGAACGAGATTAAAACAAACTATGTCGTTGTCTCACGACATCAAACTCTTCCTCCTTCCATTATTGTTGACGGGCATACTTTCGAACGAGTGCCAGAATTCAAGTACCTGGGATCCATATTGATCAGCAAAAAAGGGTGACGAAAGAGATGCAACAACGAATAGCAAAAGGTAATCGCATCTTCTTCAGCCTAAACAGCCTTTTAAGATCCAGGCTAATGTCACAGAAAAAAACAAGATTCGGCTGTACATGACACTAATACGACCGGTGGTGTTATATGGTTGTGAAACATGGGCAACCTCAGCAACAATTGAAGATGGTATCTGTGCATTCGAGAGGGAGATACTCCGAAAAATACATGCACCCGTATTCAGTACCACAGAAGGTAAATTAGGACGAAGAACGAAGAATGACCTTTACCAGCGGTATGGAAAGCCACACATCGGCCGAATATTGTGGCAGAAGAGATTAAAATAGTTTGGGTACATATTCCGAGCCGACGGATCCCTACCAAACCGTCTTCTCCGTTCCCAACCTGCTGGAAGGCGCTCAAAGGGACGGCCGAAGACGCGATGATAGGATCGGGTATTGGCAGTCCTCAAACAAGTAGAGCCCACAACGGTAGAAGATGATCCTGGTGACAAACTACAAGCTGCATTGCATTATCTACTGACTGGGTGGTTTATGTATAAAGCTCCAGTGAGGGAGTGTATTTCCTTGGCACATGCAATAGTTTCTGAAACTTCTACCAATGTTCAAAATTTTTTTGATGGAAACGTCGTACAAAAATAGCCGTACCGTTTAGTTACAAATGCACCTGATCGTCGGGGGTACTGTACTTAAAATAAAGCTGCTGACACTTTCGAGAAACTATGTATACAAAGCGTTTATGCACTGTACACGGCGGTAATATTGTTCTGGCTAAAACTGAAAGGCGCAAACAGTTATATTTTAATGACATTCTAACCTCCTATCATGGAACACGCCCCTCTAGACTTCCGATAACATGGCAGATGGTTATTCAATTTACTAAAGTCTGGTCGCTGTGTTGCCTCTCGATGGTAGTCTATCTCTTTGAATATAACTCTTTGCTCCCCTTATTACTTAAGTCACTAAACAAAAACAAATCTTCCGGGGCAGATTGTATACCAACTAGATTCCTCTCAGAGTATGCTGATGCAATAGCTCCTTACTTAGCTATCATTTACAACCAATCACTCAGCAAAAGATCCGTACCCAAAGACCGGAAAGTTGCACAAGTTATTCCAATATTCAAGAAAGGCAATAGGAGTGATCCCCAAAATTACAGAACAATCTCATTGACGTCAATTTGCAGTAGGATTTTGGAACATCTACTTTGTTCGAACATTATGAGCTACCTCGAAGAGAACGACCTATTAACCAATAGTCAACACGGACTCAGAAAGTATCGCTCTTGCGAAACACAGCTTGCCCTTTATTCACATGAAGGGATAAGTGCCATCGACAAGGGATCACAAATCGATTCCATATTTCTGGATTTCCGGAAGGCTTTAGACACTGTACCCCATAAGTGGCTTCTAAAGAAATTGCTTGCTTATGAAATATCTCCCCAACTGTGTGATTGGATTCACGATTTCCTATCAGAAAGTTCGTTGTAATTGACGGTAAGTCATCGAGTAAAACAGAAGTAATGTCTGTCGTTCCCCAGAGAAGCGTTATAGGTCGTCTACTCTTCCTTGTGTTTATAAATGATTTTGGAGACAATCTGAATATCTCCCTTAGAATGTTCGCGGATGATGCTGTCGTTTATCGGTTAGTGAAGTCAACAGAGGATTAAAAGTAATTGCAAAGCGATGTAGTCAAAATTTCTATAGGGTGCGAAAATTGGCAATTGGCACTAAATAAAGAAAAGTGTGAAGTAATACACATGACCACTAAAAGAAATCCGCTGAACTTCAATTACGCGATAAATCAGTCAAACCTTAAGGAGACGGAGGCGCTCCAGTCACGGTCTGCACGGCCACTACGGTCGGGGGTTCGAATCCCCCCTCGGGCATGGATATTTGTGCCGTCCTAGTTCGTAAGTAGTTCATAAGTAGTTTGTAAGTTTAGGGACTGATGACCCCGTAGTTAGGTCCCATAGATTTAAAAAAAAAAAAAAAACCTTAAGGTCGTAAATTCTACCAAATACCTAGGAGTTAAAATTACGAACAACTTTGACTGGAGAGAACACATAGAAAATATTGTGGGGAAGGCGAATCAAAGGTTACGTTTCATCGGCAGAACGCTTCGAAGATGCATCAGCTCCACCAAAGAGACTGGCTACATCACACTTGTGCGTCCTCTCCTGGACTACTGTTGCCCATTGTGGGACTCTCACCAGGTGAGACTGACGGAAGATATTGAGAAGGTTCAGAGAATAGCAGCTCGTTTTGTTTTATCACGTTACTGGGGGGAAAGCGTCACGGAAATTTTGCACGAATTGGGGTGGAAATCATTTAAGGAAAGGCGTTATTCATTGCGACGTGATCTGTTTGAGAATTTTCAATCAACGACTGTTAGTTCTGAATGAGAGTATTTTGCTAGCACCCACCTACATAGGGAGACATGACCATCCCAATAAAATAAGAGAAATCAGATCGAAAACGGAACGATTTAGGAGTTCTTTCTTCCCGCGCGCCATTAGAGAATGGAACGGTAGAGAAAAGTTATGAAAGTAGTTAATGAACCCTCTGCCAGGCACTTACATGTGATTTGCAGAGTATCTATGTAGATGTAGATGTGGATATTTTACCCCTGCTACCTTCAGAATTTGAAAGAGTGCATTGTAACCAATATCTGAATAAAATACGTTAGCAAATGCATATTGTGTATGATAGCTCACCTGATCCCCTAATTGTTCTGAGCAGTGTATATATTCAAATACGTCTGATTAATGTGACGCATGCGGGTTTCAGCACAGGCTTCCCAATCCTAAACTCGGGTGTAAGGCCATTTAATGAGTGCGTGTCGCCTGCCACGCACGTGCAGGCTGCTGGTTTGGAACCCCTTTGGCGCAGGGGTTGGCAGCGGCTGCCTCCCCTGAGATGCGGCAACCCCCGAGGCCGCCGCGAGAGCGCAGCTGTCGGAGGAGACAGCCAGGCAGCAGCGGGCGAACAAACGCCTGCCTAATTAGCCAAATTTGTTCTCTGTCGCTCACAAAGGAAATGCGATTGCGGCCATTAATCTGTTCAGTGAAATAAAGCATCCGGCACGGAACTCGCTCCAACGAGCAAACTTTTAGACATCAAGGCGCGCTTGACGCTCACTCGCTAAGCAAATAATTCGCACGCCTTTCTAAATGTGTTTTTTTCGGGAATCACCAGTCAGAAGCGAAACTTTTTATTCTCTAAATGACAATTTGCCAACTATCATCGTCTGACTTCCACGTAAGATGAAACTGAATCAGAAAGTGATCTTTTTTTATCACATGTGCTAGTTTTCGTTCAACTGATGTAATATATTTCTTCCAGGATTCCACATAATATAGTCTCGGACTACGAAATAGTTTAACTACCGCAAATTCATGTCTTTTAATTATAATATTGACACTTACAATGGAACTGCCGTAAGAATTGGAATTAGTGCATGGTTCAGATAGCGCTGACATCCTTCCAGAAGGACGCGAACGGCAGCTTACTTTTTTTATTTTAGTCTGTAAGAAATGTTCAAATGTTTGTAAATCTATCTGACCAAACTGTGTGATCATCAGTCCGTAGCTTACAAACTACTTAAACCTAGGTAAACTAACCTAAGGACAAACATACACACATCCATGCTCCAGGGAGGACTCGAACCTCCACGGCGAGCAACCGCGCGCTCCGCAGCGAGACGATTTAGACCGATCGGCTACTCCACCGCGGCAGTCTGTAAGAATTTGAGCACAGTGTCATATTTCATTTCTTTGAATCGCCTGCTCCCATTGCAGATCAATTTTCGTTTGAATTGTCGATTGCAAAGTGGTTGTATACAGCTGCAAAGTTGAGTTTCATATATAAGATACTGAAGTCTTCGTCATAGTTGGATTTATATTTCTTGAACTTTCTTCAATTTTTGAGACATTTATACGTATTTATTTCATCTTAAATGTTGTTTTAGTAATAATAATTCATCATATTAAAATTATGAAGCCGCGGTTGAGTAGCCGAGCGGTCTAAGGCGCATCGTTGCGAGCACGCAATTTCTCTCCGTCGGAAGTTCGAGTCCTCCCTGGAGCATGGGTTTTTGTGTTTTCCTTAGGTTAATTTACCTTGGTTTAAGTAAATTGTAAACAACGGACTGATGACCACGCAGTTGGGTCCGATAGATTTACAAACATTTGAACATTTTTCAAAATTATGAAACATTCATTTTGACGTCATTCCAGAAAGAAGGTCGATATTGCAAAACTAATGGCAAGATTGTGAAAAAAAACACTTATAACGATTTTGTGCAGTCATATGAAGGAATTAACAGCTTCTGAGAAAAAAAATTAACCAAAAATCATTCCGTGCTATCTGGGTTAAATTCGTAATAGTTATTTTAAGTCTGGATTGGGGGCAAAGATGGTTAAAATTTCGTAAACAATTATTTCAGTGATAGAAACTACTAAATAAATGTGGAATTACTACTGATTTTTTAAAGACTTTCAAGGCCTTTTTGAGTAGAAGTTTGCGGCACTTACACTATAAAAAGAGACGGACTGTACGTTACTATCATTTATCAGATCAGCTCATTCCGGTCTTGTAGCTGTAATAAAATGCATATTTATCAAGGTAAATCGCCGCTATGAAGTAGTTTTGTACTAGTTACGCGATCTGTTTCGTGCAGCTGACCATGCATTAAACTTCAGCTCAGTGTCCACTAGCAAATTACGTTGAAAATCTCAAACCGAAAAAAATTATCGGACTTACGATATTTAACATTACAAAGATAAAAATGCAATTGCAGGTTTTAAAATGTTCATTAATTTTTTATAGAAATGATTTTGTTTGAAAGTAAATAAATTTTGATAACATCACTGCACGAACGTTCGTCAGTCGTAATGGCGTCCAAACCCATTGCACAACTTAACCGGGCTGAATTATTTCGTCAGATATCGGTAGAGTAAACTGAAATGAAAAATGCTCCCCATAGGTTTATTTTAATAAATGATTACACTGTACTAACATAGATAAAACATGGATCACATGAGCCGACACAGATACGTCTAAACAGTTCGGAAGTCAGGAACAGACAGACGGAGTGGAACGCTGTTCTTCCTCTCGTGTCCAGTAAACAAAGGAATACTGATCAGGGTTAAGAGATACACGAGAGAGAGAAAAATGCTCCGGGATAAAATATATCTTCAGTTAATTTTTTATTATTATTATTATTATTGTATCGTATCACATTGTTGTCGGCAGCCAACCCCATAATAATGTAAATGCGAAACTTTGAATTCATATGTGTGTGTGTGAGTTAATACATCTATATAATTTTAGATCCAATGGGTCCGCAGCACAGAATAATTTCTCTTAGAGACATTATATAAATATACCAAAATGCTGCTATTTCTCACGTTTTTTATTATTGTGATGGATCCATTTCAGCTTAAGTGCCGTCGTCACACAATCTGAAAAATGTACAGAAATTTTTACATCATATTTATTTTGTTTTTATTAATGGTGGCTATTAGTGATAGGTCAGTTTATCGATACACAAATCTTGTACTTAAGTCCATATGAAATCAGTGGACAATGTTACGGTGTCACATAGCTAAGGTTTATTTCGTATTATTTCAGTCGGAGTTTTATAACGCATTTGATAGTTGGCCAAAGATTTTGTATGGTTACAATTGCTATGGTAATTTTTGTAATTTTCGAGTGTATATTCATTGTGGTTGGTGTGACTGTAATGTACATCTGTCGTTTCTGGATGTTCATTCGTTACCTGTGTTAAACGCAAGGAGGTTAGAATCTCTGTAGATGCCTAAATACTAAAAAAGTGAAGCCAGGAAACTAAACATTCGGCATGTGTTTGTACCCAAAGCATTTGTCGTAGTTCGTGTGAATACCAGTTATAGTCGTTGAAATGTACGTCACATCTAACAAGGAGTGGACGCCTACTCGTCATCACTGAATTCGTACAAATTTATGGTTGGTGAGACACGAAAGTGCCCCGAGTGGGAACTACAGATGACCTAGCGTTTAGAATATAAAAGGAAGTTTGATACGGATCTATCACCATATGCATCTTATCGACTGTCCCTGTGAGGGCATGTTTAGGAAGCGGTGTTTGACTTAGCTGTAAAAGTCGGGTTCGTATTGAGAAAGTCGCGGGTTCAACTCCACCCGGCGGCAAATTTATTTCTGCTCCTTGGCAATGCGTACACCTACATATTGTTCCCGTTGGTATCGTGATTAGTTTAATTACAGCACGCACGGAGGCATTTAAACAACCATTCTTCACACTCTCAATACGTGAATGGAATGAAAGAAAAAAAAACTTATAATTGGTACAGTGGGATGTACCCTCTGCCATGCAATTCACAGTGGTTTTCAGAGTATTGATGCAGATGTAGACTGACGTGGCAATTAACTGGAACATCATATAGGTTATTTTATTAATTTATATAAGTGAAACAAGAAAGGGCATTGGATGAAATTCGGGACTACAAACATTTTAAAAGGGACTGTAGTTAACGCTTACTTGGGGACGTTGTGTATGTAAATCGATACTTCCATTCCTTTGCAATTGATCAATTACATGCTCGGAGGTGATATTCATCGAAGAAACAGGGCAAGCATATTTCGCACGTTATGAACGCCGCCCTTTTGCAGTTACGTGGTTATTTTTAATGTCTCTATAGAAAAACATACTTGATTGACATTCTGAAAACGGCTTCTTTCATCGCACAGTCCAGCAGCAAAGGCGTTCCTGAAGAAGCGAAATTTGTTGACATCCAACATTAATTTAAATGTTACAAAGTGCTTTCTGAAAACATTTGTCTGGACTGTATGAGAGTGAAACGTGAACGATAAGGAGTTGAGACAAAAAGATTATACAAGCTTTTGAAATGCGGTGCTGCAGACGAATGATGAAAATTAGATGGGTAGACACATTCTGAGACATCAAGAAATCGTCAACTTAGCATTGGAGGGAAGTGTGTGGCGTAAAAATCGTAGAGGCAGACCGAGGGACGAATACAGTAAGCAGATTTAAAAGGATGTAGGTTGCCGAACGTACTCTCAGATGAAGAGATTTGCACAGGACAGGACAGCATGGAGAGCTTCATCAAACCAGTCTGCGGACTGAAGACAACAACAGATACTATACTGCTTCTATTTGACGATTTAAAGTTGAAGCTCTGCAGACCGCAAGAGTTAGGAACATGTGCATGTTGACCTTGGGCATACGCAATACTCTGTTCATTCTGGCTGGGTAATCGTTTCGCCTCTCGTTGTATATAGAATGTAGGTTCTCTCACGCTTACCTACGCTACTCCTGGCGATACCCTTGTCTCTAATGAATACGCGCTTCGACAACGTAATGGGCTCTACTACTTAGCTGTCTTAGTGCGATACCGTGTCAAACGCCTTTCGCAAATCGAGAAATATGTAGACTGCCTGTTTCCCTTCATGTATGACTTCAAAAGGCCTAAGTTTAGATGCTTCCTCAGCCACGCTAGTGCGTGGGCAGGAGCTTTTCTGTCTCAAGCAAATTTTTCTGTAGTCTGGCTGAGAATATATTTAAGTATATATTGACAGTTAATAACAAAGTTTTGGTTCAGTACTACGCCTGTCAGAAAGTTTACTTTGTCAGAATAAGAGGTAGCCTACAGCAGAACGACAACCAGGCAGCAAGCGAACAAACGTCTGCCTTATTTGCGAAACCTGTTCTGTATTTGTTACTCCACAGAACCTGTACCTGATTTATAAACAGACTTCCCTTCGTAAGTTACCCTACGGTATGCTGCGGAAAGTTCCTAGCAGTAGACAAACACTTTGTGAAAATACTTCATACTAATGGAGATCTTCAATCCTCTTTAACAACAACAACAACAACAAATTTTTTTAAAAATCATGCAAATATTTTAGAACCACTTTGTATAAATGTCAGTATGTAACAGCACAGCGGTTAAGGCTAAGTGTTTGAACTGGGTCATGTCATATAATTAATTTTTGCAACAGCGACGGCTAATATAAATAAGTAATAAACAACTAAAAGAAACTTTCTGGCGGTTTGAAATTGTGTGCCGGAACAGGGTTTCTTAAAAACTACTAATGGTATGATATCCTAAGAAGCATTATCCCTCAAAATACCAATGTATTTGTTGTAACGCGTATTAAGCAGGGGAAGGGTTGTTATAAGTCTTTTGGTACATCCTTAGCAGTCGCAACAAACTTCCAGTAATGTATAATTACCAAGAGCAACACAAGAAACGTCTTTAACAGATACTGATGTGTAACTTCCTTCGCTGTGAATGTCGACTTTACTAGAAAAAATTACATTGAGTTTTACTGAAACAATCACAACATTTGAGGATTCTTGTTGGAGCTTTCAATAAACTGAAGATTTTTTTTTTTCAGATTTTTAAAATATGATGTACGTGACAATATTTTTAGATGGTGCAATCCGATTTCGTAAGGGGAGTTGGAAAATAAGTTTGCCTTGTCGACTGTGGTCAGAGTTATGTATGAAGGGAAAAAATAGAATGAGAAATTAAAGATAAGACATATCTTAATTCTTCTACATAATTTACAAGTACATTGAGACATTTGTCATACCGCTTTATAAGCTTCAAGAAGCCTCCCAGGAAGAAAATCAGGGCGTTGCATACGAAAGAAGCATTGCATCCCAGAAATCTATGAATAGCACTTTACCTGGTGACGGAGTGCTTTTGAACTTCTTTCGGACAGGTGATGACGGATGTTTTCACTTTATGGCTGTGGCCTTCGATTCGGGCGTGTAATGGTGGACCCACGTTTCATTCCCCATCACAAACCGAAACAAAATGTCATTTCCATATTCATGGTCGACCTCTGCCCAAAAGTGTATCGGTTTCTTGCACGTGCGCGTTCACCTGCTGTGTCACCTTTCGCCTATAGCCGTTCAAAGCTTCTTCTGTATGTGACGCCCTGATTTTTTCCTGGACGGCTTTTTGAAGCTTATAAATCGGCTTGACAATAGGCTCAATGTACTTGAAAATTATGTAGAAAAATAAACATATGTCTTACCTTTAATGTCAAATACTATTTTTCTTTTCCTTTCGTACTTAACTCTGCCCACAGTTGACAGTGGAAACTTATTTTCCAACTACCCCTCGTAATTGCTACGGAAACTCTGTGAGTATAGATTTACTTGACAGAGCTACAGCACTCTCTATAAATTAGAAATATCAATTACATTAATCACTTCCGTGACCTCATTAATTTAAGTGCACGTTGTTTGATTATTGGCTGGAACGATGCGACACGTGATTTTCGTACTCTTTACTTTTCGACAAACTACCATCCCTCACGTTCTCCCATCCCGTATATTGTGTATTTTATTGCATTGACTTCGAGTGACGTCTACTTCGTATTAGTTTCGACTTATTTCTAATGGTGGAGTGGAAGAACATTCTAAGGCGCCTTGATGCGGAGCGCACTGTTGTACGCTGTCCGAGGTTCGAGTCATCCCTTGGGCAGAGGTGTGTTTGTTTTGTCCTTAGTATAAGTTAGTTTAAATAGTTTGTAAGTCTAATGACTGATGACCATAGCAGTTTGGTCCATTAGGTTTACAAACATTTTTTCACAACTTCAGAATTATCTCAAAGGGATTTTCTGTGAACCATGGAAAATTTTACAAAGGTGCTGTCAGATGAAACCCAAGATTTCGCTGTGTGGTCAGTAAGCGGATTGACAGAATAACAAAGTTTTGGTTCAGTGCTACGCCTGTCAGAAAGTTTACTTTGTCAGAATAAGAGTTTCATTATATAAAACAACAGAGAAGATTAATAAATTTTATTCAGATAACCGGTTTCGGCTGCCATCATCGGATCTGAACCTGCGGTAACCGGTCATGTGACTAAAAAATAATTAGCAATATTTTCTGTTATTTTATATAATACTTCTACTTAACCGAGCGCCCGACAATTTGCAATGGAAACCTATAGCTATAATAGGCAGTCAGCTATGACTTAACTTTATTTATTACAGGCTACTGGTTTAGGCAGTGTTATCCACCGTCATGAAATTCTCATAGCAACTACAGCAAATTAAATGTATCATAAATTACATACACATAGTTATAGTCTCTGTATCATACAATGAAAGCTTTCACATGACACTACTGTTGGTAAAGTGGTGAAAGTTCGTGGCGCAATAAACTCCTCATTTCCTAACGTTTCATCCAAAACTGTCCTGCACATATTCAGAGGTTCTCTTCTCCCGTTCCACATACGTGTCTTAAAATCCATAAGCACTGTAACAAACAAGAGGCGCGTAGATACACCGGTAAAGATACACGGAAGTCTTTGCCAACTAGGGAAAATGGACGTATCAGCCTTAGCAGAGTAGGCTTTTCAGGCAACAAGTCACAAAGTGAAGTTTTCCAAAACAATAATTTTATTTACCACGATGAACTATTGTTCATGGCTATATGGAGAAGTCACTGAAATAGATAAACGTATGGAAAATTTTATTAGGAAATAAGAGGTCATGAAACTAGCTAGCTTAAATACGGAATTTCCAAAAACTAGGAAAAAATACACCATTCTGTGCAGGGTGACACAATTTTATCAGTTATTTCCTTCAGTTGGCTCGAGCCTCCTGTGTTACTGAACCAAAAAAAATCATCCATTCACAGTTTCCTTGGAATGCGTGAAGTGCGGCTGTAAACCCAATAAATCGCACAGTCGCTAAATAAAAAAAAGTCTAGCAACAATCCTGAGAAACTCTTAGGTTCCACAATCACATAATATAGTTAGAGTCCACGAAGCACCACTGAAGACTTTTCCTTAAGTCTCACAGACGCAGAATAAAATCAAAGTTCTCGAACCACCACAGAAGAAATATTTCTAAATTCCACAGTAGAACACTTCCCTGAAATTTTAGAAGTCCTCAAGCGACTTCATATGACACGTCTTGTCTGTCAAACTAACACGAACAGACAGCCCCTAACAAGCTATAATGACCGCCGTAAGTACTCTCGCTGGCTTACTCTGAAGTCAAATCAGTATCTTATTTCCACAAAATTACCTCTTTTACGTAAAATACAAATTAAATAAACACATTTGATGATAATATCTAACGGAAATTTTCCGCTGAAACAGAATATGGCATCAAAAGCATTGTACATGTAGTTTTTGCATTGCCAAAAATTAATTTTTTCTACCTTTACTTTTTTCGTATTTAAATATACATTATTAACTGTACTATTGATCTTGTGGTTCATTAACTATTTGCTTAAGTCTAGTCTACCGTACTGCCGCTAAAACTTCAGTTATTATTGTTTATTTATTAAAAATACGGTTTTATTCCTAGAAACCATGTTACTGGCCTCTAATACAAATTTACTGAATTTACGCAAAAAACTAAATATCCATTTTAATAGTAGTCACTTAGACATATCATTTGACACCTTGTACGCAATATTTGGTTACGCTGTTTTCAAGATATATCGTTTACAAAAGTGTTATTTTATAATGGTGTTTGATTTAGTATAATTCAAAAACTATTAATGTGACAGGAGGCGCGTTTACCTTTAAAATGTGCCTAAGCGCTGATTTGTATCATATATGGATCAATAGTTATTAATTTTTAAGTGGTTTATTGCATATTTATCCAAGACCAAAAAGGGCTTCTCCCGCCGTTTGCCATTGCGTCCATAACGGCCTGGATTTTCCAGTCACGTGCCTGTACAAAAAACGAGCGACCAGACACTGGGTTGACAGACGAGAGGTGCCGCTATCTATTGACTAACCCCTGAACTACGACGACTTAGTAGCTGTCAAAACACACCATGACTGTCGCGCGAGTGCGGGCCTTATCACAGAATTGCAGACTTCAAAACGAAACTGACCCCTTACAAACTCAGGTATATCTGGACAGTAACGCTGCAAAATTGCTACACAGTTTTATCCTAGATGATAAGTTTTATTTGTGCCAATTTGTATAGAAACCTGATAGCAGTTATTAAGAGTCAAAGGGCATGAAAGGAATAGAGTTTGGAAAGCGAATAGCATTGGGTTGTAGCCTTGCCCCATTACTATTCTACCAGAATATCGAGCAGGCTGTAAAGGAAAGCAAGGAGAAATTAGAGAGCGAATTAAAGGTCAGGGAGACAAAATAAAACCTTGGCGATTCGCCAACGTGATTTTAATTCTGTCGGAGACAGAAAAGGGCCTGAAAGAGCTAATGAACGGAATGTACAGTGTCCTGAAAGGAGTGTATGTGGTAAAAATTAACAAATCCACAATGAAATGAGTCTAATAGAAACGGGCAATGCTGAAGGCATTACATTAGAAAAGAGACACTAAAACCAGTAGAGGTTACTTGAGCAGTAATAATATCTTACGATGATCACAGTAAACGATTTCAATGCACAGTGACTACACATAAAAATCCGTTTCTTGCAGAAGAGAAATATGTTAACATCCGGTATTAGTTTAAGTGTTAGAAAGTTTTTTTCTGAAGAAATTTGAGTGTAGCCTTTTACGGGAGTTAAACGTGAACGATAAACTGTTCAGACATTAATAGGAAAGAAGCTGTTGAAATTTGGAGTTACAGCAGAATGCCGACGTACATGGATAATGACGACGTGTTCTCCATTTATCGTGCTATGATACGAGCATTTTTTGATTCTGGTACCCAACTTTCATTCTACTGGTTAATCTCTGGTTGGCAATTAGAACATTATGACAATTTCTCACGAAAGATTTAAAGATTTAAAAAAAAAAAAAAAAAAAAAAAAAAAAAAAAAAAAAAAACTTTATCCATTTATCTACCTTCGTGCATTTTTTCAAAGTGTAGAAGAATGTTTCAAAATGTTCCTATAGCTAATGAGACTTAACTACGGCGTCATCAGTCCCTAAATTTAGAAACTACTTATGAACTAACCAATTCTAAGAACGGCACAAATATCCATGGCCGAGGGGGGATTCGAACTCCCGACCGTAGTGGCCGTGCGGACCGTGACTGGAGCGCCTCAGTCCCCTCGGCCACCGCGGCGGGCATTGTAAAAGAAACGCCCTTTACCATCAAACGGTATTGTGATCTCTTTGTTTCGTAAATGACGTTGTGGGACGTAAAATGATACCGCTTTTTATAGCCGTAAAAATAATTTATTTTACTTTCATCGTAATTTTTTATTTATAATTCGAATATTTGTATGTATTACAGTACAGAGGATAAGATTGTACAAAAAAAAATGAAATCACAAAAGGAAATATAAATGTATGTAACCCTGCGTAATAATGAAACATAAAATATGAGATTAGATAACTGTAAATATTGCGAAGTGTATATATTTGAAGTGAATAACAAACAACATATAATGTAGTTCACATATGATTTGATATACAACTTTCAACAAATGTAAGTTATTCTTCCACACTCCCCCTAAAGTCAGATTTGGCAGCAGGTGTAATTATGATTCGGACCTTTGTGGTTGACACAGCTTCATCTTTGATTCCAGTATGGGTACTTGTTGTTTTTGGAGAGAACTCTTCAGACTCGTAAGATTGCTATTCTTAGTTCTTTCAGTACTCCGATATTTAAACGAATGAGAATTCGAAGCCATACTATCATTCATAACAAAACACCAATGTATCCCAAAATTAAAATAATAGTTAATTGATAAATGAATTTTGACTGCGTACGAAGCAGAAACACACATCATATGGTCAATAACAGCATCACAGAAGATTACAGAAAGCTTGTACTTTGTCTGCAGGTCAGTTACCATCTGTTGGCAAGATACGTGTATCCACTACCAACAGAATCGTTGGTATTACTGACGTATTTCTTGTCCGAAATATTTGAAGAAGTGAGGTTCTGGTCTCTGGTAGCCGACAATTATGTCTGTAAAATTTGGTGCCGATTGGTTGAACGGTTCGACCTAAAAGGTGGGAACACGTTACAGCCAGACAGTCATCGTAAAATCGCCGTTATTTTGGCAAATATCTCTGCAACAATGCACAATGTGAAAAAAAAACATAATAGAGCGAAGT
Organism: Locusta migratoria; assembly: GCA_026315105.1. Lineage (NCBI taxonomy): Eukaryota > Metazoa > Arthropoda > Insecta > Orthoptera > Acrididae > Locusta > Locusta migratoria. Next base: position 712,445,892 of record CM048745.1, on the reverse strand, counting down.
TGTAGAGAATTTTCCCGAATTAGGTTATTCAATTTTCGTGTCAGATGAACGGTTCGTTTGCATTTACAATTATATTATAAATGGTTTGTTTGGTATTACTAACGTATTTCTTGTCCGAAATATTTGAAAAATGTAGGTTCTGGTCTCTGGCGGCCTACAATTATATCTGTAAAATTTGGTGCTGATCGGTTGAACGGTTCATCTTAAAAACAGGGAACACGTTACGGACAGACAGACAGACATCCCAAAATCGCCGTTATTTTTGCAAATATCTCTGAAACGATGCGAGATATGAAAAAACCATAAGAAATCAAAGTTGTAGAGAATTTCCTCCTCTACAAATTCTGTTATTCAGTTTTCGTGTAAGATGAATGGTTCAGCCGTTATTTTTATTTAAGTTTCAAGCTTTCAAAAGACGATCGCAAAGGCCCACTTTTAGTGTTACTACCGTAACCTAATGTGGGCCAATAGAACAATTTGTTCCACTCCGAAAAATACACAAAAGACTTCGTCGAATAAGTTAAAAGAAAGATATAGAAAAAGAAAAAAAATCATAGTTTCGGAGTCGAAGGTCATGTAAGGATCGCAGTGGTTGGGAAGGGACGAAGACAGGGTTGCAGCCTTTCCCCAATGTTGTTCAATCTGTACACTGAGCAAGCTGTGAAGGAATACATGGAGAATTTTTGAGAAGGAATTAAAGTTCAGGGAAAGGGAATAAAAACGTTTTGCTGACGAAATAGTAATTCTGTCAGAGACAGCAAACGACCTGGAACAGCAATTAAACGGAATGGACAGTATCTTGAAAGGAAGGTTAACAAGAGTAAAACAAAGGTAATATGATGTAGTGTTAGAAAATCAGGCGATACTGAAGGAATTAGATTAGGTAATGAGACGATAAAAGTGGTAGATAAAATTTGTTATTTGAGTAGCAGGGTAAAGTAAAGAAGATATAAAATGCAGAATTGCTAGGGAAAGTAAGGCGTTTCTAAGGAAGCGAAATTTGTTGACAACAATATTAGTTTAAATGTTAGGAAGCCCTTTCTGAAAGCATTTGTGTGGAGTATAGCGTTGTATGGGAGTGAAACGTGAACGATAGGGAATTCAGACAAAAACATAATAGAAGCTTTTGAAATGTGGTGCTGCAGACGAATGATGAAGATTCGATGGATAGATCACGTAACTAATGAGGAAGTGCTCAACAGAATTGGAGAGAAAAGGAGTTTCTGGCTTATCCTGACTAAAAGAAGGGATAGGTGGTGGGACACATTCTAAGAGATCAAGGAATCGTCAACTTAGCATCAGAAAGAAGTGTGTGGGGCAAAAATCGTAGAGGGAGACCGAGGGACGAATACAATAAGCAGATTCAAAAGGATGTAGGTGGCCGTACTTATTCTCAGATGAAGAGACTTGCACAGGACAAGGTAGCGTGGAGAGCTGCATCAAACCAGCCTGCGAACTAAAGATCACAACAACAACACAGTTTTGTTAGGTTCGTGAGAGGGGGGAGGGGGGTTGCCAGGATATTTTTATTTGGAAGGGTCGCTTATTCGAAAAGGTTAAAAAAACACTGCTCTAATGGCTTTAACGGCAAACGGCACTGATACGGAAATCTGTACAATCAAATAGGAACCAACAAGAAACTCAAAATCGTCTTTCCGCGCTCAGACTTTTCTAACATATTTATTACGACACTGTAGTTATATAGCATTCTTCGTTTTAGAAGATGAAAAAAACGCCTTTTGTTTGCTGTAGCTGATTTTATTTCTCCCAGACATGTTTCGCCTTTTATTTTAAAGGCATCTTCATTGGTATATATTCGTTGTCTTGTCAACTAACATGTATTTTTTCGCACAGTTGTACACATTTGGAGGTGTTTAGCAGCCATGAAAGTAAATCATCGCTGCTAAACACCTTCAAAATGTGTACAACTGTGCGAAAAAATAGATGTTAGTCGTACAGTGTACAACATATGTCCTTGACCAGATGGAGGAAATAGCAGAAGAAATTTGAAAAGACAGCGACAGTATCCCACTGAAATACCTTTAAAATATAAGGCGAAACACTTCTGGGAGAAATAAAATAAACTGCAGCAAGCAGAAAACTTTTTTCAAACTTCTAAAACGAAGAATTTCGGCGCTTGCTGCGGAAGATGGCCACCTAAACAAACTTGTTATACAACAGTGTTCGATGTCACTGATCGTGAAACGCTAACGACTCCAGCATTCAAAATTAAGTTTTCAGCAGCCTTCAGTTGTTACCAAAAGAAATCCTATTAGGAATACGTGACGTTGCCCCGAATGAAATGGAATTAATTGTGGTTAGAGAGGAACAATTCAGTAGATAATTAGTGTGCTCGACCGGCCTACAACAAAGGAGGGTGAAAGGTATTACCAGAACACTGTGTTGGTAAATTTAAAATAACAAACCGAGCTAACTTAAAATACCAAGAATGCACGGTTAACAATTTATGAACCGTGTACCTCGCAGAGGGTACTCCAACAGTAAATTTGTGCGGGAATGCGCGCTTATGAGCACAAGTGTGGCGCGGAAAGTTTACAGAGGTGGGTGTAGTGTTGGTAGGGCCGCGGCTGGTGGTGGGGGAGGGGGGAGGGGAGGATGGGAGGGGGAAGGACGTGAGTGGAGAAGGGGTGGCGGTAGGGGGCGGAGATCTGAAGGCGCGAGAGAGCGGGCGCGATGCTCGCGCGTGGTAAATAAGGCGGGCAATTTTGGCGCGCTCTGTTTATTCTGTCGGACTGTAATGAAGTAAGGCCTACAGAGGCGGCTGGCGCTGGCGCAGAATGCGACCCGCGCTGCCCCACACCTGCAGCCGCCCCCAGTAATGGCGGAAACCTCCCGTGGCACGCTCATTACCTCTCCACAGCTGCGGACTTAATTAAACAGCCTAAATAATACGGCTTCTGCCCCTCAATAGAACCCGTACAACGTCTACTGCGAAAAAGACACACACACACACACTGTGATCAAAAATTCAGTATAAATTTGAAAACTTAATAAATCACGGAAAAATGTAGATAGAGAGGTAAAAATTGACACACATGCTTGAAATGACATAGCAGTTGGGAGCTAAAACCCTTCAAAGTTTCAGGGGCAGATACCAAACGCTGTACATAATACATGGCTGTGTGGCGGGTGATGGATGTTATGGCGGTGGGAAGTTGATTTACATGAGATGTTCAAATGTGTGTCCATGTTACCCAATGCATAATGCAATGTGCCGTCGAAAGGATCTGAGGACGAGATGTAACATCGCCGTTGTGACGGAGCGAGATGCGTCCTCGATGCGCCGTTTTAGATCATCTGGGGATGTGGGCTCAGTGACATATACACGATCCTTTAGATATCCCCACAAAAAGAAATCTACTGGTGTTAAATCGGGCGACCTTGCGGGCCATGAATGAGGACCATGGCGCCCCAACCATCTTCCTGCAAACCTGTTGTTTAGTTCCTCCACAACAGCACGCACAGAATGGCCTGGGTGACCATCGTGCTGCATACACATATGGACTCTCGTGTGTAGACACACATGTTCAAGGAGACCACCCAAACTGTCGACTATAAAAGCGCGATATAACTCACCTGTCAGTGTACCTGGGAAGTAGCGTAGACCGATGATTTCATCCCCAAAGATTCCACACCACACGTTAATAGACCACCTACGTTGACGGTCGACAGGTCATACCCACCGAGGATTGTCTGCGGCCCAGTATGTTATGGCGATTCACTGCACCATAATTTGTGAACGTGGACTCATCACAGAACATAACACTTTGTAAAGACTCCAGCGTGAAATTACGCATGGCCCACTCACAGAATGTCACTCTTGCACGGAAATCGTTCCCATGCAGCTCCTGGGTCAGTGACACACGGCACGGGTGAAACCTGTGGCCGTGTACTATACGCCACACAGATTTGACACCAGCGACTGTAGCAACGGCTCGTAAGCTGACACCTCCGTCTCCTCACTTGTTGCAGGTCTTCGTCTGTTACTGCGGTGCATTACCAAGCTTTCCCGAAGTCGTTCGGCACGTAAGAACGTAATGGCTGCCGGGGCTCTTCGCCTAGGATATGCCACGGCATACGCCGTGGCTGCTTCAGTGGCATCGTGTCGGCACTCGCCGAGCATCAGCAATATGTCAACGTACTCGTTGTTCGTGTATGCCATCGTCATCCGATGTCAGTAACTGTGATATATTGAGCCCCGGTTGTTTGTGTGGTTCCAACTGTCGCGTATACGGCCATGTGCGGTGACAGTCGGCAGTCTAACATCGCATCGATGAAGCTTCTCGCTCCGTGACACCGGCGATGTTACAACTCGGCCGCACCACATTTAGAAGGCGCATTGCATTATGCGCAGCGTTTGTGGTATCTGCCCCTGAAACTTTGAAGGGTTGTAGCTCCCAAACTAACAGTGATAGGAATGTAGTTTAAATTGATTTGGGCGCATCTGGTTTCAACTAATCCAATGCATGATAGAAAAACTATTCTTCCATTTTAAAAAAATATATCTTTGTGCTGTAACTCTTTGGAAAATGATACAATAAACTATGCCGGCCGCGGTGGCCGAGGAGACTGAGGCGCTTCAGTCACGGTCTGCACGGCCACTACGGTCGGGGGATCGAATCCCCCCTCGGGCATGGATATTTGTGCCGTCCTTAGTTGTAGGTAGTTCATAAGTAGTTTGTAAGTTTAGGGACTGATGACCCCGTAGTTAAGCCCCTTAAGCTTAACAAACATTTGAAAATTTAAACAGCTCCGCAGAAAGTGTAACATTTCTTGCGTTGACCTACCGCATTAAAATTTCCCGTCACCTATTATTTTATAAGTTACAGATGCAAACACACTTAGTGAAACACCCTGTATATAAAATAATGCAAACTCCAGGTTGGAATAATATAGTAATAATGACAGTTTACAACTCACCGCAAAGACGTGGCGACGAGCTGCGACAGGCACATACAAAAGACACACACATAGAACATTTTCAGCTATCGGCCATGGCCTTCTTCAGAAAATAGAACACACGCAATCACACAGGCACACAACACAGTCTTACAACCATCACCTCCGGCTTCCGCACTTCAAATCACGCCCCGCGGCGTGTAAATCGTGGACGGGAAGGGAGGGAAGAGGGGATGGGTACAGCACGGTCTAGATGGGAATACCGAGATGCAGCTTAGGTATGGAGTGGGGAGGCGGATGAGGGGAGAAAAAAATCAGAAAATAAAATAAACAAAATAAATAGTTAAAAAATAACAAATATAATTCGCGCCCACTGCACGTACACACGACCGCGTACACACACACACACACACACACACACACACACACACACACACACACTACACGCACCATTCAAAATAGGAGAGACTTGGGATAGAGAGGTAGAAACTGTAAGATATGGAAGAAAGGGAAGTTATCATAGGTTGAGGCCTGGATGTTTTCGGGATCGGAGAATGTATTGTAGAGATAACTCACATTTGTGCAGTTCAGAAAAGCTGGTGGTGGATGGGGGGATCCAGATGGCCCGGGTTGTGAAGCAGTCATTGAAATCAAGCATGTGCTCCACTGCCTGCTGTGCCACAGGGTGGTTCACCTTGTTTTTGGCACAGTTTGGCGGTGGCCATTCATTCTAATGGACAGCTGGTTAGTGGTCATGCCAGTATATAAAGCTGCACAGTGGAGCACAGTTGGTAAATTACATGGCTCTTTCAAAGGTGGCCCTATCCTACCCTATCAGAGGCTGGGCCACCTGTGAAAGCAGGCATGTAATTTACCAACTGTGCTGCAATCACTGTGCAGATTTCTATATTGGCATGACCACTAACCAGCTGACCATTAGGATTAATGGGCACCACCAAACTGTGGCCAAAAACACGGTGGACCACCCTGTGGCACAGGATGCAGCGGAGCTCGTGCTTGATTTCAATGGCTGCTTCTCAACCTGAGCCATCTGGATCCTCCCATCCACCACCAACATTTCTAAACTGCACATATGTGAGTTATCCCTACAATATATTCATCCAGGCCTCAAACTACGATAACTTCCCTTTTTTCCATACCTTACAGTTCCTACCTCTCTATCAAAAAAAAAATGTTTGGAAATGGTCAGAAGAGTGTTATAACATATGATCTTATATGTATCATTTTGGCCAGCAGCTGTTTTTGGGCCAAGTTGTACAGAAGCCTGTGCTTGACAGAGGTGGTCAGTCCAATTCAATCTAATAATAAAATAAATTGTATACTACTTTTCTTTTTATTATTTAACTGGTAATGCACAGTCCATTTTTTTTAAAAAAATACCTCCCCTTTTTTATATGTATTTATAAAACAGGATAAGAGTCAAAAATTTAAAATTACCTAGAAGTCAGATTGTTCCAATCAAGGAAAATAGTCAAGCAACTTTCGTCACATTGATAGTGCTTCTGTGTAAGGAGCTCCATATGTCTATCTGTAATTAAGTACAGAGTACCATTTAAAATGCTGAGAGTACCTAATATAACTCATTTTAGCATGTGAATTTACTCTCAAACCTGAGCAGGCTGAACATACATTGAACATCAATTGTAACACAGTGTAAAACCACACTGTGTTCAGCTCATAGGTAATACGTTTCATTGGTGACGGTTAGTAGAAGACTGACCAGCTAATTTGCAGCTATACCTCTTATATACAATATAAGCCACCAGACAGCACCGTCAGCCGCGCTGGCCGAGGGGCCTGAGGCGCTCCAGTCACGATCTGCACGCCCACTACGATCGGGGGTTCGAATCCCCCCTTGGGCATGGATATTTGTGCCGTCCTTAGTGTTAGCTAGTTCATAAGTAGTTTGTAAGTTTAGGGACTGATGACCCCGTAGTTGAGTCCCATAAGCTATACAAACATTTGAAACAGACAGCACTATCATTCTACAAGCTTTTGTTTACAATGTATTTCTGCTTTTAAGCCCTAGATGGCATTCTCTTACACTTTTAAACCATGTTTACGTTTGTGCGTTTGTGTCCTAAACTATTATTTATGTGTCCACATATATTCACAAATCTTTTAGTAAAAATAATAATAATAATAATAACGATGGAGAAGTAAGTGCATATAATGCGGATTATGTCCTAACCTATAAATTTACAAATTATACTTCTTCAAATTCTTAACATAGGTACAATGCCTTATCACATGCTAAACAGACAGATTACATGTTCATCATGCCTAATTCAAAGGAATAACATGTAAACAGAAGAAGCATGGCAACCAACAAGGATAGCCATTAATTAACAAAACAGATAACCTAGCACACATTATTATACTTATGAACAAGCTATCTTAGCTGCCCAGTTATGCAATATATAGGAAAAAATAACTTAGGAAATGTGATGAAAATGAATTCTATGTAACATAATGCCTAGGTAGTGCAGACTAAAACTAAGATAGTTTCGTGCAACTATATGACTTGAAAAAGGACACTTATAACAAATTGCTGTCTGATTCAAATGTTTGTATAGTCTATGGGACTTAACTACGGGGTCATCAGTCCCTAAACTTACAAACTACTTATGAACTAGGACGTCACAAATATCCATGCCCGAGGGGTGATTCAAACCCCCGACCGTAATGGCCGTGCAGACCGTGACTGGAGCGCCTTAGTCCCCTCGGCCACCGCGGCCGGCTTGCTGTCTGATGTTGCAGTTAATTCTCACGTCATTAGTGTACGCAGTGCCAAGGAATGCAAAAATATTTGTCGCAGGGAGCAGTCGAATCCACAGTCCTATCAATACGAGTCTGATTTCTTTTCGCTAAACCAAACGCAGCTTCTTAAATACACTGTTACAGATACAATTGATAAAATGCATATGTTGATAGATCCGTATCAAAATTCATTTTACTTCCTAAACGCCTGGCCATCTGGCCAGCAATAGCTTCTAAGTGACATTTTCATGCGATCCTGTTGCTGTATTCGTTGCCTCTTGAGTCCCAAATAGCGGTATCAATACTGACGGTGCTGTGAGAACGGCTGCTACGCTACCGAAACGCGTGTCAAAGGTAACAGCCGCTCGTGCACAGATGGCCGCTGGCGTATGAGTCGCCGTGTGTGTGGACGCCCGATTTGTTTGCACTGTGGAAGGCTGGCCGTTGCTGCCGCGTTACGAGGCCTTGTAAGAGCGCAGGAGTGTAGGCGCGACAGCGATTAAAAAAGGGCAGTCCAGACAAGTCCCGAGAGGTACCTAAATCTAACAGTCGGTGCTTGCAGGCCAATCGTCAACTTCTTTTACAAAGTAGATGATTATTAAGTGGGTGACATCGATTTTATATAGTGATTTCGAAGTTTCTGACTGAAAAGAAGGAAGGAAGGAAGCTTGGAGTCTAACGTCCCGTCGACAGCGTGGTCATTAGAGACGGAGCTTACGCTCGGAATGATTGGGTAAGGATATGGAAGGAAATCAGCCGTGCCCTTTTTGAAAGGAACCATCCCGGCATTTGCCTGGAGTGATTTAGGAAAATCACGGAAAACCTAAATCAGGATGGCCGGAGGTGGATTTGAACCACCATCCTTCCGAATCCGAGTCAAGTTTGTTACCACTACACCACCTCGCTCGGTGACTGAAGAGAGGGAACCACTGAAGCATAACGTAAGGTACTTGTCTGTTCATATATGTCCCAAAGTATAAACAATAAATTACAAATTGTTAATGGAAAATTCATTAGGCTCGTATTTTCCAAATGTAGAAATAGCCTTACGCATTTACTTATCTTTAATGATCACCAACTACAGTGGAGAACGTTCTGTTTCAACTTTAAAGAGCATTAAAAATGAATTAAGACATACGATGGGACAGGAACGTCTAAATGACCTAAGTATAATGAACATTGAGTACGATTTGCTCAGAGAAATTGATGTAACTTGTATTATTTCTAAATTTGCCGAAATTAAATCGAGAGAAGTTTATTTCTAATAATCTTGTTTTATTGTATACCCTACACCGTATGACGTAAAGTCCTAAACAACGCAAGGGCCCTTTTTTAGATTTTTCTACGGGCCCCACGCTTGCTTAATCCGGCACTGTGGCTTGACGATACAAGAGACTTGTAAGGCGCTACGCCTCACTGTGTAGGTGTGTTTTGAGGCAGCGTTCTGTCGTGTGCATAGCATGGCAGCTCTGTGACGTACAAAGCGCCTCGGAAGGGACCGCAATTTCCTTGTTTCAGAGAGGCAGACAATATCCCAGTGGGTTAAACAATGGAGTCAGATGGGTATTGTAACCAGCGTCAGGCGTAAGGGACCAGAAATGACAGCTCTAACTGCTAATATCCGTCGAGTTAGTACAGCTCTGCGTCTTCATTATGGAAAAGTTGAAGTCAAAAGTTCTATTAGGGGAAATATGATAATCAGCATACATTGAATATATAAGATACTTGTGTCTTGATTAAAAGATTTTGAACATCTTAATTAGAGAAGACAACAAATGCAGTTGCCAAACAATTTACTTAAAGTACCTAATATTATTTATTACTAGCTAAAAATCCGGCGTTACCCTGGTGTTTATTTATTTATTTATTCCTGCCTTCAGTTAGTACTTTTCTATCCCTTCGCTCTCTGTCTATCTCCTTTTTTATAATCTCATATTTATCGGAGAATATATAAGAAATAACGCTGTCTTGCATAATGTACAATATTATATGTGGAATAGCCAAACAAAAAAGTTAGCAATTAAAATACAAATGGCATATAAAATTCACACGATAACATATTTATTGAAAAAAATGTTCAAATGTTTGTAAAGTCTATGAGACTTAACTACGGGGTCATCAGTCCCTAAACTTAGAAACTACTTATTAACTACTTACAACTAAAGACGGCACAAATATACATTCCCGAGGGAGGATTCGAACCCCCGACCGTAGTGGCCGTGCGGACCGTGATTGGAGCGCCTCAATCCCCTCGGTTACCGCGACCGGTATAATTATTGAGTTATATGTTCTACAAATGTATAATTTTTCAATTATATATTCATTTGTATAAATGCTGTATGTCTGTAAAATCTGTTGCAAATAAAATTAGTAGTAAAGAAGTAATAGATAACAAAAAGATGCGTATTAGAGCGGTTTTCTATTAACGTAACTGTTAATGTGCTCATACCTCATGAATTACGTTTCGTACTTTGTTACAATTTCGAAGTTACATTCAGCTATATGAGTGTATACTGTCTGTAAAATTTCATGAGGCTACAATTTGTAGTGTAGAAATTATAAATTGTAATGTCATACTGAATGCCGTAGTTCTAGTTCATGAAGAGCGGAAAAGTAGAAAGCGAGACACTATTTTCCTTTCATAATGTTGCTATGGTTGTCAGCGAGAAAAAGTTCAATAAATGTTTGAAATTGTGTTTAAAGTTGGTTGCAATTCGCTAAGTACTGTCATTCTCTACAGTTTGTGAATAAAATCTCGTCGCGTAATGTGGCAGTTTCTTGCAACTATATTGTTTATGACGTTGTATCTATTGAACCACGTTTCGTATTTGGTTCTTACCCCGACAGCGTTGTTACCGCACGGTAAGGAATATTTGCACCAAATTTGGTTGCAATCTGTCCAGTGGTTTAGGAAGAAGTATGCAACACTGTCGTTTGATGCAGCAGTTTTTTGCACATCTCATTGTTTATGACGTCATATATCTTGAACAATGTATTAAACTTGATCCTAACACTTACGGCGAGCGTTTTCATGGATTGAAGCTTACGTGTGAAAAATTTCAGAAAACTGTAGATTTGCATACAATACGTACAAACATACGGACACTCTGCTTTATATATGACTAGCTAAAAACCCGGCGTTGCCCGGGTATTTATTTATTTATTCCTGCCATTTTTCAGGTATATATTCATTTGTATAAGAGCTATTCATCTGTAATATCGGGTGGGAATAATATTAGTAGCAAAAAAGTAATAGATTAAAACTGATGGGTGCGTGATGGGACGGTTTTCCATGAACTTGTGTATGCGATCATATCTCATGAACTACATGTCGTACTGTGATATAATTTAGAAGGTACATTCAACTATATGTTTGTATACTGTCTGTAAAATTTCCTGATGTTACAATTTGTAGTGTACAAATTATAAACTGTAACGTCATACCGAATGCCGTAGTTTTACTCCATAAACAGCGGAAAAGTAGTAAGCGAGAAACTTTTATCCTTTCATCATTTTGCTATGGTTGTCAACGAGAAAAAGTTTAATGAATGTTTTAATTACGTGTAAAGATTGTTGCAAGTGATGCAGTGTATTTTTTAAGTCTCGCCGCATTATATGGCATTTTTTGCGATTACTATTGTTTATGACGCTGTATCTCCTGCACCATGCGTCGTATGTGACTCTTAACCCTGCGGCAATTGTTAACTCACGGTAAGGAATGTGTGTACCAAATTTGGTTGAAATCGGTCCAGTGATTTAGGAGAAAATGAGCAGCATTGTCGCTAAATGCAGCGGTTTTTCGCACATCTCATTGTTAATGTCGTCATATTTCGTGAACTATTTATCATACGTGATTCTTACACTTGCAGCGACCGTCCTCGTGGATTGAAGCTTACGTGTACAAAATTTCATAAAGATAGGAACGCCGGCCGCGGTGGCCGTGGAGGCTGAGGCGCTTCAGTCACGGTCTGCACGGCCACTACGGTCGGGGGTTCGAATCCCCCCTCGGGAATTTATATTTGTGCCGTCCTATTTCGTAAGTAGTTCATAAGTAGTTTGTAAGTTTAGGGACTGATGAACCCATAGTTAAGTCCCATAAGCTCTACAAACATTTGAACATTTGAAAGATAGGAACAAAACTGTAGATTTCTATGCAACAGGTACAAACATACGGACACTCTGTTTCATATATTAGAAGAAGAAGATTCCTCCTCAGTTTCACTATATCTCCAATGTGAGCTCACAAACAGATACCAAATTCGTGATGCGGCGGAGTGGCCGAGCGGATTGAGGCGCTATGGTCCGATGCCCGAGACCGCTCCCCGTCGACGGGTCGATTCTTCTCTCAGGCATGGATATTTGTCCTGTTTTTAGTATAAGCTAGTTTATAACTAGTTTGTAAGTATAGGGACTGATGACTCCGCAGTTAAGTCCCGTAACTTAACAAACATATGGTGTCTTTCTTTCTTTCCTTTAACCACATTCGTTCTCCGTCTTGTAGTTATCGAAGTGGTAAGAAAAGGACATACGACTTTCACAAGGGAGCCGTTTATCTTACGTTCGCTATGGCACAACTGTGTGGTACTGCGATTCTGCACAGCTGCGTAAAATTCAGATCACCACCTAACAGCTGAAGCAGCGGTATCGCATGTGAAACACACAGGCAGCGCCCGTTGAATTTACTCTGACAAATTCTGAGCGTACAGCTACACTTCGTATTTGAGTAGCCCCTACACAAGTAGGGGCCAAGCATTACACTGGAGTTAGCGAGAGTGGAACACTTGTTTGTCGGACAGGACGTACGAGCGGTGTTATATAGCGGGAAATCCGATACCCTTGTCTCTGTGTCAACAAAGGTGGTGCGGATTCGTACAAATGGTTGCAGAAAGCGTAAACTAGCGGAAGAGTATAGTAGCAACGGCGTAACTCTGAGAACATAACTCGCAGCGTAGGCTGCTTCGCGCGCAATGTCTTCAATATCATTCTGAAAATTTGCCAGCTGCAATGTTCTCCATTTGCTTTTGAAAATTAAGCTATTGGTTAAATCAAAAAACGTGGGTTCTTTGTATATGTTGCCGCAGGGGAGTAATCTCGTGGTCTGGGGCGCCACGTTACGGATCGCACGAGCTCCCGTTTCGGAAGTTCGAATCCTCCCTCGGGCTTGGGTGTGTGTGATTTGTCCTTAGATTAATTTAACTTAGTTTAAGTATCAATAAAATTCTTCCGGGTATGAGACCGCGTCGTCATTTTATAAACTCTACCGACGTTTCGGCCACTGTTGCAGGCGGTCTTCATCAAGGACTGTGTCTGTTGAGTCAGACACAGACCCTGATGATGGCAGCCTGCAACAGTGGCCGAAACGTCGGTAGAGTTTATAAAATAACGAAGCGGTGTCATACGCGGAAGAATTTTATTGATAGTGACAAAAGCCGCGGAAGCCTACGTTTGCATTTAGTTTAAGTAATTTGTAAGCCTAGGGGACTAATGACACAGTAGTTTCGTCCCAAAGCATTACAAACATTTGAATATTTTTGAACATTCTTTGTATATGTTCAGTTTGTACATGGTGATATTAGTACTAATTTATGCGATGCATATGAATAATACAATGTTGTAGGCAAATACTGGTTGTAGACAAATGTTCAAATGTTTGTAAATCTATCGGACCAAACTGCGTGGTCATCAGTCCCTAGCTTACAAACTACTTAAACCTAGATTAACTAACCTAAGGACAACTAACACACCCATGCCCCAGGGAGGACTCGGACCTCCGACGGCGAGCAACCGCGCGCTCCACAGCTAGGCGCCTTAGACCACTCGGCTACTCCACCGCGGTCTGGTTGTAGACCTCAACTTCCATAAAAATCTCTCAGCTTATCAGTTTTTGCGTTGTATCATCGTCTGTTTGACGTTATTAAAACTATATTATGACATCTCCTTTTTTTCAATGTTGTCGTACCGTTGTAGTATAAGCATCGTTACTGGTCCGTGTTCCATTTATATGCTACCTCTCATATCCCCTAGGGATTCTCTGATTCACCACTAGGCATCACGGCTCTGGGACTACAGACATCGTTACGAACACTGTATGGGTGATCACCCAGCTTACCATTTTATCTACAAGTATTATTCGAAACCTTTTCTATAGATGAGATGCCTTCAATTGAATGAACAGTGGCTAAGTGATCAAACCTTGAGTAACTTTTTTTTATATATAATATCAATACGGAGACATCGAGCATGTAATCAAACAAATCGTGAAATCTTATTTTTTATATAATTTTAAGCATATCAGAAGATTTTCTCCTTCCGTAAAGACGCTACATACTGATGTAGTGATTCAACAGTTTAATGGACCCGACAAAATTTTAATTCTGTCATAGACAACATAGGAAGAGCTGTTGCACGGAATGTAAACAGGTTATACGATTAATAACAACGAGTGTAAAATAAGGTAATTTAATGTAGTACATCATGCGGCACATATAGAATTAGATTAGGAGATGATACACTCTATGTAATAGGTAAGTTTCATTATACTGTAAATAAATAATTTTGGCCTGGGTACAAAGAATACAAAAGACTGGAAATAGCAGGAGAAAAATTTCAAAATTCGAATAATAATTTTCTGAGAAACACATTTCATACAGAACTGTTAGGACGTCTTTTTCTGTACTCATTAGTTTGGAGTGTGGGAGTGCACGAAACAAAGACATTACCAATTGTCTCTAGCTATCATTTTGAAAGCGTCACAAAATGTTTGTTAAGCTTAAGGGACTTAACTGCGGTGTCATCAGTCCCTAAACTTACAACTACTTATGAACTACCTCACACTAAAGACGACACAATCATCCATGCCAGAGGGGGGGGGGGATTCGAATCCCCGACCGAAGCGGCCGTGCAGACTGTGACTGGCGCGTCGCAGACCGCTCGGCCACTGCGGCCGGCGAAAGCTTCACACTAATATATGTCATTTAATGACTATTCAACCGATATAAATTTATAATGGAAATATAATCAGATCGTCATATTCTCCATGCAAAATAATGATGTACCTCTCTTATATCTAAATTAATGTGTCGATTTTTTGTACAATTTGCAAGTAATTTACGTAAATATTGTGTGTCATAAGCGGTTAAGCTCATCAAATCTGGTTTGTATATGTCTTTATGTAATACTAATTAACAGTCTTTTTTGTATTTAAATAATGTTGTGTTAGTAAGGAAGTGGTCTCAAATGGTCAGTTTTTACTTAAAGAAATATCTCGTGTTACGATGTATACGATTTTGGAAGGTATGGCGATCGGTCTATAAGGAATCAGCCGAGGGTAAGATCTGGTGGGGAGTGCGTGTTTCAGAGGGAGGCGAGGATCGAAGGTTGTGCGAGGAAAATGAACTCCATGCATAGTCTTGGCGGAAGAAGGATCCTCCTGGATGATAGCAGTGATTAGACCTGGCAGAGTGTTAAGATTTGCGCAGCAAACGGTCGCTTCTCTGGACTTTGGAGAAAACAAGTGTACGCCAGTGTAGCTGATGTGTGTCTATAGTTTTACACAAGACCTTACGAGCGTAGAAACGGTGATCCAGAAACTTAAACTATTTTGACTTGTTGACAATTTCAACTTGAGTGCTTTCGAAATATACAGAGTTTCTTAAAGTTATGATTACTCTGTTGGAGGAAAGTGCTACCAACTTCTTATCGCATACAGTGCAACTGTTTAATCATTTTATTCTAATTATGATTAATAATTCATCTGACCACTTGCAATTAGAAGTCCATTTGACTGAATAAATCTCACTCAAGAAAATCTATGACTTTGCTTACATCATCTTCAAATTTTATTATTTATTTATTCAGTGAATGGCAGTTTGAAACATAACAATATCACATGTGTTATAGATTAAAAATATACAAATGTTTACCCTTAGATTATGTAATAAATTTTCGACATGATTGATTTATAAGCAAACGTCCAGATTTCTTTATATTTTACAGAATTACTAGTCCCAAATAAAAAGTCACTGAATGTTCCACAGTATGAACGTTTTCTGCACTCCTTTCGCAATACGCTGCACGGTTTGCCTCTCCGCGCCACAGTCACATTCTGGGGAAGGGATTTTTTTTCCATTTTGTAGAGCGTCTGCACATCTTGCATGTCCGGTGCGGATTCGGTTGAGGGTTGTCTCCGCGGTGGAGTAGCCGAGCGGTCAGAGGGCTCAACGCCCTCTGTAATAAAAAAAAGCTGAGCTAACAACACACCGAACAAAAACGAACAAAAACGATCAGCGTCCTAAGCAAAGAGAACTACCCATAGAAAAAAAAAAAAAAAAAAAAAAAAAAAAAAAAAAAAAAAGCTGTCTAAAGCACATCGCTGAGAAGCGCGCGGTTGCTCTCCGTGGGGAGGTTCGAGTCCTCCCTGGGACCTGGGTGTGTTTGTTTGTCCGTAGGTTAGTTTATCTAGGTTTAAGTAGTTTGTAAGCTACGGACTAATGACCACGCAGTTTGGTCCGATAGATTTACAGACATTTGAACATTTTTTTAGGGTTGTCCACACAGCGCGGGGCTGATGGAACCCTGGTGGCTTCTCCTCGATGCAGGGCACTGTGCAGGGCAGTTTTGTCGCCATTTTTCAGTCCATGACTGGAGGACGTCGAACTTGCTTTCCGATAGGTACTTGACTGTAAGAATGGGAGGATGTCTCGATCTTAGCCTTCTGCGTTTGGCGTGGGCTACATCATTTAGCAGTGGTAGCTGAAGATTACCCAGGATCTTTTGATATTCGCGCATGAAGCAGCACTTCCTTCTGGCATCTGGCGGTGTGGTGTGACTCAGTACCGGCAGCCAGTAAGCGGGAGTAGATCGGACTGTCCCACTGATAATGCGCATGGTCTCCTGCAGCTGTGTGTCGACTTTCTGTGTGTGAGTGCTGTTCAGACACACAGGTGCACAGTATTCTGCAGCCGAGTAGACGACTCCAAGAGCTGAAGTTCGCAGCGTGTCCGCAGAAGATCCCCAACTAGTACCTCATAATTTGTGCAATGTGTTGTTCCTGCTCCTCAACTTCATGGCTAACTTTGTGAGGTGTTCCTTATAGAGAGTGTACGGTCCAAAGTGACGCCTAGGTACTTAGGATGTGTGTTGTGACGAAGTCTTTCTCTCTCGAAATCAACATTTAGGGTTCTGTCGGCAAGTCTATTGTAGAGGTGGAAAAAGGACACTTCTTTTTTACTTGGGTTGGGCCGTAATCTCCATTGGCGAAAATATTTACCTAGTCTGTTCAAGTATGATCGGAGGACTTCTTCCGTTCTTTCAAACATACTGTGCCGAGTAGCAATGGCCCAGTCGTCTGCGTAACCAAACTTTATAGATTATGTTTCAGGCATGTCAGATAAATACAAGCTGAAGAGAAAGGGAGCATGTACAGAACCTTGTGGTAAGCCATTATTCAGTGTTTTGGGGGTGCTAACATCTTTTCCAACTACAACAGAAAAATTTCTGCAGTTGAGCATATTGTCGATAATCTGTACTGTATTCTGACATGGGATCACCTGTAGGAATTTATAAATCAGACCATGTCTCCTCACTGTGTCGTAGGCTACACTTTATAAAGGCAGCAGATGTTTTTATTTTCATCTGGTATCCTGCTTCTATAAAGGTGGTCAGGGATAGGACGTGATCAGCACAACTTCGTGATGGACGGAAGCCAGCTTGCTCCACTGGTAGTTTCTCAAAAATCAATGGACTGATTCTGTTATATAATAGCCTTTCAAGGGGCTTGTAGATGACACTCAGTAATGCAATAGGGCGATAATTCTTTGGATCGTCATGCGTTTTTGCTGGTTTGAGTATAGCGATGATTTTTGACTGTTTCATTTTCGGTGGTATGTCGGTGAAGAATTCTGCCAGCTATCGTTTTGCCTACTTGCCGCAGTGCAAGAGAAATTCTGGATGTATACTATCGTCTCCAGGAGCTTTTCCCGGTTTTACATCCTTCAGAGCGGTCGTGATTTCTGATATGGTATAAAACCCTTTTTACTAATGTAATTTTATGTAATATTTCTTATTTGTTTCGCAAACAAAGGCGTGAAAGCAGACATGTACAGTTCGAACCTGAGATGACATCGAGCCTAACTTCTGAATCAGAACTTTATGTAGCCCAATACGCAGGTTCTTATAGCGCATAGTAACATTTGCATGAATCCTATGTGTGATAATTGCGGTGTAAAGTTGCACTACTAACTCCATTCGCAATACATTTCACAGTTTCCTAATATATGACTCTACGAACCTGGCAGAATATTTTATTGTAGGGCATATAGTTCACGAGATAGCCTAAACGTCATAAGGATTGACCTGCATCTCACGGGATCAGAGTAGTGCTGTACCAGCGCGATCGCTTGCTGACTGGCTGGGTGCCGGGCCACAGCCACTGTCTCATAGCGGCCAGCCAGTCAGCTAGCTATCGCGCACGTACAGTGCTACTACGATTACATGACATGACATACGCAACGCGCCCCCGCTTTCTCGTTGGCCACGGACTGAGCTGCACGAAAACGAAACTGAAATGGATTGGGTAAAAAGCGACTCACAGAGAGTCACAGAGAGCGAAGAAAAACTTGGACGACCATAAGAAAAGAATAAATACACACCCGAGCAACGCCGTGAACAACAATTAGAAATTTGCTACTTTTTAATGTTCAGCGAACGACCACTATGTCATCTGTCACTGTTGTCGTCGGATTGGTATGGAGGAGCATGAGAACGTTTTCGAGTTTCTTGACTTTAGATCGGCTACTGTCCAGTAGAGCTCCTCAATGGACCTCACAATTCCGCGTACACCAAGGAAAAATGCGTGGCCGTAAAGGCAGTCGAACCGGGCAGTCACTCCATCTGAGCACTCAGCCTGGGAGGCAGAAAAATGAGACTTACACAATAAACAAAAACTATCGCACAATTCCTACCACACTAAGCACATATAAAGTGTTCTATGTGGTACTTTCATTTACACTTCCATAAATAAATTATAGAAGTGTGTAAGTCATTTACGTATTCGAACTGATATTCCTTTTTTTTACATACTTTTTGTAGTATTATTAATTTATTATATTTCTTTTTCGTGACAAATTTTGAGGTCGCTGCCCCATGAGCCCTTTATAATGGGTTTTCGATTGAGCCGGCCGCGGTGGGCGAGGAGACTGAGGCGCTCCAGTCACGGTCTGCACGGCCACTACGGTCGGGGTTCGAATCCCCCCTCGGGCATGAATATTTGTGCCGTTCTTAGTCTTAAGTTCATAAGTAGTTTGTAAGTTTAGGGACTGATGACCCCGTAGTTAAGTCCCATAAGCTTAACAAACATTTGAATTTTCTTCCATTGTAAAAATCAGTCTGGAAAAAACTGAAGTATAAATAAATGTAATCAAAACATTGAGTGGCTGAAGGGAATTTATTTTCAAAAGAGGGAACCTATTGTCTTACATCGGCTGTCATCACATTATGTCAGCAGATACACCCATGCGATCTGAATCCACTCTACACGTTGTAAATATTTATTTTATATAATGTGATTCTAAATCCGCGGTTACGTGAATTCGCTGCTGGATACTGTGTTTTATTAAACACCACGATTGCAGCAGGTGAACTGTGAAGCGGATACAGAACAAACAGTAGAATCAGCGCAGCAGACAAGGGAAAATAAAAATGATTCTTCTCTGCTACTTTTTGTGACGTCAGTGAGGCGACGTAGACGGAGTAAAACGTCGCAAAAGAGACGGGACGCTTCCAGCGTGGAGCTGTATCCATGTGAGAAAATGCGAACTCGGGAAAAAGAATAAAAAAGCAAATTGTAAGTTCCTAGTTCGAAGTAAAATGTGAAAAAAAAGGCAAGCGAGATATGGTAAAATAATAAACGTATTAGTTTGTGACTCATGCAGGGGCATAATATAGTTCTGAGTTAAATATTCAGGGGATTAATTTATACTACGTTTGGTTGAGTGGTCATCTTCCGCCGCAGCTGTTAAAATTGACTATAATAGGTAATCCGTCTTATGCTGACTGCAATTGAGAGATTTATTTTACACAAGATACGTTTCGCTTTTTTATTTGAAAAGCATCTTCTGTGGTATGTAAATGATACAAAGGTTTGTACAGTTTGTTTTGTATACATATATTAGAAACAGTTTTTTAAATCTTCGTGCACCTTAGGTCTATGTGTTTTTAAATTGATAATAGGACTACTCACGGTGTTGTCTCTTCTTTACATCTCACTACTGTTTTTACGTCTTGTTGACTGGAGTTGGTTTGTTCACGGCGTGTATTTTTCGGTTGTGTAAGGCACTTTTCGTCTGTTTTTGTGTCGTTTATTCCGTTTCATCACATCACTTCACTTATTTGAACTGCATACAGTTTCATATCACCTGTTTTAAGTGGAATGCCTTTATATTTATCACTTCACTACACTATGGCTATGTTCTTTTGGTCTGTTCATTTGTTTTTCGTGTGGACTGTGAGTGCTGCCAATGGTTTTCAACATATGTGTGTGTGTGTGTGTGTGTGTGAGAGAGAGAGAGAGAGAGAGAGAGAGAGAGAGAGAGAGAGAGAGAGAGAGAGAATACCACTCAAGCAAACACACAAGACACACAGACAATATACCAACTGGAATGCAACATATATGATGTAGGATACATTGGTCAGACTAAAAGCGCATTTGATACCAGATATAAAAAAAAACATGTACGAGCCTGAAAGTATAAAACAAGTCACACAACGTTTACAGAACACTTACACCTAAACCAACATAAAATCACTACCAGAGACACAGACTTGGAAATCTTAAATATAAAAAACACCTGCTCACCCTTCAAGAAAACTACCATACCCAAAAAACAATAACAGAAAATAAACATCTCATAAATGGCCAAACCAATCGATCAAACAACACACTTTTAAAAGCTTATTGACCACCTAACATAAAAATAAATTCTCTGAGAGTCAAGCACTCAAATCGCGATTGCCGGCCGCGGTGGCCGAGGTGACTGAGGCGCTCCAGTCACGGTCAGCACGGCCACTACGGTCGGGGGTTCGAATCCCCCCTCGGGCATGGATATTTGTGCCGTCCTAGTTCGTAAGTAGTTCATAAGTAGTTTGTAAGTTTAGGGACTGATGACCCCGTAGTTAAGTCCCATAAGCTTAACAAACATCAACATCAACAAATCGCGGTTAAGTACCCTCATCTTCACCCCCCCCCTTTCCCTTCCCCTCTCCCCCCTCCCCCGTCCCGTCACTACAACCCAATTGAACCTGCATCAACTCATCTGACAAACATCTTAGACATCATGTTCGCTGTAATTAAAAATCTCCCTCTCTCTCTCTCTCTCTCTCTCTCTCTCTCTCTCTCTCTCTCTCTCTCTCTCTCTCTCTCTCTCTCTCTCACACACACACACACACACACACACACACACACACACACACACACAGACACACACATTGAATTAAACTGTATTTAAATATAGCCACACTGTAGTGAAGTGATAAATCCAAAGGCATAGTATTTAAAACAGGTGATATGCAAACTGTATGCAGTTCAAATAAGTGAAGTCATGTGATGTGATGAAACGGAGTAAACGACACAAAAACAGACGAAAAGTGCCTTACACAACCGACAAATACACGCCATGAACAAATCAACTCTAACCAACAAGACGGAGAAACAGCAGTGAGATAATAATAATTTCGTGTGGCTCATTGAGATGTAAAGAAAAGACAAAATCACCGTGAGTAGACCGAATATCAATCTAAAAACACATAGGTCTAACGTATAAAGTTTTTTTTTTTTTTTTTTTTTTTTTTTTTTTTTTTTTTTTTTTTTTTTTTTTTTTTTTTAATCTATGTACACAAAACAAACTGTACAAACCTTAGTATCATTTACAGACGACAGATGATACTTTTAAAATAAAAAGCGGAACGCGTCTGGTGTAAAATAAATCCCTCAATTGCAGTCAGCTTAAGACGTATTACCTCTTATAATCAAGATTAATTTATTGTTTACTTGATCCGTGCATATAACATGTTAAAAATGGTTCGCAGGAGAGCTTCTGGGAAGTTTTGAAAGGAGGAGACGAGGTACTGGCGGATGTAAAGTTGTAAGGCGGCATCGTGAGTAGTGTCGGGATAGCTCAGTCGGTAGAGCGCTTGCCCGCGAAACGCAAAGGTCCCAGCACCGCAGCACGGCGCCTCAGTGCGTACTGCTAATCCGCCGCGGCAGTATGATGTTCAAATCTCTCTATCTAGGTAGGTGCTAACAAAATATTTTTGCCTTCGGAATACAAGTTTGATGAAAGAAGATCTCTCCGCAACACGTAACACCTTTCTTTTAATGATTTCCTCCCCAATTCGTGCATCGTTTCCTTGACACTCTCTCTCCTATAACGCAATAATACAAAACGAGCTGCCCTACTCTGAACTTTCTGTAAATTGTCCGTCAGTCCCACCTGATGTGTATCCGAGAATGCGCAGCAATACTTCAAAACAGGACGCACAAGTGTGATGTAGGCAGTTTCTTTAGTAGAACTATTGCATCTTCTAAATGTTCTGCCAATGAAACGTAGCCTTTGGTTCGCCTTCCCTACAATATTTTCTATGTGTTCTTTGTAATTTAAGTTGTTAGTAATTCCTAGGTATTTAGTTGGATTGACGTTCTGTAGATTTGACTTATTTATCGTGTAAATGTAGTTTAACGGATTTCTTTTCGTGGTCATATGACTTCACACATCTTATTATTAAGGGTCAATTACCAACTTTTCCACCATGTAGATATCTTAACAAAATCATTTTACAGTTGTTCTGGTCCGCTGTTGTCTTTACTAACCGATAAATGACAGCATCATCTGCGAACAGTCTAAGAGAGATACTCAGAGTGTCTTGAAAATCGTTTATAAAAATAAGGAAAAGTAGGGGCCCTATAAAACTTCCCTGTGGAACGCTAGATATCAATTTTGTTCTACTCGATGCCGGCTGCGTTGGCCGAGGAGACTGAGGCGCTCCAGTCACGGTCTGCACGGCCACTACGGTCGGGGGTTCGAATCCCCCCTCGCGCATGGATATTTGTGCCGTCCTTAGTCTTAGTTAGTTCACAAGTAGATTGTAAGCTTAGGGTCTGATGACCCCGTAGTTAAGTCCCATAAGTTCTATAAACATTTGAACATTTCTACTCGATGACTTGCCGTCAGTTACAATTTACTGTGTCCTTTCTGACAATAAATCACATAGAGAAGTATGTGAATAATAAAAAATATGATATTAATTTATGTTTCTTCCATCCAGCACCGAGCAAGTTAGCGCTGTGGTTAGCACAATAGACTCTCATTCGGGATGAAGGCGGTTCAAATTCGCCTCCGGTCATCCAAATTTATGTATTGTGTGATTTCCTTAAGTCGCTATATACAATTTCCTAAGTGATATATTTCAAAGGTTAAGGTCGATTTCCTTCCCGTCCCTTATCAAAAAAATGTGAGTTGGTGTTTCGTCTCTGTCGTTTACGCTGTCGACTGGACGATAACCTAAGGTTCTTCCTTCCTTTCCTTCCCGCATTGATCTGCCTTCTCTAAATCGCGCGGTCATTCACTTCTCTCCACAGCTAATTGCAAAACCAAGAGACAGAACAACTTCCTCCCCACGAATGACCAATCTATGACCAACGGCCGTGCCGGAGTGAATGTACCAGTTCCCGCTAGAACACCGAAGCTGTGAAGCACCGTCGGGTTTGGTTACCACTTGGATGCGTCACTGTCCGGGCCTGTCGAGAACTGTAGGCAAGCGGAGCCTTTGTGAGACCAATTAAGGAGCTACTTGATTGTGAGGTAGCTGCTCTGGTCAAGTAAACCGACACAACGACCACGAGTTCCGGGCGCTGACCACGTCCTCCTCCTTACTGCCTGCGTCAAAGGCTTCGGGCTAAGGATGACAAGGCGGCCGGTGGGTACCAGTCGGTCATTTCGAGGCATATAGGACGGAGCTCAGAGTTAACAATGACGAAGCTATGTATATCGGCTTGCCAGTTTAAACCTGTCTGCATGTCTTATCATACCTCTTTCCACGTACACCCACTCCCCAACAGTGAAATCTTAACGTTCTTAGCGACCATGGTTAATTCTCTTCCATTGTACCATCATCATAATTATTATAGTTTCCAAATGATAAGCCAAGATCGCAAACTTCCAATTTATTAACGACTGGTTTCGGTGCACTATGTCACCATCATCTGGTCATATATTATAATCTGGTCATCTTGTTAAAAATTGTATATAAAATAAGAAGTGCAACATTGCACTTAGTCACTATATAAAAAAAACTTAAGTTATAAACATGACAGCTTTGAGTATTTTGTAAGCTGCCAAGTTTTTTTTAATATATATAGTGAGTAAGTGCAATGTTGCACTTCTTATTTTGTATCCATTTTTTTAACAAGATGACCAGATTATAATATATGACCAGATGATGGTGACATAGTGCACCGAAACCAGTCGCCACTTAATAATTTGGTAGTTTGCGATCTTGGCTTATCGTTTGGAAACTATAAAATGAAATGATCGCCTCCACACCAGACGATGTCAGGTAATCTTATCATAATTATTCTTTCTGATTTACCACGTCTTCGCTCCCTATACATAACTCTCATCAACAACTAGCCCCGGTGTTTCCTCCTCAGATTAATCATGCTTTAAGGCTTCATTAGACAGTGCCACGATGGGGTCACCAAATGTTTTTTCCACTACCGAGTTCAGCAGATTATTCTAACAGGCTTGATCGCAGAGGTAATTTTTTATTTTACCGGTTTCCACCTAATATAGGTCACCTTCAGAAGTAATAAATATACAGTCCATGTGGACCGTCTAGGACCGCCGTAACTGTTTTCTGGCCGTAACCTGGCAATTGCCGAAATCGAATCTGTCTTGAAGATACAATGCTAAACATCATTTTCTTGATGCACTCCGATCATTTTCATAGCAGCAATATAATTATTTATATATTTTATTTCGTGTTGAAAAAACGGGGGGAAAAATTTGTAATTTATATTTCTCCAGCCACATTTAGCGTACTTATTCTACACGCTACCAACCTAGCACCATCAGTATAGTGGGAAGGTGAGGGAAATTTTTTATTTCCGTTATGATATGGGAATGATACCGTTGGCAGAAAAATTCATTTTTATCACGTTTCCTAAGTAAATCAGCATTGTAGATGCCATCGGGCCGAGGAGAAACAAACTGCATGTAGGAGTGGACATGGTATCCAAGGATAGATGCTTACTTGTGTTGATTTAGTGTGCTTCCAGAAAGATATGATTACCCGCGGCATGCCAATATAACATTACACAGACGATTTTTGGAGGGCGCTTTTAGACACTTCACGCTGTCCGATGTCCAAATCAAATGTTTGTAAATCTATGGGACTTAATCTCTGGACCGACACACACATCCATGTCCAAGAGAGGACTCGAAGCGCCGACGGTGAGCAACCGCGCTCTGCGAAGCAAGTCGCCTTAGATCGCTCTGTCTCCCCACCGCGACACTGTCCAATAAAGCATTAAAACATGATCAATCTGAGGATGACCTCTATCGAAACCCAATGGACGTCCAACAGCGGGACAGACTTCCAAACTGCATCATTCGTCTCTTATAAACAGCAGTCATCGTGGGTGCATGAACTAGGCACCTGCTGCAGACACCTACACGCACCAACGGTCGCTGAACGATCTGTGAGGAGGCACTGTTATAAGCCCCTCGGTTCATCAGTCTGTTTAGCCGTTCACACCTCCTCAGCTGTTGTTTATCTCAGTCATTATACGATCCTTGGCGATAGTTTCGATAGCGCCAACTTTCCATGTACAGTATCCTTTAAGGCTGTTAACAGACTTGGAGGTTGCGGAAATTCTTCCGTCCTTCCTCCGAAAGGCATTGAAGCTCATGCCCTTTTTTACGTCAGATAAAACTCTCCGTTTCCGCATTACGACAATGACTGCATTGCCTCCCACTGATCCCTAACACACTTTATGTAACCACTACTAATTAAAACATTCAAAACTTTGTATTTCTGTTCCACAATATTTGTTTATTGGTTCGTTATGAACCGGCTTTCCGCTTCTTAGAGCTTCATCAGATAACTTAGTCGATGTTGTCATGCGATAATAGCCGTGAGTTCTAAGGCGGTCTGCTGCGAAGCGCCCAGCCTTTTCCTGTCAAAGGTTCGACTCCTCCCTCGGTCGTGTATTTGTGTGTATGTGCGCGCGCGTGTTGTTCTTATTATAAGTTAGTTTAGAGACCGACGACTACTGCAGTTAGGTCCCAATAGCTTTACAACCTTTTAAGAGACCTTTTTCGGTGCTACATTTGAACCATCTTCCCGCTCCCGTTGCGTAACTGTCGCAAGTAACAGCGCATTTAAAAGGGATGGCCGTTGGTATCGGTGACCGTAAATTTCATCGTCCTTGCAGGATAGGTATGAAATGATGACTTGTCGTTTGATACCTATCACCAGTCTGAACGGCCACCCCTTTCAAAACCGCTATTATTTGCGACAGTTGCGTAACGGGGGCCTGAAGATAGGGCGAATGTAGCGCTGAAAACAGTCGCTTAATTATTTAAAAAGCCTAAACACAGCTTCTGGTACTTTATTTCAATGTACACAATTACCTGTAGTCCCATTCCATTAATTACGGAGATAATTAAACGAAATACAAAGGGTTGACGTTTTTAATGTGCCTGTTTTCCTCCAATTACCGGCAAAATATTCTGTAAATGTAACCCCCACTAATATTGTTGCCACCTTCAAGTTGACATTAATGTCAGTGGATCGGGTATATTTTACAAGAACTCCAAACACTGTAGCTGTAATCAATAAAATTAGGATGTATGGCCATCGAAACTCTTCAGTGTATACATACACTGGACACCAAAAGGAGTACAGATGCAACTCATAGATTATGGTCTTGGGGTAAACCTGAAGGGTCGTGGGTTCGAAACCAGGTCGGACCTCGGATTTTTTTTTTTTTTTTTAATGTGCGTTTTAAGCCATCCTTCACCTCTCTACGATGTGAGGAGTCGCCAGAAACGACACGTGGTTCGGATTCCACATTCACGTTAAGCTGTCGGTCCCCGTTCCCCTTTCCCCGGTCGAATAACTGCGATGGCTAGGGACATGCAAGTCGCCGAAGTGGCGTCCAATTCAAAGACTTTCCACACGAAATTATTATTCGATAGCACAGTGGTAGAGTGCCACACTACAAATCCAAAGGGTCCTAGGATTTTTATCTGTCACTTTCCACTTCTTTCACCTCTGGCAGTGTTGCTGATGTGAGAAATATCGAGTAGCACCGTAGTTCGGAACCGACTTTAAACTGTAGGTTCCCCTGTAAGTCAGTTCGAAGGTCGGAGGAACCCAAAGGCATACTGCCTCCAAACAGGATCATGCATAGTAAAGCACTGTGGTGCTTAAACCAATCTTCGGATTGTTGGCTGCTTTACCTTTTTCTATTAGATTATAACGGAAGCATAAGCAAAATTTACATTATTTACTATGGTATTTTATCAGAAATCGGAAATGGAATACCAAGCGAAAATTTCTCCCATACAAACAATAACTGCACCATAAGATATTTTTTAATGTTCTAAGTAGAAATGTAAACACTGCAATAGTAAGAAAATGCTAATAATTAGCTTATTCATACATACATGACATTCTCGAATATTACGACTATAGAAATACTTTTCAAAACTCCAAGATAGCTGTTATTTATTTATAGAGACCGATTTCGACAAGACCATGTTGCTGTCATATGATCTATATCTCAATCAAATCTCAAGGGCCAAATAAATTGGTACACCTGTCTAATATCATGTAGGGCCTCCGCGTGCACACAGAAATGCCGCAACACTACGTGACATGGAGAGGATAATGTCTGAAGCAGTAGTGGGGGGAAAACAACATGCATCCTGAAAGGCAGTCCATAAATCCGTTAGAGTACGAGTAGTGGAAAAAAAATGTTCAAATGTTTGTAGAGCTTATGGGACTTAACTACGGGGTCATCAGTCCCTAAACCTACAAACTACTTATGAGCTAGCTAATACTAAGGACGGCACAAATATCCATGCCCGAGGGGGGATTCGAACCTCCGACCGTAGTGGCCGCGCTGAACGTGTCTGGCGCGCCGCAGACCGCTCGGCCACCGCGGCCGGCACGAGTGGTGGAAATCTCTTCGGAACATCACGTTGCAAGGCATCCAAAACATGCTCAAAAATTTTCATGTCTGGAGAATTTGATGGCCAGCAGGGGTGAGTAAACTCAGACAAGTGATCCTGCGTTCCTGGAGCCACTTGTAATGTCCTTCCAATTTTTACCGAAATCGACGATTGAAAAGTTTAGTGGTACCACCAAATATAGACTCATCATGTAACAAAAGGTGTCTGTGTATACACTCGTAACAGAGAATAATTATTTTAATGTGTGTTATATATAAATGTATGTAATGTAATGTATTAAATGAAATAAGTGTAGGAATTTTAATTAGTTAGAAATGCCCTGATCATTTATATGAAATGCTAAAGGACGCCATTAGCATCTGTTTAAGCAAGAAGGCCGCCGTGGAGTAGCCGAGCGGTCTAAAGCTCTCGCTGCGGAGCGCGCGGTTGCTCGCCGTGGAGGTTCGAGTCCTCCCAGGGGCATGTGTGAGTGTGTTTGTCCTTAGGTTAGTTTACCTAGGTTTAAGTAGTTTGTAAGCTACGGACTGATGACCACGCAGTTTGGTCCGATAGATTTACAGACATTTGAACATTTAAGCAAGAAGCTAACGACACAGATTCCGTCTCCGCCGCCATTATGTGGCAAATATAGAATTCTTAACTGATAATACAAGGAAGGGTTGAAAATAAGGGTAAATAAAAAATAATAATATTCTATTTCAGCTCTGAAAAACCAATCTGGATTTATATAAAAATTACGCCAACTTCTGTGGTAATGTATGGAAAAATGTGGTATCTTAGAAAGATCTATAAGTTACGAAGTGCATAATTATTGAGAGTTATTGTTATTCTCACTGAGAATTGAATAACATTTCATTAAATAATTTCGTGACAGCCAGATCTTTTTGTTGGTGCAGCATCGAAACCCTCAGAAATTTACGGAAGGGCTGCACTTCTGTCGCGGTGATCGACTTCAGTCGTCGTTGGCCCCGTTCCTGCAGCATATTTTTCCGGCCGCACTGATGTCGGAGATTTGATGTTTTATCGGATTCCCGATATTCACTCGTGAAATGGTCATCCGAGTAAATCCCCACCTCACGGCTTTCTCGGAGATTCTGTGTGCCATCTCTCGCTGCCGATTATAAACACTACGTCCGTGATCACTTAAATCGTGGTAACCTGGTATTGTAGCAGCAGTAACCAATCTGATCCTGCACGAGACACTTGCTGACTTATACAGGCGCCCTCTGCGTGTTTTTCTTATCTCCGTGTTTGCATATTTATGCGTATACCAGTTTCTTTTGCTCATTAGGTGTATTATGAGACCTGAAATTTAATAATTAGTCAGTGTGTAGTAACGAGTAATAGAAGATGCGACACATATAATGTACTCTGTTGAGATACAGAGACAATGGGCCGTATGAATAAGAAAGAGCACATGCTCCAGAGAAGATTCTTAGAGCAAAACAACGTTCTCTGAGTAAGTTCTTAATTTCCTAGGAAGTTCATTCTCGGTAGTTCTCCTCCTTCTTACCGAGCGAGGTGGCGCAGTGGTAACACACTGGACTCGCATTCGGGAGGATGGTGGTTCAAATCCACCTCCGGCCATCCAGATTTAGGTTTTCCGTGATTTCAATAAATCACTTCAGACAAATGCCGGGATGGTTCCTTTCAAAGGGCACGACCGATTTCGTCCCCATCCTTCCCAAAAACTCCGAGCGTTAGTTCCGTCTCTAATGACCAAGGTGTCGATGGGACGTTAAACCGTAAGCTCCCTCCTTCCTTCCCCCTCTTTCTTGATTAGGTTCTCCGTATGAATCTCTACCACAGATCATTTGTTCAATCGTGTATTTCTTTAAATTACCCCAATCACGCAAATTATTCAGTGTACAAATATGGAATAGGCATCTACATGCTCAGGAAGAACTATACTATGTTTATATGTTAGTTTGTTGTGCAGCAGCATATTATTAAGACTAAATGTGGATTTTTCACACGAAAATTTATTTTTTCTGACGATGTTACAAATTTTCGTCGAGCGAGAAACTTTGTTACTGAAGTTGGATTAGCACAATTTGCAAACGAAATTTTAAGAATGCTTTACATTTTCATCTTTTTCAATGTGGAACGCTGTCAGAGCTTTCTGATACAAGATACGTTTTGCTAAATTTGACAAACAATGGTCTGCTCGTAAGCGATAGGCCATACGATTTTGTTAAAAGAAACAGACTGCTAGGTATTTAATTAAGCAGTTGTCAAATTTCACTGTAGTGTATACTTACATCTAACATATCAGAAGTTACAATTACGAAGGCAGAAAACGGATCTTCAATAGGCCAACCGATTTGGGTAGAATGAACAAGAGCAGTACTAAAATACTTCAGTATCTTATATTGCAGAAACATTTGTGATAGAGACTGTGAAGTCCTGGGAGGCACTTTATTTGCAGTTAATATGCTCTATTTAAAAACATCCCATATTTTTTGCTATTTAGATATTTAAAACTGTAAAAATACACTCCTAAAAAAACGAGTAAAACGAGCATCTGAATCAACTTGTGATTAATTTCTATGTCGGTAATGAAAAAAAACTTGTCTGACTTCACTCTCGTCACTATATAAAATGCTTTAAGTGTCAAACTTATGATTATTGTGAATGAAGCGACTTTACAGCAAAATGTTTTTATTTGCATAAACTTTTCAGTTCCTCTCGTGTTTCTTCAGACTAGTCTACGAATAAAGGAACTTTTGTTTACCTTCTAAGCAAAACAAATTTTGTCGTTTTTATTGTAAACCACAATAAAACGTAACCTTAAGAGAGGTTACTCAGCACGAAGTATGCTAGACAGTTCACTTCAGAAAACTAAGAATGTTCTCCGGTCTTGAGAAACTTCTCTTGTTTTATTCATACGAAAACGGAGAATGTGCTCTGTTGTGAGCAACTTCCTCCATCCTTTTACTAACGCTGAGAACTTACTCGGTTCAATTTTATTCTCGCAGTATTCATGCGAATCTGAGTATTTTCTCTGGAATTCAGTGTGTAAAATAGATACTCCGTTTTATTCATACGGCCTATTCCCAGGCTTCAGAGAGGACTCGAACCTGTTAAGACGAGCAGCCATGTGCTCCGCAGCAAGGCGCATTAGAGCGCTCGGCTACTCCACCGCGGCGTTCACAGAACAGACTGATGTGAACTACAAACAATGATGGTAGAGTTCGACATAAATCATTAGATTTCCTGTGCACATTTCCTCAATAGCTGTACAAGAGGCACTAAGGGTAAGGTATCAAGTAGAGTCCATAATGTAACTTGATTCCTTACGCTTAGTGCTCTTGTACAGCCATTGGGGAAATGTGTACAG
Organism: Locusta migratoria; assembly: GCA_026315105.1. NCBI lineage: Eukaryota > Metazoa > Arthropoda > Insecta > Orthoptera > Acrididae > Locusta > Locusta migratoria. The sequence goes on along the minus strand of CM048745.1, from coordinate 712,414,599 downwards.
AAAATCTAATGATTTATATCAAACGTTACCATCATTGTTTATAGTTTATATCCGTATGGATGTATGCAATTGTACCGAGATATTTGTAATAAGAGGAAGTAGCTCCTTGATGCTGTCGCGTCGTTCAAATATCTAGTCGTAACATTGCAGAGCGATATGAAATGGAACGAACACGTAAGGACAGTTGTGAGTAAGGTGGACAGCCGACCTCGGTTTATTGGGAGAATTTTGGGAAGATGTACTTCACCTGTAAATGAGACCACGTATGAAACGCTTGTACGACCACGTCTAGAGCATTTTTCAAGTGTTTGGGACCCGCAGCAGATAGAGGCAGTTCAGTGGCGAGCAGCAAGGATTGTTACTGGTAGGTTCAACGAATGCGCGAGTGTCACGGAAAAGCTACGGCAACTGAATTGGGGATCGCTGGAGGAAAGACGACGTTCTTTTCGGGAATTTCTGTTGAGGAAATTTAGAGGGCCGGAATTTGAAGCTGAATGTAGTACGATCTTTCTGCCGTCTACTTACACTGTGGTGATCACAAAGACAAGAGAAATTAGGGCTCGTAGACAGGCATATAGGCATTCTTTTTTTCCTCGTTCTATTTGGGAGTGGAATAGGAAAGGAAATGCCTAGTAGTGGTATAGTGTACCCTCCACCACGCACCTTACGGTGAATTGCGGAGTATGTATGTAGATGTAGATGTAGCTAGGGTCTACATGAGAAAAGTACAGGAGATCGGAAGATGACGTCCAGGACATGCCCATTCCGGTCATCTGAATGAATAAAACGCGATGTTGGCTGGAAACCTGTGTAAATTTCTCTAATCCTCATGAGCTTATAAGGGGTCCAGTCGAGTTTCTTCCATTGCCAAGTCTGTTTGGAAACTAAGAAAACCTCTGATTTGCTCTTTAAGTGATATTTTTAAAGATTTGAGATTCCTCGCTGGTAAATAAGAGCCTGAAGCTTCTTGCATTGTTTTCTCTGCAAGTTTATTCAATAAAAGAGGAAAGATATTCATACTTGGCCAATATTTGCGACGTCGTGCACAACGAAGCGCTGGCGGCCGCTGCTGCTGCCGCCTCTGTTTGCTTAAAGTCTCGTTTAGATACTCTCTCCTTCTTAGGCAAACATTTGCCTGCGCGGAGCGCACCTGCGACCCGGCCATAAACGTACGCTACCAACACCTCGGATACTGCTACGTAAATGCTACGAAACTTGTTTTACTCCTGCTATATTATTTCGTTTCTCATGAGCTGTCCTAAATTGACAAAGAGATCGTCTGCGCGATTTTTTGTTTACTCCCTTTACTCGTGTTCGGCTTGCACTACATCTGCCGGACACATTGGAAGAAATTTTAGCTGATGACGTGCGGGCTGTTGCTCGAGTATTAGATTTTATCAATTTGACCAATTTGTCAAGGGACATTTAGCTCTTCGCTTTGTTGTTTTTTATTCTATGTTTTTAGCTGTTACTATATAGCCTTATGATCCTTGGGTATATCCGTTTTGATTCGGGCGCTAATGACCTTAGTAGTAGTGCGCCCTAAAACCACAAAAAAAAATGTTTACTCCCTATACAGTGGTGTGAAACGTGCAGAAATGTACGATCAAATGTATTCGATGAAAGCAGACCCCTCTGTCAGTCATTCATAACGAATGAATGAACGAATCAAGCGAAGAACGAAATCTCAAATACTTGGTCTGTTAGTAAACCTATTGGACCAAACTACTATGGCCATCAGTTCCTAGACTTACAAACTGTTTAAGTTAATTTACATATGGGCAGTAAAATAATATATGATGGTCGCAGTACAGAGAATATAAAATGCAGAATGGCAATGGGAAGAAAAGCGTTTTTTGAAAAAGAGAAATTTGCTAACATTGAACGTTAATTTAAGCGTAAGGAAGTCCTTTCTGAAGGCATTTGTGTGGAGTATTGCCTTGTATGGGTGAAACATGGACGATAAACAGTGCGGACAGGAAGAGGATAGAGGCTTATGAAATGTAGTGCTACAGAAGAATGCTGAAGATTAGGTGGGTGGAGGGTGCATCGCGTAACTAATGAGGAGGTACTGAATAGAATTAGGGGGGGGGGGAGGAATTTCTGGCATACCTTGACTTAAAGAAGAGATCGATTGGTAGTACACATTGTTAGACATCATAGAATCATGAGTTTAGCGTTGGTGGGAAGTGTGTGGGGTAAAAATTGCAGAGGGAGACCGACGAATATAGTAAACAGATTTAAATGGATGTGGATTGCCGTTCTTATGAGATGAAGAGGCTTGTTCAGGATAAAGTCGCGTGAGAGCTGCATCAAACCAGTCTCCGGACTGAAGACCATAAGAACAACAGTAACGACAAAACCTAGGCCAAAGCGAGGAATCGAATATCCGATGGCGGCAACCGTGCACTCTGCAGCAAGGCGCCTTAGAGCGCTCGGCCATGCCATAGCGGCTGCAAGTCATTCAGCCACTTTAGTTTCCTTCGGAAACTCCCTAACTATTTGACGGAAAAAATATGAATATTGTAGGGGGATATTTAAGAAACTATCTGCATAGCAAGGCTGACAAGAACATTTTTTAATTACTCCCATTCAGTTGAGAGTAAAAGTGAGGACTTATTACGCAAAAATGAACTTTAATACGGACCACAAATGAAAGACGAATGTTGATCCATTTTCTCTCATTAAATGGAAATGGCTTACGCTCTTCGTCCTTGATTTAAGAGAAATATTTTAAGAAAAGTACCAATTAGTACTCAGGCAGGCGAGTTGCGGACGCAACTATAAGATCTGAAGATGATCCAAGTGATCGAAACATGTTATTAAACAATTTTATTGCAACTGTTGACGGAAATAAACACATTTAAAATAACATAGTGCAGTTGCGGACACTCTCCAATTGACCATGTCGACTATAATGATTTTAAGAAAAATTAAGCGTTTTGTCAGATCGCCAAGATCGCTAATAATTTTTTTATGTAGCTAACTGATTTTGACAGATTATACTGCATCTTCTGACATCTCTTTCGCATAAGCCACTTCATTGTCTGTGAACGAAAGATCCGATGTTGGCAGTATTATCTGTCGAAACCGGTTATCTAAATCAAAACTAAATAATTAGCGATATTTAATGTTGATTTACATAATATACCTATTTATCAGATCGCCCCCATAAAACGACAAATGTCTACAAAGAACTTCAAATGTGCTGCAAAACCTTAATACACAGTGTTAGTATTACCGTTTTTTTTTTTTTAATTTTTTTTATTTCTTTCTTATGTATACTCTCCAGTCCTAATTAACCGTAATGTCTCATCGCTGCAATACCGAAAGTATTAAGGATACGTACTTATGGTCTCGGATAATAAAATTCTCTACGATCACCAGTCATGTCCAGTAGATAACTGCCCAAGAGTTTTTGACAGATGTCTCCTCTGACATTTTCAAAATACATAACATTTCAGGTCTCTTAAGTACAGACCAAACAGATTTTCATATTCACGGAATGTACGACACTAACTGCGAATGGGTAACATTGAAAATGTGTACCCAGCCGGGACATGAAACCCCGTGTCCTGCTTTGTAGGCAGGTGCGCTGACCGCTACACACACACACACACACACACACACACACACACACACACACACAATTTTTTTTATTTTTTTTTTTTTTAATTTTTTTTTTTTTTATACAGAGGTCGTTGAGGCAACACCATCTAGAAGACAAGGCCTGACAACTGGCCGTGCTACGTCACACTAACCAGGCCGCGGGCGCCAGCTCCTGGCTCCCAGCTACAAGGCAAGGGGCGTGCCCCAGCGGCTAGCCATTCAGCTGGCGGCCGCGGACTGATTAGTGTGACGTAGCACGACTAGTTCTGAGGCCTTGTCTCTAGCTGGTGTTGATTGAGCCCTCTGCCTGGCCGCGCTGAGCCACGACATCCGGCTAACCGGCTAAGAACTTAAACAAACCTAAGGACACCACACATATACATGCCCGAGGGAGGACTAGAACCTCCGACGGGCAATGATCTTTTTTCTTCAGTGCGGAGGCATTCCTAGGCCCTTACTCTAACCGGAATAAGTTGGTTGGTTGAGCCCTCTGCCTGGCCGTGCTGAGCCACGGCACCCGGCTAACCGGCTAAGAACTTAAACAAACCTAAGGACACCACACATATACATGCCCGAGGGAGGACTAGAACCTCCGACGGGCAATGATCTTTTTCTTCAGTGCGGAGGCATTCCTAGGCCCTTACTCTAACCGGAATAAGTTGGTTGGTTGAGCCCTCTGCCTGGCCGCGCTGAGCCACGGCACCCGGCTAACCGGCTAAGAACTTAAACAAACCTAAGGACACCACACATATACATGCCCGAGGGAGGACTAGAACCTCCGACGGGCAATGATCTTTTTTCTTCAGTGCGGAGGCATTCCTAGGCCCTTACTCTAACCGGAATAAGTTGACAAAAACTGTGAGTTCTAGTGGGCAGGGTAGAGTTTAGAAGGTTTTTTTTGACGTAACTACGGGGTCATCAATCCCTAAACTTACAAACTACTTATGAACTACTTACGAACTAGGACGGCACAAATATCCATGCCCGAGGGGGGATTCGAACCCCCGACCGTAATGGCCGTGCAGACCGTGACTGGAGCGCCTCAGTCTCCTCGCCCACCGCGGCCGGCTTAGAATTTGTGTCCGACGAGAGTAGTACCTGAGTAATTCCATGAAGGTGTGTTGATCGCTGTGTCCCTAGTGGTATAGCGCAACTGCGTAGAAAGCAGGAGACTGGGGTTCGTGTCCCGGCTCGCTCCACTGTCGTGTGGGTACTACTGCCCTAATCAGGTAGCCATGCCACCGCCCATGACGTCATTGGTGCTCAGTCTGACACCGTATATGCTAATGTTTTTGAAGGTGACGATCGTACCCGCTTCAGTCTTCAGTCAGATGGTCCCAGGCCATACACGGGTGCAAACCACCGTCTGTATAATATTAATACCGAATGTATCATTTTTAAGCTGTTCCAGAATTGGTTGGAAAGTTTAATGCTAGCAGTTTCGTCAAATGTCCTTTGGAGTTCGTTTCTAGGACTTGTTCTGCTACAGCTGTGTTTTCTGGATTGCTTAGACCAAAAAACCTTGCCTGTTATATGTGGAGTTGATCAGTACTATACCTACATGGTATTTTGTATATTCCAGGCTAATGAGCCCTACATCATCTTTAACGAGATTTCTTGAATTTTTTATAGATTCAAGCAAGAGTCGTTTTATTTTTCCTATCACGAATTTTTGACAATGTTGAAGCTCGACCATCTAGAATTCTGTTTCTGCCCTATTGTCCGCGGCTGGCAATGGATTCCCCGTGAGGGCAATAAACTCTTTGGCGTAGTGGGCGGACGCAGGAAACTGCCATGCGAAAACTGCACACTCACATTACGCACTGTATTGTAATGGGTCATTTTACAGACTAATGGAAAAACTTGTGGAATCCGACCTCGGGGAAGATAAGTTTGGATTTAGGAAAAATGTAGGAACACGGGAGGCATACTCATATTACGACGTATCTTAGAATATAGGCTAAGGGAGGGCAAACCTACATTTTTGGCGTTTGTAGATTTGGATAAAGCTTTTGACAATGTCGACTGGAATACACTCTTCAAAACTCTGTAGGTAGCAGGGGTAAAATATGGGGAGCGAAGAATTATATTCAAACTATACAAGAACCAGTCAGCGGTTATTAGTGCCGAAGGGCAAGAATGGGATGCAGAGGTTGGGAAAGAAGTAAGACAGGGTTGTAGCCTTTCCCCAATGTTGTTCAAACTGTACATTGCGCAAGCAGTGAAGGAATGGAAGAAGAAATTTGGAGAGGGAATTAAAGTTCAGGGAGAAGAAATAAAAAGTTTGCGGTTTGCCGATGATAAAGTAATTTTGTCAGAGACTGCAAAGGATCTGGAAGAGCAGTTCAATGGAATGGACAGTTTCTTGAAACTGATATTCACTGTCCCAAGTAATTGACTGCAGGAACTTTACAGATATTATTGTTTCCTAGTGGGATTGTAGAAGAAGCCTGCTTGATATTGGTGATGAACTCCGTCTTCTGTATGTTGATTTTCAAGCCGGTTTTTCAAAAATGTTCAAATGTTTGTTAAGCTTATGGGACTTAACTAAGGAGTCATCAGTCCCTAAACTTACAAACTACTTATCAACTAGCTTATACTAAGGACGGCACAAATATCGATGCCCGAGGGGGATTCGAACCCCCGACCATAGTGGCCGTGCAGACCGTGACTGGAGTGCCTCAGTCCTCTCGGCCACCGCGACCGGCAAGCCGGTTTTTACTGCAACATTGTAGAGGCTCCGTAGTTGATGAGTAGTCTCCTCCTACATGCTGTTGGACAATAGGGTGAGATCATCAGCAAAGGCTAGACGTGTTACAATGAGGTTATCTTTCTTGTAGCCAAGCTTCAGTCCAGTTTCTGGTGACAAGGTGGAAGTTCATACTCTGATGATTTTTTTCCAGAACACAGTTGTACTTCTTGTGTTAACAAAAGCACACAAATACTTTTACCAAGTATTCACGTCGATATTGACTTCTATTCGGACACATCAATCTATAAACTTTTGCAAGATTTCCTTGAGAATTTAGATCCGTTACGTTGGGTTTTCCTGTGAGTTTGCCCGCTGCCTGCGGCAAGGTGAAAAACAGCGCCGTTCGTGGCCAATGAAATCCCCGCGGCTGACGTACGTGCATGGCAAGACGCGGCGCGGTGCGGTGGTTGCCGCTCCACCCCCACCCCCGCCCCCGCCACTTAATGGAGGCGGCCTGCGGCCTGCAGCTCGCTCCTCCGCCTCCCGCGGGAAATAACGACTCGCACGCCGGGTAGCCGGCCGGCCAGGGGCTGGCCTGGGCTGGGATTTATCGCTGGCCGGCGCCCGTGATGCGCACCTCTTTGCCGGCACTGGACTCGCAACTGTCCGCCGGGAGCGCGAGCGCGCTCTTAATACTGCGCCAACGCAGCGACACCAGTAATTTGCTGCTGAGCTGCAGTTTATTTCCTTAGCAAAATGTGACTGACCGCAGTAGTATTTCACACTCCTGCCACAAGATGAGAACCTTCTCTGACGTGAGCTTTACACTACATACCGGGTGATCAAAAAGTCAATATAAATTTGAAAACTTAATATATCACGGAATAACGTAAATAGAGAGGTAAAAATTGACACTCATAGTGTTTTATTAGAACAAAAAAAAACGTTCAAAAAATGTCCGACAGATGGCGCTGGACAGCAAAACGTCAGTGACTGCGCATGATGAACATCGTGTATAAAAAGAGCTGCAATGAGAGAGAGACTCTCCTCCCCCCCCCCCTCCCACTCCCGTACGCCGCTTGGCTAACCCACTCCTATCTCCGCCTCCCGGGAGTTCTTCCGGTTTCCCCCCTTCTCCCCTCCCCAACCACCTTTCCCCTTCCCCCGCGCTTTCTCTATCCTCCCCCACCCCTCCCCCTGCAGGGCCAGTACAGTGCTAGTTTTTTAACAGTGTTCAGTGTTTCGTGTGTATAGTGTTTCGTCGATCAGTGTTTTTTAACGTTGCATACACGCCTGTGGGAAACCAGTGTTCAGTGATTTTTTATTTTTTTTATTTTTTTACCTCACTGTCACCGTCACGTTATGTCTCGTCGTCTGCAGTGAGTGTGTGTGTGTGTTTTTTTTTTCTTTTAGCCACCGTGGCAATGTTTTGTTTTAACGAGCATGTATGTCTCTCCGCTGTCATGTTTCTCTTAACATTCTCCCCTTTTTCCCATCTTGTAATTGTAAAAGCGCCATTTTATCACCTTGTTACCTTTATATTTGTCCATTGTTTCCATTTGTTCGGCTGTAGAGCAGCAGCATCGGCTGTTGTCAACCTGCCTGTAGCATTGAAATTCAATAAAGAAAAAAAAGAGAGAGACAGACAGAATCAGGCTGCTTCCACCCCGCGTGGATCTCCGCTGCCCCCTCCTATTATGAATCCCTCAAAGTCCTCGAACGCAACGCCCTTCGCCTCGCCTACACCATCCGCCTCCCTTCCCCCACGCGGATCCTATACGACCTCTTTCCATTCCCATATCTCGTCCCATTCCTTCAACACATCCGCCTCAACTACATTCACCGAAAGATAGAGTCCCGTCACCCACTAGTATCGCTTCTCCTCCTGGATCCTGGGCCCCTACCACGCCTTTACCGCCATATCCCTCCCTCACTTCACCTCCACACCCTCTACATCCTCTCCCAGGGCGGCTTTCACCACCTACTTCTCCCAGACGACGTTCTCCACAACCGTCCCGACATCTATCCCTCCTTCCAAATTTGACCTCTCCCTGTAGATTATCGTCCCCTCGTCCCTCCCCCTCCCGTCCTCATACCGTCCCACGTCTGGCTCACCCTCTCGTTCTCCACCTCCCCGGGAGTCCTTCCGCTTCCATCCCCCCTTCTCCCCTCCCCCACCTCCTTTCCCCTTCCCCGCGCTTTCTCCATCCCCCCTGCAGGGCCAGTTCAGTGCTAGTGTTATAACAGTGTTTCAGTGCTTCGTGTATCTAGTGTTTCGTCGCTCAGTGTTTTTTAACGTTGCGCACGTGCCCGTGGGTAATCAGTGTATAGTGTTTCTTACTTCAATGTCGCCGTCACTTTATGTCTAGTCGTCTGCAATGAGTGTTTTTTTAGCCACCGTGGCAACGTACTTGTTTCACAACCATGTATGTCTATCCGCTGTCATGTACTTTTAACATTCTCCAATTTTCTCATCTTGTAATTGCAAAAACGCCGTTGTATCACCATGTTAATTTTATATTCTGTTTTCCATTGTTCTCATTTGCTTGGCTGTAGAGCAGCGTCATAGGCTGCTGTCAGTCTGCCTGTAACAGGGCATTAAACACAATAAAGAAAAAGAAAAAAAAAGAGAGAGAGAGAATCAGATGCATCAGCAGTCGCAGAATGTTGACGTTCCCTGAAAAGGAGCTTTCAGTGAAGCTGTATTATGAGAATGAGGAATATGCTAGTTCAGCGTTACGATCCTATCGCCATAGAAATAGGATTCTAACGGGTAAAGGTCCGTTGACATATGCAGCTGTGTCGAGAATGATTTCGAAGTTCGAAGCCACGGGTTGTTTCGACGATAGACCCCGTAGTGGCCGACCGAGCACAAGGCGTAATACTGCTGCTACAGTTCAGGAAGAAATGGAGACTGTAGCAGCCGCTACTACTCCAAAATATTATACCATATGACATTATGGAATGAAAGTAAGAAAAGTATGCAAACTTTTCTATTTTTATGTCTCCTATGTCTGATACCACTCGTACTGCAAATACAGTCTTATGAAGTCGTTTCTGCAGTTCTGTGGTGTGCTCCTCCCAACCGAATTTATTATCAAGCTGTAATCCCAGGAGTTTCATACCGTCCATCTTCTTCTCCTTCTCCCTCTTTCTCTGCATCTACACCTCCTCCCTCTCCTTGTACATTTCCTCGTCAGCTTGTACCTGTTCTTACCCTCAACCCCTCTCTATATAAATTTCCTCCGAATTTCTCATACATCTCTGTGTAGCTCAGAGCCCTGTTTAGTGAAATGTTCAAAATCTTATACCAATGAATTTTTTTGACCGATTTATTCGAACCCGGCCGGGCACAAATTTTCATTCGCTGCACATTGTTATTACATCTAAACCTAGTACAGTGAATCCTTAAGTGATCGCAAATTACGATTTATTTCATTAAATATGAACGTTGTAACGTCGTCAATACACACACACACACACACACACACACACACACATATATATATATATATATATATATATATATATATATATATATAAAGCACTGAAGTCTTCGAAGTTATCCTGATAATTATTTTGTCTTAGATTAGGAACAGCAAACAGTACCTTCTTACTAGTAATTTGAATTGTTAGCCGTGTCATATGCAGGATGAGTCAGGAGGAAAGTTACATGCCGGCCGCGGTGGCCGAGGGGACTGCACGGCCACTACGGTCGGGTTTCGAATCCCCCCTCGGGCATGGATATTTGTGCCGTCCTAGTTCGTAAGTAGTTCATAAGTAGTTTGTAAGTTTAGGAACTGATGACCCCGTAGTTAAGTCCCATAGGCTTGACAAACATTTGAACATTTTTTTGAAAGTTACATGCTTTAAGGGGTGATATTATTTGTAGTTTAATTAATTCAACAGTCTAAGATTGCAATAAATTTTACTTAAAATTATCGGTTTCGGCAAAAAAGCTATTGCCAACATCATATGAAGTCCACCATTGGGCTGTTGCTGGTGGTCTGCTCTATATCTGAAAATGAAAAAAGCTTTTTGCTGAAAAAGGTCATTTTAAGTAAAATTATTGCGATCTTAGACTGTTGAATTAATAATCTTCGAATGAAAATCGCTGAACTCCCTTACCTATGTTATCAAAAATATTGATACAACTGAACAAAAAACTTCTAATGTAGTTCCGCACCATGTCCCAGGTTATATTAAAGGTCCTATCAACATAGCACTGCCCACAGTGTTCGAGGTCAGTGCAAGAAGCGTATATGTTTCTTATATGCGATTGTTGAAAATGCTTAGCATGCTTCAAAATTCTTAGCACAACGAAAAATTTTAATTTATAACGGTATTACAATACCTTCCTTGCGAGAGATTAGGGGCACTTGCAATATTAAGAGCAAAAAGCGGGGATCAAAGATTAAAAAACATACTACTAACAAGGAGAATGTGTGATATGTAGGTCACCGATTTCGATCGACTTTTGCATAGACGTTCTATACTGACTATAAAGGACACGTATTTCGGCTTTTTGCTAGACAGTACTTTCTGAAAAATCAAGGTCAAAGTTGATGATGGAAAATCGCGTTTGCATCGAAAAGATTGTCTAAAGATGAACATGTTTTACTGTTATATTTGGGGCTATAAGTTAATGATGTTCAAGTAATTAACGTTTTTTGAGTTTTCATTCTGCAGCTTGGGTACTCTAAAATATGATTGGCATTTCGAGTTCCGTAGCCGGTTGAGCGATCTGGAGCTTCGACTGTCAGTCCGTGGATCCAGGTTCGAACTACCATAATGGCAATTTTTTGTTAGATTTTTTAGATGTATTTTATAATATTCTCACATTGTAATACCTTTTCTCAGCTTATTTTGAAGTAGAGCATCGGAAAGAGTGATTAACATGCAGTTAAGTATATTATCCCTTTACAGTGCCGAAGAACATCATCCGACACAACAGATACGTCACCAGCCGAGCACACACACAGGCTTGGCCCAAGAGCCACACCACTTGTTGGGCTCACCACACTGGGCTCCCACTCATTCCTGGATACGACAGCTATCAACTATCACTGCTGGCAGGTGCCCAGCGCACGTTGCTCCACTCTCTATTACTGACTGGATCAGAACCAGGAGCCACCACAACTCAACGTCCTCGCCTCAAACCTGAACGAGGGAACAAAAACCTATTCGATCTCTGTATTAAAGACCACTTTAGATACTAGAATGAGCCGAAACTGTTCAACCTCACACCAAAAGAGCTTTAAAATGCGTAAAATTTCCCAATCAGAAATCGGCCTATTTGGCTCAGATACACCACCGCATTATCGTGAATGTGTTCGGGAATATCTGGACAACGTGTGCCACGAATGCTGGATGGGTCATGGTGACTGTATTCCATGGCAGCGAGAAGGCCTAATTTAACGCCCTTGAGTTTTTTTTCTTATGGGGAGTATCAAAGCTTTGGAAAAGGAACCGGAAAATCCATACATGTGTTTAAAGAATGCCACGATGGATGGCCGAGCGCACTAAGGCACCTTGCTGCGAAGCACGCACTTGCTCCCCATCGCAGGTTCGAGTCCTACCTTGGGAATGTTTATGTGTGTTGTCCTAAGGTTAGTTTAAGTAATTTGTAAACTTAGGGACTGATAGTAAGAAAACTGTGGTTCCATGTCATATGGATTACCATCTTCTTCTAAGTTCCATTTGGGCGTTGTGTTCATGAGGTTTGGCGGAAAATTGTAGAATTTGGGGGCATCTTGTTGTTTCAATAGAGTTTTTCCTTACGTGTAACCAGTGTATTTGTCAGTTATCTGACCTGGTCGCCGACATATTTTGTGGTAGTCTTCTTTCCGCACCTCTATTGATTACTGCCTCTGTGAGTGGGTGTATTTTGGCAGTTTAATTTTTATTTCGTGATAACTTCCATCTTCCAAACTTGCAAGGAGTTCATCCTGTCTCCTGGGCTCCTTATTCTGCTTTAGGAATTTTAATCACACTGTCGGCCCTCTATCTTACGAAAACGAAATCTGGCTACTGTCTTGTATATCTGGCATATTGGATTTGTTGCATGTTGCTGTTGACCACCTCCAATGTTTTTTTGATTTTGCGTTTATGTGTAATGCTTGGTGCAGGTGTTCTCAGAACATCGTCGGACTTTAAATGCCAGTTTGGTGCGATATGTATTTATGTAGCTTGATCAATCTTCGTTGCTTCGTAAAATTTGTGTGGCAATTTTATATGTACTCACTAAGTTTCTGCAATTTTATTAATGACATCCATTTAGTGATTTTACTTCTATTTGACGTGCTCTCCTTTTTGGAAACGTTTGACATCTTGTGTTCTGATGTTACATTTATTATTGTTTAGAAAAAAATTTCAGCTCAGCTCCTTTTATCATTGTTTGCAACAATTATAATACTTTTTACAGTTGGTTAAGTTTTAAAGAGTGGGCGTCGCTCACTAAAAGATTCTTTGTATCAAATTATGTGAAGTTTCGAGAATGGGCTTCCACTGCTGATTTGGTTTCAGTCGCTGATTTTATAATTTAAAAAATTGTGAACTGTCAAGGGAATTACATGGCATTCACGCAATGAGTAATTTCAAATTTTCATCTTAAATAAATAATTATGATAAAGCAGCAATTTTTTTACCCACCCAGTCCTTCCACTTCGTCTTTTATCTACATCTACATAAATACTCTGCAAGTGACATTGAAGTGCAATTCAGGGGGTTTGAAATCAGATTTGAGGTGTCAGTAGTGTCGTGCTGAAACCAACTGTTCACAGCTAACTGAAGTGCGGTATCTTCGAGGAGATGCCAGAGATTCATCTCATTTGGTAGGCATTGCAAATAAAGCCGACCACTTAGACTGGGAGCCAAATAAACGGGTCCACTGATTATGCCTCCTAGAATGTTGCACCATTCGTTAACAGCACAGCGGGTTTGTTGTGATGTGGTCGTAATCAGTGAGAATTTGCAGGGACACAGTAACGTAGATTATTGGCAGTAGAGTCACTGGCGACATAATATTCATCTCTCTATAAAATCTGCGTGATAAAATTGGGATTTAGCTCTATTTAAGAATCTGCACACAAAAAATGTTCAAATGTTTGTAAAGCTTATGGGACTTAACTACGGGGTCATCAGACCCTAAACTTACAAACTACTTATGAACTACTTACGAACTAGGACGGCACAAATATCCATGCCCGAGGGGGGATTCGAACCCCCGACCGTAGTGGCCAAGAATCTGCACAATTAAATCATATTACGTATGTTGAATTCTGCATATCGAGCCAGTACGAATCAAATTGGAGCCCTCGACAGTAGTAGACGCACATACGTGTATGTCTGTGTCTTGGTGTATGGCGGGGGGAGGGGCGGGTTGTTTGATGGGTGAATTGCAATATCTTCGAGGAGATGCCAGAGATTCAACTCATTCTGTAGACAATGCAAATAAAACCGACCGCCGGCTGCGGTGACCGAGGGGACCGAGGTGCTGCAGTCACGGTCTGCACGGCCACTAAGGTCGGGGGTTCGAATACCCCCTCGGGCATTGATATTTGTGCCGTCCGTATTAGATAGTTCGTAAGTAGTTTGTAAGTTTAGGGACTGATGACCCCGTAGTTAAGTCCCATAAGCTATACAAAAATTTGATTTTTTTAAAACCGACCACTTAGTCTGGGAGCCAAATAAACGGGTCCACTGATGATGTCTCCTAGAATGTAGCACCATTAGTTAACATCATAGCGGGCTCGTTGCGATGTGGTCGTAATCAGTGAGAGTTTGCAGGGACACAGTAATGTAGATTATTGGCAGTAGAGTCACTTCAAATGTCCAATTGTTTGTTAAGCTTATGGGTGTTAACTAGGGGGTCATCAGTCCCTAAACTTACAAACTACTTATGAACTACCTTATACCAAAGGACGGCACAAATATCCATGCCCGAGGGGGGATTCGAAGCCCCGACCGTAGTGGCCGTGCCGACCGTGACTAGAGCGCCTCAGTCCCCGCGGCCACCGCAGCCGGCAGTAGAGTCACTGGCGCCATAATATTCATCTCCCTATAAAATCTGCCCGATAAAATTGGGATTTAGCTCTATTTAAGAATCTGCAGAATTAAATCATATTACGTGTGTTGAATTCTGCATATCGCGTCAGTATGAATCAAATTGGAGCCCTCGGCAGTAGTGCACGCATATACTTGTCTGTCTGTCTGTCTGTCTCTAGGTGTATGGTGAGGGGAGGGGCGGGTTGTTTGATGGGTGAATTGCAGTATCTTCGAGGAGATGCCAGAGTTTCAACTCATTCTGTAGGCATTGCAAATAAAACCGACCACTTAGTCTGGGAATCAAATAAACGGATCCACGTATGATGTCTCCTAGAATTTAATGAAAGTCCAGCTCCAGTTGCATTTATTGGTACTTTATTTAAGCCCACACTACCGGTTTCGGCCTCTATGTTAGGCTATTTTCAAGTGTGACAGACGTTATGCCGTAGAGAAAGACACGTCAGGTCTCCTATAATGTTGCACCATTAGTTAACAGCGCCGGCCGCGATGGCCGAGGGGACTGAGGCGCTCCAGTCACGGTCTGCACGGCCACTACGGTCGGGGATTCGAATCCTCCCTCGGGAATGGATATTTGTGCCGTCTTTAGTATAAGGTAGTTCATAAGTAGTTTGTAAGTTTAGGGACTGATGACCCCGTAGTTAAGTCCCATAAGCTTAACAAACAATTGAACATTTGAAGTCACTCTACCGCCAATAATCTACATTACTGTGTCCCTGCAAACTTTCACTGATTACGACCACATCGCAACAAACCCATTGTGCTGTTAACTAATGGTGCAACATTCTAGGAGACATCATCAGTGAACCCGTTTATTTGGCTCCAAGACTAAGTGGTCCATTTTATTTGCAGTGCCTACAGAATGAGTTCTATCTCTGGCATCTCCTTGAAGATACTGCAATTCACCCATCAAACAGCCCGCCCCTCCCCCCACCGTACACCAAGACACAGACAGGCACGTATATGAGTGCACTACTGCCGAGGGCTCCAATTTGATTCATACTGACGCCATATGCAGAATTCAACAAACGTAATATTATTTAATTCTGCAGATTCTTAAATAGAGCTAAATCCCAATTTAGCTCGTGCATGGATATTTGTGCTGTCTTTAGTATAAGGTAGTTTATAAGCAGTTTGTAAGTTTAGGCACTGATGACGCCGTAGTTAAGTCCCATAAGATATACAAACATTTGATTTGATTTAGTTAACAGCATAGTGTGCTTATTGTGATGTGGTCGTAATCAGTGAGAGTTTGTAGGGACACAGTAATGTAGATTATTGGCAGTCACTGAAATGTTCAAATGTTTGTATAGCTTATGTGACTTAACTACGGAGGTCATCAGTCCCTAAACTTTCAAACTACTTAGGAACTAACTTAGACTAAGGACGGCACAAATATCCATGCCCGAGGGGGGGATACGAACTCCCGATCGTAGTGGCCGTGCAGACCGCGACTGGAGCGCCTCAGTCCCCTCGGCCACGCGGCCGGCGTAGAGTCACTGTCGACATAATATTCATCTCCCTATAAAACCTGCCTGATAAAATTGGGATTTAGCTCTATTTAAGAATCTGCAGAATTAAAACATATTACGTTTGTTGAATTCTGCATATCGCTTCAGTATGAATCAAATTGGAGCCCTCGACAGTAGTGCACGCATGTACGTGTCTGTCTGTCTCTCTGTGTATGGTGGAGGGAGGAGGGGGCGTGGTGCTTGATGGGTGGAGGTGAGTTTGTCGTCCTAGTTCCCGGCCACATAAGACGCGCTGTTTAATTAAAGCCGCAGCCGGTCTTAACGAGCGGCCGGAGACTTGCGACCATTAGGGCGGCACGCCCCGCGTCCTGACCGACGGCTGCGCCACGCCGCCGGTTCGTTCATTAGGGGCCAACACGACTCGCAGGGGCAAACAGCCCCGCCAGCCCTGGAACACGGGCCTGCGGCGCGCAGGGACCTCCGCTCGTTTGGCACCGGACAGGGGCAGCGATGATGTCACTCTAGAGCCATTTATTAAACACGACAAAAGTGAGGCAGCACCCAGACAGTGTACCGGTCGAAAGATCTCCTCTGCCTGCCGGATCACCCGATCCAACTCCATTAGAATTCTGTTTACGAACGAGTTTAAATGGATATCTGTACACTACCCAGTGGCGGAGCGTCCTTAAAATGAAAAGTGTTTTTAAACTGTCATTCTTCGTTCCGTTCTTCTATCGCAATTTTTTATATGCACATTAAAAGTATTTTATGGCATTTTACGTCGGGGAGACAGCACGTATACGAGTCGTAGCGCGGCCGCCTAATATATATGCGGCAGTAGCTGCAGCGTCGGTATGTGCATGCGCGGCTGTGGTTCAAATTCTCTTCTGAACCCCCTGGAGGCAGCATATGGGCGCCCCCACGGCAGGTAGGGGCGAGGAGAAACGCTGTTTTTAACGTTGGCGTTGGAGCTGGTAGAGACGCCAGCTCCTTGGTACTCGAGCTCTGGCGGTTACGCACGAATGGTCCTCAAGCAAACACAATGTAGCTACTGCGCACCTCGTCTTGCGCATGGGAAAATCTTTCCCATTGTTGCGACTTCTCAGTAAATCACTGCATCATCCGCAAAAAGGCCCATTGAACTTCCGAAGTTACCTAATAGGTCATTAACAACGGCCCTATAACACTCGCCTGAGGCACACCTGACATCGAATAAGCTTCTGAAGACTTCTCTCCGTTGGAAATGACATGCTGCGTTCTGTTAGCTAGTAACGCGTCAATTCAGTCACACAATTCGTTTCGTATTCCACATGCTCGCATTTTGTTCATCAGGTTGCGGTGTGTAACGGTATCGAACGCCTTGTGGAAATCGAAAAAGAGGACATCTGTACCTGCTGCCCTCTAGATCTCGTGGATGAATAGCGCGATTTGTTTCACATGTTTGTTGCTTTGGGAAACCATGTTGATTCCTACACAGGAAGCCTGCCGTGGAGATGTTCGTTGTTCAACACGTTGTCAACTGCATGGAAATGGGTGGGGTACTTTATGAACACCTCTTGTAGGATGCATCCCCTATTCTGTGCACTACAGCGGTAATCATATCTCCATAATCATTCGTGGATATATGGAGTCTTCAACCCGTCCAAATTCCGTAAGGTAAGATACATTAGTCAACAATCCCAAGATTGACTTGAACACCACAGTTCATGGTGTTTTGGCGGTTTGCCTGCCATTGCCTTCCTCCGAACGCTGAACTGACTTACCCAGACATTTATAGGGAAACGTACCGAAACCCGGTGCATCTCGTTGGTTTTCACATTAGATTCATTGCCAGAGGCAAAAAAGTGACGGAAATAATATCAGAAAAGAGCGGTCATCGAACCTGTGCCCTTTAAATTCGTATTCTTGCACTCAACCACTCTGCCATCCTCAACGTTCAGAAATGGAACTTATCATCGCAAGACTTGTCGGTATATTTTGCATAATCACATCCCGAATAATATTTCTCGCTCATAACCCTGTATAAATTGGCAAAACACAGATTAATTAGTTACTGAATATCAAAAGCGATATCGTTTATTATTTCCCCTTTCTTGGCTAACATCCACAGACTTCTCGGCAGTTCAATCTTTGCAGTCTGACAGTAAATGTGCCCGCAGAGCTTAATTTAATTTCATATTGATTAGTACAAACAAGCACCAGATTTCGACACGGAATGTAACTATACGGCATTTCGATGGAAGCTTGTTATATGTGTTATTTTTACCACTGAAAATAACGTACTGCTAGCCAATTTATCTACCAGATGATCAAAAATTCAGTATAAATTTGAAACCTTAATAAATCACGGAATAATGTAGAGCTAAAAAAAAGTTCAAAAAATGTCCGATAGATGGCGCTTCATCTGATCAGAAAAGTAATAATTAGCATAACAAATTAAGACAAAACAAAGATGATGTTCTTGACAGGAAATGCTCAGTATGTTCACCATCATTCCTCAACAATAGCTATAGTCGAGGAATAATGTAGTGAACAGCACTGTAAAGCATGTCCGGAGTTATGGTGAGGCATTGGCGTCGGATGTTGTCCTTCAGAATCCCTAGAGATGCCGGTCGATCACGATATATTTGCGACTTCAGGTAACCCCAAAGCCCCTTCCGCATGCATGAACTGTAAGCTTCCTGACCGGGTTGGTAACACTTTCTCTTTATTTAATGTACATATAAAACGTATTTGACTTTACCAGTTATTCTCTATTTGCTATTACGCATGAAACATACTAAATCGTTCAAATGATAAGTATGGCGGTGGAAAACTCCGGATATTTCGATTTCTTATTTAATTCCTTTAAGTAGGTCCTATAAATCTTCCTTACATCGAAATTTCTTCCCCCTTGTAATTTCATCCCTCGTTCTTCACTGACGTAAAACAGTATCAACAACAGATTTTCCACTGTCAAGCTCAACAAACTTATTCTAGGACATTTTCTCATATCATTACATGACACTACACCCGAAATATTGATGTTCAATCCGTTCCTCTTTTATTTACTGATTCTGAAATTGTAATGCAACTATAAACGTTCTGTCCACAGGACAACAATTTCAGGATATGAAAATAGAATTTCGTATTTTCGGTTTTATTTATTCATTTATTTGGATTTTCTGTCCTTATTAATTATAAGATCATCACCTCACATAGGAAACAATCATATGTGCGAACGTATGCTGTTTTAATTCACGTCTACGTGAATAGCTGCATTACGAATTTCCTTCTTAATTTCACAGAGATAGGTTTACGCTTCTTGTAGTGCGTTCTGTGTGGTACAGAGCCTTATATAAAGGACCTCGCTAAACCGTGTGAGACGGTTCTCACATCAGACGAAGAAACGGGTATACTAGACGCAGTAGGTGCATCCCTAACAGTGCACCACGTTTTTGTCCACAATAAAGTTTCATTCTTTGCTGCACTAGTGTCCAAAATTAAAGTAACAAACATAAATTTTCCATTCTTAAACTTATTTAGCCAGAAAAGTATAATAGACGATAGTAAAGCATTAACGATGTAAAAAACATTGAACAGAAACAACTGCAAAATGCATAACGATAGGCAAAAATGTTTTCTTCATTTTTTACAATTTACCGATTTTGCTCACATATTACAACAACTGGTTGATGTGTTTAATATGGAGTATAAGCACCTCTTGAATCAATATAGGTCTGACAACGACGCAGCATGCTGCGAATGATGTCATCAGTCTCATGTTGAGCTAGTAACGACCATTCTTCTTGCAAAGCTGTTCGCCGTTCATGTTGGTGGTTGGACACATCTCAGTTTCCCCAATCTTAGGGAATTCCCACACTAACCACATCTGGCCGTAGAATCTGCTCATAGTAAAATGTGTGTAAACCTACTGGACCAAACTGCCATATCATCAGTACATAGACATAAAACCTACTTAAACTAACGTATTCTAAGTACAGCTCACACACACGCACACACATACACACAGACAGACACACACATACACACACACACACACACACAAACACACACACACACACACACACACACACACACACACACCTATGTCCGAAAGAGGACTTGAACCCCCGGCGGGAGCGGCCGCCCAGTCCATAGCATGGTACCTTAGTCCAGCCGGCTACTCCCGCGGATCTACTCATAATACTACCCAGACCATGTCAACTATTCTCCTATACTTACTTTCCCCATGTTCCTACTTCCTGTTTCTTAGCCTAGTTAAAATTCGATTATAGTTTCATAGCCTAATCACAATATTTTGTACAATCTCAGCTGTTTGGTAACCTCCTTAATATCAATGGCATTGTTTGCATTACTGGTGATTTCAGCCAGTAACTATAATTTAAACACGTAAAACATTAGATAATCACAACTGCTTTTTTCAGCTTATCTCACTATCACATGATTCTATTTTTTGACCTATTAAAGATAATACCGTATGTACAAGCAATTTTGGTAAAAATTAAAATAAAGCTTATTATTTCAATTTATATTCCTTAGGACAAGTGCTGTAATTTGTTATACTTAACGTGCCACATATTTTATCTACGTTCAGTAGTTTTATACAGCAATTTCAGTGGAATAATTCTTCTCTGTTTAGTTCTAAACCTTTTTCATCTAATATATAAAGCAGAGTGTCCGTATGTTTGTACGTGTTGCATACAAATCCACAGTTTTGTTCCAATCATTATGAAATTTTGTACACGTAAGATTCAATCCATGAGGACGGTCGCCGTAAGTGTAAGAATCACATACGATATATAGTTCACGAGATATTACGTCATCAACAATGAGATGCGCGAAAAACTGCTGCTTTTTGCGACAATGCTGCTCATTTTCTCCTAAACCATTTTACCGATTTCAACCAAATTCGGTACACACATTCCTTACCGTGAGGCAACAATTGCTGCATGGTTAAGAATCACATACGGCACATGGTTCAAAAGATATTACGTCATAACCAGTAGAAATCGCAAAAAATGCCATATAATGCGGCGAGACTTTCGAAAAACACTGTATGAGAATGACTGTACTTAGCGACTTGCAACAAACTTTAAACATAATTTCAAACTTTTATCAAACTTTTTCTCCCTGGCAACCATAGTAAAATGATGAAAGGAAAAAAGTTTCTCGCTTACTACTTTTCCGCTGTTTATGGAGTAAAACTACGGCTCTCGGTATGACGTTACAATTTATAATTTGAACACTACAAATTCTAGCGACAGGAAATATTACAGACAGTATACACATATACAGTTGAATGTAGCTTCTAAATTTTATCACATTCCGACACGTAGTTCATGAGATATGAGCACATAAACAGTAACATTCATGGAAAACCACCCCATCAACCAGCAAGTTTTAATCCATTACTTATTTACTACTAATTGTATTCCAAAGAGATTTTACAGACATATAGCCCTCATACAAATGAATATATACCTGAAAAATGGCAGGAATAAATAAATAAATACCCGGGCAACGCCGGGTTTTCAGCTAGTCATCTATAAAAACGAATACTGTATATACACCGGTTCAAGATATCTGAACCTTAAACATTCACACTTAACTATTTATGCCGTTCTAGTGAGTACCTGATGACAGCTTAGCAGCCGAAAACCGTTCGTAAAATAAAAAATATTGTAGAATCTTATTTCTCTTGTGTTTCATCAAAATTTTATCCCTTCATAAATTTGTGGGAAGTGTCAGTGAGTTTTATAACGGTTTGAACCACAGACATTGCCGAGGTGGGGTGGCTTGCGTGCCTCAACGATACAGATAGCCGTACCGTAGGTGCAACCACAGCGGAGGGGTATCTGTGGAGAGGCCAGACAAACGTGTGGTTCCTGAAGAGGGGCAGCAGCCTTTTCAGTAGTTACAGGGGCAACAGTCTGGATGATTGACTGAGCTGGCCTTGTAACATCAGCTAATGCGGCTTTGCCATACAGCTACTGCGAACGGCTGAAAGCAAGGGGAAACTACAGCCGTTATTTTTCCCGAGGACATGCAGCTCTACTGTATGAACATATGATGATGGCATCCTCTCGGGTAAAATATTCCGGAGGTAAAATAGTCCCCCATTCGGATCTCCGGGCGGGGACTACTCAAGAGGATGTGATCATCAGGAAAGACAATACTGGCATTCTACGGGTCGGAGCGTGGAATGTTAGATCCCTTAATCGAGTAGGAAAATTAGAAAATTTAAAAAGGGAAATGGATAGGTTGAAGTTAGATATAGTGGGGATTAGTGAAGTTCGGTGGCAGGATGAACAGGATTTCTGGTCAGGTGACTACAGGATTATAAATACAAAATCAGTTGGGGGTATCACAGGAGTAGGATTGATAATGAATAAGAAAATAGGAATGCGGGTAAACTACTATGGCCAGCACAGCGATCGCATTATCATTGTCAAGATAGATACGAAGCCAACACCGACAACAGTAGTACAGGTTTATATGCCAACTAGCTCTGCCGATGATGAGGAAATCGAAGAAATATATGAGGAGCTAAAGGAAATTATTCAGACAATTAAGGGAGAGGAAAACTTAATTGTTATGGGAGACTGGAATTCGGTAGTAGGACAAGGAAGGGAAGGGAAGATAGTGGGGGAATATGGTCTGGGCAAAAGGAATGAAAGAGGAAGCCGCCTGGTAGAATTTTGCACGGAACATAATTTAGTTATAACAAACACCTGGTTTAAGAATCACAAAAGAAGGTTGTATACGTGGAAGAGACCAGGAGACACCGGGAGATACCAGATAGATTTTATAATGGTAATACATAGATTTCGGAACCAGGTTTTGAAGTGTAGGACATACCCAGGGGCAGACATAGACTCTGACCATAACTTGTTGGTTATGAACTGCAGGCTGAAACTGAAGAAACTACAGAAAGGTAGGAAAATAAGGAGATGGGACCTGGATAAATTGATGGAACCTGAAGTTCTTAAGAATTTCAGAGGGAGCTTCAGGCAACAATTGACAGAAACAGGGGAAAATAAAACAGTTGAGGAGGAATGGGTAAAATTGAGAGATGAAATAGTGAAGGCAGCAGAGGACAAAATAGGTAGGAAGGCAAGACCTACAAAAAATCCTTGGATATCACAGGAGATACTAAATTTAATCGATGAAAGGAGAAAATATAAAAATGCAGTAAATGAAACAGGCAAAATGGAGTACAGACGACTAAGAAATGAGATTGACAGGAAGTGCAAAATGGCTAAGCAGGAATGGCTAGAAGGCAAATGCAAGGATGTAGAAGAATGTATAAATAGGGGAAAAATAGATACAGCCTACCGGAAAATAAAAGAAACATTTGGCGATAAGAAAAACAGCTCTATGAATATCAAGGACACTGATGGAAAACCAGTTCTGAGCAAAGAAGGGAAAGCTGAAAGGTGGAAAGAGTATATAGAGGGGCTCTACAAAGGAAATGAACTTCGAGACACTATTGTAGGAAGGGAAGAGGATGTAGATGATGATGAAATAGGAGATATTATACTGAGAGATGAATTTGACAGAGCACTGAAAGATCTAAGTCGAAACAAGGCCCCTGGAGTGGATGATATCCCGTCAGAGCTACTGAAGTCTCTGGGAGAACCAGCCATGACAAAATTGTTTCACATTGTGTGTAAGATGTATGAGACAGGTGAAGTACCCTCAGACTTTAAGAAAAATGTAATAATCCCCATTCCAAAGAAAGCGGGTGCAGACAGGTGTGAAAACTACAGAACCATCAGTTTAATAAGTCATGGTTGCAAAATATTAACACGAATTATATACAGAAGGATGGAAAAGCTGGTAGAAGCCGACCTCGGGGAAGATCAGTTTGGGTTCAGGAGAAATGTAGGAACACGGGAGGCAATACTCACTTTACGGCTTATCCTAGAAGATAGATTAAGAAAAGGCAAACCAACATTTCTAGCTTTTGTAGATTTGGAGAAGGCTTTTGACAATGTTGATTGGAACGAACTATTTCAAGTTCTGAAGCAAGCAGGAGTAAAATATAGGGAGCGTAAGGTTATTTACAACTTGTACAAAAACCAGACAGCGGTTGTCAGAGTTGAAGGGCATGAAAGGGATGCAGTGGTTGGAAAGGGAGTAAGACAGGGTTGTAGCCTTTCCCCAATGTTTTTCAATTTGTACATTGAGCAAGCTATAAAGGAAAGCAAGGAGAAATTTGGAGAAGGAATTAAAGTTCAGGGTGAAGAATTAAAAACATTGCGTTTTGCCGACGACATAGTGATTCTGTCAGATACAGCAAAGGACCTGGAAGAGCAATTGAACGGAATGGATAGTGTGCTGAAAGGTGCATATAAGATGAACATTAACAAGAGTAAAACTAGGGTAATGGAGTGCAGTGTAAGAAAATCAGGTGATGCTGAAGGAATTAGGTTAGGTAACGAAACAATAAAGGAGGTAGATGAGTTTTGTTACTTGGGCAGTAAAATAACAAATGATGGTCGCAGTACAGAGGATATAAAATGCAGAATGGCAATGGGTAGAAAGGCGTTTTTGAAAAAGAGAAATTTGTTAACATCTAATATTGATTTAAGCCTAAGGAAGTCCTTTCTGAAGGCATTTGTATGGAATGTTGCCTTGTATGGGAGTGAAACATGGACGATAAGCAGTGTGGACAGAAAGAGGATAGAGGCTTTTGAAATGTGGTGCTACAGAAGAATGCTGAAGATTAGGTGGGTGGATCGCATAACTAATGAGGAGGTACTGAACCGAATTGGGGAGAAAAGGAATTTCTGGCATACCTTGACTAAAAGAAGGGATAGATTGGTAGGACACATTCTTAGACATCAAGGAATTGTGAATTTAGCATTGGAGGGAAGTGTGTGGGGTAAAAATCGCAGAGGGAGACCAAGAGACGCGTATAATAAGCAGATTCAAGTGGATGTGGGTTGTCGTTCTTATGAGGAGATGAAAAGGCTTGCTCAGGATAGAGTAGGATGGAGAGCTGCATCAAACCAGTCTCTGGACTGAAGACAACAACAACAATGATAATGTATAAAGTTCGTTGAAAGTCGCTGACTGACTTTTTTTCAAATACTGAATGATTATATCTCAGTATTTTCGGTCGGTGTTTGCTGTTTGGCAGGTAACTCACTGATGATGACCTTATAGCTCTTTAATTATGTGTCGTGCAACGACTAAATTGCAGAAGTGACTAATATACTGTATTTTGAGAAAGGGGCAACAGTATGTATGGTCAGATATTCCTTAATACACATCGTGAGAATAAAAAGGGAAAGAGAAAAAGGATATTGAACAAATTTTTACATTATGAAAAAAAAATTTTGACGCTCGCATCAGAATACGAAAACTAAATAAAAAAACTCAGTTTAAATGCATTTTTTCTTTACTGTATCTGAATTTTCTGAGAAATCTGTTTCACATTGCACTTAGTTACCTCATGAAATTAGTGAGTAGTGTATCAGTATTGCTAACGAGATCGAAAGACTTGTATACCTAGCCATGGAACTGTACTAGAGTCGAGTCCATGGTCAACCAGAGAAAGAAATACTTCTAGCAACTGCCGTAATCAATACCTTTGAAAAAGTTCCTCTCCTTTCTGTTTAGTTCTCACTCCAGCAAATGATGGTTGGACAAAGAAAATGGAAAGCGCTAAAATTTAACAGGCTTATGTATGACAAATAACACTCCATCATGGTTGTTAAAGGGGCAGGAAGTTTAAAGGATTCGTATCTGCATTATAATTACAGGCTTATTTTCTCTCATATTTCGTCGTACAAGCGTGTCCGAAATGCAAACCGCGACGTTTATGATGATTTTACGGCGAATTTATGGCGGCATTGCACGCAATACCTCCCTTATTCCTCTTTTTGTTC
The DNA here is from genome assembly GCA_026315105.1 of Locusta migratoria. Classification (NCBI taxonomy): domain Eukaryota; kingdom Metazoa; phylum Arthropoda; class Insecta; order Orthoptera; family Acrididae; genus Locusta; species Locusta migratoria. The sequence goes on along the minus strand of CM048745.1, from coordinate 712,388,863 downwards.
TCTGGCTTTTTGCCAGCATTGTTTTTTCGCCGTTCTGTTTGCTGAACATTAGTCCTCGATTCAGCTGTTATAATGTTTTCACTTATTTGTTTTTTCATTTAATGTACTTCTGTGTCAATGACAAAAAAGTCACATTATAATACAATACATACGCTAACTTTAAAAAAATGAGATTAAGAAATTAATGAATTATGTAATTGTAGAATAATTATACCGACAGTTATAAAAGTAGAACCTGTTTCATTTTATATACATTCTAGCGACTCACTCCAGTTTCGCACGGGTGAAATGTATATTCTATATCTATAAAAATCGATGTGTGTGTGTGTGTGTGTGTGTGTGTGTGTGTGTGTGTTTTATTGGTTGCTACGATCTACGTAATGCATGCAATGCTTATCAATCCTCAGCATGTTTAATACATATTTACAATAATATCACAATCTAATGTATGTGTAATAGTTTACGTCTGGCACTTGAAACGACAGTAGCGCCCCTAGTGGAGAAATAGTGAATAGTAGCGGCTCTATCGACACAAATTCGAAATATTTAAACATTTCGACCGTTTCAGGGCATTGAAATATATTCAACAGCATAGTTTAAAATTTGTGATGGGTCGGGATTCGAACCCAGATTTCCCACTTTAGGCCAACGTTCGCCTTAACCAATTAGGCTATCCAGGCAAGCTTCACTTCCAAACCAAACGCTCAACTTGAAGCACACTACGATTGTAGTGCCGTCTGCTCATTCGCACCCTATACTGGATTCCCGCAAGGGATTGAGCGTATTAATGCGTCCGCAATGAAATTGTCAATTGCTTGTTGGAGCAAATTTACAATTATTGATTTGGTGTCTGTCCTTTTCGGGCATGTCTGAAAAGAACAGACACGATATCAATAATTTGTCATCACAAATACGATCCACCAGTCAGATACAGCATCAATATTGTTATCATAAATGCGATCCACGTGCTCTTCTGAAAAGTCAAATTACATAAACGCTGGCTTTAGTACCCGGTATTGCCCGGATATTGATTTATTCCAGTATTAGTTTATCTCCTCTTCCACCCTGTCCCTGTCGATATCATTCTCTCTCTTTTCCTCTTCCTTCCCCTCACAAACCCTTCTGATGTCCATCTCCTCATCCCCCATCTATAACCGCCTATTTCTCTTCCTCTCCCATCTTTCTCTCTCTCTCTCTCTCTCTCTCTCTCTCTCTCTCTCTCAGTCTCCTCCTCTCCCCTCTCTTCCTGCCCTTCTTTCGCCCCCTTTTTACTCCTCCCCTTTACCCATCTCCTTCTCTTTATATACTTCTCTACCTCTCTCGCTTCTCCTGTAAAGCCTATATGGAAAATTAAAAACATACGCCAGCTTTCGTGGTGATCTGTGGAACACCGTTGACGTTTATTACAAAGTATTCTCCAACATGTGCCATACGGTGGTTTATGAATTATAAAAGCTTACTCCACAAAACCATACACACTTATACCAACTTTCATGGTGATCCGTCAAACGGTATACAAGTCTATTGTAATGTACACATTCTATGCACTCTTTTATGATGTACCTAAAGTTATTCGGAAAAAGATTCTTTTTGCTTTTAATGTAATTGTTTTTTTCGGGTGATCAGGTTTTCATACTGGATACCACTGGTCGCTTTTTCTGTGCTCCTGACAGTCTCCAGTCCTATGCCATGATACAGCCAACATTCCAACGATTCTAAATTGTAAAGTAGAAGGTTGAAGGTCATATTATCTACTGACACAGAATACTGGGTCGCCTAACGAACACTGATCCTAAAATATGAAGTAACTGTTTAGTTCCCAGCGTGTTGCTGCCACAAAAAAAAAAAAAAAAATAAATAAATAAAATAAAAAATAAAAATAAGTAAATAAATAGATAAAAATTAAAAATTAATAAATAACTTTCGGAATATCGTTTGAAATAGTTATTTTGCTTCAGTAGGTATGATTGAAACATTCTTTTCGACAATGAACACTTTTATTGAAATTAGATGATATATGAAGAATGAGTAAAACAAAACTAGCCGGTTACCAACCTCAAAGTCATTGCTTCAAAAGTGAAAATGACAGTTTGGCTCTTAACAACTGGAAAAATTAAAGTATTCCCTATTTGTTGTGAAAACGTATTAAACTGGCCAAACCCAGCGAATGAATTCCAGTCACAGAAAACTAATACCACCAACCCTAACTCTAAAGATGGTGACTAATTCGAAATAACTATACAACTTAAGAGACTTACATACAAAATTGTCTCGCAATATTTACTTGATTGACATTAAGAACAGTTGGAACTTAAAGTTGGTGAATACTAAGCGGGCTTTGACCCTGTTCGTAACAAATTCTTAATTTAAAAGTAATCCTTAGACACCAAAGGATATCTAGTAACAATATTGTATGCACAAATATGGACTCAGTTGATCGTGAATCTCTTCACAAAATTATAGAGGAACACTCTTACACTGATTAAAGAAATGTTAACTGACACTAACTGCAAAGTTAAGTTCATGGGAGAATAAAGACTGGTGTTAGAGAGGGAGGTAGATTCTCCCCATTACTGTTTTGGAAAAGATCATTACAGAATAGTGTGAGAAAAAGTCCAAATGTAAATGAAACATTCAAGCAAGGTACAAGTAATATTAGATTTCTCGCCTTTGGAGATGATTTAATATGGGAATTTTCTCTTGGGATATTACCACATATCAAGAAATTCTAATTCTTCAATAAACTGCGGAAAAAGTAGGATATATTCATTCGAAAAAACGGAGTATATGACATGCAACGATAAATCACCGAAGGTTTTGAAACCGAAGTTTTTGAACACGACATATGAAAAAATAAAAATGGTCTCTCGGTTTACATATTTGAGGAAAAACACTAAAAAACCTGCAAACAAATTTAGCTGTCAAAAAACGGGGGGGGGGGGGGGGGGGCTACTGCATTGTAATTAACAGAAAATATTTGTAACAAAATATCAGTTTCTAAATTCAATAAACAAAGGCATTACAGAACTTTAATCAACGCTGAACGACTTTATGGGGCAGAAACTTTAATTTTAAATAAAAAGAGGGATGTTGAAGGAATCCTAAAGGAAGAATGAAATATTATTACAAAAATATTAGCCCCCAAAATTACTGATGGAGAAACTTATAGACTGAGAAGTAATGAGGCAATAGAAGAATACACACACACACGCATGGTGACATTAGAAAAATAAAAAATTTTAGGGTTACATTAAAAGAATGGCGTCCACTAGGTAAATAAGACGAATAATAGAATTCTACGAAAACAGAAGCAAGGCCAAAAACTGAGCCAATTAAATGGATTTCTGTGACTAAGGGGGATCTTCAACTAGCCGTTGGAGCTCTGGAATACGTTACATGTGGAAAAACATTCGAACAAAGAATATTTGATTGAAAAGTTGGTCAGAGGATCGTCGTTTTCCTTAAGAAAGGATGAAACAATTTTTGGCAGAAACTGAAGGCTAACCATCAAAAGCGATGTTGACTAATTGTACTTTGCGTGGTCCTATTGGGCCCATACGTAAATAATAATGATAATAATAACAAAATAACAATACAGGAGAAGTACAAATAATATTTATCCCTTTTGTTCACTTTATTACTCAAGTGCTTTAGGACAGAATATTTTTTTGTCTTTCTGTCTTCAGCATACGTGATTACTGTTTGCAAAATATTTTGCGAATAAATAAAACATTCTAGAGCCTCTAGCCGCGTCAAGTAATTATAATCCCACGAGCTTTCGGCCACGCTCTCTTTGGTCATTGTCAACCTTATTTCTTTTATGGTTTCATATCGAGATCATGCACCCACACATGTTGCGAAAAAATTTAGTGGAAAAGACGTAATAAATTTATACGTCATTAATAATGCAGCTGTTTTTCAAGCATCTCACTGTTTATAACGTCATATCTCCTGAACTATCTGTCATACAGTGATATAACTATTCCTATAACGTTTGCAAAAGTGCAAGCAATGAAGTTTCATCGCAATGGGGTGAACAGCACGGCAGTGCATAAACTACGAACGAACATACAAATAAACATTTTTTTTATATATTAGACTACTAGATATTGCGGCCGATCTCCCTTCTATCTACCACATGGGCCATACAATGACGTTATTATGAAATGGTCCATATTTTTTGCTGAAGTGTCAATATTATTTACTCACGATAGACTGTTTCGGCGAGAATTGTCATTGTCAGTTGACCTAAGGATATAATACAATACATACCATCATCTTATGTCTAGACACAAAACTTATTTTGCATGTATCACAGTTACTTACGACTAGATTGATGGATGCACATCTTTCATTGACAGAAACGTTTAACTGTCATTAATCTGCTGTTCTTGTAAAACAGATACGATGAATTACGTTTGACAGCTTTGACAGTAGTTACGATAACATATATTTACAGATTATATTCAGAAAGTAACAAATGTGGTATTTATATTGTAGACTCTGCATGCTGCATTCCATTTAGATGGACTGATTTTGTAATTCATAAAGATATAAGTGTCGAAAGTTCGTTAATGTATGACTGTTATTAATGTTTCATAACTATTCGTTAATTAAATTTTCTTTTTATTTCTACATTTTCTTATTTTTGACTGACTATTTAGCAGATTTATTATTTGTTCTGGTTGGCTGTTGTACTTATCACTCTAGCTTCTGATATGCGTTATCTTCTGTTATGTGCTACGTTCGTATTTTAGCCGTTTTTCTTTAAGAGTATATCAATTAATTTCTGAAGGTAGTATTGATATTTAAGTTCCGTTTGTTCGGTCAGGATTTCTTAGGGGTTTTTCCAGGAGCGCCAGAATGCGGAAATATATTGTAATTGAAATACGAGAAATCAGAGCTCGAACTGAGAGATTCAGATGTTCTTTATTCCCGCGCGCTATTCGATAATGGAACAGGAGATGAATAGTATAAAGGCTGTTCGATGAACCCTCTGCCGGGTAAAAAAAAAAAAAAAAAAAAAAAAAAAAAAAAAAAAAAAAAAAAAAAATAACCAAGGAAAAAAAAAGTTGGATTGCCAACGAAATTGAGAGTGCATTACGAGTGCTACACAGAATATCAAAGGTCCTATTACGCCGATCATGAAAGACCAAAACTTACGAACACAACACACAACCAAGGAAAACCTATATCAAAACTTAAACTACGAACATAACACACATAACCATGGAAAAACCGTATCAGAATTTAATGTGCTAAATACGCCAACCAGAACAAACAATAACAATACATCATAAGTTTTAATAATACTATTTCACCTGGTGTGAAAGATTTATGTGACAGACGAAATAGTCTCAGACTACAAGAAAATTCCAAAGAAATAAGGCGCAGACAAATATGAAAATTACTGAACTATCAGTTTAATAAATCATGGTTGCAAAATTATAGCACAAATTATTTACGGAAGAATGGAAAATCTGGTAGAAGCAAACCTCGGAGAAGATCAGTTTGCATTTAGGAGAAATGTAGGAAGACGTGAAGCAGTACTCACGACTTACCTTAAAAGACAGGTTAAGAAAAGGCAAACCAGTATTTCTAGCTTTTATAGATTGGGAGATAGCTTTCGTCAACGTTGATTGGAGTACACTTTTTCAAAGTCTAAAGTCAGCAGGGGTAAATTGTAGATAACGGAAGGTTATTTACAGTCTGTGAAAAAACCAGACACCACTTATTAGAGTCGAAGGACATGAAAGGGAAGCAGTAGTTGGGAAGGGAGTAAGACAGCCGGCCGCGGTGGCCGAGGAGACTGAGGCGCTCCAGTCACGGTCTGCACGGCCACTACGGTCGGGGTTTCGAATCCCCCTTCGGGCATGGATATTTGTGCCGTCCTTAGGATTAGCTAGTTCATAAGTAGTTTGTAAGTTTAGGGACTGATGACCCCGTAGTTAAGTCCCATAGACTCTACAAACATTTGAACATTTTTTTGGAGTAAGACAGGGTTATAGCCTTTCTCCGATATTATTCAATTTGTACAATGAGGAAGCTGTGAAGGAAAGCAAGGAGATATTTCGAGATGGCATAAAAGGTCAGGGTGAAGAAATAAAAACAATGCGTTTTGCTAATGACATTATAAGTCTGTTTATAAGTCTGTCAGAGGCAGTGAAGAACGCGGAAGAGCAATTGTACGGAATGGCCAGTGTGTAGCAAAAGGTATGTAGGACGAAGATTGACAAGAGCAAAACAAGAGTGATAGAATGCAGTTTAAGAAAATCAGCCTCGGTGGAATGGCCGAGTGCTCTAACGCGCCTTGCTGCGTTCCCCATCGGAGGTTCGAATCCTCCATCAAGCATGGATGTGTTTTATCCTTAGGTTAGTTTAATTAATTTTAAGCCTAGGGACTGATAACATCAGTAGTTAAATTAAAAAGATTTAAAAAGATTTTGAAGAAAATCAGGTGATGCTGAAAGAATTAAATTAAGTAACTAAACACATAAGGTGGTAGATGTGTCTTCTTACTTTGGCAGTAAAATGACATATGACGATCGCAGTAAAGAGCACATAAAATGCAGAATGACAGTGGGTAGAGAAGCGTTTTGGAAAAAGAGAAACTTGTTAACAACTACTATCTATTTAAGCGTCTTTTCTGAAGGCATTTGTGTGGAGTGTTGTTTGGTAGTGAACCTTGAACAGTTTAGACAGAAATTGTATAGAGGATTTTGAAATGTAGTGCTACAGCAGAATGCTGAATATGAGGTAGTTAAGTCGTGTAACTAATGAGGAGGCACTGAAAAGAGATGAGGAGGAAAGGAAGTTCCGGCACACCTTGACTAAAGGAAGGGATTGATTGGTAGGACACATTGTTGGACATCAAGAAATCGTGAGTTTAGCGTTGGAGGAAAGTGTATGGAGCAAAAATCGCGGAGGAAGATCAAGAAACAAATACAGAAATGAGATTAAAATGTATACGGGTTCCCGTTTTTATTCTCACATGAAGAGGCTTTCACTGGATAGTGTAGGATGGAGAGCTGCATCAACCCAGTCTCCGGACTGAAGACCACAATAACAACACCATAAGTCGAGAATTTAAAAAAGAAATAGAAAATGTATGCCGCGCGAAAGTGGCTGTGCGCTGTAAGGCACATTGCTGTGGGATGAGCAGCTGCTCCCCGACGGAGGTTCGAGTCCTCCCTCGGGCATGATTGTTAAAATTTTCAAATGTTTGTAAATATAAGTGACTTAACTGCTGCGGTAATGTCCCTAGGCATACAAACTCCTTATAGTAACTTATTCGAAGGACAACACACACACACACGCCCATGCCCGAAGGAGCAACTGCGCGCTCCGCAGCAAGATGTCTTAGACCGCTCTGCCACTCCACCGTCGCACGGCATGGGTGTGTGTGCTGTTCTTAGCCTAAGTTAGTATAAGTAGTTTGTAACTCTAGGGAGCGATGACCACTGCAGTTTGGTCCAATAGCTTTACAAACATTATTTGAGAAAATGTAAATAACTAATAAAATCATGGAAGATTATTAAGCGCAATAAAATAACGAATTTTCGGCATTTCTATATAAATAAACTACAAAATGGATACAGCTAAATGTAATCCTGCCTCCAGAGATCACAGGAGCATCGAATAGTACTATGAATACCATATTTGTTACTTGATCTATAAAGATGAGTCATTCCAATCAACTGTCAAAAGTAATTTCTTATACGTCGTTTACAACAACAAAAGATTAATGACAGTTAAAAGACGATTTCTATCGATAAATATGTACATCGATCAATGTAGACGTACGTAACAATGTGTGGAATACATGGAAAACACGTTTCATATAAGCCGATGATATGAAATGTCGTAGCCCGTGCACAGAAGGGCATTCTCCCTTTGCGCGCTGGTGAGTCTATTTCTTCCTTTGTTTTGGAGGAGCGGTAGCCTCAGTTGCACGTTGCGTGCTGGTCACGGGTGGAAAAACGAGGCGCAGTTGACAGTTGACTAACAGACGAAGCGTACAGCTCAGGAACATGCAACTGAGGCGGCCGTCCCTCCGAAGCAAAACAACCCAGTGTACAAGGCGGTAACGTAATTCGTTCCTGGACACGGGTCACGAGTTCTTGCACGAGCTCTACAAACGCAGGCTGAAATACGTCTACTTAGTGCTGTGAACCTGATTCATGTTATTCAGTGAGTCAATTTTCTTTTATTATGTTGCTATACAACACTGTAACTTAAGGCTAGTCTACACGACGACACCAAGTAGCGACACTCGTTGTGTGAAATGAATTGCACGCAACTGGTTTCGTGTATGTCTGTAAACACGTCACCGAAACTATACCCTTCATATTCGTTGTTGTGGAGTGCCGCAGTCGTCGTAAAATGAAAGTTTTGGCAGCTGTAAGAGCTGCAGCGGAGCTATTACTGCTCTGTGTGAAGTCACTTCATAAGACTAAAGATAAAAAGACTAAGAAACTTATTTCGGTTGTTAAATGGAAGACGTCAGTTCGGTTGATCTCCGGCCTTGCTGAAAAAGATTGTGCTTGAAGACCCTAAAAATTATTTAATTATCTTAAAATGTTACCAAAGCATTTTCCGTTTTTTTTTTTTTGTTTTTTTTTTTAATATAGTAATGCAATAAGGTCACGCTACTTTTTTTATGGGACTTGACTATGGGTCATCAGTCTCTAAACTTACAAACTACTTATGAACGAGCTAATCCTAAGGACGGCACAAGTAGCCATGCCCGAGGGGGGATTCGAACCCCCGACCGTAGTGGCCGTGCAGACCGTGACTGGAGCTCCTCAGTCCCCTCGACCACCACGGCCGGCATGCAATAAGGAAACAAGATACTCTTATGCGTATAGCATTGTCACCAGAACTGAAATTAAAAATTACATTAAGTTTCTCGTCAAGTGGGGATTCATATTCGTCTCTACAGACCCTGCATCTTGTTTCGAAATCCACAATTGCTTAACCAGGAAAAAGTGAACAATATGTTTAAAAGTACTTACATAAAAAGGTGAATGTACTACCCTGTCACGTTTTAAATAAATATTTAGAAAGAATTGTAAATGTAAAAGCTATCACGTTTTAAACAAATAATGTTAAATAAAAGAATTCAGCTTAACAGATTTGTGTAGCCTTTTCTTCTGTGTACAGTTTTCCTTAAAAAACTCTGCAAGTTCAAACCACGATATCTTGGTCTTGTTATCTTGCGCTGAACAATTTCCAGATGTTCCCTAGATTGCATTTTGCACAGTTCGTTTGTACAGGTATTTTGAATTGAATGTATTTTAGCCCGCCAATTAGCTACCGTTCACCCATCAATATTTAATTCACGAATGATTGCTTCAAGAGCACCAACACGCCGCTACTTATTCCAGAAAGCTTTTAAAAGCTCATAAACACCTATGTATCACATATATGTCCAAATACCGAACAATTTCTTCCGTTCCCCACTTCATTTTGTGATTTGGTTATCACCTAACCTAAAAACTCGCGCAATCAGTTTCGCCAAAGTTGGGAGGAGCCGAAACAGTTTTAGTTTCGCCAACGAGTTGCGCGTACGCTTACCGCGCATGCGCACTGGCCAGAAGTGCAGTTTCATGAAACGTAGTGTCGTCGTGTAAACTAGCCTTTACTTATGCAACCATTACATGACGCCCCAGCATCGCGTCTTATTTTTTTAATACTTTCGTAATACTTTACGTGTTAAATTTTGTTCTCCTAACTAACATCGCCCCCTGAAGGATTGTGTGTGTGTGAAATGTTTCTCTAGCCTTGCGCAACGCCATATCGATGTACAGTGCTGCCCCGCACTCTGTAGACTAGCCAGTTACATCTCTGTAAGTCTGTATTCGAAGTATCTGTTGCTACGGCCCACGCTTCCGCAGAAATGCTATCTTTTACCCAAAGTAACTCCTGAGTAAAGATGCTTTTGTGTATCAGAGCTAACCCTCTCCTTCCGGCCGTTTGGAAAGGCTCGCACACTAGACAAACCCCCACCCTCTCCACTATAAAGTCGCTCGCCACTGGTAGCCCGGAGCACATCGCTTGGGCACTCTGCCGAGGACGACAACTAGAGGTAAGGTGGTTAGCTGGACTGGTGCTCTGTGGACCGAGGTTAAGATTTTCTTACTGTGGTTGAAATGCTCGCAGCAAACTGTTCCAGTATTTCGTCCTGATACGCGATAAATATTTCAGTTAGAGCTACCGTGTGCAGTGGTCAAATTTATTATATAACGTGTGGTAATGCAAGTCGATCAGCATGTACCTTTGTTCTTTTGTTCTTGGTAGGATTTAATTCTTTAATAATGTTTAGTCTGGTTCGTAACTATGATTAAGCAGTGCAATTTCGCTATCTTGTTTCCGCGGTAATTTTCGTTGTGATTTTTTTAAATTGTAACGAACTTTCTTTGTCTGTTATGTGGACTGGCTATTGTGAATCCGATACCAGTCATCTAGTTGCTTTAGTGCCCCTCCGGCGATTCATGTTAGCAATTAGATTATATTTTGAAAACAATTTATTTTGTCCGTCACAGTTTTGGAGTTAGTGACTAGTTTCGGACTCTACCGTCCGTTATCAAACCGTGGGACTTGCAAATGGCTGATAAAATCTTGTACTTTATCCACTGTTAATACATGTCACTAATTACATTAAAATGTAAATATTAGTTAAAACACGTGATGCATCCACGGGCCTCCAACGAGTACTTTCAAATAATTATAGCAGCGTACAGGAAACAAAGTAATTTTCAAATTTTATTACTAAATAATTGTACAATGTCTAAATTAGTAGTAAACAGTTTGAAAAAGTTATTAGTTACGTTAAAGGAAACATATCCTGCCCATTGATACTATATGAAGTCATCCCAAATTTCCCTCCAAAAACTGAAAATAATCAAAAATTCTGTCAAATATACATTATTCCAATCATTATTTAGAGATATATGCAAAGAAATATTTTTGTTCATAAAATTTTGTTGTTAAAATTTGGGGTTGAAAGGGTTACTGTCAGCAATTCTGGACTATTAGTGATACAATGATTGTGATGGGGCACTGGAACTCGGTAGTAGGAAAGGGAAGAGAAGGAAATGTAGTAGGTGAATATGGACTGGGAAAAAAGAATGAAAGAGGAGATCGCTTGGTAGAAATTCGCGCCGAGCACAATTTAATGATCACCAACACTTGGTTTAATCATCATGAAAGAAGGCTGTATGCGTGGAAGAGACCAGGAAACACTGGAAGGTACCAGATTGTCTTTATAATCGTAAGGAATACATTTAGAAACAAGGTTCTAAACTGTAAGGCATATCCAGTGGCAGGTATAGACTCTGACCATACCTTATTGGTTATGAACTGCAGATTAAAACTTACGAGACTGAAGAAAGGTAGAAAGGTTAGGAGATGGAACATGGACAAATTGAAGGAACCAGAGGTGGCTGAGAGTTTCAGAGGGAGCATTAGGCAAGGATTGGCTGAAACGGGGGGAAAGTAATACAGTAGAAAAAGAATAGGTAGCTCTGAGAGATAGGGTAGTGAAGGCTACAGAGGACCATATAGGCAGAAGGACAAGACCTAATAGAAATCCTTGGATAACACAGGATATACTGAATTTAATTGATGAGAGGAGAAAATATAAAAAATCAACAAGTGCAACAGGAGAAAGGGAGTACAAACGTCTGAAAAATGAGATTGACAGCAAGTACAGACTGGCTAAGCAGGAGTAGCTAGAGGACAAATGCAGAACCGTAGAAGAATGCATAACTAGGGGAAAGATAAATACCGCCTACAGGAAAATAAAAGAGAAGCAGCTGTATGAATATCTAGAATTCAGACGGAAAACCAGTACTAAGCAAAGAGGGGAAAGCTGAACTGTGGAAGGAAAATATAGATGGCCTATACAAAGGAAATAAATTTGAAGCCAGTATTCCAGAAATGGAAGACGAAGTGGAGGAAGATGAGATAGGAGATATGATACTTCAAGAAGAATATGATAGGGCGCTGAAGGACTTGAGTCGAAACAAGGCCCCTGGAGTAGATGATATTCCGTCTGAACTTCTGATGTCGTTAGAAGAGCCTGTCATGAAAAAATTGTTCCACTTGGTATGCAAGAAGTATGACGCAGGGGAAATACCCTCCGACTTCAAGAAGAATATTGTAATTCCAATTCCAAAGAAAGCAAGTGCAGACAAGTGTGAATATTACAGAACTATCAGTTTAATAAGTCATGGGTGCAAAATACTAACACGAATTATTTACAGACGAATGGAAAAACTCGTGGACTCCAACCTCGCGGAAGATCATTTTGGATTTAGGAGAAACGTAGGAACACGAGAGGTAATACTCACATTACGAATTATCTTAGAAGATAGGTTAAGGAAAGGGAAATCTACGTTTTTAGCGTTTGTCGATTTGGAGAAAGCTTTTGACAATGTCGACTGGAATACTCTCTTCCAAATTCTAAAGGTATCAGGGGTAAAATATAGGGAGCGAAGAGTTATATTCAACCTATAGACATACCAGACAGCGGTTATTAGAGTCGAAGAGCAAGAAAGGGACGCAGAGGTTGGAAAGGAGTAAGACAGAGTTGTAGCCTTTCCCCAATGTTGTTCAAATTCAAATTTCAAATGTTTGTAAATCTAACGGACCAAACTGCGTGGTCATCAGTCCGTAGCTTACAAACTACTTAAACCTAGGTAAACTAACCTAAGGACAACACGCACACCCATGCCCCAGGCAGGACTGGAACCTCCACGCCGAGCAACCGCGCGCTCCGCAGCGAGACGCTTTAGACCGCTCAGCTACTCCTCCGCGGCTATGTTGTTCAATCTGTACATTTAGCAGGCAGTGAAGGAAAGGTAGGAGAAATTTGGAGAGGGCATTAAAGTGCAGCGAGAAGAAATAAAATCATTACGGTTTGTCAATGACATAGTAATTCTGTCAGAGACTGCAAAAGATCTGGAAGAGCAACTGAATGGAATGGACAGTGTATTGAAAGGAAGATATAAGATGAACATAAGATGAACATTAAGAATGCAATGTCAGAAAATCAGGCGATACTGAAGGAATTATATTTGGTAATGAGACAATAAAAGTAGTTATTTAGGTAGCAAGATAACTTCTGATGGCCAAAGTAAAGAAGATATAAAATGCAGAATGGCTATGGGAAGAAAAGTGATTCTGAAGAAGCGAAACTTGTTAACATCCAATATTAATTTAAATGTTAGGAAGTCGTTTCTGAAAGCATTTGTCTGGAGTGAAGCATTGTATGGGAGTGAAACGTGGACAATAAGGAGTTCAGATGAAAAGATGATAGAAGCTTTTGAAATGTGGTGCTACGGACGAATGATGAAAATTAGACGGGTAGATCACGTAACTAATGAGGAGGTGCTTAAGCGATTCGGGGAGGAAAGGAGTTTCTGGCATATTCTGACTAAGAGAAGGGATAGATTGGTTGGACACGTTCTGAGACATCAAGGAATTGTCAGCTTAGCTTTAGAAGGAAGCGTGTGGGGTAACAATTATAGAGGGAGATCGAGGGGCGAATATAGTAAGCAGATTCGAAAGGATGTAGGTTGCCGAACGTATTCTCGGATGAAGAGACTGCCGGCCGCGGTGGCCGAGGGTACTAAGGTGCTCCAGTCACGGTCTGCACGGCCACTACGGTCGGGGGTTCGAATCCCCCCTCGGGCATGGATATTTGTGCCGTCCTAGTTCGTAAGTAGTTCTTAAGTAGTTTGTAAAAAAATGTTTGTTAAGCTTATGGGACCTAACTACGGGTTTATCAGTCCCTAAACTTAGAAACTACTTATGAACTACCTTATACTAAAGACGGCACAAATATCCATGCCCGAGGGGGGATTCGAACCCCCGACCGTAGTGGCTGTGCAGACCGTGACTGAAGCGCCTCAGTCTCCTCGGCCACCGCGGCCGGCTAGTTGGTAAGTTTAGGGACTGATGACCCCGTAGTTAAGTCCCATAGACTATACAAACATTTGAACATTTGAACATTTGATGAAGAGACTTGCACAGGACAGGGTATCGTGGAGAGCTGCATCAAAGCAGTCTACGGACTGAAGACCACAACAACAACAATAACAACAGTGATACAGTAATACCATTATACGATTGTATTGTGCTGCAGCCCATAAATAACTGAAAGTTTCACAACTGTACCACATGGGCGCTGTTGACCGGGTACTCTTGTGTAGCGGCGCCCTTTTCTGCTGGAGTGTCGGCCGCTCCCAGACGTGCGTTGTAGCAGACGACCGCTGTCGCCCTAGGCGCCTGGGCTGCTGGGCTGCGCGCGGCTCATAAAGATAAATCCGCCGCCTGGGGCCTGGCCGGGCGTCGCGACGCCTCTGCGCTCGATGCTCGACTCGACTCTTACTGTCGCCCCGCCCCATAATCACTAGCCGGTAGCCGGCTGCTAACCACCGCCGTTACGGCTCCTGCTCCATTCTCCGCTCTCTTCGTGAAGGGACTGAAAACCACCTCTCGCTGTATAAAAGGATTTCCGACTCCCCGAGGATTTTTCTCGCATCGAGCAGCGTCCAGAGGCTGTGCGCAGCCGAGGAAAAATTTACTAAAGCTGCAACTGAATATCTCAGCCGCGGTGGAGTAGCCGAGCGGTCTAAAGCACCTCGCGCGGTTGCTCGCCGTGGAGGTTCGAATCCTCCCTGGGGCATGGGTGTGTGTGTTTGTCCGTAGGTTAGTTTACCTAGGTTTAAGTAGTTTGTAAGCTACGGACTAATGACCACGCATTTTGGTCCGATAGATTTACAAACATTTGAACATTTTTTGAATACCTCATCTTAGGATGGCAGGGAAAGTATTCTGCTTCGCCGAACTTTATACTACTCTCTCTCTCTCTCTCTCTCTCTCTCTCTCTCTCTCTCCTTTTTTCACCCTCTCTGTCTACATGTGTATATTTGTTTAAAAATGTTTGGAAACCTATCGGAACAAACTGCGTGGTCATCAGTCCGTAGCTTACAAACTACTTAAACCTAGGTAAACTAACCTAAGGACAACACACACACATGACCCAGGGAGGACTCGAACCTCCATGGCGAGCAACCACGCGCTCCGCAGCGAGACGATTTAGACCGCTCGGCTATTCCACCACGGCGTGTATATTTGTGTGTAGGTGTCTGTTGATGTGCCGCGCTTACCCAGTCGCTGCCACTTTTGTAACATCATTCATATTTTGCAAACTATGCATCATATATTCTTGCCCATACCGTTGTCTATAATTAGATCCCATCCTCTTGCTACCTTCCTATCGGTACTCACCAATAAGAATTGGGAAATACATAACTCAGAGTAGTAAAAGGTTTATGGCTCGTCGTCTCTGTTCATAGGGGTGAGTTACGTATGTCAGCTTCTATGCCCTAAACAGCTACCCAGTCTGTTTAAACAAGATCAATAATTAATCTGTAGTTTAGCCATTCTCTCAATCTGGATATGTTGAAGTGGAAATATATTTAAACAAACGTAAATTAAACCTCTAAATATCGAACAAAATGGATTCTAAGATAAAGAAGTGAATCACTCAGGAAGTAATTCTTTATAAATGGAGTTTATTACTCTTTTTGGACATGAAAATGCATAGGTGGTCCTACTTTATACAGCAGTAAATAATTGAATATTCCCCCACTACTGTTCATGACAGGTATAATAAATATCACACGCACTCGAGAGTAAACTTCCAAATTATCATTCGTAACTTACTGAATACCACTGAACATTGCAGTTCTAAATTAATTCGCGATTAATTACAGTATTTGTTATAAAACACAGCTTGTCATCACACAAGTACCCGATTGCTGAATTATCACAGTTCCACAGCCCTACTACCTACCACTTTTCAAACAGAGACTAAATTCTGCAGTCACAGTCCCGTAAATTTTGCCTCTCTCTTCAAATCACAAGTTCTTAACGCGGCATCAGACCGCCCAGAGTCACAACTTTTTACCACTACGTCCAAGTTACGAGTCCCCTCCCAAGCGTTCAAAAGCGTGCTCTACCTGCTCCCAAAATTGTATTCTTCCGCTCATCCTAACGCCTCATCTTTAAAATACAATTTCCCTGCCAAAATATTATACATTGGAATAACACAGAATTAAATTCTTTGACCACTTCCCTACATGTGTGGTTTACATTTAACAAACAAAGAGATATTTAACAATACTAAAATCGGTTGAGACTGAAGCTCTTTGCTCAGGTAGCAATTAAGCGTGACGTCTCACTGTTCAAATATACTGCCCCGGAAATACGGAAATAATGTGGTGCGTCTTTTAAGATAGGTAGCTTGGTGCAATGCTGCCCATTTCCTTCTTAAACTGTTAGTGATCAAGCTTCACAAACACACACATGCTAGTAAGTTCCGGCCTGCATCACACAATCGTGGATGGACTGTGGTAATGTGCGCAACGTGTTGTAGTTCCATGTTTCTACACTGTGTGGCGCCAGCAGTTGGCAGACTTCAAGTACACTTACAATGGTGGCAAGAAAGACTTATTGACAAGGTGTTGACGTCCTTGACATGTGAAGCTATCATATCTGACAACCAGTTGATTTTATATGATCCTGTGATGTTATTATGTCATTTCTTTCGAAGGCATGTTACTATAAGATAGTGCAGATCGTAAAAATTTGTAGTGAAGGTCCAAAACAGACAACTGTGTGAGTTCAAAATTTTTGAAAATAAATTTATTTTCTTTTTGTATGTATTTTGCACCGTGAGTCTGAAAGGGCTACGGTTGTTTGATTACTATTTTAAAGTTGTTTTTTTTTTAGTACAATTTCAAATGATATCGCAAAGATATATCTGAAGTTTTTTCTGCAATGCACGTATTCTAATCGTACTGTCTGTATTAATACGGTCAAAAACGTGGCATGTGAAACTGCGAGCCTTCAGGCCCTCATATCTTGGGTCCTGTTGATCATAAACGGGTAAACTGTTTTGATGCCCCTTGGCTTATTGATCATTTTTAGTGTATCACTATACGGTGTCTATATTTAAGTACTACACACTTCCTGCAGCCCAGTCAAATTGCACAAATCGTTTGGTTTTTGCATACTACGAGTTATGTAAGATGGTCTTTATACGGCTTAGGAAAGCACCATATCTTCATGGATCGTTCTTGCGAAAACTACGAAAAACTATTACTTTTTTGTACGTTAAACTACAAATTGTGGGGATGACCCTTTCTATACTTCATTGCAAATCGTCGAATTTTGTACCATATGTTCTTAAGACTGAATTCTCGAACAACACTTTTTTTCATTTTTTTATACTTTTATCGTTACCGAAATATAAAGCTTCAAATGTACCGTACTTAAGCGCGACATTTAAAAAATCAAATTTTTAACCTTTTTGTATTCTCGAATGCAAATATCTAAATATCTAAGCACAGAAAAAGATTCGTATTTTAAATGTTCTGTAGATATTAATCTAGAATCAATATTTTCCCGTTTTAGAAAAGCTTTAATGGTTATAGATACACCTGAAAAAATCATGATATTTGGTTATAGAAAGTGCAAACTGCTCTCAGAGAGTCTGTGTTCGGACTTTATGAAACTTACCGTCCGATTTCATGACTTTCTCGAAGAGAGAGAAAAAATGATATTTTTAATATCTTACATTTTGGTGTCTTCGCCCTTGTTTGTTCTGAAAGAAATTAACAGTGAGTGACGGTGAAGAGAAACAGAACCACTTCGAGAGAAGGGGAGACCACAGCGTCATGATGGGAGAGACACAGTGGCAATCGAAAAGATAAATGGATAAAGATAGTAGCAGTGTGAGCAAAAGAGAGAGGAGGCTGAAGAGAGGAATATGGATGTTTGGAGACCAAACATGGTCTGGATCCTCCAGAGCGGCGAACTGTTACAACTAGAGTTGTCCACTTCTCCGGATTCCAATCAATCACGTGTCTTGGATTTACAAGCCCCACCAATCCATCCGCAAAGCCACGTGTAGAGAGGAGGAAATAGTGGCTGAAAAAAATGTTCAAATGTTTGTTAAGCTTATGGGACTTAACTACGGGGTCATCAGTCCCTAAACTTACAAACTACTTATTTACTACCTTATACTAAGGACGGCACAAATATCCATGCCCGAGGGGGGATTCGAACCCCCGACCGTAGTGGCCGTGCAGACCGTGACTGGCGCGCCTCAGTCCCCTCGGCCACCGCGGCCGGCATAGTGGCTGAATATACACAATGGATTATGAGAGAGAGAGAGAGAGAGAGAGAGAGAGAGAGAGATAGAGAGAGAGAGACATCGGAAATTTGAGAAAATACGTAGAGGGACATAAAATAATGACAAACAGACAGTGAAATGGGCAAAGATAGTGTAAAAGAACGAGAGAAAGGGACCAAAGGGTGAGAGTGGGAGAGAGTCAGGGAAGGAGCCAATTGGAGAAACAGGAGACACTGTAAGAGAAACATATGTGGACTGTGGTAGTGAAAAAGGAAGTAGATGGATTTAGCATATTTTGTGTTAAAAGAACGCTAACATGTTCACATGTCAAAATTTTTGTTGAGGAAGGCGGAATGATGAGAGTGTCAGCTGGTTTCCCACTTTTCGAAATCTTTTACACATTAAAGATATTAAACTGAATTAGAGGCATTGAATTAAAATTTATGCCGCGGCCGAGATTCGAACTCGGGACCTCCTGACTACCAGGCAGGTCCAGGGTTAGAATCTCGACCGCGGCATATATTTTAATTCAATGCCTCTAATTCAGTTTAACATCTTTAATAGATCTCGAGACAAAATATGTTTCTGAGCAATTTTTATTTGCTAGGTATATATCCGCCTCTTTTGTGCTTCAACAGAAGCATTTTTCAGCTGGTGTGTTTATAGCTGTTTTACGTTGTTATAGGGCTTGAAGGCACACTGATGAGAAGGAAACGGTTCCGCTATGATATATAAGAAAACATAAATAAAGCTGCTGATTTATTTACCGTTGAGCATACAAAAATAAATTTTGTCGTCTGTCTAATCGTTCGTCAATTTGTCAAGATTTTTTCAACTCAACATTTTATTTTATGAACGCGATCGTGGAACCCATTTAGGTATCTGCTTGCTTGCCGTTCCAATAAAGTCAGAGCAGTGTATTGACGCCGTACTGCTAGTACAAGCACAATGTGTTCTCATTTATTTTCCCAAACTATTTACATTACAATGCATTGGTGACTGAAATACTTGTTCGCCGTGCTGAATTAAATAAACGTTTTAAAGTTATGTCCACAGCGTTTTTTATAGGTACTGTATAAATAAATGTGTGATTCATTTTACGGAGCGCGAAGTCTCCTTTCACTGTAAAGTACTTTAATCGACCAAAGCAATCATAATTAAAATTAAATGAGCTCAGTTTTAAATAATTTGATATTGGTTAACAGCGGGTAGTCTTTTAAACAGCTCTGGCTAGAACATTGAAGTACGCTTACATACATCTGTTTTGTTCTCTCTCTCTCTCTCTCTCTCTCTCTCTCTCTCCGTCTATCTATGTATATCCCTCTCTCGCGTTCTCTCTGCGGCTCCACCTATCCGTCATAGGATAACACAAACAATTTTAGTTCTTTCTTCCTTCCCAAACTAATTATGCCGTGGTTCGCATTCCGTGATAAGCTGTGAGTCATATAGTAACTGGACAGATGGAAAATAAATTCTTATGAAGAACGTTAAATATTATTTATTCCGTTATGACCGTTTTTACAAAAGTTTACCGTCATTAGTTGACCTTAGACTATTTAAATTGCATTCATGTCACTTATAACACAGTAAAACTGCTTTCAGTCTCATAGATTCGTTGCGTTGTTCCAATTATTTTAGAAACTACGAACGAATGCTGTCTATATTTTCAGCCTTATTCGATATCAAGTCTCTTATTAAGTACTGTATTCCTCCTCTTGATTTATATTGCTTCAATACTGTCTGTCACACACCTTTTCTTCTAATTTTTTCTGCAGTCGATTGCATTGAAATTCTCCTAATGTTACCCATGATTTCTTCGCACATACCGTTCTATGTTTCACCATCATTTCCGATTAAACTTTCTTCTTTAACTGAGCTTCCCACTGTTAATTTTTACTATTGTACCCTCAGTCGAAGAATACCTGAAACGCATCTCATTATTCCCAAGGAATTCGTTATCTAACCTCTTTCTATATTGATTCTTCCGTACGACTACTTTAAGCTTCAGTCTGATGCTCAGCATTATTAAACTGTGATCTGCATATGGGTACCAAATTTCCGTCTGAGTAGCTGTAAACTTTAATTATAACTTCTCTCTTGTGATTCTTAATCAATGTTTACCATATTACTAGAGCAGAATTCAGCCTTTCTGCTACCTCAATTCCACTAGTGATCTCTTACTATTCCATAACTCGTACTTCTGTGATTCCCTTGATTACATTTTTTTCAATCTTGATGATATCTAAATCATCATCTCGGTTTACATGGTAATAATAATAATTTCGTGTGGCTCTTTGGCCTGGTGCAAGTCTTTCAGTTGGTCGCCACTTCGGCGACTTGCGTGTCCCTAGCCTACCCCAGTTATCCAACCGGGGAAAGGGGACCTACAGCTTAACGTGGAATCCGAACCACGTGTCGTTTCTGGCGACTCCTCACATCGTTGAGAGGTGAAGGATGGGTTAAAGTGCAGACTGAAAAAATCCGAAGTTCGACCGGGTTTTGAACCCGCGACCCTTCGGATTCCAGTCGAGCACTTTACCCCAAGACCACCGGGCCCGACGGTTTACATGGTGCACTATCATTTCAATATCCTCATATATTTTCTGTAGTAGCTACTTTATCGTCTGTTACCTACTTCAACATGTATGCCTCAACTGTATGTGATAACGTTGTGTGCTGGCGATTCTACTGAGAACAATCTTGCCACTGAACTGTTTGAAGCCTCTTAGAGGCTGTCAGGACCAGATCTTTAGCTTACGGCAGGTAATGGAAAAGTGTTATGAGTGGAACAGGGAATTGTATCTATGTTTCACAGATCTAAAAAAGGCTTATGACCGTGTTCCTAGGAGGAAGCTACTGTCAATTCTACAAGGTTATGGTATAGGAGGCAAACGTCTGCAGGCAATTAAAGGGCTTTACGTAGACAGGCAGCAGTTAGAGTAAATGGCAAATTAAGCTCATGGTTCAGGGCAATTTCAGAGGTAAGATAAGGCTGTAACCTGTCACCACTGTTGTTCATACTATTTATGAATCATATGTTGAAAACAGTAGACTGTCAGGGCGGGATTCAAATAGGTGAAAACAAAGCATATGCGGATGACTTAGTTGTAATGGCCGATTCAATTGAAAGGTTGCAAACTAATATTTCAGAGCTCGATCAGAGGAGTAAGGATTACGATATGAAGATCAGCATCTCCAAAACGAAATTAATGTCTGTGGGAAAGAAATTTAAACAGATTTAGTGTCAAATAGGAGGAACAAAGTTAGAACAGGTAGACAGTTTAAAGTACCTGGGATGTATTTTCTCACTGGATGGCAACATAGTGAAAGAACTGGAATCTAGGTGCAGCAAAGCTAATGCAGTGCGTGCTCAGCTAAGATCTACTGTCTTCTGCAAGAAGGAAGTAAGTACCAAGACTAAGTTTGCAGTGCACCGCTCTATCTTTCGACCAACTTTGTTGTATGGGAGTGAAAGTTGGGTGGATAATGGTTACCTTATTAACAAGGTAGAGGTTACAGATATGAAAGTAGCAAGGATGATTGCAGGTACTAATGGAAACAATGGCAGGAGGGTGTCCATAACGAGGAAATCAAAGAAAAACTGGGAATGAACACCATAGATGAAGCAGTTAGAGCGAACAGACTGAGATGGTGGGGTCATGTTACACGCATGGGAGAAGCAAGGTTACCTAAGAGACTCATGAGCACGGCAGCGGAAGGTAAGAGGAGTCGAGATAGACATAGAAGAAAGTACTTAGATTCGGTGAAGAATGATTTTGAAGTAAAAGGCATAACATCAGACGAAGCTTCAACAATGTTAGCATAGAATAGGGAATCAAGGATGAATTTTATTAGAGGTACTATGCTCCAGACTGAACGCTGAAAGGCATAATCAGTCTCTAATGATGATTAATTCACGTTTATGATTTGCCTTCTGCATTCTTATACCGTTGGCCTTTGGTGATGGTTCAGGCTTTACAAGAAGTTTGCCACTCCAAGAGCAAGAGGCTGCCCTGAAACTGAATGCTTTCTATGCATGTTCACTCACCCTGATACAATCGTTGGCAGAACCAATGTGACATACCCGAAGTATGAACCGCCATCGTTGATGATTTTTATTTTATTTTTGGAATTATAACAGTCTCTGTCTCTTTTGCAACAGAGACTGTTATTATTACTAAAATGGATTTACTGTTGCTGCTCCAGGCCAATCAAGAGTGGAGCAGTATAAATTTTTTTATTTTAAATTTTAGCAATAATTTCTTGGGCCGGCCGCGGTGGCCGAGGGGACTGAGGCGCTCCAGTCACGGTCTGCACGGCCACTTCGGTCGGTGGTTCGAATCCCCCCTCGTGCATGGATATTTGTGTCGTCCTTAGTCTTAGTTAGTTCATAAGTAGTTTGTAAGTTTAGGTACTGATGACCACGTAGTTAAGTCCCATAAGCTATACAAACATTTGATTTTTAATTTCTTGGATGCCGAAAGCAATGAATAAGTAGAACATTCACAAATGCTTTGTGGAAGCCGTTTATAAGCTGAATTCTGAAAATCCTTTAATTAAATCTGTCAATTGAATGTCAATGAAATTTACAGTCATCAAACGACTTAGACAAGGATGCTACTTAGCACCTACTGTTTTTTTAATTTTTTTTTAAAGATTGGAAAATGCATCCCAAGAACTTATAAATTACAGTAGGTAATTACAACGCTATCCCCTTTCAATTTCGCGAACGATGTTCATTTTCACCGAGGAAGCAAAGTGTATATATTATACACGTTGAGTCAGTAGTATAAGTACATGCTTTTTGGAGTGATACTACTAGCGATTCTGAACAAAAAAACTTCTAATAAACATGTGCCTTTTCTTAAACGTATATGAGTAAGCAAATGAAGAAAACTATGAATGGGGAAAGTACAAGTGACTGTTAATTAAGATACTGTTATGTTATGGTTTGTTCGTGAACGTCTCTATACAGAAGATCAAACAGTCCACCGTCACCTTCAATACATTTTTGCTGTTCTTGTAGACAGGTGTTGTGTTACCGATCGAAGCTTAGTTCTGCATTCCTTCACTTGGGCACAAACGTGTAAAATACAAGCGAGTAGTTCCTCTTTGTGTCCACTCGGCATTGAACTTGTCGGTGGACTGTTTGAACATCTTCTGTGAGGAAACTTACACAATTAAACCAACCGTGACATAACAGTATCTTAATTTACTATCACATAATTTTCGCATTCCTAGTTTTCAATGGTTTGCCTGGAAACAGTTAAGAAAAGAGCACATGTTTATTAGAAGTTTCTTGTTCAGAATCAACAGGCCGGCCGTGGTGGCCGAGGGGACTGAGGCGCTCCAGTCACGGTCTGCACGGCCACTACGGTCGGGGGTTCGAATCCCCCCTCGGGCATGGATATTTGTGCCGTCCTTAGGATAAGCTAGTTGATAAGTAGTTGTAAGTTTAGAGACTGATGACCCCGTAGTTAAGTCCCATAAGCTATACAAACATTTGAACATTTGAGAATCACCAGAAATATCACGCCTGTTCATATATACCTGTCACCCGGTATATTATGAAAGCTTAAAGAGTAATATAACCAGTGAAGTATGAAATTGAACGTCATAAAGCAGGTTGACGCTTGTATCGGACAGGATCTTGAATGGACGTTGGATCTATAATAAAGTATAATTGATTATATAAATATTTGGTGCTAGTCATTTACGACAATGGTGGAGGCAATGAGGAAATACGTCATAGAATAGGACAGACAAGATTCGCAATCAAGCAGGTACACCTCATAATTTGGAAACGAGGCTGTACAAAAATGTAATTGAGAGCATTAATTCGTTTAGTGCTGAATTAAGGGAAGTCAGAGAAGTCGTAAGAGAAGAAATTAAAGGCAATTGAAACGAAATTTCTGAGACTAAGTTGTCAAGTAACAAGAGAAAAGACGAGGTGAAGTGCTATAATAACAGATGGTAGTGACGAAGGATATTGTAGACACAATTGAAACCAAACACCTGAGTGAGGTGGGTGGAGCAGGATAGTGCCATGCACGAAGACAACTGGCAAGATATAAGAAGGTAGAAGGAGATACCGCATGGTGTAGAAAACTCTCAGAAAGAAGAGAATATTTTAGCAATGGGTGGGATCTAACTTGTTATCAAGGATGGTTTGATAGCTAGACAAAAAAAAAGATCCCGTAGACCAGGGCATTCAATGTGAAATGTCAACATTTTCTTTCGTTGCCGACAGCTGCTCCCGCGTTCTGCCGACTACGTGACTTCGTACTCTGCAGACGATTCGGAAGTTGGCGCCGCGTGTTGCAGATGGCTACCGTGACGGATGGAGACAGCTCCCTCAATATCCCAAACCGCTATTTCGGCCGCCCCTCAGTCACGGTTCCCCTAACGTCCTTCCAGCTCCCAGCCCTTCTGCCCGATATACGCATTCTCCCGCCGGGTTGACTCTCCACAAACCTTACACGCCTGGAATCCTCGAGCAGAATAATATCAAAAGCGATGAATCGAAGTCCGTAATTCACCGTAGTGATATAACACCAAAGTCAGCGTCTGCATAGAAATGTTCTCTTATATGCCTCGTGTGTTCTGCTTTGAGAGGTCCATCCATCGTGCCAGTAAGTGAATTTAAAAATTTACGCCAAAAAATATGTACGATATGATTTCTCACTGACGAATTGCATAAACAAGCTCAAACTCTCCCATGGACTTCGCATCACTATGACATCAGGAATAGCTCGACTGATTCTGATACAAAATTCTTAAAAGCACTCGAAAAAAGAAACAGGGTTTTTCGCAGAGGAGTTTGGGCCCAATGGATTTCAATCAGCCGTTGTGTCATCCTTTGTCTTGTGGAGACTGTGGATGCAGAATGTATGGGGAGGTAGTCAGTAAACCACTCTCTCGGCCGTTTTGCACACTTTTGGTACTGTATAGCTATTTGAAGTGGTGTGTAGGATGTATGAGACAGGCGAAATACCCTCAGACTTTAAGAAAAATGTAATAATCCCCATTCCAAAGAAAGCAAACGCAAATAGGTGTAAAAATTACAGAACCATCAGTTTGATAAGCCATGGTTGCAAAATTTTAACACGAATTATCTACAGGAGAATGGAAAAGCTGGTAGAGCAGTTGAACGGAATGGACAGTGTGCTGAAAGGTGCTTATAAGATGAACATTAACAAGAGCAAAACTAGGGTAATGGAGTGCAGTCTAAGAAAATCAGGTGATGCTGAAGAAATTAGATTAGGTAACGAAGCAATAAAGGAGGTAGATGAGTTTTGTTACTTGGGCAGTAAAATAACAAATGATGGTCGCAGTACAGAGGATATAAAATGCAGAATGGCAATGCGAAGAAAAGCATTTTTGAAAAAGAGAAATTTGCTAACATCGAATATTAATTTAAGGAGGTAAATGATTTTTGTTACTTGGGCAGTAAAATAACAAATGATGGTCGCAGTACAGATAATATAAAATGCAAAATGGCAATGGAGAGAAAAGCTCTTTTGAAAAAGAGAAATTTATTTCATCGAATATTAATTTAAGTGTAAGGAAGTCTTTTATGAAGGCATTTGTGTGGAGTGTTGCCTTGAATGGGAGTGAAACATGGACGATAAGCTGTGCGGACAGGAAGAGGATAGAGCCTTTTGAAATGTGGTGCTACAGAAGAATGCTGAAGATTAGGTGGGTAGGTAGCATAACTAATGAAGAGGTACTGAACAGAATTGGTGAGAAAAGGAATTTTTGGCATACCCTGACTAAAAGAAGGGATCGCTTGGTAGGACACATTCTTAGACATCGAGGAATCGTAAATTTAGCATTGGAGGGAAGTAGGTGGGGTAAAAATCGCAAAGGGAGACCAAGAGACGCGTATAGTAAACAGATTCAAGTGGATGTGGGTTGTCGTTCTTATGAGGAAATGAAAAGGCTTGCTCAGGATAGGGTATTGTGGAGAGCTGCATCAAACCAGTCTCCGGACTGAAGATCATAACAACAACATAGCAGCTTCTCTTCTGTCAAATAGTTCCTTAATTTTCATCACGAGGATAGTACCAGTGCGGCATTAGAAAGACAGGATCGTTATTTGGCTGAAACGGTACTTCGCTTCTGCCGCGCCCATAGTAAGACTTGTATCAATGCAAAATGTGCACAGAAGGCTCCAGCGGAGTTACCTTCATTGTCGGAGACTTGCTGTATCCCTACCAATGACGCGCATTCACATAGGAATGTCTCTACTGGAGTCGTCAGTATGCCACCGGGACGACCGAATAGTGTACCAGCGTCCTTTTCACGGATGAGTCACAGTCAGAAGAGTGCTTCTCGAGGATTCGCAGCTGGTCAAGCACAATTTCTGGACTCCAAGTTTGAGGTAAGAGACCGGTATCGAGGAGGATCTCTAACAGTGTGGTAAGGGACTATGTTGACCATTCTAAAAACTCACCACAAAAATTTTCCGAATAAATCAGCAAGGTTTCAACCGCTGTCAGGTATCGGTATGACATCTTGGGGTCTCAGGTGAGGTTGCTGCAAGGTGGTGAGGTTACTGAAAGGTGCTGTGGTCCGTACTTTGATTGCCGATAATGCTAGTTCTCTTAGAACACAGGGGGTTTACTTCTTGGAAAATTAGCTAATTTCTGTAATTCCTTTGTATCAGTTTCCCAGTGACTTGGTGTCGATTCCTTATCATAAAAATATATCACATACACGAGGGTGAGTCAGTAAATAAGTGGCAAACTGAGGTAGGCACTCCAGTACTGCGTGCTGTGTAGGGGTATTTCTCTATCACTACGACACATACGTCTTGTGGGTTGCAGCAGTGTAAGGAACCAAATAAAGTTACTGCTCAAGAGTGTCACAAAAATTCAAGTTTCAGACTTTTAAAGCCTTCTAGAAACGTGGGATGAGTGTTTAAATTTACAGGTTGATTCAGCTGGAAAGTAAAGCAATTTTCAGGCTTGTAAACGCAGTACTGGCGTGTCAGCCTCAGTTTGTGACATATTTACTGTCTCACCCTCGTAGAACAAAAGAATCCCAGCATCTGAAATTTGGAACTAAACAATGTAATCAAAATATAAAATTAATAAGTTCATGTAATCGTTAATTCCAGTAACACATAAGTATGAATGTTGCACACTTTCGACTATGTTCATACTTCTTCGGATTATAATATTTCCTTTTTACAACTCGTTATTGTAGCAAAATATATTAATTTTATAAAACTTCAGTGCTAATCATAACCTAGTCATGGACGGACCTGATCAGAATAAACATATATTTAATACAAAACCAAATCCAAACCTCAAGTGGATGATTTATGACTAATGCTGCTTTATTCCCATCAAATTAATAATTAAATACAATAGGAACTGTTTGTAAAAGTTGTACCACTAAGCATTAGGGAGTTAAACATTACCATAAAGTGATTACAGTGACAGTGTTTGAACGTGTGACTGGGACTAAAGGCACTTATTAGTACATTCTGTATTAGACATTTGTGTGGATGATGAAGTAGTGAAAGTAAATGTTACAACAGAGGTTTTTTTACCACATTGGCATAAAACAATACGTACGGCTCTCACTATGGTAAACGACACGCTCCATTAATATAGTTAGTCGTACGAAAAACTTAGTTATCCCAGTCAGTTAAATATTGACGCTTAAAAGAAGATGACAGGCACCACATTAACTTCGCTTTAAGAGGACTTCAGAGTTAGCTGACAGTCTATTAATCTAATATATAAAAATTAATGTTTGTTTGTTGTTCGCATTTCATGCGCTGTCGTACCGTTCATCCGATGGTGATTAATATTTGTCGAAATATTGCTTGCACTTTCGCGAAGGATATAGGCGTAATTATTTTACTGTACGACGAATAGTTCAGGAGATGTGACGTCATAAACAATTAAATACGCGGAAAACTGTTGCATCACGCGACAATGTTGCACATATTCTCCAAAACTAGTGCTCCGATTCGAACCAAATGTGAAGTCCCTACTCCTTACCGTGAAGTAACAATTGCTGTATGAGTAAAAAACAATTACAATACATAACTCAGGACATAAAACGCATGTTGAGCGACGAACCTCAACAAAATCTACAATTTTCATTCGATTTTGATTAAATTTCGTAAATTGAACCCCTTAACCTTCACAACAAGAGGAAGGTCACTGCCTACATCAAGCCGCGCGGGTATGACACCCAAGGTCAGGGGCGGCCATGTTACAGACTGCGTCGCCGCTCCCATCGGAGATTCGAGTTCTCCTTCAAGAATGTGTGTGTGTGTGTGTGTGTGTGTGTGTGTGTGTGTGTGTGTGTGTGTGTGTTGTCCTTAGCATTAAGTAGTTTGTAAGTTTGACATCATTTGGTCCCTTGTATTTAAAAACATTAGATTTTCCTTTTTTTTTTTTTTCTTTTTTTTTTTCTTTTTTTGCCTACCCGAAATTTCGTAGAGCATGACAGAGGCTATGTTACAACAAACTTAACGCCGAATGACCAGTCACCTTGGAAGTAGGTAGATTTTTACAGCTAGTCAAGGTATTTGGTAGATATTCGTAAATTTTCATAGCGGATGTAGGAGATGGACAGAGATTGGGAGATGGATAAAGCAAATGAGATGGATCAATAGATGGAGGGCGGGCAGATCGAAGAGGGGAGATAAGAAGATGGACAGAAGAAATATGGACAAAAGTGGGAGAAGACTATAAATACTCGAGCAACGCCAGGTTTTTACCTAGTCTAATACATAAAAATGAATGTTTGTATGTTTTTTCGTATTTTATGCCCTGCAGTACCGATTGCAGTGTGACTTCGTCAACATTTTGTTTCCACTTTCGTTAAGATTATAAGCTTATAACACTGTACGACGTAGAGTTCAGGAGACATGACGTCAGGAACACTGATATGCGTGAAAAACTGCCACATTATGAATGGCTTTTCAATTTATTACTTCTTTGTATCTGTTTATGCCAATAAATGTACCAACAAAATTATTTCATTGTATGACTTATGCTTAGTAGATATGACGTCATAAACACTAAGACGTGTGAGAAACTGTCGCATAATGTTTGTTCATACTTTATGCGCTGTGGTACCGTTCATTTGACTGTTGATAAAACTTCCCACACTTGATCTTCAAAACAAGAGGAAAGCACTGTCTACGTAAAATTTTGCATGCTGCATGTCACAGGGTATTTAACCTACGAAGTTCGACAAAATCTACCTTTTAATCCGATCTTTGATATTTTGCACACTGAACCTTCAAAGCAAGTGGTACATCAACGTCTTCCTAATCATGTAGAATGTGTAAATAGGCACACTCCTTATTTTATAAACATCATTCTTTCATGTACACAATCATGTCGAGTAACTCCTCTGAGGGTATGTCACTTGCATAAACGTATGTACAAAAATAAAAAGTGTTTCGTAACAATCTTTCTTTGTAATATACTGAATAGATTGGAGTCTATACTGGATATGAAAACTCAGCGGCACACAGTGATTATAATTTATGGTACACTCCGGCATATTTCTGAACAACGCTAACACCAACGAATGTAATGATCTGTGTTGTTTCGTCATCATTTTTTAAGAAACTGAAGAGTAAAACGTTCACACTAAACTAAATGGCCAAGTAACATTTTGTGGATATGAAAATCTTTCACATCTATAATGCAATTATTTTAAGACCAAGTCTTTGGACGTTTTATTATGCTATCGCCCATTTGCTGTAGTATCGTGTTGTTCTATTGTGCTTTAATGTTAAACCCGTGGTTCCATAAACGCAGATGACACAGTTGTCTCGCTAATTTCTCGAGCGATTCATCATCATTTTCTTCCTTAATTGCACGTCAGGTCATTAGTGGAATGAATTAAGAGCGATTCAGAGGTAGTCGGAAATGGGCGAGTGCCTTTGATGCCGACCAGAGTATAATTACACTTGCAGATGGCGAGGAACGGGGACCATTTGTTGTGGCTAAGCCCTGTTCTTCTTGTGTACACTAACAACCATTTAAAGTATGACTTAACTGCACAGCATTGTTTGTGGAGAGGCGGCAGACAACACACGAATTCACTGACACTGCAATATTCGCTTGAACCTGTTAATTCAAACAATGTGGGGACAGCAAAAGTTGCAAAATGAGGGCTGTTTTCAGGACATCCGAGCCTGTTTACAACTCAACCAAATATAAAAATGATATATACCAAAACAGCATTATATTTTGAAATGAAAACTTGGCCTATAACGTACCGGTATCGTGACCCAAAGTTACACGATCAGTGCATATGACAATTAAAACATGATAATTTTGAATCTTCCTCACGGATTAAAACTGTCATCTAATCCGCTAAAAGCAAAGACCGTGGATTCGAATACCGATTTGGCACACACTTTTAAATTGTCAAGAATTTTTAATATCGGTACAGAGTTAAAATTTCATTCATATCAGTCTTCATGCCAATGAACGTAGAAATTTAGGCTGTATTAACACTAATGTCCAACCTGCGCCCAACCGTCAATATTAAAACCTCATATCCCTTGGGAGAGATGTCAGTTAATAACGTTTGGACGACAATATGCGATGTGATCGCAGCAAGTATAAACACTTGAATCGCAGCAAGCACGTGTACCGTGAAGGTCTGTTTCAACTATTATGTGTCGCTGACGATGTGACTATTGGCCACGGAAACAGCAGTGCATGAATAAAAATTGGGACTGGTAACAGCTGTTAAGGGGAGTTTACTACCGCAGCCGTGGCTGCTCTGACCACCATTCTTAACCAATCACAATCGTTTTAAAGATACTTGTAATACACATAGCCCACTATAAATGTGATGAACTTGAGAAATAGCAAGTAACTTTACTAAAACTTTTATCCCTTGTGTTGGAACCTGCGACTGTTTCTTGAAATAGGTTTCAGAAATTACTGCAACCCGTCGCCTTTTGTTTCTTCTTATTGAAGATTTATTTAAACCATTACCGGTTTCAAGCTGCCTAGCAGCTCATCATCAGATTGTATACATGTAGTGCAAATTACATTTGTATCTGAGAAAACGAGAAAAAAGTAAACACTAATTTTGGTATTCTACACTGTATAATTACAATATAAGTCTGTCTTCAAGACATTACTTACAGTTATGCGTTTCACATTTAATTTGTCCATATTTGGTCCGCTTTTGGATAGCATTTTACAACACTTCTCTTCCATCCTATAATAAGATAAGCTTTTGTCAGTCTTTGGTTTCACATAGTTCTTCACCTGTGGTATAAACATACTCTTTGGTTTGTTTACAAGCTGAAAGTTGTGGTAGTGGCTGTAAAGTTGTAATGTGTGTGAAGTGTGTTTTAATTTTACCACTTGAAAGTCGTGGGAGTTGCTGTGGCGTGTTTATGGAAGAGAAGTGTCGTAAAATGCTATCCAAAAGCGGACTAAATATGGACAAATTAAATGTGAAATTTAAGTATGTATCCACGTAACTAGCAACGAAAATAATTTATTAAACGATCAAACACAAAAATTACATCGATAATTTTATTGATCATTTAATGCTGGACAAAGGGTAACAGAGCTTACATAAATCTGAGAACGTACTATAATGTTAAAATCAAGATGAAATAAAGACAACCACGTCAAATGTAAATGTATAATCTATAATATCCTTCAAAATTTCTAATAATTTTTAACCATAATTGCTAATAACAACATAGACAGAAATAATAAAGAAAATAATATCATATCTGTTAAGTTCTATATTTTCTCTCTGAAAGAAAAATTTGTAAATATTTATAAACGTATAGTATTCTGAGGTATTGACAGTTGCTGTAACTGGCTACAATTCATAAACCAAATGTAAATCATCATTTGAAGCACTTACAACCTGTAAATACGCTACGTACTGCACACTTGATGAGTGAAATTTGTAAAATGTTATTTACGGAAATTTATTTATGTAGAATTTGGATACATACTCATATAAGAAAATGTTTTGGCAGAAACACCTGACGATGGCATTAAATGCCGAAAGATATCTTGTGTGATATATAAATAAATAAATAATTACAGTGTTTGGACTATCCTTTCGCATTATGTCAATATTCTACCAATTTCCATTACAGCTCACGCGTCAAATCTGTTTAAGAGAACTAAGCAGAGTGTTCATGAAAATATGCTACATGACGACCAGTTCTGTTGCTTATTATGGTAATGGAAAGACAAGAAAGAGAAGGCAAAGCTATCCTTTCGCATTATGTCAATATACGACATTTATAACACTGTGGGCCCGAGATATAACAAGTCAAATTGGTAGAGTTCTTGTATTTGTCTGTCCTTCCTATTAGTGGCACTGATGGCTGCACTCCTGAATGGCTCCCAGTACTCAGCAATATCGCCTCAAGCAAGGAATCCTTAATGAGACAGTACTGCAAGATTGTCTACTCCTAATCCTCCTGTTTTGCGAGAGTTTCCACCACTGGTAATCCGGTTGGAATCGCTCAGGCCACATCTAAAACCAACAATCCAACTAGATGAGAGTAGCTTCTCTCCTTAATCCAGTCGGGAGAGAGCTTGGGATTCATTTAATGGACTAAAGCAGTGTTTTTCGACTTTTTTGAACCCGCGACCACCGAGTGATAATGTCCGGCGAAACTAATCAAATTAAAAGAAAAGTATGACTAGAAGTATTTGATGTAAAGTTTTGCAGTCATGAATAATAAATCTCAACGGTAAATTTGTGGCCATCGAAGCTGATGCATCACTCCTTAATATTTCTAGGGTGCACACAAACTTTGGGTTTCTTCGAAAGGATACTCAAAATACCTGTAGCAAATTACTATGATCCATTAATAAAATGGTATTGTTATTAGTTAAGTAAAAATAATACTACATTCAAAACTCCTTGCCGGCTGTAAACTAATGTGATCCAGTAGTAAAAAGGTATTGTTATGTATTGATTAAAAATAATATATAGTGATTAATTGTTGTTCTGGCACAACAATATTTGAACAAGTGACAGTCATAGAAGAAGAGTGCGACCACTGTAATGAATTGTAGCAGAAGTGCACAAACGCTGTTAAGTCGCTTAATTAACATCATGAGGTAGAAAATGGCTTCATTGTTTCGCGTTTTCGTCGGCCCATCATCAGAAATCAAAAGTGCCACAACTACATCTTATACCTGTGACATTTTTCATGCTTAATTAAGGGTCATATGAAGCTTTATCCCAGAGAAAGGTCTGTGTATAGACAGACTTTTGTAGACACCTGAGCTTGAGCATGATATACATAAGCGCCTCAAACTGCGCCACGTGGAAGTGTTTAATCGCCTTTTATAATACGGACGTTAACACAAGAGAGCGACGTAGTTTCATGTGAAATGGATGGCAACAATTAAATACAGTTTCACAGAGGCAGTCTAAAACACAAATAACTGTTTTAATCATTACAATAAACACGACATATCTAACAGTCTCGAAAAGTTATCTTAACACGGCGATTCATTTGCTTGAAGTGGACAACAAACGAAGTACACACGTGAAACAGACGACTCAACAAAGGCGTACCGTGTAAACGCTTCTTTTTAGCTCGATGGTCGCTCGATAGTCGCTGCAGCTGACAACGACTTTCTTGTGTCTGTCGCACGACTCATATTAAAAGGGCTTAACAGGTCTTTGTTCCAGTGTTAAATAACTGGAATTCTACAGGTTTCAACTTCAACACGATACTACGCTTGTACCATAAACACTAGGGTGGGCCGAAAAAAGTGAATTTTTGAGTATCGAGTTGTAATAGGGCTCGAAAGTTGCGTATTTATGTGCTGATTAACGAAAAAATAATTTAAAATATCTAACTTAATATCTTCAGTTCGCGCAAAGGGCTTAAAGTTTCTAAAAAAACAATAAATTTATAGAATTTTCAGTATCACGTCCTAATAGGACTCAAAAACTGCGTATCCATGTATAGTTTGACACACAAATATTTTTGATAGTCCTAGCGTATGTAAGCAGTTCGCGCTAAAGGCCTTAACAATCGAAATATGACAACATTTTAAATGTTCAAAATGTTACGGAAATTAACTAATATCTCGTATTTATATGTATGTTTTAAATATGTTACGTTTTATTTATTGTGATTTGATTATTTAAAGAGATAACATCGTAACTGCAGCTCTTCGCCCATTTCACCAGCAAATTTGGTTAAATGACCCAGAACTCACCACGAGGAGGTGGCTGCAATTCGACTTCCACCCACACCCTACACAACCAACCAACCGATCAACCTCCCAAGGAGGTCATACTATTTATATATTCATATTTACAATGTATACATTTATTTACATTTTTATACCATTATTTACATACTAGTCAAAGATGTAGTTGGCTTGAATTCTGATTTGTGTCCAAATTTTGGCATTATAGATCTTGATAGCAGAGTCGTCCTAATGAATCCATCTCTGCTATCTTGCCCACATACTTTTTCTGCAGCCTCTGTTACTAATTTTACACATCTTTCTACAGTTTCAATCTTAACAGATTGAAGCAAAGATCAACAATACCTCCTGGATATTGTCAAAACTATTCAAAGTGGAAAATTTACTCCAGATCTGGCTAATCGTGATACTGGACCTCTGTTGAGTGTTGCGCTTGTATATTTTGAAGTAAATCGCACAAATGAACTCACGATTTTAGTTGACTATATTCTAAAGACATATGCGCCAGTCTGATCGATATTAAGAGATACGCCTCAGTAAAGTATGGTCCAAAGCATGTTTTTAAGGTTATTAAAACTTCCAGACATCTTCCAGAGAACATAAAAAAAGCAAATTGATCCGGTGATTCAACGAAACTCGTTTTTCTGTCATCCAGAAAACGTGTTATTGGCTATGATAGTAGACGAGAAATCACATATTAGAGAGTTGGGTTCTAGAAGAGTCCTAAAGGCAAAAAATATGAAAACTAACCGCAAAGCTGCAGTAAGAACGTTTACTACACAAACACTAGATTTTGAAGCTACTGACTACACTGAGCTTATAGATTGGTCAAAATGTAAGCTATCGCCTCACCCAGTGATGCAGAAATTGACGACAGAATCCATTTCTACATATTTAATGAATAAGACTTTGCCAGAATTTGAATTTCTGAACTTTCCATGCCACACTCAGAAAGATGTGCAAAATTAGTAACAGAGGCTGAAGAAAAAGTACGTGGGCAAGATAGCAGAGATGGATACATTAGGACGACTCTGCTGTCAAGATCAATAATGCCAAAATTTGGACAGAAATCAGAATTCAAGCCAACTACATCTTTGACTAGTATATAAATAAAGGTATAAAAATATAAATAAATGTATATATTGTAAATATGAATATATAATTAGTATGGTTGGTTGGTTGGGTAGGGTGTGGGTGGAACTCTAATTGCAGCCACCTCCTCGTGGTGAGTTTTGAGTCATTTAACCAAATGTGCTGGTGAAATGGGCGAAGAGCTGATAAGTTACGATGTTATCTCTTTAAATAACCAAATCACAATAAATAAAACGTAACATATTTAAAACATACATATAAATACGAGATATTAGTTAATTTCCGTAACATTTTGAACATTTAGAAATGTTGTCATATTTCGATTGTTAAGGCCTTTAGCGCGAACTGCTTACATACGCTAGGACTATCAAAAATATTTTTATGTTAAACTATACATGGATACGCAGTTTTTGAGTCCTATTAGGACGTGATACTGAAAGATATATTTTTTTATATGACCCTTCAGAAATTCTATAAATTTATCACTTTTTTAGAAACTTTAAGCCATTTGTGCGAACTGAAGATATTAAGTTAGATTTTTTAAATTATTTTTTCGTTAATCAGCACATAAATACGCAACTTTCTAGCCCTATTACAACTCGATACTCAAAAATTCACTTTTTTCGGCCCACCCTAATACACACCCTTCCAAAGCAGTTTGATCGACAGTTTCACCAAAATAGGCGAGAGGCGGAGAAACTGGTCGAAAATTAAACGCGTGTGGTGGAAACCAGGGTGATCCCCTGGGGGAATGCAGACAGGATTGCGTGGTCTGCTCGCTCCCATGGGGCGAGGGGTCTCTGGTGGAGGGGGCGGCCGCTCACCCCAGAGGGCGCTGCGCTCCCAACAGGTGTACCAGCCGGCCGCGAGGGGCGCTAGCGACCGCTCTCTGTTAAAGCCCTCCGTAAGGAAAGTGGCTCCAATTCGGAGGCTATTTGTTCAAAAAAAAAAAAAAAATTTCAAATGTTTGTAAAGCTTATGGGACTTAACTACGGGGTCATCAGTCCCTAAACTTACAAACTACTTATGAACTAGCTTATACTAAAGACGGCACAAATATCCGTGCCCGAGAGGGATTCGAACCTCCGACCGTAGTGGCCGTGCAGACCGTGACTGAAGCGCCTCAGTCTCCTCGGCCACCGCGGCCGGCAGGCTATTTGTCGTGGATGACACATGTCTTTATTCTTATGTTTTTCTGGGCCGCGATCGAGTAGCCGATCGGTGTCGTGCACCGTGGCTCAGCATGCCTGATCAGAGAGCTCAACGCCCTCTGTAATAAATATAGCTGAGCCAAATACTCAACCAACAACCAAGAACTATAATGAACAATACCGCAAAACATTGATCTAGCTGAATAAAAAAAAATAAAAGGGATACGACGGGGTTGCAAGAAAAAAAGGAATCATTAGAAGAGTCAGTGAACCAAACCAAAGAACTACAGAGACAATCAGCTAAAACAGGCCTACAGATTTCTATCGAGAAGACAAAATGACAAACATCACGGAAGCTCCTGGATGGATGACAATAGACAGAGGGAAAATTCAGAAGGTGAAAAAATTCAAATACCTAGGAGAATGGATAGACACTGGACTGACAGAAAAGGATGCAATGGAAGCACGAATAAGCAAAATTAATTTAGCATATAAACTGACAATGAACATCTATAATAAGAATATTTCAGTATTTTGTAAGCTGTCATTTTTTTTAAGTTTATATATATATATATATATATATATATATATATATATATATATATATATATTGACTAAGTGCAATGTTGCACTTCTTATTTTATACCCATTTTTTTAACATTGCGTTTTGCTGATGACATTGTAATTCTGTCAGAGACTGCAAAGGACCTGGAAGAGCAGGTCGAATGGAATGGACAGTGTGTTGAAGAGATCGTATAAAATGAACATTAACAAGAGCAAAACAGAAATAATGGAATGCGGTCTTAGAAAATCAGGTGATGCTGAAGGAATTAGATTAGGTAACAAAACAATGAAGGTGGTAGATGAGTTTTGTTACTTGGGTAGTAAAATAACATGTGATGGTCGCAGTTCAGAGGATATAAAATGCAGAATGGCAATGGGAAGAAAAGCATTTTTGAAAAAGAGAAATTTGCTAACATCGAATATTAATTTAATTGTAAGGAAGTCTTTTCTGAAGGCGTTTGTGTGGAGTGTTGCCTTGTACGGGAGTGAAACATGGACGATATGCAGTGTGGACAGGAAGAGGATAGAGGCTTTTGAAATATGGTGCTACAGAAGAATGCTGAATATTTGGTAGGTAGATCGCATAACTAATGAAGATATACTGAACAGACTTGGTGAGAAAAGGAATTTTTGGCATACCCTGATTAAAGAAGGGATCGCTTGGTTGGACACATCCTTAGACATCGAGGAATTGTAAATTTAGCATTGGAGGGAAGTGTGTGGGATAAAAATCGCAGAGGGAGACCAAGAGACGCGTATAGTAAGCAGATTCAAGTGGATGTGGGTTGTCGTTCTTATGAGGATATGAAAAGGCTTGCTCAGGATAGAGTAGGGTAGAGAGCTGCATCAAACCAGTCTCCGGACTGAAGACCATAGCAATAACAACCCAGTTTTTTAACAAGATGACCAGTTTATAATATATATATATGACCAGATGATGGTGACACAGTGCACCGAAACCGGTCGTCACTTAATAAATTGTTAGTTTGCGATCTTGGCTTATCATTTGGAAACTATAAGAATATTTCTATCAATGCAAAACTGAAATATTACCAGACAGTGATCCGCCGTGAAGGATTATATGCAGCAGAAGCACTCAACCTAACAAGAACTGTAGTGATCAAGAGACTAGATCTGGTGGAACGGAAGATTCTCAGGAGAATATTAAGACCTAGAAGTACAGAAGACGGGCAGTTTAGAAATCGATGCAACCAGGAACCCTATTCCAAAATAGAAAAAATATCCAATATCATTAAGAAAAGAAGGTGCGAGTTCTTTGGACACGTTTGCAGAATGGACCAGGGGAGGTTAACACAGCAAATTTCACAATTCTTGTTGTACAAGAAAAGCAAAATACGGTGGGTCCAAGAAGTACAAAGGGAACTGGAAGAAATGGGAATACGGGATCAAGAAATACACAACAGGGTGATTTTTAAATAATGGGTGTGTGTCTGGGTGTGTTGTCCTTAGGTTAATTTAATTTGGTTTAAGTAGTTTGTAACCCTAGGAACTAATAACAAAAGCTGTTAAGTCCCGTAGATTTATGAACATTTTTGTGTATCCGATAAATACAGTCTGCCCTAACCGTTGGGCCATTCAATTTCAAATCTGACAGCAGGAAACCTAGCTCTTTTTTTGTAGGATTTTATTTTTTCTGTCGTAGAAATCAGACGTTAATATATCTGACAACCTCGCTGCCGCAATACGCAAACGCTTCCGGTTCTTTTTAGGATGCGAAAGTAAGGTAACTTCATGAAAGCACGCGATTATGACACTCAGAGCTCGGAAACTATTGGAAGTAAAATTTTCAAGTAAATTACAAAATGAAGGCAGTATTGATTAAATTGATGTGCTATTTGTGCGGTATTTTTACAATTTTAATTACAAGAACTTTTCATCATTTGTCATCTTTTCTCTATAAAATGCATTTTAAATGAAATAAAATATATGCCCAATTGTTCAGCATTTGATTTAAAAATAGTATCAGTGAATAGTTTTATGATGTCTTGAATAGCCGCGGCGGAGCGCCCGAACACATTGAGGCGCTATGCTACGACGCCCGAGGCCGTTCCCCGTCGGGGGAATTCCCCCTCGGGAATGGATGTTTGTGCCGTCTTTAGTATAAACTAGTTCATAAGCAGTTTGTAAGTTTAGGGACTGATGACCCCGTAGTTAAGTCCCATAAGCTCTACATACATTTGATTTTTTTGATTTCTTGAATAGGGAGCTGTAGCACAGTCGAACATAAGAGTCACGAAATTTCCACTAATTTTCTTGCAACTTCGCGACTGCAGCGCTGCCAAGCGGCTGGGTCATAAAAACATAGCACGAATGATCGAGTAATGAATGTGTATTTGGAGTGAAGCACCACACAGAAAATACCTTCGTTTTTACGAGATTTTGCGGCGCTATAAATTGTAGAAACTATCAAAAATATAATTCGTAAATCTCTCATTTGTAAAGGAAGCTCAGAAGTGAGGGAATAATCTGATGAATAACAATTGTTTGTTTACGGTGGTTAGTTATACTTTTAGGCATAGAAATAAATTTTTAACAATTCATTCACGTCCAGACTTTTGCTTTTAATCATAATCCAAAATACTTGACCACTATGTCATAATATTACTGCTGTACAAAAGTAATGTCTCAATTGATTTCAGCAGAGCCTTCTTAATTTTGTACCTCAGTTTTACAAAAATTATAAGTCTGTATACTAACATATTTTGGCGGTTACCTACTAGTTTGATAAAGTAAATATGTAGCTACAAATAAATAATATGTCCATATATAAAGTGTTAACATTACCACATCACATTCTTGAAGATATTCAGTCAAGTAGCTAAAAAAGTTGTGGTACTACACGAAACGCACAGAAGCACGGACAAAGAGAAAATACGGTTTATAAGGCGATGTACAGTCTAGTCTCCTACAATATAAAAAGTCGGGCATAGTTTTGAAAATACTAAAATGTCAAGGATCCGCTAAAACAAAACCCCTGCAACTTGTCAGTACGCACCGAACACGTGAACATAATCATAATCAGTTCTTTTGATACTTCAGCCCATCGGGTTAAATTAATTTATGTTATTAATTCATAAAATGTAGAAACCAGTTGCTTGTAATAATTTATTTTTGACTACCGGTTTCGGGCGCTTGAGTGCCTTTCTTCTGGTCTCTATACAGGCAAACAAGTGCATTGGTTTTACAATATAGGATATAAAACGTACAAAAGTCGGTTACAGAAATTTGAAATTGTGAGTTAAAACTATTCGACATAAGAGTGAAAGTTTATAAAGCTAATACAATGAGTGATGCAGTTTTGAAACAGATTGTAATAATAATAGAAGATATGTTCATACAAAGGGGTAAAATTTACTCTTACATTTTAGTATTGTAGCTTAATATATGTATATGCTAGCAGGAGACAACGCTAAGCGCAGAGATTATGCAAAGAATACCAATCAGCTGCTAACAAACTATGGATGAGCCTCATAGTGAAAGGGTAAAAATAAGTAAGGAAAAGAAGCCATGGGATAAAAACAGTAATAATCTATGTAGTTGACAATAAAAGCGTAAAAAGAGGAGCAGGTGACTGATAAATCAGTCGCTTAACAGATTAATATTCAGTAGTATA
Source organism: Locusta migratoria (assembly GCA_026315105.1). Classification (NCBI taxonomy): domain Eukaryota; kingdom Metazoa; phylum Arthropoda; class Insecta; order Orthoptera; family Acrididae; genus Locusta; species Locusta migratoria. The sequence goes on along the minus strand of CM048745.1, from coordinate 712,347,997 downwards.
AGAAGTATAATGATAACTGGCGCCATAGGCGGAATATTTCGGAACTAGCCGCTGACACACTAGCATGCTAAGCAAGGATTGTTAAAGAAGGACATGTGCGTATCATAGCTTTCTAGGGATCCAGACCTCAGTCAGTAACAATCCTTTTTCGATCGCTCTGTCAATAAATTCAGTTGTCCTAGCCAAGATGTCAAATGTAAATAAAAGTCAGTGTCCAAAACGATTTATCTTCATAAAGATGTCAAATGTAAGTAAAAGTCGTCCTCCGAAACGATGTATCTTCATAGTTTTTGATACAAAATGAAACATGCCAAGAAATGTCGTTAAGTATTTAATACACAAAGGTAAATCAGTAACACTATGTTCAATGTTTGTTGGTATTCGCAGAGATAAGATTGCTTAATCCTGTCACAGACGTTCGCTTCCATGCTGTACTACCCCATATTTATTTCACCGTAGCGGCGTCTATTAGTTCTTTGGTGCACTAAAGCGCCTCTATCGCTTGTTTGCTGTACTATGCCATCCATACTTCAAGCATAGCCTGCATCTAAATATTTTTCCGTGATCTCACTTTTATGAAACGAAGTTGCTCCATGCAAATCCGTGAAGTAGTTTACGAGATTACGAGTTTCCAATAGATGAACAGAGAGTTACTAAAAACACTTAAGATTACGATGTTTCTTCCCGTGATCTGATTTTGATGAAATCATGCCTATATGTTGCCCAATCTTACTTCAAGTTTCATGTGAAAACCGCATGAAAATGTGTATAGGCATATCTTCATGAATATGATGTAGCTTACATCATACATCAGAGATATTCGCCATTTTAAACTTTTATTTCATGATCATTCATATCTCTTGACAATGTACTGAGGCATGGACAGCTGAAATATAATAAATATGTCATTAACGAAGTGAAAACATAACTGAAAAAATTATTTATTCTTACGGTTGGCTCACTTTCTGGTAGATTCACTATTGTCGCTCCAAGCGTGAGACTAACTTCCATAGCAGTTGTACATATACGTTAGACTGTGATATCAGTATGTAATTGTATCAGTTTAATATTGCGTTGAATCCTATGTATTAGTTTTCTGGTGCACTACGAAAGTACAGTGCGTCTATTGGTTCTTTGCTGCTTTACGCCTTTCTTTCTTAGCATGGAATACCTGTAAAGCTTCAAATTACGATACCTTTTATTTTCCTGATTTGATTTTGTTGAAATGAAGCCTATATGTTGCCCCAGGCTATTATCATGAATGAAGTATCGTTAATCACGCGTCGTGTGATGGGGAAGTTTATTGTTTACGATATCATATTTCTTGAGCTATGTTGTCGTATGTAGTTTTTAACCCCACAGCGATTGTTGTCTGATAGTAAGCAATATGAGTACCAAGTTTAAGTGAAATCGGCCATTATTTTAGGAGCAGATGTAGAAAAATAGTGCTTGATGTAGCACTTATTTGGAAATTTCATTGTTTACGGTGTCGAATCTTCTGAAATATGTGTCGTATTACGATGTAAATTCGAAGGTACATACAGTGATATATGTGCCTAATGTCTGCAAAATATATCGTGAATGGTGTTAGCAGTAAAGACGTAATAAATCAAAATCTCATGCATGATGATGCGGTTTTTCATGAACCAAATTGTTTATGACTTCATAACTGTCTAACTGTGATATAATATCGAAACACCATTCAGTGGTATGTACATGTACTGCCTGAATTGTCCGGCGTATGAAATTTACAGTGTAGAAGTAAACGTTATGCAATACCGTAAATATAAATCATGAACATCGTAAAAGTAGTAAGCGATAAACTTTTTTCCTTTCATCATTTTGTTGGGGTTGTCAGCAATAAGCTTCGTAAGGATTTGAAATTATGTTTACAATTTATTAAGTGCTCTCATTCTCTTATAGTTGACGAATAAAACCACGCTATCACACGCCGCAAGATGGGACAGATCTCATTGTTTACGACGTCATATGTGGTTTTCGCAACCACAGCAAATGATTCCTGACCTTAAAGAATATTTGTACCACATTTGGTTGAACTCGGTCAATTTGTTTAGGAGCAGGTGTAGAATATTATCGTACGATGCGGCGGTTTTCCACGACTGTCATTGTTTATGACGTCATATCTCATTACGTGTGTCATATGTGGTTCGTACCCCGACAGTGACTGTAAGAATCATGTGTACCAAGTTTTGTTGAAATCGGTCCAGTAGTTTAGGAGGAGATGTGGAACACACACACACACACACACACACACACACAGCCTATATATTACAATAAAAATATACAATTAATGTACTTTACATCATTTACAAAACATTTTGCAAGTACTTATCGAAGAGATAAAGGTATAGACTACAGTCTGGTTGATTGTTCTCTAAGAATGTCACATTGGGAAAAAAAATCTTCGTGTGTTCTCTTCAGTCTGGGGAAAAATATATGATGCTGAAGGAATTAGATTAAGTAACAAAGCAATAAAGGAGGTAGATGAGTTTTGTTACTTGGGTAGTAAAATAACAAATGAGGTCGCAGTACAGTGGATATAAAATGCAGAATGGCAATGGGTAGAAAAGCGTTCTTGAAAAAGAGAAATTTGTTAACATCGAATATTGATTTAAGCATAAGGAAGTCCTTTCTGAAGGCATTTGTGTGGCTTGTTGCCTCGTATGGAAGTGAAACGTGGACGATAAACAGTGTGGACAGGAAGAGAATAGAGGCTTTTGAAATGTGTTGTTACAGAAGAATGCTGAAGATTAGGTGGGTGGATCGCGTAACTAATGAGGAGGTACTGAGCAGAATTAGGGAGAAAAAGAATTTCTGGCACACCTTGACTAAAAGACGGGGTAGATTGGTAGGACCCATTCTTAGACATCAAGGAATTGTGAATTTAGCGTTGAAGGGAAGTGTGTGGGGTAAAAATCGCAGAGGAAGACCAAGAGATGGATACAGTAAGCAGACAGATGTAGGTTGCCGTTCTTACGTGGAGATAAAGAGACTTGCTCAGGATAGGGTATTGTGGGGAGCTGCATCAAACCAGTCTTCGGACTGAAGACCACAACAACAATTTATATATATATATATATATATATATATATATATATATATATATATATATATCATATGCTCTTCTGCAACCTGATAATAGAAAAATCATTTTTAAGTTGAGTAGAATATATGTATACTAAATGTAATTCAGTGCATGCATTGAGTTGTCTTATCGAGACGTCATTGAATAATGTCTCGAAGGAAGTTAGCGAAGAGCTTCTTGTAGTTTTGTTGCTATATGTTGAGATGCAGGTGGAAGTCTTCCTTGCTTTTGAAACCTTCCTTCACAATGTAGTGTATTGCTGTTGGTTGTAACGTGGCTAGCGTAATGCGTCTTACATCGCACAGTGAACTTCGTCAGTTTTTTCGAAAACCAAGGCTCGTTACTAAAAAAGCGGATGGCCTCACAATCAGGGTATGTGCCTCTACAACATATCAGAAACCCATTAAAATCCGTTATTTTCATTTCTGATGGTCTTCTTGTAATTCCATAATTAAGCAAATGTGAGTCAGATGGCTTCAAGAGATATATATGCTATGCATAATATTTTCCTTTAAAAATAAATAAATAAAAAGGAAAATATTTTCTATATTGTTGACCAATGACGATGCTTTAAAACAACGCGAAATAAGTCTGATATACAGTAGACTAATTTACAGCTGCAAAAGTCGGTAGCCAAGCCTATGCAAACGATTTGTTTTCTTCTTTAAACCTTTCAGCCCTGATTTTTTATACAAAACATTTGAAATCTAGTATTATTTATCATAATGAATTTATGTACAATGAAATGTACAAAAAAAATTGTTTATATTTAGTTAGAAAATATGGTGCGTGTTATAAATAGCAAATTAGGTGTTAAATGGAGTAAATCGTTACATTTTTCCTGTATTGTCATAGCTTTATATCACTCTTTAATTTGTTTTTTATGAAGAAAAATATTACCAATGAGAAGTATACGATATAAACCATATGCTTACCAGGGGCAGCTACATGTCTGACCACCATCTTGACTTCTCCCAGAGTAGCTAAATGGTAGCGGCTGCTACTCCTAGAATGTCAAGTGTAAATGATGTTACATTTAAAACACTAGAGCTCGAGTGTTTCACACTGTTTCATGAAGAAAAGAGAAAAAGTTTTGCACCGGGTGATCAAAAAGTCCTTATAAATTTGAAAACTTAATACATCACGGAATAATGTAGATAGGTAAAAATTGACATACATGTTTCGAATGACATAGGGTTTTTATTAGAACCAAAAAGAAACAAAGTTCATAAAATGTCCGACAGATAGCGCTGGACAGCAAAACGTCAGTGACTGCGCATGAAAATCGTGTATCAAAGGAGCTGTAATGAGAGAGAGAATCAGACGCACCAGCAGTCGCAGCATGTTGACGTTACCTGAAAAGGCGCTTTTATTGAAGCTGTATGATCAGAATGGGGAATTGCTAGTTCAGCGTTACGATCCTATCGCTGTAGAAAGGGGATTCGAACGGGTAAAGGTGTGGCGATAATGATTTCGAATTTCGAAGCTACGGCTTGTTTAGACGATAGACCCCGTAGTGGCCGACCGAGCGCAAGGCGTAATGCTGCTGATACAGGTCAGGAAGAAATGGAGACTGTAGCTGGTTCGTCTGTGCACGGGAAATTCAGCGCTCGTGCAGTCGCACGTCGCAACGGCATTACATACACTAGTGTTTGGTTGGCACTTAGACGTACTCTCCGGTGTTATCCTTACAAAATCCATCGGCATCATGAACTGTTACCTGGCGATTTAGTGAAGCGGAGAGCATTTGCGGTATGGGCGTTTCGAAAGATGGCGGAAGATTAAGATTGGTTGAGTAACGTGTTGTGGACCGACGAAGCTCATTTCACGCTCCGAGGGTCTGTAAACGCCGACAACTACAGAATTTGGGCTACCGAAAATCCTAGAACTGTCGTGGAAACTCCATTGCACGACGAGAAAGTCACCACATCAACCGTTACCGGGCCTTTTTTCTTCGAGGATCTGCGTGATTCTGGTTTCGTAACTGCTACGCCGATATGTTACAAAATCGCATCATCCCCAGCCTGGCTGATAAACACCTGATGGAACGTACGATTTTTATGCTGGATGGCGCTCCACCCCAAATCGCTAGACGCGTGAAAGATCTCTAGCGCGCGTCTTTTGGTGATGATCGTGTGCTCAGCCGCCACTTTCGTCGTGCTTGTCTTCCCAGGTCTGCAGACCTCAGTCCGTGCGATTATTGGCTTTGGTGTTACCTGAAGTCGCAACTGTATCGTGATCGACCGACATCTCTAGAGATGCTGAAAGACAACAACCGACGCCAATGCCTCAGCACAACTCCGGACATGCTTTACAGTGCTGTTCACAACATTATTCCTCGACTACAGCTATTGTTGAGGAATGATGGTGAATATATTGAGCATTTCCTGTAAAGAACATCATCTTTGCTTTGTCTTAATTTGTTATGCTAATTATTGCTTTTCTGATGATATGAAGCGCCGTCTGTCAGACATTTTTTGAACTTTTTTTGTTCTAATAAAATCCCATGTTATTCCAAGCATGTGTGTCAATTTTTACCTCTCTATCTACATTATTCCCTGATTTACTAAGTTTTCAAATTTGTACTGACATTGATCACCCGGTAATTTAATCAGTACGGCAGGGCCTAAAGGGTTAAGCTAGCTAGCTCTTTCATAAACTATTCTGCAAGGCACACACAGCTCTTAAAGCAATCATTTTCTTATTTGCAAACGTAGGCTTCCGCGACTGTTGTCACTATCAATAAAATTCTTCGGGGTATGAAACCGCGTCGTCATTTTATAAATTCCACCGACGTGGAAAAAATTCCGAAACGTCGGTGGAATTTATAAAATGACGACGCGGTTTCATATCCAGAAGAATTTTATTGATATTTTCTTATTTATTTTTATTATTATTATCATTATTATTATTATTTATTTTCTTTCCGTTGTCACCTAATGCCTTTACAATTTATGTTATTCGGATATTGCCAGTCATAAGAGGAATATGCAAGTTCCTGGCACAGTGATTTCAGCTTTTGGTGGCGGGCGCGTCCTTTGAGGTCGGCGCAGCAAGAAGCGCCCCCGTTGGCGCAGGACCCGCGTCCGCCTGGCCGGTAATCGCCGCTTGTCCGGCGCGGCAGAGAGCGCGGTGACAAGTGCTCGTTAAGCGGCCGCCTGCTCTATTAGGCTACCAGTCAACAACCCGCAGGGCCGCCGTCGCCCTGGCAACGCCGGTCCATCACCGTGTCGACGACCTGAGGGCGCTGACGTGTTTTACGAGCGCTGTCGTACCGCGGCCACTATACGACTCGTGGGAACTGTAGCAATTGACCAACTGCGAGGCTACAGCTCGATACCGACTCGTATTTTTGAACATATTATTCAGTGTAATATTCGTTCATAAACACATGCAAAATTAAGCACTAACATATAATATATTTCCCCTTTGTTCTTGAACCATTACCTAAACAACAAAATCAATATTGATAAAATTTAAAAAAATCTTCTATCAAAACTTTCAATTGCGTAGATTTCGTACGAATGTAGAAATTTAAATACAATGGCTGCTAGGTCCTGTGAACAGTAAAACTACCTTCATGTCCAAGTAACATTAAAACCTTGTTGAACAAAACTTTGTTATACCATTAATAGTTTTATCGTGCAGTAACTTGTACTGCGTAAAAACCAATAACAAGTTTAGTTTTGACAGCATAAAAAATTTAAAAAATAAATAAATAAAAACTTTATAAAGCATTGTCGTTTCAGATGCAGATTAAATAAACTTGTAGTAACCGTAAATGTAATATTAATCAATAACTTCAGACAGTTTGTGAAACCGCCAATTGTGCAGCACATGGCCAGCCAACGGTAGGGTAAGACAAAAACGTTAGAGCAGGAATTGTGGAAGGATTGTTTTGAACATCTTTCACTGAAACACACAGTTTATTTAACAATAGATTTAACATTTTAGAGAATAAAAAAAAAACTCTTCCCGAAAGATTATTTTAAATAATATATAAAATTCAAATGTTTGCAATTCTATCGGCCCAAACTGCGTGGTCATCAGTCCGTAGCTTACAAACTACTTAAACCTAGGTAAACTAACCTAAGGACATCACACAAACCCATGCCCCAGGGAGGACTCGAACCTCCACGACGAGCAACCTAGCGCCCCGCAGCGAGACGCTTTAGGCTGCTCGGCTACTCCACCGCGGCATTTTAAATATATTATATTGAATCCCAAAAGGATACAGCAAATAAAATACAAAACTCCTTTAAACCTTCGAACGGCTTTTGCAAACACTGCAGCCAAGAACAACAAAATCTACACTCCTTTTAAAAGTTTAAGACAATTTTCATTGGCCCCAAAAGAAAGATTAGTCGTTTCAAATTTATCTCTAAGTTGATTACACAGTGAATTTACATCAATCCTTTACAGAAAATTACGTGACGAGCCACTTACAGTATGAAAACGCACAGATCCTTCGGTATCATGACAACTCTCCACAATATAAGAATAACTTGAGAAACAGAAGCTTAAATCTGGCGCGCGTTTCAGACAGCAAAAGATCACAATGTGGATTGACTTTAGTGAAAACTTTACATGATTTAAGAGATATTCAGTAACGTAACTTCAGGTGGGAGCACAAGCAGAATTCGGACTGGAGTACTCTGAACCACAGGAGCACACACACGGACGGCAGCCAATCCGGTTCCTTAAACTGCCCCCGCACACAGCACGGCCGCTCGTACGAAGCAGCCGAAAGTCCCACTAAACACGCCAGCCACGGGTCCCGCCACAACAGCAACAACCAACATAGAAACTGGATCTATAATACAGAGGCATAAATACTTAGTATGCAAAGCATTAAAACACAAACGTAAAACACGAATTTGTACGTCAGACAGTACACGAACTCTCCTAAGAAGCTTAAAAACATTAGCTACGGGTGTGCGAAACAATTCCCCACAGGGGTTCTTTGAACAAAAGTAACTTTAAATAAAATTAAAGCCAGAGCAATTGGCTTGCAGAGAGAGAAAATCTGCCCATGTCAGGTAGTTCAGCAACACTCAACTAGAAACAGAGTAACCCTTAGGGAGGGTGAGCCGGAGAACGTCCTTTAACAGATTGCGAGGTCGTGTTAAAGCGACAAAACTTTAGCAAACTGCGTTCGCCAGAGTTAGTAACAGCCCGCAATACCATAACAGTCGGCCGTTGTCCCAGGAAACGCACCACCATGCGCACGGACAACTTTGAAAAATCGTTCCCGAGTCCGGAAACTTCAGTTGCCGGTAAGGCAGACACAGTCCCTCCATACAGAACTCAGCCGTTCACTTGTAGACAACTGGTGAAGCGGCGGTAATCTTCACCACATCAGCAATCTAGTGTCACATATCACCGCTTCGTGCATACTTCCCGCCGAACTTGCTCACGTCGCACTCAACACTGTCAACATACTACCAAGGCAACATACTACCAGGGCACAGCCCACGGCAAAGATCCACTCAACTTTAAAAATGATTTTTTCTATTATCCGGTTGCAGAAGAGCATATGTTTTCTTTCCATAACAATATGAAGGTCTTTGGTATGTATTGAATGTATGAACACAAGAAGATTTTTTTTTCCAATGTGACATTCATAGAGGCCAAACAACCAGAGCGCAGTGTATACCTTTAGCTCTTCGATAAATACTTGCAAAATGTTTTGTAAATGGTATGAAGTAATTGCACATCTTAAGTACATATAATGTACATTTTTATTGTAAGACACACATCTCATCCTAAACTACTGGACCGATTTCAACAAAACTTGGTACACATGATCCTTACTATCAGGCAACAATCGCTGTCGTGGTAAGAACCACCTACGACACATACGTAACGAGATATGACGTCATAAACAATGACAGTCGTGAAAAACGGCCGCATGATGTGCTAATATTCTACATCTGCTCCTAAACTAATAGACAAATTTCACAAAATTTGGTAGAAATATTCTTTAAGGTCAGGAATCATTTGCTGTGGTTGCAAAAACCACATACGATACACAGTTCATACTACATCACGTCATATACAATGATATCTGCACCATCTTGCGGCGTGTGATAGCGTGATTTTATTCGTCAATTATTTGATAATGTGAGCACTTAGCGGTATTCAATAAATTGTAAACATAATTTCAAATCTTTACTATGCTTTTTATTGCTGGCAAACCTAAAAAAATTATGAAAGGAAAAAAGTCTATCGCTTACTACTTTTCCGATGTTCATGATGTATATTTACGGCATTTGGCATGACGTTTACTTCTACATTGTAAATTTTATACACCAGACAATTCACAGACAGTACATATACATACCAATGAATGGTCCTTCGATATTATATCACAGTCAGACTTATAGTTCATGAGATAAAAAGACTTTGTAGAACATAGCGGGAATTGTATCAAAATGTTAGAAGCAGTCAGAATGAAGATACAATAGCTCATTACAAACAGTACTGTAAGGTTTTGAAAAATGTCATTAAGAATGAAAAAAGTATGTGGCATGCAAAAAGAATAGCAAACTCTCGGGATAAAATTAAAACTATCTGTTCAGTCGTGAAGGAAGTGTCTGGTCAGCAGCAGCAGGTAGAAGATGTAAGTGTGTAGTAGAAATGTTTCTGTTACTGACAAGTTACATATATGTGCAATATTCAATAATCACTTTCTGAATATAGTAGATGAACTAAACAAAACCCTAGTTTCTACAGGTAATCATATAACATTTTTAGAAAGTGCCTTTCCGAGGCTGTTACTTGAAATGGTCCTTCAGGATACTTCCATAGGGAAGATTCAGTCAATAATTAAATCACTAAAGACTAAGGACTCTTATAGATATGATGGGGTATCTAGCAGAATTCTAAAGTACTGTTCTCCATATGTTAGCCCAGTACTAAGCCATATTTGCAATTTTTCCTTTCAGATTAAAGTACTCAGTAGCCGGCCGCGGTGGCCGAGGGGACTGAGGCGCTTCAGTCACGGTCTGCACGGTCACTACGGTCGGGGGTTCGAATCCCCCCTCGGGCATGGATATTTGTGCCGTCCTTAGTTGTAGGTAGATCATAAGTAGTTTGTAAGTTTAGGGACTGATGACCCCGTAGTTAAGTCCCTTAAGCTTAACAAACATTTGATTTAAAGTACTCAGTAGTGAAACCACTTTATAAAAAAGGAGAAAGGGATAATGTAGACAACTAGAGACCTATTTCTACGCCAACCGTTTTTTCTAAAGTTATTGAAAAGGCTGTATATTCAAGATTAATTGATCATTTCAGTTGACATAATTTGTTGTCAAACGTACAGTTCACTTTTAGAAGTGGTTTAACGACTGAAAATGCTACATTTTCGTTTCTCTGTGACGCACTTGATGGGTTAAATAAGAGGCTACGGACATTAGGCGTCTTCTTTGATTTAACAAAAGCGTTTGATTGTGTTGATTACAAAATATTGCTGCAGAAGTTGGAACATTATGGAATACGAGTAGTAGCTCACAACTGGTTCACCTCTTACTTTAATAATAGACAACAGAAAGTAATTTTCCACAGCGTAGAAAATGGCTAGGACGTACAATCGCAATGCGGCACAATTAAGTGTGGGGCGCCCCAGGGGTCTGTTTTGGTACCATTGCTGATTCTTATTTATATAAATGATATGCCTTCGAGTATAACAGGTGACTGTAAAATATTTTTGTTTGCTGATGATACCAGCTTGGTAGTGAAGGATGTCGCTCGTAATATTGACACAGTATCAAATAATGCAGTTCAAGAGATAAGTTCATGGCTTGTAGAAAACAAGTTGATATTAAATCACAGTAAAACTCATATTTAACAATTTCTAACACACAATTTGACTAAAACTGACATATTGATTACACATAATGGGCATATGATAAGTGAGACTGAACAGTTCAAATTTCTAGGTATTCAGATAGACAGTCGTGGGAAGCCCATGTACAGGATCTTGTTCCAAAACTAAATTCTGCTACATTTACCATTAGAACAATAACTGAAATAAGTGATTTTTAAACACAAAAAGTAGTCTATTACGCTTACTTTCACTCACTTATGACGTACGACATTATTTTTTGGGGTAACTATCTTGATGCAAAAAGGATATTTCTGGCTCAAAACCGGGCAGTTCGAGCAATATGTGGTGTAAGTTCACGAACTTCATGTCTACCTCTTTTCAGTAGTCTGGGAATTTTGACACTGGCGTCACAAGACGTTTTTTCTTTAATTTCGTTAGTCGTTAATGATATCAGCTTATTCCCACGAGTTAGTAGCTTTCACTTGGTGAATACTAGACAGAAGTCGAATCTACATTTGCATCACACCACCTTGACACTCGTGCAGAAAGGTTTACAGTATTCTGCAGCATCCATTTTCAATAAGATGCCACAAGAACTAAAGAATCTTAGCACTAACCCACACGCTTTCAAATCTAAATTGAAGAGTTACCTCATGGCTTACTCCTTTTATTCTGTCGAGGAACACTTAGAAAAGGTAAACAATCAAGTTAATTCATTTTTTCTTTATTGATTCTTTTCACTTTGTCTTAAGATTGTCGTGTGCATAGAACTACTTAAAAATTTTCTGTTACCATTCTTGTGTAAAAATTCATGTATTGACTTGTTCTATGACCATGGAGTCTCACTCTGCTTCCCTTTCTTGACTTTCCATTCTTGTACCTGTTCCCTGTTTCCTGCACAAGTTGTAAATAACCTTTCTGTCTCTGTATTTTCCTATGGCTACCTTCAGAAATGTAAAAATTATCAAAAGCTTCCTCCACAAATTCTGCACTGTTACCTTAGACCGCTCGCTCACAAGTGAATGTTCATATGGAACAGAAAACCATATTATTATTATAGATCGTTACACAGTTTGTCCAACCTGGGTTCGATACAAGTAGGATCTATATTTCGTGTTATATTTCGTAGTTTCTGCATACTGCTTCCCTTCCTTGACTTTCCATTTTTGTACCTGTTCCCTGCTTCCTTCACAAGTTGTAAATAACCTTTCTGTCTCTGTATTTTCCTCTGGCTACCTTCAGAAATGTAACAATTATCAAAAGCTTCCTCCACAAATTCTACACTGTTACCGTAGACCGCTCGCTCACAAGTGACTATTTTTCCCCTTGAATGTTCGGGCGAGTCCATTTGCTCGGAGGTAAGGTAAGCATGTCAACAACGTGTCCCATCCGCGTCAATACATGGTGTCTCCACAGCAAAATTGCCACTATTTAAGTTTCAACTCTCGTATGTGGTAAAGATGGTTCACGGCCGAAACCGATAGATGTAGTCTTTGAATAAAAACAGCCGATAAAAATGCATTTCATCAATTACTTAACAGATGTTAATAGTCACCTAATAAAAACTTCGATAACGGAGTAAGTCTCATAAAGGAGAAGGAACTCTCAAAAATGCCATTTCTTGATTTTCAACCGGAATAAAAGATTTTATTGGCTTCTAGTAGACCTCGACAAGTCAGTCTCGTTTATTAAACGCCACCTTCAACTTCTCAACTGTACTCTGCTGTGGGACTCTTTAAACCGAGTACGTGTTCTACCGTCATTTAGAATTAATTGCTTTGGACTCGATAGCCGGCCGCGGTGGCCGAGGAGACTGAGACGCTCCAGTCACGGTCTGCACGGCCACTACGGTCGGGTGTTCGAATCCCCCCTCGGGCATGGATATTTGTGCCGTCATTAGGCTTAGCTAGTTCATAAGTAGTTTGTAAGTTTAGGGACTGATGACCCCGTAGTTAAGACCCATAAGCTTAACAAACATTTGAACATTTGGACTCGATACAAGAAACACTTCCAGTATCACTTCTGGCAATTACTTGATGCCTCCCACCCTCCATTCTCCCAATCCTCCGAAGGGTCAGCATACTCCTGTTTTACATGCAGGCCTTACCACCAGTGGAATTTCGGAACAGAATGTAGGGACTTTTCCTGAACATTTCTCACTCACGCTTGGGCACTCATCTGCCAAATGTAGTTTCCTGCTTTAGTTATTGAAAGTTTGTTTTTCACATGCCGTGTAAGATACAACTGCTGTTCAACTATTTGTAATTCTATGGGGCCAAACTACGTTGATCATCAGTCCCTAGACTTACAAACTACTTAAACTAAGTTAAACTAACCTAAGGATGACACACACATCCATGCCCGAGGGAGGATTCGAAACTCCAACGCGGGAGACCGCGCGATCCGTAACGTAGCGCTCTAGACCGCGCGGCCACGTAAGATACCTACCATCGTGGAATAAACATTTCCCCTGGTAACAAGCAAAAAATATGACGTTCATAGATTTAGAACAATTATGGGAAGCCTCGTCATCATATGTGGGGTTCAGAATGCCACCGTTCTATGGATAGTGGAAATGTCCACAATATACCAGCCTCGACCTTGAATATGTTACGAATATTTCCTAAAACAGCAAAACCCATTTACCTTTCAAACAGCTGACTTAATCTGCCGATTATTCCACTGTGTATGAAATGTTTCGCACGTTTTGCTCAGAAAAGCAGATAATCACAAATGACCATCAACTCTCTTCTTATTCCACAAAATTATCCACGGAGTGTCTGTCTCCGAAGGTATGTCTGTCTACAAATCCTCCAGCCTTTCCTGGACCACGATGCATTCAGTTCTGACGTCATTGTGGTACAATGGCTCTCACCCGTAATACGATCACTCCAGTAAATTGAGACTATTTTCATGATGGACATCTTCTTACCCTGTGACGATTCTTCAGTAAAAAGAGGTTCTCCTTTTCCTATCTTGACCAACAAAACTCACTGTGAGTTGAAGTACCTTTACGAGATTGATGTCGGAATCGTCCTGAGGTAATGCTCGTAAGATAAGTACTATTTGAAAAATTCACTTTTCTTAACACCTTATTCTCCGCATTTGCATAGTAGTTCAATTTAAGTAGTTTTCAGGCTTTCTCCGTCTGCTCGGAGGAGACCAAGTCTGTTCCCTTCGCTGGTGGTGCTAACTATGTTCCTCGAGCAGAAGAAACGCCGGGATTAACAGAAATAAAACGAGGTGCTGAGCTGCACGGACGACGTAATCTGGCGTCGCGACTCGGCGAGTCATAAAACTCCAAGACGTTTCTGCCCCGTACCCATTTCATCCTCAGATATTGATTCAAGAAAGGCACACTCACAAACGCTCTTAGTCCACTGAATATTTTAAACCTTAATGAAATTTCATCAGTTTACGGTAACATCAGAAGATGGACTTTGAATAATAACATGAATAATTTTGTTACAGTTTGAAAAGTGGACGGTTAATTTCTACCCAGGACGTAGAACCAAAGAAACAAGTTCCCAGGCAGGTGCGGAGTTCTTTGACGTTCGGAAGGCGTTTTATGCGGTTCCACACTGTCGCCTAATGAACCAAATACCAACGTATGGGGTATCAGACCACTTGCGTGATTGAACCAAAGAGTTTCTTGTAAACAGAACACAACACGTAATTCCAACGGAGGGAAGTCTTCGAACATGCAAGTGATTACTTGCGTCCTCCAATTGAGCATTATAGGATATTTCTTTTCACAGTACATTTGAATTACTTTGTACTTAACTCAGGAAGTTCAATGAGGCTTTTCGGTGTTGCTGTAGTATAAGGAGAAGTCGCAACGCTATAAAATTGTTGCGATATCTAGGAGGCTCTGCAGCGTATCTATGCTTGATGCAAAGAATGGAAATTGACCTTCATTGTAAACACGTTTAACACATTCCGAATACGTAGGAAGAAAGATCCCTTATTATACTATTTTATGGAACATTGTTCCTCAGAAAAACAGAAACGATTTGAAAAATGTTGAATAATATAATAATTGAAGCATTCAAGATCGCATATAATATTTTCTTTTATTTCAGTATGATGACCGGTTTGGATCTACATGGATCATCATCAGATCATATCTGTAAAGAAGAACGAATATGTGCCGTACAGTTGTAAAATAGTAATAAGACTAGCTACAATATTAATATTTAAGCTGGTATCCCTAGGGGAGCAACACTGCTAGCCCATCGTCTTTACGTTGCCGCCAATTGCAACCAATGGATATGAATATGTGTTATGTTGTTGTTGTTGTGGTCTTCAGTCCGGAGACTGGTTTGATGCAGCTCTCCACAATACCCTATCCTGAGCAAGCCTCTTCATCTCCACATAAGAACGGCAACCTACATCTGTATGAATCTGCTTACTGTAACCATCTCTTGGTCTTCCTCTGCGATTTTTACCCCACACACTTCCCTCCAACGCTAAATTCACAATTCCTTGATGTCTAAGAATGTGCCCTACCAATCTATCCCTTCTTTTAGTCACAGTATGCCAGAAATTTCTTTTCTCCCCAATTCTGTTCAGTACCTCCTCATTAGTTACGCGATCCACCCACCTAATCTTCAGCATTCTTCTGTAGCACCATATTTCAAAAGCCTCAATCCTCTTCCTGTCCGCACTGTTTATCGTCCATGTTTCACTCCCATTCAAGGCTACACTCCATACAAATGCCTTCAGAAAGGACTTCCTTAGGCTTAAATCAATATTCGATGTTAACAAAGTTCTCTTTTTCAAGAACGCTTTTCTACCCATTGCCATTCTGCATTTTATATCCTCTGTACTGCGACCATCATTTGTTATTTTACTGCCTAAGTAAAAAAACTCATCTACCTCCTTTATTGCTTCGTTACCTAATCTAATTCCTTCAGCATCGCCTGATTTTCTTAGACTGCACTCCATTACCCTAGTTTTGCTCTTGTTAATGTTCATCTTATATGCACCTTTCAGCACACTGTCCATTCCGTTCAATTGCTCTTCCAGGTCCTTTGCTGCATCTGACAGAATTACTATGTCGTCGGCAAAACGCAATGTTTTTAATTCTTCACCCTGAACTTTAATTCCTTCACCAAATTTCTCCTTGCTTTCCTTTATAGCTTTCTCAATGTACAAATTGAATAACATTGGAGAAAGGCTACAACCTTGTCTTACTCCCTTTCCAACCACTGTATCCCTTTCATGCTCTTCAACTCTGACAACCGCTCTCTGGTTTTTGTACAAGTTGTAAATAACCTTACGCTCCCTATATTGTACTCCTGATTGCTTCAGAACTTGAATCAACACTGTCAAAAGCCTTCTCCAAATCTACAAAAGCTAGAAATGTAGGTTTGCCTTTTCTTAATCTATCTTAAGCCGTAAAGTGAGTATTGCCTCCCGTGTTCCCACATTTCTCCTGAACCCAAACTGATCTTCCCCGAGGTCAGCTTCTACCAGCTTTTCCATTCTCCTGTAGATAATTCGTGTTAATATTTTGCAACCATGACTTATTAAACTGATGGTTCTGTAGTTTTCACACCTGTCTGCACCTGCTTTCTTTGGAATGGGGATTATAACATTTTTCTTAAAGTCTGAGGGTACTTCACCTGTCTCATACATCTTACACGCCAGGTGAAACAATTTTGTCATGGCTGGTTCTCCCAGAGACTTCAGTAACTCTGAGGGAATATCATCTACTCCAGGGGCCTTGTTTCGACTTACGTCTTTCAGTGCTCTGTCAAATTCATCTCTCAGTATAGTATCTCCTATTTCATTCTCATCTATTTCTTCTCCCCCTTCTACAATATTCCTTTATTTCCTTCATAGAGCCTCTCTCTTTATACACTTTCCACCTTTCAGCTTTCCCTTCTTTGCTGAGAACTGGTTTTCCATCAGAGTCCTTGATATTCATAGAGCTGTTAGTCTTATCTCCAAATGTTTCTATTATTTTCCTGTACGCTGTATCTATTTTTCCCCTATTTATAAATTCTTCTACATCCTTCATTTGCCTTCTAGCCACTCCTGCTTGAGACATTTTGCACTTCCTGTCAATCTCATTTTTTAGTCGTCTGTACTCCATTTTGACTCTTTCATTTACTGCATTTTTATATTTTCTCCTTTCATCGATTAAATTTAGTATCTCCTGTGATATCCAAGGATTTCTTATAGGTCTTGCCTTCCTGCCTATTTTGTCCTCTGCAGCCTTCACTATTTCATCTCTCAATGCTACCCATTCCTCCTCTACTGTTTTATTTCCCCCCGTTTCTGTCAATTGTTGCCTAAAGTTCCCTCTGAAATTATTAAGAACTTCAGATTCCTTCAATTTATCCAGGTCCCATCTCCTTGTTTTCCTACCTTTTTGTAGTTTCTTCAGTTTCAGCCTACAGTTCATAACCAATAAGTTATGGTCAGAATCTATATCTGCCCCTGAGTATGTTTTACAGTTTAAAACCTGGTTCCGAAATCTATGTCTTTTCATTTTAAAATCTATTGGTATCTCCCGGTGTCTCCTGGTCTCTTCCACGTATACAACCTTCTTTTGTGATTCTTAAACCAGGTGTTTGTTATATCTAAATTATGTTCCGTGCAAAATTCTACCAGGCGGCTTCCTCTTTCATTCCTTTTGCCCAGACCATATTCACCTACTATCTTCCCTTCCCTTCCTTGTCCTACTACCGAATTCCAGTCTCCCATAACAATCAAGTTTTCCCCTCCCTTAATTGTCTGAATAATTTCCTTTAGCTCCTCATATATTTCTTCGATCTCCTCATCATCTGCAGAGCTAGTTGGCATATAAACCTGTACTACTGTTGTCGGTGTTGGCTTCGTATCTATCTTGACTACGATAATGCCATCACTGTGTTGCTCATAGTAGTTTACCCGCGTTCCTATTTTCTTATTCATTATCAGACCTACTCCTGTAACACCCCCAACTGATTTTGTATTTATAATCCTGTACTCGCCTGACCAGAAATCCTGTTCCTCTTTCCACCGAACTTCACTAATCCCCACTATATCTAACTTCAACCTATCCATTTCCCCTTTTAAATTTTCTTGCTTCCCTACCCGATCAAGGGATCTAACATTCCACGCTCCGATCCGTAGAACGCCAGTGTTGTCTTTTCTGATGATCACATCCTCCTGAGTAGTCCCCGCCCGGAGATCCGTTTGGGGGACTATTTTACCTCCGGAATATTTTACCCGAGAGGATGCCATCATCATATGATCATACAGTAGAGCTGCATGTCCTCGGGAAAAATAACGGCTGTAGTTTCCCCTTGCTTTCAGCCGTTCGCAGTAACTGTGTGGCAAAGCCACATTAGCTGATGTTACAAGGCCAGCTCAGTCAATCATCCAGACTGTTGCCCCTGTAGCTACTGAAAAGGCTGCTGCCCCTCTTCAGGAACCACACGTTTGTCTGGCTTCTACACAGATACCCCTCCGCTGTGGTTGCACCTACGGTACGGCTATCTGTATCGTTGAGGCACGCAAGCCACCCCACCTCGGCAATGTCTGTGGTTCATGGGAGTGGATATGTGTTATATTGGTTAAAAAACATGTGTTCCTTGTTTAATATTTGGAACATTAGATTAGATATTGACAATAGGAACAACTTAAAATATTATAGGAAGAAAACATGTAAAAATAAATAACATAACTGCAAATAAACAATGAAAAGGCTTATTTGAACAGTGCACTGCCCTCTATGGGGCTTTCGAGACAACGTAGCGCTGCAAAGATGGTCTTCAGGACGTCAGTTTTAATATCTATAGTGACAGTGGATAACCAATGCAAAGATGGTCGATAAGACGCCAGCCATGGAGACAAATTATATTCTATTTTTCGTTCAAAGATGTTATGATGTCTCCTTGGCTATATATATACGCTAACCAGTAATCATGATGACGGTTTATCATCGCTGTCAACTCGATGATGGAAAGTATCATACTTATTAATGCGTATTTTTCATAACAATAATAATTTCGTGTGGCTCATTGGCCTGGTGCAAGTCTTTCAATCGTACGCCACTTCGGCAACTTGCGTGTCCCTAGCCTAACCTAGTTATCAAACCGGGGAATCCGAACCACGTGTCGTTTCTAGCGACTTCTCACATCGTTGAGAAGAGAAGGATGGGTTAAAATACAGAGTGAAAAAATTCGAGGTAAGACCGGGTTTTGAACCCACGAACCATCGGTTTCTAGTCGAGTGCTTTATTCCAAAAACACTGGTCCTGTAGGTATTTTTCATGAGGTGCTGCTACGTTTATTTAGTTACGCTCAAATGGCTGAGTCGTTGTTTACAGAGAAGGAACATGCTAAAGAGCAGAACGCAACTACAGAAACGCAGTGCTCAGTAGTTAAAATGATTTTTTGTGACGATTTCCTTAATTTTTGTGAAAGATGAAAAATTGCGCTGTGGTTCGGAATGTAAACTGCATTTTGCAATCAGCGGTGTATGTTGCTTCGAAGGTTGGAGGATGGCACCGACAAACCAACTCCTACAGTACGAAATCAGCGTCGTATTCAGGGGCACCTTCGAAACCAGTACACCATTAGTATTAGAAATGTGCTAGGTGTTGGTTCAAGGATGGTATGAAAAAGAAAAAAATATGTTTCTCATAAAAACTGCTAAGAAATTAACTGGTGAGATACCCATTATAGAACATCACAAAAAATAAGGGTTTTGACTTATTAATCATTATGGGTACCGGTAACGACAGTGCTGCATAAATATTTCTTAACATTCACTCAGTTTTGTGGAAGTTTACATAACGCGCCTGAGCAAGCTGTAACTGGTGACAACAGGAACGAAATGACACCGAAAACCAAAGTGAGAAACATTGTGTCCAGAATGTGCCTAACTATTAGGATATAAAGTTCGTTATAAAACTCCACAGCTTCAATGTTTTGCATTGTGTGATCGCTTAATAAAATTCTGAAAACTCGTTGACACGACAGATAAGGCTCACCTGGAAAGAGATACTGTAAAATGGAACGTACATTTTCAAACTTAAATAGCCTGTAACTGCGTGTTATACTTTTAATTAAGCAGCACAAAACTGAATAAGGTTGTTTCCGTGTCATATTAAAATCCCATATCACTCCCGCTGTACTACGGGTTTTATATTCCACATAAAAATTCATAGTCACTGGAGGAATGCGAATTTTTTGTTGAAAGGTAGCTTTCACAGCCATACTTAAAGCAATAATGACCCTCACACTCGAAAGAAAAGGGCGCGAATTTGCATGGATAATACCACGTCGCATTATTCCCACGTGGACTCTCAGCAAAATATTAGTGTCCAACTATGGGTAATAACCTGCTCTACTCCAGTATGATGGATTCTGTCGGTACTTTTCAAGTATCGGCAGGAAGGGTTGTCTAACCTACACAAAACTGTCAATTCTGCAACGTTGTAAGATCTATAAAACTCTGGCGAACTGTCTCAGTAGGTAATACATGCGCACCGATGAATCTATTTCCGTTGTGAGAGCTGTTATTGTGTAGGCATTACTAAATTGTTGCTTGACAATACGATAGTGTCGTATCGTGACTGTTTGATGCTATTTAATAACTGAGTAGAATAATATGAGAAGAGTTAAGAACAAAAAATATTCGCAGACCCGAAAGTAGAAGAAGAAGTAACATACTCTCTAAACCTGGGAAGTGAAATCACGAAGAATGAAAAATGATATGATTGGAAATGAGAGCCTATTAAAAACCGAAGAAGTTACTAACACTAAAAAAATTTTGAATACACCTGAGGAAAATAATGATAAAAGTTATATCTGGTGTGTATTTCTCAGATGGGTATCATGCTCAAAAGAAAGAAGAAAGACTTTTAGAAACTGGCTATGGAAAAAATGCTTTGGGTGAACTAACAGAAGAAGTAATGAAGAAAGTAGGGCAAGAAAGAAGAATCTTGGAAGTGATCAAACAGTGTAACACTCTAGGAGGGACATTACTGCGTAGGATTGTCTGAAACAAAGAATTACAGTGGAAAAAGTGGAAGGAATCTTAGGAGTAACTCAGAAATTACTAAAATGGTGAATTACATTAGAAGAGGACGAACTTGGAAACAAATTAAGAAAAATGCCCATACCGCCTACTATATTTATATGTTAGGTTGCGCAAACAACTATCGAACTCCTTACGAAGCATGTCTCTCGAAGTCCAACGATAAAAGGAATTCCCTCTCTTCCATCATCTTCGTTACTTCGACTCAAAGGCCGGCCGCGATGGCCACGGGACTGAGGCGCTTCAGTCACGGTCTGCACGTCCACTACGGTCGGGGGTTCGAATCCCCCCTCGGGCATGGATATTTGTGCCGTCCTAGTTCGTAAGTAGTTCATAAGTAGTTTGTAAGTTTAGGGACTGAGGACCCCGTAGTTAAGTCCCACAGACTATCCAAACATTTGAACATTTTTCGACTCAAAGGGCGTCTTCTGGCATGAGAAAAACTGGTGTATTTGATGTCAATATTACACGGTGTTATGTTTTGACGAAACCGAGCAAGCATCGAATTAAGAAACACTAAACGCATTGTCACATGTACGGTAATACTAAAGTCACAGAATATATAACTTTTCCAGACAATATTTATTGCGCTTTTTGCGGGCTTTTGTTCTTCACATACATCTACTCCACGTACCCCAATGAATTATAAATCTGCACTCGTCCATTGATGATAACCGGATGGAAATCCGCTAGTTTTTGAATTTATTGGAGACAGACGCGGCAGGAGGTTTTTGTTTTATAACACTTTCATTTAAAATATTCACGAATCTGATTTAAATAAACCATTTTTAAACGATGGTTGTTACTAAAGCAAAAATTATCATGTGTTTACAGCAGTGATGAGTATTTCAAAGTGTTGGAATAAAAGGCACGGAGGTACACAAACTTCACAAGTGTCAAACACAAGAACCTCTCTGAATTTTCCCTACACATAAATTACAAACACCAGTAATAAATAATGGATGTTTCCACTTAAATAAGTTAAGACATATTTTTTACACTTTAGGTCTTATGGTCTACTAGTTCTGTTTCAGAAAACAACATGTGATACTTAGATGGAGGGTGGAGTCGCTTTGAGCATCTGCCCTAAGGTCATTGCATTCCTTTGTGAACGCCATGCGATCATTAGTATGAAAATTACTGTTGTTAGTGGTCGGTAATGAGTTACATATGAGTGGACGCACAGCATGTATTATAAAGTACAGGTATATGTCGTGTTAATTAACTAAGCAATCAGCTTCAGTGTCTCGAAATTTATACTTTTTTGTAGTTGCTCCCTACTACATTCGTTTCAACTGTCTGATTCTGACTTGAATGGCGAAGCTGTTGGTGTGTTCTCCGTTGCAATACACTTTGTTATGTAATTGTAGAATTCTTCAAATGTTCAAATGTATATAAATCTAATGGGCGTAACTGCTGCGTTTATCAGTCCCATGGCTTACAAACTACTTGTACTTATTCGATGGAAACACAAACACCCATGCCCAATTGGTAGAATTATTGTGGCTTAAGAAACGTTG